>JAOWBW010000579.1:174380-791641 GCA_026119855.1 Campanula takesimana
AACCAAACCCTTAAATTGGTCTAAACCTGATAATTAACTTAAAACCCCAGATTTAGCCGTTCGGGACTACTGACCACCTTATCGATGCATCGGATGAAGAAACCGAGTCCGGATTCAGATCAGGGCTCAAACGGAGTAGATAGGCATATCCTCCAAAAATCGAGCGTCGGGGACCGCAACAGCGGGTCCTACAACTCTAAAAGCATTTTAACCGGACATCTTATGAATTTAAAATGTATTATATTATTTCCTTGCTTATGAACAAATTTTAGATATACCCGGCGGAACTGTAGATACCCCGGGGGAACCACGGCTTGGGCTGGAGGCGGTGTGTTATCCTAGGATGTCTAACTTGTTTTTAGAGTCGCCACCTGTGTTTTGAGGAACATAAGAAAAACCTATAGATTGTAGCCTAAGTTTGATTACGAAACAAAGATTCTTTGTTTTGAGGTTCGAGGTTAGATTACGAGATGGGAAGTACCGAAACACCCATCTCGCCCAACTAAAGTTGGTCTTGCTTGATCAAAATCTACATGAATGAAAATGTTCTTCTTCTTCTTCTTTAAGTCATGAAAAGGGGGGATTTAAAATAGGATTTGGAATGTAGGAGATGACTCCTTAACCAACCTCAATGAGATGAGGTGATCATTAGAGTCATGTCCCAAATGATTTGGGTGATTGCACATTTGATTAAAGTAAAAAGAGAGAGGAGATGAAGTAGAAAAGGAAGGAAAAGATGGACTTTTACCTACAATTTGAAGACCTTCAAATATTTCTTGATGAAATCCTTGGAGAACCTTTAGAAAGTGATTTTTGGTATAGTTTTTTGTAAGTTCAATTTTGGTCTCGAGTCTTCGATCCTTGAAAATGGAGGTAAGAGAGGTTTTATAGGTGAAAGAGGGTGTTTTTTGGTGCCAAAACTCAGTCACCAAGAAATCCTTCCCGGGCAAAATCTTGTAAATTGAGCAAGGGAGGGAATCCTGGCCAGAAATCTGTAACTAACTGACGCCCAGAGGCGCGCGCTTCCTGCTTTGGGGGCGGGAGGCGCGCGCGCCTGGCTCCTCCTGTCGGAGGCGCGCGACTCAGAGAAGGCAATTTTGACAGAATGGACTAGAAAGTCAGCCCTGTCATTCAGTTTAGTCCCTGGACTTAACGAAGTCAGTCAGGAACTTAACGGAAGTGACAGAAAACTAACGAGAAACACTTAAAATGGGGAGAAACACAAAATCAAATGTGCAATCGGGGTGAGAGGTCCAAGGCGGGGTGTCTACAGAGCCCCTCGGCGACGTGGATTGCAAAGCAAAACGCGTCGACGAAAGTTAAAAACACCCGCCGAGGACATCACTAAGAAAAGGCAAAGACTCGATGAAAGCAGGAATTTGAAATTGCGAGAGATAGTGGTGCGCTCCCTGTGTGAGCGGCTTTTGTTGATAGAGGGGGTGGCATGATCCGTTAGGTGAACCTGCCGGCTGAATGTTTGAATGAGGCCGTTAGTGAGCCTTTTGATGAATCCGTTAGTGAATCCCTTGGATGAGTCCGTTGGTGAACCCTTGTTGACGAATCCGTTAGTGAATCCCTTGGATGAGTCCGTTGGTGAACCCTTGTTGACGAATCCGTTGGTGAATCCGTTTGATGAATCCGTTAGTGAATCCTTGGATGAGTCCGTTGGTGAACCCTTGTTGACGAATCCGTTGGTGAATCCGTTTGATGAATCCGTTAGTGAATCCCTTGGATGAGTCCGTTGGTGAACCCTTGTTGACGAATCCGTTGGTGAATCCGTTTGATGAATCCGTTAGTGAATCCTTGGATGAGTCCGTTGGTGAACCCTTGTTGACGAATCCGTTGGTGAATCCGTTTGATGAATCCGTTAGTGAATCCCTTGGATGAGTCCGTTGGTGAACCCTTGTTGACGAATCCGTTGGTGAATCCGTTTGATGAATCCGTTAGTGAATCCTTGGATGAGTCCGTTGGTGAACCCTTGTTGACGAATCCGTTGGTGAATCCGTTTGATGAATCCGTTAGTGAATCCCTTGGATGAGTCCGTTGGTGAACCCTTGTTGACGAATCCGTTGGTGAATCCGTTTGATGAATCCGCTAGTGAATCCCTTGGATGAGTCCGTTGGTGAACCCTTGTTGACGAATCCGTTGGTGAATCCGTTTGATGAATCCGCTAGTGAATCCCTTGGATGAGTCCGTGGTGAACCCTTGTTGACGAATCCGTTGGTGAATCCGTTTGATGAATCCGTTAGTGAATCCCTTGGATGAGTCCGTTGGTGAACCTTGTTGACGAATCCGTTAGTGAACCCGTTTGATGAATCCGTTAGTGAATCCCTTGGATGAGTCCGTGGTGAACCCTTGTTGACGAATCCGTTAGTGAATCCGTTTGATGAAATATTGCTTTGAAGTCTCGTGCCGTTTGGAGTCACACTTGACTTTTGAATTGCGGGGTACGGGCATAGTTGACCGCGACCAGAAAAATGTTCCTGCTGGGGATGAAATGTTGAGATTGACTCTTGAGGGGGGTGTGGCACCCGTGACAGAACTTAGGGAGTTCGGAATTTTGAAGAGGACAACCTACTTTTGAGTGGGAGTTTCTATCCTACTTTCGATTTTTGACATGCCTTAAGGGCAGACCAGAAATAGGTGTGCCCAACTGGGTGTCCGAGGATCGGGACAGTGTCTTGATTTAGGCTGGAGATCTCTGACAAGGCCCTTTCTTGAAGCGATTTAGACCTGGGAGGCGCGCGCCTTCCTATGTAGGATTGGGACGCGCGCACACTTCAGACTGCTGGCGGGTGGCGCGCGCGTCTGGGAGGCGGAATTCCGGGCTTGACATTGGCTGACCAAAAGAGCCCCCAACAGCTATAATATCATCTTCTGTTCGACCACTTGATTCTCACAGCTCCTTCTGCCATTTTTGGACATCATATTATTGCTTAACTTCGCTTGTGATCAACAATTTCCATGGCTTCCAATTCTTTCGCCCTTGATGCCAAGGTCGTTAGTGCGTATGAAAAGGACTTGGGCACTTTTGTGTATTCTTTCAAGACCCATCCCAAGAAGGCCTTCATTAAAGATTCCGGGTTCCGAATTCTTTTCACCTTGCGGACGTTGAAGCCGGATTGGGATTTGTTGAGAGCTGCCGCGGCTTTCTGGGATTGCGACAGCCATACCTTCAACCTTTCAGCTAATGAAATGGTGCCGACTGTTGACGATTTCGGGGCCATCCTTGGCATGCCTTTGGCCGGTCGGATTGCCGTCCCTAAATATCACCGTGGTGCCATCGACTCTTGGGTTGGGTTGCTGAATCTCCCCGTTGAGGACTTGAGGAAGATGTTTCATGGTACCGTGATTGACATAACTGAGTTGCCGATGTTCTTCAGTTTACACTCGGAGGACCCGATGGTTCAATCTTTCAAAAGAAATGCCATGGCCGTTTGTCTCTTCAGCGAAGTACTGTTTGTTACACCTTTCGGGATTGCGGACGTGCAGTTGGCTGAGATTATTTTGCAAGCTAAGGAGCAGCAATTTAGTGTAATCCCTCTTATTGTAGGGGAGACGTTGCACGGCCTTGATGAGTTACGTAGGACGGGCAAGATGTGTCGGGGAAGCCCTTCGCTCTTGACCATATGGCTCCGAGAACACTTCAAAATTTATTCTCCGGATGGTGATTTGTCTCCTTTTGCCTTTCATAGGAGGAAGTTGTTGATCCGGGATTTATCTGAAGATGATTGGAAGAAATTCTTTGCCTCTAGGGTGACCATTGATATTGAGTGGTGTCCTCCTTCTTGGGGTCTTCGTCCTTTTGTGGAATGGACTCTTGGTTTTCAGCACGTGGTTGTACCCGGTTTGAGAGATTCTTCGTTTTACCAGCCAGAGCGGGTTCTGCGGCAGTTCGGTCGTCAACAGACAATTCCTTTTCCGAGGGATGGAATGCTTCGTCCAGTTGCTTACATGGGTCCTGGCTTCTGGAGTGAGCTTCAGTCGGCTTGGGGAGATGACCGCAATCGTTGGGCTTTCGCTCCTCTGTATCGGGGGAGTGTCTTCCTTCCCGAGAGCTACTTGGACTATTTATTTGGCACCCTTTACCGTGGCACCACTTGGGTTGATGTGCTTCGTGCCGAGTTGTTGGGACAGGGTTTTGAGCCTAGCAGCACTTTGAGATATAGGGAGGCTGCTGCTGATTCGAGTAACATTCTCGCTGACCTTTCGGTACTCCTTTGGATGACTTTTATGCTAGGAGACGTGTTGCAACACAGAAGGTTTCGGTGCGTATTAGTGCTCCTCCATTACCAAGAAGAAAAGGATTGAGAGACGATCGGGTGGTCCTTTGAAAGCTAAGAGAAAATTGGATTTTTCTTAGTACCCTAAGAGATTGCAATTAGACCACTTTGTTTTAGGATTTAATATTTTGATGTCTTTTGTTGCTCAATAAATCCGTTGTAATGGTTTGAATAATTCATTGGATGAATAAAAATTGCATTTTGTTATTTGAAGTGAATTGGGTATTTTTGATATGTTTTAGACCGCACCCGAAGGTTGCCTACGTTCCTCCAGTTGGGAGGCTCAGGTCTTCGTAGTTCAAACAAACAAAGACCTTTTTTTTTTTTTTTTTTTTTTTTTTTGTGTGCACCCTGTTTTTGCCTAGACCGCCCTTTCGGGTTTTCAATCTAGCGGGCTTCTTTTTTGCACGTGCTCTAATTTTTGCCTAGGCCGCCCTTGCGGGTTTTCAACCTAGCGAGCGATTTTTTTTTTATTTTTTTTTTGTTATGGTCTTTGTTTATTAAGCGTATACCTCTTGAGCTTGTCGAGGTTGACCTCCTTTGGCAGCTGGTCACCATCTAAATCCACGAGCCGGACTGCACCACCGCTTAGTATCTTTTTACCACGTACGGACCGATCCATCGGGGTCCCCATTTCCCCAGGGGATTCATGGCATTAGGAGGATGTTGTCTTAAGACCAAATCTCCCGCATTGATGTTTCGAGGCTTCACTTTTTTGTTGAAAGCTCTTGCCATCCTTTGCTGATACGCCCTTGTGCGTTCGAGTGCTCTTAACCTTTTCTCGTCGAGCAAGGCTAGTTGTTCATATCGACTTTGCATCCAGTCGACCTCGTTGACTTGATTCTCGAGGAGGACCCGTAGAGATGGGACTTCAAGTTCGATAGGGAGTACGGCTTCTGAACCATAGACCAATGCATAAGGAGTTTCTCCTGTTGCGGATCGTATTGATGTGCGGTAGCCCCACAATGCTAATGGTAGCTTCTCGTGCCAATCTCTTCCTGTTGAGGCCATTTTCTTGACGATGGTCTCGATGGTCTTATTTGCTGCTTCGACTGCGCCATTTGCTTGGGGCCGGTAAGGAGATGACTTGTGCTTGGTGATCTTGTATTCTACCAAAAGTGCATCCATTTCCTTCTCGAAGTGAGAGCCGTTGTCGGAAATGATTTCATGAGGCACGCCGTATCGGCACATGATATTAATCTTTACAAATTCGGCCACTTTCTTGGCGTTGAGGGTCCGATAGGCTTGTGCTTCGACCCACTTTGTGAAGTAGTCGACTGCCACTAGGACGAATGACTGCCCATTGCTTCCGGCAGGATGAACTTTACCGATGATGTCTATCCCCCAACAAGAGAAAGGCCAAGGTGTGACCATGTTGTAAAGTTGTGAGGGTGGAGCATGTTGCAGATTAGCGTGGAATTGGCACTTGGCACACCTTTTGACTTTCTCGATACAGTCTCGTTCCATAGTGCTCCAATAGTAACCAATGCGAAGTATCTTCTTGACTAGCATAAACCCATTCATGTGGGGTCCACATTCTCCTTCGTGCACTTCACACATTATCTCTTGAGCTTCGGTCTCATTGGCGCATAAGAGATTGATCCCGTCGTGGTGCCTTTTATAGACTCGGTCCCCAACCAGTACGTACCGAGAGGCTAACCTTTGCAGAGCTGCTTGAGACTTCTTATTGATGTTCTCGGGATAAGTGCCGTCTTTGAGGAAGTTCATGATATCCGAATACCACGGAGAGTTTGTTTGAACCTCGTTGATCTCGATACTCATGCAATATGCCGGACTGTTCCTTCGAGCAATTTTGAAAGGCTTCACCATTTTCCCTTTGGGCATTTCAACTAATGAAACTATAGTGGCCAGTGCATCAGCGAAGCGATTCTTATCCCTTGGCAGGTAGTTGAAAGTGATCTCTTGGAATTGTTCAACCATTTCTTCAAGGTGCTGACCATACTGTTGGAGAGTCGGGTCTTGGGTTCGCCATTTACCCGATTGCTGATTGATAAGGAGCAAAGAGTCGCCGAACACTTCTAGTTCCGTGACGTTTCTTTCGAGAGCTGCTTCGAGCCCTGCTATGCATGCTTCGTACTCGGCAATGTTGTTGGTAGCTTCGAATTCCAGGCGTATGGCAATGGGAGTGTAGATGTCTTTTGGATCGACAAGCAATACCCCTATACCAAAACCGTGTTTATTGGCGGCGCCATCGAAAAAAAGTTGCCACTTGTCTTCCTCGGTTGCAGTACAAATTAAATGCTCGTCGGGGAACTGTACATCTTCCCCCTTCACTTCGTCACACGGGAATTCGGCAAGCTGGTCACTGAACACTTTCCCCCTGACAGATTTTAGTGTGACGTAAGTGATATCATAGCCGGCGAGCATGAAGTACCATTTGACTATTCTTGTTGACATGAAAGGCTTCTCGAAGATGTAGCGGAGCGGGTCCACCTTTGCTACTAGCTTGATCGGAAAAGCTTCCATATAGTGTTTGAGCTTTTGAGTGACCCAAACCAATGCTGCACATGACTTTTCTAAGACGGAGTAGTTCTTTTCGCCTCCTTGGAATCGGCGACTGACAAAATAAATGGCGTTCTCTTTTGTGGACTCTCGTTGCTCTTGTGCTAACATAGCCCCTAGGGCTTCCTCATTGACAGTGAGATAAAGCAACAGAGGTTTCTCCTTGTGCGGCGGAACTAGAACAGGAGGGCATGTCAAGTAATGCTTTACTTGATCGAAGGCTTCTTGGCACGCGTCGGTCCATTCTAGAGCCACATTCTTCTTGAGTAGCTTGAATATTGGCTCGCACATGGAAGTGAGTTGGTGCACAAACCGACTGATCTATTGTAGTCTTCCCATGAAACCTTTAATCTCTTTCTGCGTCTTTAGAGGAGGCATGTCAATGATTGCCTTGATTTTGGAGGGGTCTACTTCGATTCCCCTTTCAGTGACCATATAACCAAGAACTTTGCCTCAGATAACCCCGAATGTGCACTTTGCAGGGTGAGCCTCATCTTGTGTTGACGAAGCCTTTCGAAGAACTTGCGGAGATCGATTAGGTGTTGACCATCGGTTCCTTTGGAGTGAATGATCATGTCGTCCACATAGACCTCGATTTCTTTGTGAATCATATCGTGGAACAGGTCTGTCACGGCTCTTTGGTAGGAAGCCCCAGCATTTCTTAACCCAAATGGCATGACTGTGTAGCAAAAGGTACCCCACGGTGTTGTGAAGGCTGTCTTATGTTGATCTTCCTCAGCCATAAGAATCTGATTGTACCCAGCGAACCCATCCACGAATGAGCGGACCTCGTAGGCAGCAGTGGAGTCGACTAGCATGTCGATATTAGGGAGTGGAAAATCATCCTTTGGGGAAGCTTTGTTTAAATCCCGGAAGTCTACACAAACTCGAACCTTGCCGTTCGCCTTCCTGACTGTCACAATGTTGGCTAACCATGTCGGATATTCGATAACCTTGATGAAACCCACACTGAGGAGCTTCTCAATCTCTTCTTTGACCTGCAGAGACCATTCTGGCTTGATCTTTCTGAGCTTCTGCTTTACTGGCCTGGTATCTTCTCTGATCGGAATCCTGTGCACCGCTACCTTTCTGTCCAAACCCGGCATGTCTTTGTATGACCATGCGAACACATCCACGAACTCCCGTAGTAATGCAGTCAATCTATCTCTGTCGTCCCCTTTGAAGAAGCTTCCAATCTTAGTTTCTTTTGGCTCTTCTTCGTTACCCAGATTAACAACATGCAATTCTTCGTCTGCCTTTGGACCATTCTCGCCACGACTACGGACTTGTTGAGCAAGTTCATTTAAGTATGTTGTGTTTTCGTGGTCTATTTCATCATAATTTGAATCGTTATTAACTTGTTTGTTAAGTTCATTATTAGTTAATTCATCATTTATGATGTTTGCAATCTCAGGGTACTCAGAAATATCAAATTTTTCATTAGCAAAGAAAGGAAACACACGCTCGGCTATGGCCTCCAAATCCTCTTGGGTGAGGGTATTAGAGACACTCTCGGACTCGAAGGTAAGTGTGAGATGCTCTTCCTTTGTTGCTGTGCGGGGTATGCAACCCATTTCTTGGACTAAGAATTCCTCGGATACCACGGGCCCTTTTGTTGAATACCAATTGTTGATCGGCTCGGAGCTTGGCGGGATCTCACTGATAGTTTCGTTCATGATGACGGTGTCATGGATGGCGTTAACTTGGCATTCATTCATCATGGCAAGCTCTTCAAACATGGAGGCTAAATCTGTCAGTTCTTCCCCCACGGTGATTTCTGTCTCGGACTCTATAGTCATCTTCCTCCCCCACCATTCACGGGGCGACATGGGAGTTGGTTCTCTGTCGGATATCTGGACCTCACAATCGGAGAAGATTTCGAGGCTGGGCTTTTTGACACCTTTATTGTTAACCCACGGCTCGGGAAAGATCATGTATGGAACGTCTTCCCCTTGGCGGACAAAATAACCATTCAGTCTTGCGATAAGGCCTTAGATTAGGGACTTCATACCTACGGCCTTCTTTACGTGCTCGGGCCTTTTCGTTCTTGATCGCTTGTTCTTGTTTCAAGTCTTCTCTGGAAGGCTCATACCCCAAACCGAAGGTGTTCTTGACAAATGGGACTTGCACGGGATGTAGGATTCCTTGCTGATATTTCCCTAAGCCTAAACCAGGGAAGTAGTCCATATTCCTCATCATGCGGAGGACTTTTTGATTGCTGGGGGTCCATGATCCGTTTCCCCTTTCTTTGTCAATGGCGTTGATTGAGACACCAGAGAGAGTGGAGTCTGGTAGACCATGCTGAACTTGGTGGACGGGCTCACCTTTTCTGTGGATAGTGATGTTTTCAGCCATTACGGTCACTATTTCATCACCATTTCGGATCTTGACACATTGGTGGAGAGTTGACGGTACGGAATTAGCACTGTGAATCCATGGTCGACCCAACAGTAAGTTGAACGAGGCCGGGATATCAAGCACTTGGAATGGAACGGACATGACCATGCTCCCAAACTCAATGTCTATTTCGATCATCCCCATGACTGTACGGGCGGTGCTGTCATAACCTCGGATTACTTGAGTAGAAGGCTTCAAATCGGAATCCTTAAGCCCCAGTGTGCCCATGATTCTACCAGGCATGAGATTGAGTGCGGAACCACTGTCCACTAAGACTCTTGAGACGGGCCTCCCCCTTGCTCGTACCTTGAGGTAAATAGCTTCGTTGTGGTCGGAACCAAACGGTGGAAGGTCCATATCGGCAAAGGTGATGACGTTGCCAAAGTGAATGTGACCAATCATTGCCGTGAGGTCCTCGGGAGAAGTATCGGGAGAGACTAATGTATCATCGAGATTGCAGATGACAAGATCTCGGTGTTTCTTTGAGGATGCAATGAGGTCCCAAATAGAGATGTTGGCTTGAGTTTTCTTGAGTTGGACAAGTAGAGGATCTTCAGGAGCGTTGTGAGCTTGCGGCCTTTGAGAAGAGGAGCTCGGTGCGGAAGTGGAAGGGTTGCTTGCTATGACTCGACCGGATCGAGTTAGCATGTTGACGTTCCCATCTTGCTTCTTTTTCCTATTCTCTAGTACTTCGTAAGTCACTACATAACAAGAATTGTCAAGTTTATTCATAACATTGGGGCCCCCATTCACAATTGGGATTGAATGGGTGGTCCCCTCGAGTTCTCCTTTCTCTATTACATTGACATGCTCGTCATTAGTCACTACAAGTTCTTTCTTATCTATGAGATCTTGAATGACATTGCGGAGAACGAAGCATTCCTCGGTGGTGTGGCCACTATATTGGTGGTAGCCACAATATTTGTGGTGAGCATGATTGGGGTGGACCGTCTTGGGTTGGTACCCTTGCACGGGTGTGACTTGACCCTTTGCCTTGAGGACCTCGAACACTTCGGTTTGAGTCATGCCTTGGAGAGGCGTGTAGACACGGTCACTTCGGGACTTCTTCCCTTGAGGTGGAGGAACCTTTTTGTAATTCCCCTTATCAATAGCGACGGCGTTGACCGAGGCCTCTTTTGTGGAGTTGTAAGCGGCCTTGTAGCGGTAAGTAGGAGTGGTCTTCTTAATCTCCTTGAGCAAGTCATCCATGCGTACCCCGCCTCATACATTTGGGAGAAGTCGGAGTAGCAAGCCCCACTTAGGTGAGTGCGGAGATCAATCTTGAGACACTTGAGAAATATGTCCATTTGCTCTTTTGTGTTCGGCCTCTCAACAATTTCAGAGAGTTTGTCATTCCATCTCCTTGTGAAGTCGATGAAGGACTCATTGTCTCGTTGAGTAGTGTTCTCTAGCTCTTTCCTTGTGGGCCGGTGAGTGGTGTTGCCTTGGTATTGGTTCTTGAAGGCAAGCATGGCGGAGTCCCAATCAAGACGGACAGTGAGCGGGAGAGTAGCATACCAATCTTTTGCCGCCCCCTCGAGAGTGAGAGGGAAGCATTGAGCCATCACCTTGGTGGAGACCTTCTTTGGAACCATTGCCAAATATAAGTCTCAATGTGAGCCATAGGACAAGAGTTGCCCTTGAATTTGCTTACGTCGGGCATCTTGAACTTATCGGGAAGAGCGGCCATAGTACTCATGAGGATGGATGATTGATAAAGGCTTGTGTCGGAGCCTTTCCCCATGTTGAGCCCATTGAATTTTTGGTCGATGTAGGCCATGATAGAATCCACCATTTTGGGCTCATTGTTCACGGAACTTGGTTCCCCCATTTTCTTGGTGCGGGTGTTGACATAGGGACTCTTGAACAAACCCTCGGTCCATTCGGATTCATCATCATTGTTCTTGTTCTTTCCTTTGGCAAGGTTGGTGAGCTTTTCTTTCATTAGCTCCATTTCGGCCTCGTGGGCCTCCCTTTGGTTGTCGAGGTGGGATTGCCAAATGTCGTCTTTGCTTTGTGCCTCCTTGTTAAGGGTGGAGACTTGCTCTTGGAGGAGTTGGACCATAGTTGAGAGCTGTTCGAAAGACATGGTGTTGCTGCTGCCGGTCATGGTTGATGTTGGAGCTGTTGGAGTGATCTCTTCACGGACTAACCGATTTGCTGAATCCCGGTAGACTTTGTAAGTACCAATTGAACCTATATTGCAGAAGAGGCCCTTGTCAGTCTTGAGTAACACTTGCGGTCCATGAAGAGGCTTAGAACACACAGTTGGGCACACGACTCGAACCACATAAGAAAAGACCTTTTTTTTTTTTTTTTTTTTTTTTATAAGTCGGAGGGAATGAATCCCTTTTGGGGTTTCTAAGAAAATAATGGAATCGTCACACTAGTATATAGACCATCTCGCGGTCCCATATACTCATCGGATTCCATCGCGCTTGTGAATCCTACATGTATCGGGATTAAACTAAATTAATGTAGTAAAGCATACATGCGGGGACGGATTTTTATTTTCGTCCAAAATAACCACTTTTGGGGATGGATTTTTTATTGCGTCTATTTCAACAAGTTGGCATGTATGATTTGAAGACATTAGTTTAGGGAAATCTCGGTACATGGAAACCGACTTGAGTCACGGAGTGTTAGACCCTAACTAGAATTGTGTGGTTTGTGCTCGGCTTGAATATGAGGCTCAAAGGTCACCCCCGGCATGTAGTCTTGAACTACGCCACGGGCTGAGGTTTACCGCTTCGAAAGAGCCAAGGTCTGGTGGAGCTTGAAACTTTCTAGGACGGGCCTCGACGGGTTTGGGGTTGGACTTGTGCGACTCGATAGTGAGCAGTTCATAGGAATATGTGCATGTAGTGTGAGGTCTAACAAGTGACAATTTTTTATTTTTTTTTGAAAAGAAAGAAAAACACACAAAACACATAAGCACATAAAATTACAACTCCCGAATCACCCGTGTGACCGGTAAATAAAACACAAAATTAAAACAGTCCGAGGGTTCAATTCTGTTCTGATGCAGGCAACTGTGCCCACACCCCACTGTTCTGCTCAGTCACTGAAACCTGTTTCTGTTCTGGAAACCAACCCAGAAGCGTGCGCCTCTGAGTGCTGATGTGGGACGCGCGCGCATGGCGCAATGCTTATGGGAGGCGCGCGCTTCTGGGGCACACCTGTCAGAATGTCAGACTTTGGACTCAGGGGATTGCCCTGGTCCCATGTTCATATTGTAACCCCTGCAGAAGTGATTAGTGCAGAATAACAGAAGAAGAAGATGAAGAACATGAAGAAGTGGGCGATTCTGGTTCTTGATGCGGGATGCGCGCGCCTTAGGCTTAAAAGGCCAGACGCGCGCGCCTCCCCCATCAGGAAACAGAATGCCCAGAAAAGATGTAGATTTCGATCAGAATGCAAGTTTAACCCTCAAATAAGTCCCCAGCGGAGTCGCCACTGTAGATACCCCGGAGGAACCACGGCCTTGGGCTGGAGCGCGTGTGTTATCCTAGGATGTCTAACTTGTTTTTAGAGTCGCCACCTATGTTTTGAGGAACATAAGAAAAACCTATAGATTGTAGCCTAAGTTTGATTACGAAAACAGAGATTCTTTGTTTTGAGGTTCGGAGGTTAGATTACGAGATGAGAAGTACCGAAACACCCATCTCGCCCAACTAAAGTTGGTCTTGCTTGATCAAAATCTACATGAATGAAAATGTTCTTCTTCTTCTTCTTCTTTAAGTCATGAAAAGGGGGGATTTAAAATAGGATTTGGAATGTAGGAGATGACTCCTTAACCAACCTCAATGAGATGAGGTGATCATTAGAGTCATGTCCCAAAATGATTTGGGTGATTGCACATTTGATTAAAGTAAAAAGAGAGAGGAGATGAAGTAGAAAAGGAAGGAAAAGATGGACTTTTACCTACAATTTGAAGACCTTCAAATATTTCTTGATGAAATCCTTGGAGAACCTTTAGAAAGTGATTTTGGTATAGTTTTTGTAAGTTCAATTTTCGGTCTCAGTCTTCGATCCTTGAAAATGGAGGTAAAGAGAGGTTTTTATAGGTGAAAGAGGGGTGTTTTTGGTGCCAAAACTCAGTCACCAAGAAATCCTTCCCGGGCAAAATCTTGTAAATTGAGCAAGGGAGGGAATCCTGGCCAGAAATCTGTAACTGACGCCCAGAGGCGCGCGCTTCCTGCTTTGGGGGCGGGAGGCACGCGCGCCTGGCTCCTCCTGTCGGAGGCGCGCGACTCAGAGAAGGCAATTTTGACAGAATGGACTAGAAAGTCAGCCCTGTCATTCAGTTTAGTCCCTGGACTTAACGAAGTCAGTCAGGAACTTAACAGAAGTGACAGAAACTAACGAGAAACACTTAAAATGGGGAGAAACACAAAATCAAATGTGCAATCGGGGTGAGCGGTCCAAGGCGGGGTGTCTACAGAACCAGAAAAATATTCCGCGCAACTTTCACGTTGGGCCCGCGGACAACCGGGACACCGGAGCGCACACGACGGAGCAGTTGCGGAGCGGAAAGCCGGAGCCGGATAAAATGTGCACAAGCTCAAGCCAGGACCAGCCCTAAAGTGGCATTACATGGTTGGCCAAGGTAGAAAAAAAAATTGGCCACCAAGCTTGGTGCTCGGCCGAGCACCTTACTATGCTTGGCCGAGCACCCCTATTTTCCAGCTTTCTCAGCTTTTCTCCCATTTTCAAACTAGGCCATCACCATTTTCCACCCTCTCAAATCACCTCCCATCAACCCCATCACCTACAATTCAGCTCCCCCTCCTCTACCCCTATAAGAGGGAGTATGTAAATACAACGTTATTCCCATCTTGTTCTTTTATGTTTTTCTTCATGTCTCTCATCTTATTCATGTATATATTCTGAGTTCCATGGGTCTAAATGATGTTGTTGGTCCCAAAGGGGCAACAAGGGTATGAAAAATGCTAGGGGGGGGGTGAATAGCGTTTTAAAATTCTTTTCAAACCCTTTTGCAAATCAATGGCTTATGCGCACAGTTCTCAAATAAGCTAAGTATAGCGCGCAGTGAGAGTGTGAAATGCACAGCGGAATTTTAAGCAGCACCTGCGCAGGAAAAAGTTGCGCAGAGATAAAAACGCACGCGCTAAGTTTTGGCTTAAAGAGTTGGATAAAAAGTTCTAAGGCAATAAGCAATAACAATCACAGCAGCAAAGTATAGCTATTTGGAGAGGTTCGATCAATGAGAGATCTACGTCCTCTACCAAGATGGTTAGTCTTGGATTTTCTAATGGAGATCTTATTATATGAGAGAGTTACAAGATACAACAATGAAACACAAACTATCTCAAAGATATATAATCTATGAAGAGCAAATCCTAGACTAAACCGGTGTATCTCAAAAAGAAAGATCTAAATGATCGAAGCTTCAAGAGGTGTGTGTGTGTGTTCAGAAATTCTGGGCTCTATGAATCTATGAGATGAAGAGCACGAAGAAATCTGGTGATTTAAGGCTTAGGATCTGGGCAGGAGTTTGAAGGTATGAAGGTTTGAAGGTTGATCTTGAATCTGTGAATAGTAAGCAGCAATCTTCAGAACTTTAAGGATATTAGAAAGCACAAACTCTAGCAACTTGGAAATGAAGATGAGCTGGCTATTTATAGAGGAGAGCATAAAACTAGCCGTTGGAGCTCTGAGCAAGGACGATGAGCTGGCACAATATGATTGGTGCGCAGGTGTCGTTTATAGCCGTTGGGGCTCTGATCAAAGATGATGACCTGGCACAATATGATTGGTGCGCAGGTATATAGAGCCGTTGGAGACTGAGCATGAAGACCAAATTCAAAAGCTTCTTCTAGAAGGATGACAGCTGTCTTTATTTGAAATACTTCTCTTGAGCGCGTCTCCACCGTTGGATCTGCTGAGTGTGCTTGCTTTGTCGTTTCTGCACACCTTAGCACTTTTAAAAGCGTACATCTTCAAAGCGTTTTCCAAGTTAGGTGATCTGAATGAATTGAACTGAGGAAGAGTGCTGCGCAGGATATACCTGCGCAGTGGTGTCCTGCGCAGAGTAGTCCTGCGCAGTGACCACTGACACTTGGATCTTTATTCCTTTTCGCTCCAAGTCCTATGATCTAAGCCTATACTATAAAATGGACTAAGCTAAAAATTGAAGTTATAAAACTTCTTACATAGGGTCCTAAAGTCTATAAAATATTAATAGGTGATGGTATCAATCAATTCTAACAAATAGGAGGGTTAAGAAGTAAGCATACCCAACAATCTCCCCCTAAATGATTGATGCCATTACCTACTATAACAAAGGCAATTCATTGTACTTGATAATAACATGTCCATAAAGATGTGATTGGCAAATCATGCCTCAAGTCAATGCACACACTAGCCAATGTCATAGATTTCTAGTCTATCCAAAAGATTAGCTTATGAAAAAGGGAAAGACAGAAATGTCATTCAGCGCATACAAATAATATGAGTTTTAGTTTTAAGTATGCGTTTAAACTGAATGTTTAAACATTATGCGTTGAGAATATGAGCAGTTAAGATTATGCGCATGGGTTGAAATAATGCAATCATTGTTCCACAAACAGAGAGTTTGAATTGAACAAGGTTTTGGAAACACATGATGCGATTTTTTTTCATTAAAACTTGAAGTGTAAAGAGTTGCAGATTACAAGTTTGAATAAGAAAAACAAAATGCGCACAAAAAGAAATACTTTGCGCAAAAAGAAAAATTACACAGAGCCTAGTCTATGTTGATCCGGTGCAAGGCTTCGTGCAGCTCATTCTGCAGACTGTTGAACTTATTCATAAGTTCAATCTTCAGTTCTTGAAATCTTTCTCTGAATGCCACAGCCTCACCGATATAGGTAGCCATTCCTCTGCGCATATCTCTGTTGTCTTCTCGCAGCTCTAGGAAGTTGGCTCTGTACTGCACTTGATGTCCCGTTATCTGGTTGAAATATGACTGCTCAGCAGCTTCAATAGTGTTGATGACGGTGGCCTGCGTTGCTTCAAGTCTTTGGTCAGTGTGGAGGCGCTGAGTGTTCACGCTGGTTTGGATATCGAACATGGCTTTATCCATCCTAGCGTTGAACCCATCAGCGAAATCAGTCATCGCTTGAGTTATGCACTCCCTGACACTTTCCATATTAAGCGTATTGGCATGCGCGGGACCACCTTGTTCCAATCTCTCCAACATCATTGCTTCCATCCCTGCAAACCCTTCATGCAACCCATCGGCCAAGCTCTTGCGCAGGCGCTTAAGCAGTCCTATAAACCCATCATTGATAGCGGTATAGGTGCAGACGTTTTCAAGCATCCCAGCTATTGACTTCAATGAGTCCATGACCATTTGGTCTAAAGCATCAGGAACGCGCTGCGTAGAGGGGCCTGCGGAGGTACTTGCCTTTGATACATTCTCCCCCTTAATGGCAGCAATCTCTAAACGCTGCGCATCAAGTTGCTCTTGGATAGCTGTCTGCGCAGTAATGAGCTGAGTCATTTGGGACTGCGCAGCAACCTGGTTGACTTGAATGGTATTGAGAGCCTGGAGAATTTGGCGAAGATCAGCAGAGGAAGATAGAGAGGAAGTAGATACTGTAGGAACGGAAGGAATATCTTGAGCTGGAGGAGGAGAAACTTTGGGAGGAGAGTGCGTTGGAGAAGGTTGTTTGGGAGAAAGATGAATAGGATCAGCAGTAGGAGACCTATGCGTAGATGAGTGCGTGCTGCTGCTGCTATCTGTATCAGTTGTGCGCACATCCCCTTCCTTTTCACCTTCAGGAGGATTAACAGTAGTTTACTGCGCAGCATCATCGCCCTGCACAGACTTGGTAACTTCATCCGCATCCTCATCTTCTAAGTCCAAATCATCATGAAGAACAGAGGTGCCAGGTTGAGTATTTCCAACCGGAATATTGAGGCGTTGAAAGGCACTTGATGATGGTTCAGGACAAGGAGGAGCCGCAGCTTTTGGTTGTCCATTCGCAGTGCTGCGCACAACTTGTTTCTTGCGCGGAGTTCGAGGAGGATCATCCTTAGCAGGTGCAGCAGGAGCGGCCTTGGCAGGCGTACTGGAGACGGGAAAAGATTCATCCATCCAATCATCACTATCTCCTGTACCCTGAGCAGGAGGTGCATCAGCAGCCTTTGGATCTTGCTCCCCCTGCGCGGTATCATCCGCAGCATCAGCAGCAGTCTCATCCATTCGAGACTCGCTGTCTTCTTCAACCATAGCCGCCGTAGGAGGAAGTCTGGTAAATGCAGACTTTTTCTTGGTTTTAGCAGGAGAGGGAGCAGGCGCAGGAGGATCTTTGCGCTTCTTTGAAGGCTTGGGAGCAGGGGGCGGTAAATCATATCCAATTTTAATGCCAGCAGATGATCTGACATTTGGGATTTCCTTCACCTTTTCTGGCGCAGGATCTGCAATACCTTTGCCTTTGCGCTTTGCCTGCGCAGCAGTAGTTTCAGGTTCAGTAGGCGCAGTGGCCTTCGAAGGCTGCGCGGCAGTGTTCTTTGCCTTAGGTTGAGGGGCTTCAACATCATCATCACTATCAACCCAATCTTCCTTGTCTGGGCTGGTGTCCTTGTTTCAGATCTTGCGATAATCACTGCGACCAATTTCATTGCGCAGAGAGTAGAGATGAGAGATGGAATAGGTCTTGGTGCACAGAACTTTGAGATCAGGACGCTTCTGCACGAAGGTGCGCAGCTCAGAGACGTTCATCAGAAACTTGGATAGTAGCCATTTTAAAAAATTTGCAGAAAACATATGAATAACAGAACTGATCGTGAAATAAAATACATACAAAGGTAGATCAGAGAGAGACGAACTCAAAACAACAGACGATTTTGAAAATGATTAACAGATAAGGGAAAAATCGAAAAAGAGAGTTTTAAGAACTCAAGACATAACAATGGCAGATTTATTGAAAATAAGTTCAAGGGTCAGAAATTATTACCATGTCGTCAACAGTCTTAGCTTCTGGAGGAGGAACCTCTTCAACCGGTTCATGGACCTCACCAACTACCTTAGCTTTTGTTTTCCGGGGAGCCATTTTAAATGGAACTAGGGTTTTTGAAAAGGGGAAGAGAGAGAAGAGTTTTGCAGAGATAGAAAGAAAAGTCAAGGAGAGAAGAAAAGGAAATGATTGGGAGGTGGAGAGTAGGTTGCAGATGAGAGAAAAAAGATGAATTTGTGAAAGAGGAGAGAGCAGGAAAGAGAGAAAAAGAGAAGAGTCGAAAGGGATTTATACCAAAAGGGAAAAGGCGCATGACGTCAGCGAGGCGGTTTGGTGAAAGATGGCGAATTTGGTGAAAAACGCAGAGGCGCACGATAGCAAAGCGACGTGGCCGAATAGGGAACGCGCGTGCGCAGTCCTGACGTGCGCGTGTGTGTGTAGGTCTAGGCAGGTCACAGTCATATCAACTCCCTCATAAATGTTGATCAGGAATTCTAACAGGTGGTATCATTAATGGCCGTTTGCATTTAATGATAATGGGACGTGCGCAGGGGTAAAAGCGTAATTTCCCAAGAAATTTCAAAAATAAGGCGAGGGAAAATTTTAATTGCACAAGTACCCTTGTGAACTAAGCGTTGACTTTTCAGTCAGGGACCTAAGTGCAATTTCTAATAAATAGAAGACTTACCTGCGATCCACGAAGTGTGCGCATGTTAAAATCATGCGCAGAGCTTTGAATAGCGCAATGGATTCCTAAAACAAATTAACATTAATGTCATACGCAAATGAAGTACTGCGCAGGGGTTGCGCAG
Source organism: Campanula takesimana (assembly GCA_026119855.1). NCBI lineage: Eukaryota > Viridiplantae > Streptophyta > Magnoliopsida > Asterales > Campanulaceae > Campanula > Campanula takesimana. Next base: position 193,362 of record JAOWBW010000579.1, read on the forward strand.
AATCATGGATCATGACCTATGATGAACATTTTATCAAGCAAACACAAGATTATTAGTATTAAAAAATCATATGGACATGTTAGCTAAGTTCAAGCATACCCATTTCTCCTCTCAAGAATACAAATCTCTTTGCGTCAAGAGCCTTTGTAAGAATATCAGCAATTTGATTATCTGTGCCCACGTGCTCTAAATGAATGTTTCCTTTTTCCACGTGATCCTTGAGAAAGTGATATTTGATGTCGATGTGATTTGTCTTTGAATGCATGACAGGATTGTTGGAGACAGCTATGGTGGACATATTATCGCAGAATATTGGGCAGTTTGCTTCATGAATTCCATAGTCCACTAATTGTTGCTTCATCCATAGGATTTGACAGCAGCAGTTTCCAGCAGCAATATATTCAGCTTCTGTAGTGGAGATGGACACAACAGCTTGCTTCTTATTTGCCCATGCAACAAGTCGATTTCCAAGGAAATGACAAGTTCCACTTGTGCTCTTCCTGTCGATTGAGCATGCTGCGTAATCTGCGTCTGAATAACCTAGGAAATCGAAATTCGAATCTTTGGTGTACCAAAGTCCAAGGTTAATAGTTCCAGAGAGATAACGAATTATGCGTTTAACAGCAGTTAAGTGCGCTTCTCTAGGGTCCGCTTGATAGCGCGCACAGACACAAACACTAAACATAATATCTGGCCTACTAGCAGTAAGATAAAGGAGAGAGCCAATCATACCTCGATATAGAGTTTGATCCACTTTCTTACCTTTTAAGTCTTTGTCTAGCTTATTGCCCGTGGCCATTAGAGTGTCGTATGCTTTAGCATTCTCAAGTCCAAATTTCTTGATTAAGTCCCTTGTGTACTTGGCTTGATTTATGAAGATGCCATCATTCAATTGCTTGATTTGAAGCCCGAGGAAGAATGTGAGTTCTCCCATCATGCTCATCTCAAACTTGCTTTTCATGAGCTTCTCAAAGCGCTTACAAATTAACTCATTAGTAGAACCAAATATAATATCATCGACATAAATTTGAACAAGTAAAGAATGATCATTATACTTAGCAATAAAAAGAGTTGTATCGATTTTACCGCGCTTGAAGCCTTTCTCTAGTAGGAATTTGGATAGCGTATCGTACCATGCTCTTGGAGCTTGCTTAAGTCCATACAAAGCTTTCTGAAGTTTGAAGACGTGATTTGGAAATCTGCTATCATCAAATCCAGGAGGTTGAGCTACGTAGACCGTCTCTTGGAGTTCACCGTTGAGAAATGCGCTCTTCACATCCATTTGATAAAGCTTGAATTTCTTGTGAGAGGCATAAGCTAAGAAAATTCTGATAGCTTCTAGTCTTTCCACAGGCGCAAAAGTTTCATCATAGTCGATTCCTTCTTCTTGCCTATAGCCTTGCGCAACCAACCTAGCTTTGTTCCTGGTGATGCTTCCATTCTCATCCATCTTGTTTCTGAATACCCATTTTGTACCAATAACGCCTTGATCATGAGGTCTGGGTACTAAGGTCCAAACCTTGCAGCGCTCAAATTGGTTAAGCTCTTCTTGCATAGCAGTAACCCAGCTTGAATCTTGGAGCGCTTCATCAATCTTCTTTGGTTCAATTTGAGAGATAAAGGAGTGATATTCATCATCAAAGTTTGATGCTCTCCTAGTACGAACCCCTACATTGAGATCACCAATGATGTTTGAAGTTGGATGATCTCTAACTTCACGAACCTCGGGAGGTAAGTTAGGTTGAGTGGTAGGAATACGAAGATCTTCAATGGGTACTTCATTTGTTCCAGCATCAAGGTCATCGAATGTGATTTGCTAGAGCGGAGAAACATTATGCGCAGGAGGAGGTGTTTGCGCATCAGGAGTCGTCACTTCTGGCGCAGCATCGGGTGAATGCGCATGTGATGGACTTGCTTGATTCTGATTTTGATAATCATTCTGCGCAGGTGCAGTTTGAGACTGCGTACCTGTCTCATCATTCTCAACAGAATCATCAGAATCATTTGGAGCCAAATGTGGCTCAATGAGAGAATGTTCATCAAAAGTAACATGTATGGATTCAACAATCACTAGAGTAGTTCTATTAAAAACACGAAAAGCTTTAGAATGTTTGGCATACCCAACGAAAATACCTTCATCTGCTTTGGCGTCGAATTTACCTCTATGATCTTTGCCATTGTAGAGGATATAGCACTTGCAGCCAAATTTTTTGAAGAAAGCAATGTTGGGCGCTCTTCCTCTCCATAGCTCATATGGAGTCTTGTTGTAGGCTTTGTTGATGAGGGATCTATTCTGAGTAAAGCAAGCAGTGTTGACAGCTTCTCCCCAGAAGTACTTTGGAAGCTTAGCTTCTGCTATCATTGTTTTTCCAGCCTCAATCAACGTGCGATTCTTTCTTTCCATAACGCCATTTTGTTGAGGAACTCCAACAGCAGAGACATTGTGATCAATTCTATGGTCATCGCAGTATTGAGCAACACCGTTATTCTTGAATTCAGTTCCGTTGTCTGATCTAACGCTCACGATGTCGTCTTCCTTTTGAGTTTGGAGCTTTCGAAATAGCGCAGTCAAGATATCATAGCAGTCATCTTTGGATATCATCATTTCGACCCATGTGTATCTTGAGTAGTCATCTACCATAACTAAAGTATACTTGTTTCCTCCAATGCTCGCGGTGGTGACAGGTCCAAACAAGTCCATGTGAAGCAGTTGTAAACATTTGGAAGTTGAGGAGGCAATCTTGCTGGAAAAAGACTGCGTAGGTTGTTTACCGAGATGGCATGCTGCGCATTTTCTGTCATGATGGTCAGCTACTTTGGGAAGTCCTTTGACAAGATTTTCCCTTCCTAGCTTAGCCAAATACTTGAAGTTCAAATGGCTTAAGCGCTTATGCCATAGCCAGCTGCTTTCACTTACATTCTTTGCTACAAAACAGAGATTAGTGATAGAATCTATAGCAGTAAGATCAATAATGTAAACATTAGTCTTACGAGTCCCTGTGAGCAAAGTTAGTCCGGATATGCCATCTTTGATATAGCAGTGCGTTGCAGTGAAGTGGCATTCCAAACCTTTATCGCAGAATTGTGATATGGAGAGCAGGTTGTACTTGAGACCCTCTACGAGCGCAACTTTCTCAATGCATACTTTATCTTTTCTGATTCTTCCATATCCAACTATGTGCCCTTTGTTGTTATCTCCAAAAGTTACAGAGGGACCTCTTCCTTCATGCACATCTTCAAGAACGGTGACATCTCCAGTCATGTGTCTAGAGCATCCACTGTCGAGGTACCATATATGCGCTTTAGCTTGTGAAGAGTGCGCAGTGAAGCAGGAGACCTGAAAGATAGACATTAAAGACGCAGGTCCCCTTTATTCTTGGGTCCTAGAGTTAGCAACTTTTGACAACCCACTCCTGTCTAACCTTAGGATTTTTACGTCCCTTGGCATTAGGAGCAAATCGCAAAAGGCATTCTGCAGCCTTGTGACCTAAACCATCACACACAGCACAATGATGAAAGCCACTTATAGATTGGGTTTTTACAAACTCTTTACTTTTCTTTGGCGCAACATTCTTTACTGGAGCAGATGAACTCGCTTTGACAAATATCATTTTCTGAGGTTTGGGTGCACTCTTCTTAAGAAAGCGCATCTGGCGTTGGGGCGCATGACTTTCATGTGCATGACCCTTTTGCGCAGATTTGACATTTGAAGTTGAGGCGCAACCATAGTCAGAATATGAGTTGTCATGCGCAGGTTCAACTTTAGCCTTACCCTTGGCTTTTCCAGTTTGCTTCTTTGGGTAGACATAATAGAAATTTTGTCTCTGGACTTTCTCCTGTCCTTTACCCATTGAAACAGAATGCTTTGCTTTAGGAATTTTAATAGTTTGCTGTGGTGTAAATTCCTTTTCCTTTTCAGAGCAAACTGCGCATTTAAAGTTATCACTAGTTGAGAACCCCAAGCCTTCCTTGTCTCCACTAGCTTTTTGGGATTCTAGATTTGGTCCATAGTGACACGAGATTTGGTCCACTCATCAGTGATCTTTGTGAGATCAGCTACTTGAGTAGCCAATTCTTCGTTTCTTACTTTAAATAGCGTATTTTGATCTGTAAGAAAACGGTTTTTTTCAGTAAGAGGAGTCTTGCTCTTAATCTACTCCTTAAGGAGGGTGATCTCAGATTTTAAAAGAGTTTTCTCCGTCTTAAGCTGTGAAATTTCTCCAATTGATAATTTCACTGCTTCTTTCATAAAATTAAATTTCTTGATTACCTTTTCAGCTTGCTGAAAAATAGACTCGCGCTCAGCAGCAGATTCATTCTTTTCTATTACAATTTCAGCAGGAATTTCAAGAGATTCTTTGCGCGGAGGCGCAGCTACAAATTTCTTTGATAGGTCTGCTCTGGCAAACAAATACTTGCCATTCTGTCTGCTTGGAGTCAGATATCCCATTTCCACCAGTTCTGTGATAGTGGGACATTTCTTCTGAATTGTCCTTGGCGCAGCCTTTGTGTCCGCATCGGGATCATTGCCTGAATCACTATCAGCATTGGCCATCAAGCAGAGCAGTCCATCCTCAGAGTCATCATCATCACTGTCTTCAGTGTCCGTCTCTATCCAAGTCTTCAGTTCCTTTTCTGCGTAGTCTTCTTCAGCAATCATTCCGTGCTGCCTTGATGATCTCTGCGCAGTATTCCTCTTCGTGTACTCAAATTTTGGAGTAGGACATTTTGAAGCAAAATGACCGGGCTTTCTGCAGTTGTAGCAGACCAACTCTTCATCTTTCTTTGAGTCTCTGCCACGAGAGAATTTAGCAGGTGGTTTGCTTGAGGATCTAGGTTTAGAGAATTTCCTGAATTTTTGGAATCGCTTAACGAACATAGCGAAATCATCATCATCCATTTCAAGTAAAGAGGAAGTAGAGACTTTGTCTGAGGTTTGAGCAGGCGCAGGTTCCTTTTGTGCAACATAGGAAACAAGGTTTCCTTTGCCTTCAGTTTCTTCGATTCGATCAAGCTTTAGATCATACACTTTTAAGTTAGCGTACAAGCTGCGCAGAGGCCAAGTATCTAGAAATCCAGAATCTTCCAGATGACTTGCCTTGTGCACATATCTGGAACCTAGCGCATCTAAGAATTGAGAATTTACTTCTTTATTAGTGAAAGTAGTTCCAAGAGATTTACAAGAGTTTACAACAGCACAGAAGCGATCATATGTTTGTCTCAAGGTTTCACCATCTTTTCTCATGAAGCAGTTGAATTTTCTTTGCACCACAAATCTTTTGTTTTCCTTGCTTACTTTGTCTCCATTCACATATCCTTCAATAGCATCCCATAGTTCCTTTGCAGTTCCACCGCTCACAATTTGATTGTGCGTGGAGAGGTCTAGAGTGCTAAGAATGATGTTCCTTGCTCTTCCATCATAGCCAACCCATTTCTTTTCTTCATCAGTCCACTCCTCCTTGTTCTTCTTGATGGTAGGATTTTCTTTATTTGTAGCAGCATCAGGATTAGCCTTCATTGGAATGTAGGGTCCTTCAAGAACGATGTCGTGGAGGATCTCGTCGATAGAAGAAAAATGAGTGAGCATGCAGTGCTTCCAGATTTCGAAGTGATCTTCATTCAGCACTGGGACATGTGAATAGTTAGCCATTGCCCAAGATTTTGAAGCCATCTTGAATCGGCACCCAAGCTGTTAAGCTTGAAAAACAAAACAAGTTTTATGAAGGTGTTTGCTCTGATACCACTTGTTGGTCCCAAAGGGGAAACAAGGGTATGAAAAATGCTAGAGGGGGGGGGGGTGAATAGCGTTTTAAAATTCTTTTCAAACCCTTTTGCAAATCAATGGCTTATGCGCACAGTTTTCAAATAAGCTATGTATAGCGCGCAGTGAGAGTGTGAAATGCACAGCGGAAGTTTAAGCAGCACCTGCGCAGAGATAAAAACGCACGCGCTAAGTTTTGGCTTAAAGAGTTGGATAAAAAGTTCTAAGGCAATAAGCAATAACAATCACAGCAGCAAAGTATAGCAATCTGAAAGATCAAACAAAGCAGTAATTCAGAAATGATTAAGCAGGAAGTAAACAACGAGAATAATGAACAAGCTATTTGGAGAGGGTTCGATCAATGAAAGATCTACGTCCTCTACCAAGATGGTTAGTCTTGGATTTTCTAATGTAGATCTTATTATATGAGAGAGTTACAAGATACAACAATGAAACACAAACTATCTCAAAGATCTATAATCTATGAAGAGCAAATCCTAGACTAAACCGGTGTATCTCAAGAAGAAAGATCTAAATGATCGAAGCTTCAAGAGGTGTGTGTGTGTTCAGAAATTCTGGGCTCTATGAATCTATGAGATGAAGAGCACGAAGAAATCTGGTGATTTAAGGCTTAGGATCTGGGCAGGAGTTTGAAGGTATGAAGGTTTGAAGGTTGATCTTGAATCTGTGAATAGTAAGCAGCAATCTTCAGAACTTTAAGGATATTAGAAAGCACAAACTCTAGCAACTTGGAAATGAAGATGAGCTGGCTATTTATAGAGGAGAGCATAAAACTAGCCGTTGGAGCTCTGAGCAAGGACGATGAGCTGGCACAATATGATTGGTGCGCAGGTGTCGTTTATAGCCGTTGGGGCTCTGATCAAAGATGATGACCTGGCACAATATGATTGGTGCGCAGGTATATAGAGCCGTTGGAGACTGAGCATGAAGACCAAATTCAAAAGCTTCTTCTAGAAGGATGACATCTGTCTTTATTTGAAATACTTCTCTTGAGCGCGTCTCCACCGTTGGATCTGCTGAGTGTGCTTGCTTTGTCGTTTCTGCACACCTTAGCACTTTTAAAAGCGTACATCTTCAAAGCGTTTTCCAAGTTAGGTGATCTGAATGAATTGAACTGAGGAAGAGTGCTGCGCAGGATATACCTGCGCAGTGGTGTCCTGCGCAGAGTAGTCCTGCGCAGTGACCACTGACACTTGGATATTTATTCCTTTTCGCTCCAAGTCCTATGATCTAAGCCTATACTATAAAATGGACTAAGCTAAAAATTGAAGTTATAAAACTTCTTACATAGGGTCCTAAAGTCCATAAAATATTAATAGGTAATGGTATCAATCAATTCTAACAAATAGGAGGGTTAAGAAGTAAGCATACCCAACAGATGTACATATGTTTGTATATATTCAGTTTCAAATGTTTACATGGTTAGATTTGAAGTTTAGAAGCATGAAGTAGGTGTTTCTCTTCAATGTCAACGATCTGTCCACTTTTGCATCTTCCATGTCTATCTATATTTTAACTTGTATTTTGTGCTAAGTATTATCTCTATTGTATAAATAACATGTTAGAGTTGGTGTATGTTAAATTTCATGTCCATATTATTAGACTTTTTATTTGGGCTATCATTAATTGTGAATTTATTTTGTTTTAATAAAACGGGTTAACAAAAGGTGTTTAACAGATATTTCAGAACTCTAGAGAGCTTGAACATTTGAACATAGAGATTACACGAGAAAACTAGTTGTTTCTCGGCAATGAAACCACTCATGACGCCCTAAAATCTGGGGTCAGAGAATAGAATATCCGACTTTGAACTCTTGTACCTGAAATCACAACACAACTAAAAACACCGTTAGGAACAAGCTGGGTTTGATCCCAGCTTAGGCTCTCGGCGTGAAAATAAGATCTCTGAGGTAAATAACCTACGATCAAGGTATGGAATACCTTGGGTATGTGATTAAGGTTAAAGAGCATACCTTGCCTAAGGGGGCAGTTAGGGGTATTTATAAGAGAGAAGAGAGATGGGTAGATCGTTATCTTTGCATTAACTACCTCTATTCTTGCAGGGACACGTGTCACGCGCTGGTTGGAACATCAGGGAAGGACAATGTTTGGTAGTGGAGGATGTCATTGATGAACATAAAGCACAAACTACAGACGGCCGGTTCGACGCCATATACGCGTCTGTTCTCCAATTAATGTGATGTGAAAGTCTGACAAAAAGCACTGTCAACAATACGGATACTGAGCCTGTGAGCTTGAGCCCGATGGCTGATAGCAGGAGGCTCATGCCTTGACGATTGGCTATCATACCCGCAACTCGGTCTGGTTGTAACATAGCGATAACTCGGCTTAGGCAAGTCTTTGGAGCGGTCTCGCGCCCGTTTTAGTTTCAAAAATAAAGGTCCTAGCTCATCGACTATACTATATAATGACCAATTTAATAAAGCCTCCCCCCTCCTTTTTTTTCCGCAAAATCTTGGGAAAAACACGTTTTTTCAAACACTTAGGAAAACGTGTTTAAAAAATAAACGCAGTGGCATTTTTGTAAATAATCGAAACTTCTCAACGGTTGTGGATATCAATATAAAGGCTTCTGGATATGAGATTGATAGCCAGAACATTTGAAAGTGATAGCCAGATGGGTCCTAAATATCAATATAAAGCCTTCTGGATATGAGATTGATAGCAGAACCTTTGAAATTAATAGTCAGAACCTTTGAAAGTGATAACCAGAAGGGTTCTCTGGTTCTGGATATCTATATAAAGCCTTCTGGATATGAGATTGATAGCCATAACCTTTGAAAGTGATAGCCAGAAGGGTCCTGGATATCAGTATAAAGCCTTTTGGATATCAATATAAAGTCTTCTGGAGGTTTTGAAAAACACGTTTTTCCTAGCGTTTTACAGGAGACCAAGTCTTTATTTATTTATATTTATTTTTTTCATCCACACATTTTTGATTTTAGAGAAATTCCGTAGACGGGCCGCTTAACAATTGTTTTCGGGCTTCTATTGTCTATACAAGATTCGGGTGAGTAAAGTAACGTGGGCCGTAATGCCCATTGCTTCGGCTACAAAACTTAGGTTTGGCCGAATACAACTGTACCCTAACTATATATTCACAGATCTTCATTTTTTCCCAAAACACTAGCGGCGTAAACCCCCTCCTACGAGCAGAGCATTTTTCTTAGTTCTTCACCAGCAAACATGGTAATCCACTTTCTATATCACACACTTGCACTGTATGTATCTATGTGAATTGTGGAGTGTGTGTATTTAAATTTAAATTTAATTTAATTTGATTGTGATGAATGAATGAATTACAGGCGGATGTGGAGGTTGATGTTGCTTCAGGAGTGCCGAAGAAGAGGACGTTTAAGAAGTTCAGTTTCAGGGGAGTCGATTTGGATGCTCTCCTTGATATGCCCACCGATGAGCTTGTCAAGCTCTTCACTGCTCGTGCTCGAAGAAGGTACACTCGATTTTCTTGAATAATTAAGGGATTTTTAAGATTTTATGATAGGAAGTTTCATGATTTTGAGTGAATTTTTGTATGGCTGATTTTTATTGTTTATGTTAATTTAGGTTCCAGAGGGGTTTGAAGAGGAAGCCAATGGCTTTGATCAAGAAGCTTCGCAAAGCTGTATGTATCTCTCATTTATCTAATTGATTGATGTTTATAAGTCATTTTTATTTTATTTGTATCAATGTGTTAGAGTCAAACGCTGTTTACAAAAAATCTCTCCGCTGTGTCACTAGATTAATTGATATGGAATAATACTAGGGGCACAAAAAAGTCACAAAAAATTGCTCACAAAATCATAGATGTAATGATGTTATTGGTGTTTTTAATTAGAGTGTGGCGGGTCCATTATTGATGCAACCAATAAATATCGCCACCTCATCTCGTGATCAAGATTATGTGACTTTATTTTGTGCCCCTAGCATTACTCATTGATATGAGTGGTGTTTTTTTATTGATTGAGTTATGCAAAGCTCATCTAATGTTTTCACCTACCTGATAAGGTTGGCTAATAAATGTAACTCCCATCCGTCCCTAAATTGAATGTCAAATTTTCAGTTTAAACGACACTCTGAAAATCTCTTATTTTTCTGCGATTCAATGGCAAAGATTCGGTATAAATAGACTAGTGAAAAAAAATTTGATAAAAAAACATCTAGGAACAGTTTTTTTTTTTATCAAAAAAGACATTCATTATGGGACAAAAATTCTTGAAAATGAGCATTCATTTAGGGACTTAGGGAGCAGATATTTATGCCAATAACAAATTTACCATGATTGTCTTGCCTCCTATACTTTTTTTGTTTCATTTTCGTAGCAGAAGATACAATATGGTTACTCGGTGATTTCTTTTCTTTTTTGATCTCCACTTGTCTGTCCACGTTAAAATTAAATAATCTTTTTTTTGTTATGGTTATTAATGCTCCATTGGAAGTTCTGTAGCTCTATTACATCTTAGAAATTATCTATGTATTAGTCCCTAAATTTGATGTAGAAACTTTCTTGGCACCTTGAATAGGCTTTGCTATGGATTTGTTGGCTAGAACTTGTTGAGTATGGATATATAGGCTACCCTACTTTTAGTCTTTGTTATCGAGCTTGCTGCTTTAAAGCTCAATCTAGATCATTTCACGCTGTCCTGAAAGTCCCAGAGATTTTTTTTTTCTCAATGGTTGAGGTTGTAAGCAACTAGCAACTGCTCAATTTTGATAACTATTCAAATCGATGTCAAAATGTTGATTTGTCTGGCTGTAAAATCTCTCCTTTTGTGGAGAGTCCGAGTCGTATTAATTACAATTAACTACATTCTTTATTTGAGTTTGCATGGAGACACCTGTCAATGAATCCCTTTTCAAATTTGGTTTTGTTGTCGAGAACTTAATGCCACATAGTATCTTGGTACCGAGTCATTGTTTCTATTTTCACTTGGTATCACATTGTTAGTGAGACTCGCAGTATACCGATTAACTGTTGGGAGTTGTCAGTTGGCCTTTCTTGTTGTTGTATGGTGTTGATGATCCAACAAAACTAGTTCAACTGATTTGTCACATAAAGATCATTGTGCTACCAGTTCAATTGATTACTTTTTTTGGTGCATATTTTCCTTTCATTACATTCCTCAGTAATGGAGGTTATGAGAAGCTCCATTGTCCTACAGTTGTATACTTATTGCCTCTTTACTAATCTCCAATTTTGGTTCTATTATTCTTCACTAATTATCATCTTTGAATCAATTTGACAGAAACGTGAGGCACCACCAGGTGAGAAGCCTGAACTTGTGAAAACCCACCTCAGGAACATGATTATCGTACCCGAGATGATCGGAAGCGTTATTGGTGTGTACAATGGCAAGACTTTCAACCAGATTGAGATTAAGCCTGAGATGATTGGTCATTATCTTGCTGAGTTCTCAATTTCGTACAAACCCGTTAAGCATGGAAGACCAGGTATTGGTGCTACCCACTCTTCCCGGTTCATTCCTCTCAAGTGAGATGCTTTCTGGGATTATCCGTTATATACTCTCATTTTGTTCCTCAAGGATTGTTATGTTTTTCAAGGTTTTGTTAGTCATATGTACTTGATCTCAGTACTCTTCAATGCAGTTTTGTTTTAATCTATTCATGATTTTAGACAATTTAGTTTGGAGCAATGTTTTTCCTGAATGAATATCTATAAACGAGAGTATGATTTCATTTATCATTTGGAACTGCTTTGATCATTCTTTCTTTTGATGTTTATATTTACATCTACCAACAGAAATCTCTTGCCGAGTAGGTTATTTTGTCTGCTGATATATGTTCAGATTTGTACTCCACAAAATTGAGAGTGAACAGGAATGAAGAAGAATCTATATTCAATGGTGGTTAGTACGATTAGTCGGTAGGATTTCTAAGGGATTTCGAACTGCCAAGAGTTAGGTCCACTCCAGCTATGTTTGTAAAATGTTTGGTCAATGTAAAACATTCACCGCTAAAATGTAAAATAAAAATAAAAAACGTGGAGTTAAGACGGGAGGTAACACGTTTTTTTTTTTGTTTTTTTTTTAATTTTTTTTATCAAACATTGGGTAGTGAACATTTTACATTGTGTAGAAAATGTTTTACAAATGTTGTGTTGGTTTTACATTGTTGAATGGGTGGACTTAATTCCGGACCCATTTATAAGTGATTCACTATTTAAAGGTGTGAATATGACGAGTGTGGGGTAGTTTGTATTTATGATAAAAAGTTTTCAATTTTTTTTGGGGTGGACTTAATTCCGGACCCATTTATAAGTGATTCACAATTTAAAGGTGTGAATATTTAAAGGTGTGAATATGACGAGTGGGGTAGTGTTTATTTATGATAAAAAGTTTTCAATTTTTTTTGGGAGTGTGACTAATTAGTTGGAGTGTTGGACACTCAAAAAAGAATTTTTGACCCTGAAAGTTGGACACACAAAAATGAAATTTATGTCTCTTATTGTTACAATTAGTTAGTGATTACAACTAGTTAGTGACCCGTCGATACTCGACGGGACATAATAAAAATAATTAATTATAAATAACTTAAATAAACGTTTAAAAAAATTAATAAGATTGTTTACTAAGTTTAATTCTATTCTCATCTCCTTGATTCTTGTAAAATGATTCTTGTAACCTTGTTATCTATAGTATATGAAATCTTTAGAAAAGTAATACTTGTTAGGCAATTATCTACTAAAGAGATAAACATAGACCAGTATATAGATTTGAGGAGCTACTCTCCTTATCACCAATTGGTTGTAAGGTGGACCCTCTAAAATAGTTTGATACCGGCTCGGTCTAGCCTATGTTCATACTTAGGCCTCTCTCTGCTTCTGACACATCTCTATTCTAAGATGGTATCAGAGGCACCAATCTATGTTGACCTGATCGCTTCCACTGCTTTTATGGACCCTCTGCTATCTCTTCTACAAGGTCCACTACACGTGTAGGCCCAATAGCTCATGATGTTGCTCCGCATCATCCGATTAATAAGTCCACATCGTAAACCTAAGCAAAGTCTGACTGCGTGGCTATACATGAGGGGGCGTGTTAGACAAATATACCAAATCTACTAAAGAGAGAAACATGGACTGGTATATAGACTTGAGGAGTTACCTCTTTATCATCAATTGGTTTTAAGGTGGTACCTTCAACAGTGGCGAAACCACATAGTGCTTATGGAGGTTAGCTGACCCCCTTGGATTTTGGAGTTCTATGCATTTCACCCCCTTCAAATTATAATAATAGTATTTTTACTACTAAAAACATTAATTTTGACCCCTTTAATTATTGGAAAAAAATACACCACAAAAATAATTTTGACCCCATTTAAGAAAAATCATAGCTTCACGCTTTTTTGCCGTTAGTATGAGGAAATTTGAGTAATAAATTTAGGTTGATAAATTATCGTAATAAAAATCTAAAAATTGTTATTGATAGTATTTTTGATGGTCTATCAATGATAAGTTTTAAATTTTCATTAATATAATTAAATCAACATAAACTCATTGCCCAAAGTTCTTTTATAATAACAGTGAAAAAAATGTGAAAACATTTTAGGACATATGGAGTATATACCTGCTAAACTAAAAGTTTTTTTTAAGGTGCAAATTAAAAGTTTAAAAAATAGATAACTAAGATTTTCATACACTTTTGTTAAAATTTACAAAAGTAAACTCACAATCAGTATGAAAAATAATGGCAAGTTAATTCCTTACTTGAGTTTGCAAAGTAAACTCATAATTAGAAAATTAAATTCATTTGAATCATAAAATAAACATGCAACTAAATAAATTTACAACACGCAAAAATATTAATGTAACGTTGATTAATTAAAAAAAAAAATTTCTGTAAATATTGTCGTGGAAATGATTGTAGTAATAAGGCTTTGGGCAAATAAAGTGACACATACCTGAATACAACCATTTAGGTGTGAATGCCATACTTGAAATGTTTACACTGAGAAATAACTACACCAAGATATGGTATTAATAGAAAAATATAAACAGTATCTCAATAGCAGCATATTATTTGTTCTTTTGAAATTTTTAGAAGGGTATTATCTTCTGATTGGTAAACTAAAATAAAGGGAGCATTATTTGAAAATAAAATTTGATTTATTAGTTTATCTTGATATTTCAATCAATTTTTTCAAGCCAATCGATTAGTCAATCCGATAGGAATGAGATAGTTCCAAACTAACTATGTAACCATTTAAATCATTTTAGGATTTGCCTACATCTCTAAAAATTTAAATAATTTTATTTGATAGAGCTAACAATTATTTAAAATTTTAAACCAGTTTTCTACATTGCTGCCACGTGGAATAATGACGTGGAATTCCACGTGGCGCGCTGTAGAAGCAAGAATATCTCTGCTATATTATATATATAGATACGAGTGTAGCAACTTCTATATAGGGCTGTTATAAAAAACAATGTTATAAAGAAAAAATGAGCTTGGCTTGTGAAAGCTAGAGTGAGCTTCTGGTGTAACTTGACTTGAGCGTGAATTGATTGTCAAGCTCGTTTCATTATTGAGGCGACCGCGTTCGACTCGTTTATCTCGTTAAAAGCTCGAGTTCTATTTAATCACATTCAACTTAAGCTCAAGCTCGGCTCGATAAGCTCTTTAAATTTGATTTGTTTTCGACCGGTTCGAACTCGACTTGATAATAAGCTCAATTTTGACTTAATAAGCTCGAACTAGATTTAGTACACTCGTTAAAAACACATTTTTACAGATAAAAGTCTAAGCTTGAGCTCGGCTCGTTAAAAATCGAGTTCAACATTGACTCGAGTTGCTTGCGAACTGCTCGAAACTCAATTTAATTTGAGTTCGAACATTCAGCTAACAGTAAGGCTTACGACAGTTATCCAGCTCGTTAAACTGATTTTGACACGCCCCCAGGTCCCGGGATCCCCTAATAGAACCTCGAACCTGGATGGGAGTGCCTAACGAGGATCAAGAAACTTAACAAGAAACTTAATGACATTTGTTTAACAAACTGACATGATATATATATATATATATATACTCTAGAGTAAGGAGCTATACTAGCTCACAACACTAGTTCTAGACAAGACAATTAAAACCAAACTTAATACATACACAGCGGAAACATGCCTAGCACATAAGCTGGCATCAAGAGTACTATACAAGATGTCTAGTGACAACAAGAACTGAACAAGACTGTCTACCCCAAAATAATGAGTTACAAAACCCATAAAACATCGTCCTCACCAAATGTAAAAGGACACAAGACCCAAAATAATCACGACCTGCGAAGTAAGCTCCCAACTATGTCGAGCCTCACTGCGCACTATCCTTCCTTTCCTGGGGGGGGGGAAACAATTAAACAAATAAAGGGTGAGATAAATCTCAGTAAGCTATTAGATGCAACTACATGACATGTTATCATGCAATTCAAGTAGATACTCAAGTAATCATATATCAAGTATCATCAAGTAACATGTATATGAGAGGCTAAGCCACTCATCAAGTAGCACATAAGGCTAAACAAGCAAGTTATAAGGATATTGCTTCCTTCCTTATTCCTCCCAAGAATACCATTGTTGTCGTAGCTTGTATTACTTTGACAATCACGATCAATAACAGGAACTGATTATTCAGTATGTATCAGAAGACCCGGTAACCAGTGTCATTCCCAATATCAAGACTCATGAGTATTCACGAGGTGTTCAAGACAGGAGTTTAGCATTCACTTAAGTCAGGCTTATTGCTCCAACTAAGGAAGCTATGCCCTTACTATGGCCGGTAGTAAGGGGTCAGGCGGAAATACATAGGGACCCGATTGTCACTTAAACCCCAGCTCTCGCGACAAGCGTGAACCTATACATTTTCGAACAAGCAAGGAGAACCAGCTGGACTCACACAAGAAGGTACAAGTAGATATTTACTTGAACTACGGGAGAAGAACTAATCCAAAAGTAGTGGACTAGCTCAACAAGGAACATGCTTCAAGTAATCAAGAAGTCACCTTGTATCAAGCAAATGTATGCAATGTTTGTACATACACAACAAGAACATGTTTCATACACGTTAGTGCTTACTTATAGCACTTTCTAGTTCACTACCATACATATGTATTGGTGTCAAGTCAAGTCAAGTACAAGATTTTATTATCTTATATTCAAGTTTTAATCCAATTCTTTGGATGTTCAAGTCACGTACAAGATTTTAATGTCTTATACTTCAAGTTATAATTCAAATCTTTGGACATTCAAGCAAGTATAAGAGTTAAAAATTCACTCTTACAAAATCTCAATCCTATTCTTAGGATGTTCAAGTCTAAGACCTTGTGCTAATGCCTCTAAGGTGCACAATCGTTGGATTCACAACAAGTATAACACATTAGTGCTTGTTCATAGCACTTTCAAGACATAAAGAAGAGTTACTACTCTTATACTTAAGTTCTCATTTTAATTCAATGAGTATACATGTTTAAGACCAAGTTCTGATGCCCCTAAGGTGTCACAACACTTGCTAGGACATCTTATACTAAGGTTATATACCTTAACTAAGGTTACTTCCAACTTATACAAACTTTACACAATATTTTTGTTTTTCAGATAACTGTGCGGTCGCCCAAAATGACTTGTGCGGTCGCACACAAGCAGGTCAATTTCTTTGAAAAACCTTTCAGAAAGATGTGCGGTCGCCCAAGGATTTTTGTGCGGTCGCACAATGTACCAAAATGCGAAATTTTTATTCCTTTCCCAGGTTAAGAAATTTTCCGTCCCAAAACGTAGGAGTAACTTTCCACTAACCATTTCACAACTCTAACAAAGGCATAACATATTCAATCTAATATTTCCAAGTCCCTTTATCATTTTACACAGGGAAAATTTTACTCCCTTTGTCCCACGATTACAAGTATCACAAAAATCACCCCAAACACAAAATTAACAATCACAAGTATTGAGAATAACATTTATGCATGTTATTACAAGCAAGGGGGAGCTAATAACTTACCTAGTCAAAATTCAAGTTGACCCAAACTTATTTCTGTTCGGCCTGGAACACTCTATTCAACGCCACGAATATTAATCCGGGATCGGAATCAAGAACGGAGGGATAATTAAACTCGAGGAGTCGAGAATAGGATGAAATCTAACCCTAGATTTTTAGAACAGAGAGAGCAACGTAAGAAATTGGGTGAAAATGACTTTCTCAGGCAACCCAACCAAGATATACATTCAAGTTTGGGGAAATGATACTTAGGCCCCTCAAGTTTCACTTTTTAACAAAAAGGCCCCTAAAGTCAAATTTTCACAAATGACCCAAAAATCAAAACTAGACATTTAACCACCTTAACTATTTAAAGCAGTTAAAAATTTAACCCAAATAAAACTAGCACATAATATGCAAGTTCAAGAATTTGACAAATAGGTCAAATATTTAACAAGAAATAGGATGGGCGTTACATCCTCCCCACCTTAAAGAAAATTCGCCCACGAATTTTACTTACCAAAGTTTTCAAATAGGCTCGGGTATTTATCTCGCATCTCTTTCTCGGTTTCCCAAGTAGCCTCTTCTATTTCATGATTTCTCCAAAGGACCTTCACAATAGGAATCCTTTTGGTACGCAATACTTGCTCTTTCCAGTCAAGAATTTCAACAGGTTGTTCCTCATAGGACAAATCAGGCTGAAATGGAATAGCCTCATACTCAAGAACATGTGATTCATCAGCCATATACTTGCGAAGCATAGATACATGGAGTACATCATGAATACCTGATAAAGAAGGAGGTAAAGCCACTCTATAAGCCAACTTACCAACTCTTTCAAGAATCTCAAATGGACCGATATAACGAGGAGATAACTTTCCTTTCTTCCCAAATCTCTTTATACCTCTACGAGGAGAGACCTTCAAGAATACAAAGTCACCTACCTGGAATTCAAGATCCCTTCTACGATGATCTGCATAACTCTTTTGTCTACTCTGAGCTGTGCGCAATCTATCTCGAATGAGTTTTACACTCTCAACTGACTGTTGAACCATTTCAGGACCCAAGAGTCTAGCTTCTCTCACTTCATCCCAGCATATAGGAGATCGACATTTTCTGCCATAAAGATCCTCATATGGAGCCATTTTAATACTAGACTGAAAACTGTTATTATAAGCAAACTCAGCCAAAGGAAGATGAGTATCCCAACTGCCTTTGAAATCAATAACACAAGCACGTAACATATCCTCTAGAATCTGTTGGAGTAAATCTGAAGTAGCTTTTATATTAGCAATGATAATTCCATGATTTGATTCACAAGGATTCCAATCACACAAATCTTCAAACATCTTCCATTCACGAATCATCAAGCAAGAAATATAAGTCTTTCTGCTTAGTGCATCTGCCACAACATTTGCTTTTCCTGGATGATAAAGGATAGTACAATCATGATCCTTCAATTTCTCCATCCATCTACGTTGTCTCATATTAAGCTCTTTTTGAGAAAACAAGTACTTCAAGCTTTTATGATCGGTAAAGACTTCAAATTTGGTTCCATACAAGTAATGCCTCCATTTATGCAAAGCAAAAATAATCGCAGCCAACTCTAAATCATGAGTAGGATAATTCTTTTCATAATGAGATAATTTTCGAGAAGCATAAGCTATTACCTTGCCATCTTGCATCAAAACACAACCCAATCCTTCTTTAGAAGCATCAGTATAAACCATGAAATGCTCAGAACCATTAGGCAAAGCCAAGACTGGAGCTGTAGTCAAACGCCTTTTCAACTCCTGAAAACTTGCTTCACATTTGTCATTCCACTCAAAAGAAATAGCTTTTCGAGTCATATTAGTCAATGGAGTAGCAATCTTGGAGAATCCCTCAATGAACCTCCGATAATAACTAGCCAAGCCCAAGAAGCTACGGATCTCTGTCACTGTAGTTGGCCTTTTCCAGTTTACAACTGCTTCAACTTTGGAAGGATCTACTGCAATACCAGTAGCAGACACAACATGCCCCAAGAATGAAACCTCTTCTAACCAGAAAGCACATTTACTGAATTTTGTAAATAATTGTTTCTCATGAAGAACTTGTAATACCACTCTGAGATGTTGTTCATGCTCAGCCCGTGATTTAGAATACACAAGAATGTCATCAATGAATACCACCACGAAACAATCAAGATATGGCTTGAAGATACGGTTCATCAAATCCATAAATACAGCTGGAGCATTTGTCAAACCGAATGGCATAACAATAAACTCATAATGCCCATACCTGGCACGGAAAGCTGTCTTTGGTATATCCTCAGATCTGATTTTCAACTGATGATAACCACTTCTCAAGTCAAGCTTCGAATACACTACTGAACCCTGAAGCTGATCAAACAAGTCATCAATATGAGGTAACGGATATTTGTTCTTGATAGTTACCTGATTAAGATCTCTGTAATCAATACACAATCGTAGAGTCCCATCTTTCTTTCTGACAAATAACACTGGTGCACCCCACGGTGATACACTAGGCCTGATGAAGCCCCTTTCAAGCAATTCCTCAAGCTGTGTTTTTAACTCTCTCAACTCAGCTGGAGCCATTCTATAAGGTGCTTTAGAGATTGGTGCTGTACCTGGTAATAACTCAATACAAAACTCAAGCTCTCGATCAGGTGGCATGCTATACTCAGAAGAGAACACATCTGAAAATTCAGACACAACAGGAATATCCTCCATCTTGGGAACAGATAAACTCTGATCAAGCACACATGTGAGATACCCGCACAACCACGAGATAAAAGTTTTCTAGCTTTTAAAGCAGAAATAACATGTATAGCACATAAAGGCCTATCACCTTAAAAGGTAAAATCAGGCAAACCAGGAATAGAAAAAGTTACTACTTTTCTATAACAATCAACAGATGCATGATGCACATATAGCCAATCCATGCCAAGAATCACATCAAAGTCCCTTATAGGTAACATGACTAGGTCAGCAAGAAGGGCATGATCACCCACAAGAACCTCACATTTCTTGTAAACCTCAGAAGTAAATATGCAATCTCCCATAGGGGAAGATACTTCTAGCACATAAGGCATAGAATCAGGAAGAACATGCAAATGCGACACAAAATGAGATGCCACATAAGAATTAGATGAGCCTGGATCTATCAAGACTCGCGCTCTCGTACTAGAAAGTAATATAATACCTCCTATGACCGCAGAAGACTCAGCTACACCCTGCTGATCTAAAGCAAACACTCGACCCTGAACTTTTGGTCGACCCCCACTATCTCTCTTGGAACCTGAGGCTGGTTGACTTGTACCCCCAACTTGATTTCCTCTACTTTAGGATAATTTCTAGCAAAGTGCCCCGCTTCACCACACACTAAACACTTTCCTTGCTTTGACCAACACTTGTCTTCAGAATGACCTTCTTTCGAACAAAAACAACATACTTTCCTGGAACCTTGGACTGTTGTCCTCGAACCAGTTGATATACTACCTTTACTTTCAGTTGGTTGTCGAAATCGATGATCTTGACGGCCAGATTTACCACCTTTAGAACCAGATCCCTGAGTTTTCTCTGATACACGACCAGTCATGGTTGTTCCCAACTTCACCTTGTGTTCTTCGATATCATTTTCAATAGTATAAGCCTTCTCCACTGCTTGATGATAGCTAGTGAGCTGTAGAGAAAGAAGTTGCTTCCTATACTCAGTCCTCAACCCTTTAACAAACCTCTGTGCCTTCTTGGCTTCGTTTGGAACTAAGCGATCACAATACCTCACCAATTCTGTGAACTTGGTTAAGTATTGCCCCACTGTCAGACTTCCCTGCTCCAGATTAAGAAGTTCCATCTCTTTCCTATCTTGGACCACTGTTGGAATAAATTGTGACATAAAAGCTTTAAGAAAATTCTCCCATGTCCGAGGTACACCTTCCAGTTCCCAGCTTTTACTCAACACTTGCCACCAATGTTCAGCGGCTTTCTCAAGTTTAAAGGTTGCAAAGGTTACCTTATCACCACCTGCACATCTCAAGGCTGTAAAGATCTTCTCAATACTTTCAATCCACTCCTCTGCCTTTTTAGCATCAAATTCCCCGTCAAAACTACGAGGTTTCAACTTCAAGAACCTTGTAAGACGATTAGGATAATCCCAGTCAACATTATCAACCATTTCTTCTTGAGGAGTTATAGATCTCAGCTGATTACTGCCACTTGTACCTTCAGAACTCATTGTACCTATAGGTAAACACTCGGCGTTAATAACAACACCCCAAGACTCACCCATACCTAGGCCATAGACCCTATCCAGACTTAGAGCAAACCAAGGTAGCTAAACAGGGTAGCTAAACCAGGGTAGCTCTGATACCAACCTGACACGCCCCCAGGTCCCGGGATCCCCTAATAGAACCTCGAACCTGGATGGGAGTGCCTAACGAGGATGAAGAAACTTAACAAGAAACTTAATGACATTTGTTTAACAAACTGACATGATATATATATATACTCTAGAGTAAGGAGCTATACTAGCTCACAACACTAGTTCTAGACAAGACAATTAAAACCAAACTTAATACATACACAGCGGAAACATGCCTAGCACATAAGCTGGCATCAAGAGTACTAAACAAGATGTCTAGTGACAACAAGAACTGAATAAGACTGTCTACCCCAAAATAAGGAGTTACAAAACCCATAAAACATCGTCCTCACCAAATGTAAAAGGACACAAGCCCCAAAATAATCACGACCTGCGAAGTAAGCTCCCAACTATGTCGAGCCTCACTGCGCACTATCCTTCCTTTTCTGGGGGGGGGGGGAAACAATTAAACAAATAAAGGGTGAGATAAATCTCAGTAAGCTATTAGATGCAACTACATGACATGTTATCATGCAATTCAAGTAGATACTCAAGTAATCATATATCAAGTATCATCAAGTAACAAGTATATGAGAGGCTAAGCCACTCATCAAGTAGCACATAAGGCTAAACAAGCAAGTTATAAGGATATTGCTTCCTTCCTTATTCCTCCCAAGAATACCATTGTTGTCGTAGCTTGTATTACTTTGACAATCACGATCAATAACAGGAACTGATTATTCAGTATGTATCAGAAGACCCGGTAACCAGTGTCATTCCCAATATCAAGACTCATGAGTATTCACGAGGTGTTCAAGACAGGAGTTTAGCATTCACTTAAGTCAGGCTTATTGCTCCAACTAAGGAAGCTATGCCCTTACTATGGCCGGTAGTAAGGGGTCAGGCGGAAATACATAGGGACCCGATTGTCACTTAAACCCCAACTCTCGTGACAAGCGTGAACCTATACATTTTCGAACAAGCAAGGAGAACCAGCTGGACTCACATAAGAAGGTACAAGTAGATATTTACTTGAACTACGGGAGAAGAAGTAATCCAAAAGTAGTGGACTAGCTCAACAAGGAACATGCTTCAAGTAATCAAGAAGTCACCTTGTATCAAGCAAATGTATGCAATGTTTGTACATACACAACAAGAACATGTTTCATACACGTTAGTGCTTACTTATAGCACTTTCTAGTTCACTACCATACATATGTATTGGTGTCAAGTCAAGTCAAGTACAAGATTTTATTATCTTATATTCAAGTTTTAATCCAATTCTTTGGATGTTCAAGTCACGTACAAGATTTTAATGTCTTATACTTCAAGTTATAATTCAAATCTTTGGACATTCAAGCAAGTATAAGAGTTATACATTCACTCTTACAAAATCTCAATCCTATTCTTAGGATGTTCAAGTCTAAGACCTTGTGCTAATGCCTCTAAGGTGCACAATCATTGGATTCACAACAAGTATAACACATTAGTGCTTGTTCATAGCACTTTCAAGACATAAAGAAGAGTTACTACTCTTATACTTAAGTTCTCATTTTAATTCAATAAGTATACATGTTTAAGACCAAGTTCTGATGCCCCTAAGGTGTCACAACACTTGCTAGGACATCTTATACTAAGGTTATATACCTTAACTAGGGTTACTTCCAACTTATACAAACTTTACACAATATTTTTGTTTTTCAGATAACTGTGCGGTCGCCCAAAATGACTTGTGCGGTCGCACACAAGCAGGTCAATTTCTTTGAAAAACCTTTCAGAAAGATGTGCGGTCGCCCAAGGATTTTTGTGCGGTCGCACAATGTACCAAAATGCGAAATTTTTATTCCTTTCCCAGGTTAAGAAATTTTCCGTCCCAAAACGTAGGAGTAACTTTCCACTAACCATTTCACAACTCTAACAAAGGCATAACATATTCAATCTAATATTTCCAAGTCCCTTTATCATTTTACACAGGGGAAATTTTACTCCCTTTGTCCCACGATTACAAGTATCACAAAAATCACCCCAAACACAAAATTAACAATCACAAGTATTGAGAATAACATTTATGCATGTTATTACAAGCAAGGGGGAGCTAATAACTTACCTAGTCAAAATTCAAGTTGACCCAAACTTATTTCTGTTCGGCCTGGAACGCTCTATTCAACACCACGAATATTAATCCGGGATCGGAATCAAGAACAGAGGGATAATTAAACTCGAGGAGTCGAGAATAGGATGAAATCTAACCCTAGCTTTTTAGAACAGAGAGAGCAACATAAGAAATTGGGTGAAAATGACTTTCTCAGGCAACCCAACCAAGATATACATTCAAGTTTGGGGAAATGACACTTAGGCCCCTCAAGTTTCACTTTTAACAAAAAGGCCCCTAAAGTCAAATTTTCACAAATGATCCAAAAGTCAAAACTAGACATTTAACCACCTTAACTATTTAAAGCAGTTAAAAATTTAACCCAAATAAAACTAGCACATTATATGCAAGTTCAAGAATTTGACAAATAGGTCAAAAATTTAACAAGAAATAGGATGGGCGTTACAGATTTGGTTAAAGAGCAAGTTCTTTTTGGAAGATCAGAAACGAAGAGAAATTAAAAGAAATACACTTGGCGATTAGGGGCCACATATCTCAGGTCAACGTTTATACTTGACATCTAAACTAAGACGAATCATATTCTCTCAAAGTTAAAATTAAATTTGATCTAGTCGACTTCAAAATACCCCTATATGGGTCGAGCAAGTCTTCCTTAGGGTACTTACACCCCAAAATGGGTCGAGCAAGTCTCCCCTAGGTACTCATAGCCCCTAATGGCTCGAGCAAGTCTCCCTTAGGGTACTCACACCCTAATATGGGTCGAGCAAGTCTCCCTTAGGGTACTCACATCCCAAAATGGGTCGAGCAAGTCTCCCCTATGGTACTTATTCCCCCCTAATGGGTTGATCAAGTCTCCTAGGGTAGTTATACCTCAAAATGGGTCGATCAAGTCTCCCCAAGGGTACTTACACCCCAAAATGGGTCGAGCAATGATGAGACAGATTTCATACTATTAACCCCTATGATTTTATGAGCTTAAACTATGATTTTTATGTATTTTAGACTAGAATTATGTAATTTTGGGAAATTACATATTTTTGGGGCTTATTTATAATTCGGGAGTATTTTAGTGTTTTTATATTTTACCCGATGTAATTATTATGAGTTAAAAAGAGATTCTAAAATATACAAAATAAAGTCAATCGGGACGGAGGAGCAATGAAATATTTGTTGTTGAAGAAATGCAAGGAAAGAAGGCCAATGAAGAAAGCAACCAGCCCAGAAGCAAGGAAGAAATGGGGCGGCCCAGACCAAGGAGTTGGTATGAGCAACATTGGCCCAGTTCATAGCACAAGGCGGCCCAATCAAAGAAAGCATGAAGCCCAGTACCAACATGCATGGGCTAAGAAGCTGGAAAAACAAAGCAGGCCAGTTTGAGGAGCGGCCCAACTCGCCAAAGGGACCCAGCACGAGTCGTGCATGGCGGAACGAGGCGTGCATGAAAAACGCGAAGTCTATCTGCACGTGTGCGGGAGTCGTGCGCACGAATGAGGTGGATCAGACAAAACGCACCTACCAGGTGTGCTTCTTGCTTGACTGACGCGTGTCTGGAGTGCAGGCGCGTGTGCGGGCAGTGAGTGAGGTTGATGGCGCGTGCAGGCGCGTGTGCCGGCTGGAAAGGCTAATTTTCGGTTATTTTTGCTTTATTTTATATCTTTATTATTCCTTATTGTTTTAGGACTTATTCTAGGTATAAAATAGGTTTCTTTCTTGTTTTTAAAAGAGACTTGAACATTAATTTTAGAGAGAGGGTTTTATTTTTCTTTCATGGAGTTTTCAAAGCTTTGGATGAGGAACTAAAATCCAAGCTTTAGGTTTGAATCTTGAACCCCTTTTTATCGATTTGAGGTATTTTTCTTTTCAATTTGTTTATCCCTGTTCATAATTTTACTTGTGTTTATTTTAGATTTGTAACTAGGGTTTGTGGATCTGGCCAATTCACTAGTTCTTTTTATGAATCTTTGCTAGAATTTTCTATTGACTGTGCCAGTGTAGAAATTCACAAGCAGCATCTTTACGATTTATGCATGTGTCATGATAAATTATGAAGTGGGTAAAATTAGATGATTATCTGTGTGAAATAATCATAGAAAGCATTCTTGATCTTAGTTTTTTAAATATTGAATCGATTAATATTGAGATCTAGACTATGTCAGTTAGATCAATTGATTAATTAGGGTTTCTAGTGAGTGTGCTACTGCTAGTAACTATTCTGAAAGAAGAAACAGGGATTGAAATAAATCTCGTGATCAGTGAATAGGGTAAAAAGTGAAAAGTGATATCAATGATAATTGAATAATTAGGTGGGGACGGAATCAAATTTGAAGTGCTTCTTAATTATTGTTTTTGCTCATAATTTAGTTTTATTCTTGTTTTAGGATTTAATAATTAAATTATTCCCCCAATCTTGTCAAGTGACAATTACGTGAATAAATAACCGTTCTTCGTGGATCGATCTTGGACTTACCATAGCTACACATTTTTAGAACCTAGTCCAGGTTTAATTTAGTAGGTGTGCGATTTAGCCTACCAAGCAAGTTTCCTTTAGGGTACTTACACCCCAAAATGGGTCGAACAAGTCTCACCCTAGGGTTCTTGTACACCAAAATCGGTAGAGCAAGTCTCACCCTAGGGTAAATACACCTCAAACAACGAGTACTACTGCATCAACACGCACCACTTGAGCCGAGCTCTTAGCTCGCACCATTTGAGCCGAGCTCCCAGCTCGTAACTCACCTAGACCGAGCTCCAAGCTAGCACCACTTGAGATGAGCACTTTAGCTCGTAACTCAATTAGACCTAGCTCCTAGCTAGCAAACCTTTGAACCTAGCTCCTAGCTCGTAACTCATTCAAGTCGAGCACCTTGCTCGCACCGAATGGAAAAATGCCCAACAATTAAACCGAGCGCCTTGCTCGCAAACACTTAAGACGAGCTCCTAGCTCGCAACACTTAAGTCGAGCGCCTAGCTCGCGAACACTTAAGCCGAGCGCCTAACTCACACCTAAATGGGTGAACCGCTTATTATTAAAGACGAGCGGTTAGCTCGCACCTAAATGGGTGAACCGTCCATCACTAAAGACGAACACCTAGCTCACACCTAAATGGGTGAAATGCTAAAGAGGAACACCTAAACTTCATTCTCTTACTTCGATGCGATTAGAAAGTTGGGGGCCACTGAAAGGACTATATTTGAGTCCTACTTTGTTTCCTAATATTAAGTCATAGATCCCTACTCCGATTTGTGTATCAAAGGACTCCTTACGGGCTAACGGGCTAAAGATACTAAATTAGACAATGATTCACTCTCCTAGTACAAATCAACTATGTAACTCCTATTCTTGGAGGACACTCCACTTGAAAGCTATAAATAAGGGTCAAATCCCTCACACAAAGGTACACACAAAAACACCCTCTCAGTACTGTAATACGCATTCCCTCCCGGTTTATATTATCTTTACATACGGATACTTACTCTCACGCTAGAGGGTTTTTCGCGGGAGTAACTCCCCGCGCCCTAACGGTGTTTGTTTTGCAAATCGTTCGTCCGTTCGTCTTGGAATATCCAACGCACTGTTCTCGACAAATTAGGTACCCCCGGTACCACGCATTTTATGCATCATCAGGGTCCTATTATTTAAAAAGATTTAAAAAGTTTTCATTTTGAAATTTTGTAGATTAAAGTGAGACAGCTAAAATGACAATTTTTGTAGATTAAAGTGAGCCGTTGAGTGTATTTGGACAAAAATGGTGCTGGATATTTGGACTAGTCGGTCAAAGCACTCGTTGTTGCCCGATTTGATTTTATATGTTGCTATCTTTCTGATGGAGAAAAATCCCACGTGTAATAAAACCTTGCAAGTATACAAGTACCAAAGTAGCAATGTACGTTTGTAAGGGTCGAACCACAGAGACTTGGTGTAAATAAGTGTATTTAATTAATGTAAAAGCAAAAAGAGGGTTTTTGTTTTTGATTGTTTATTAAACTAAAGTAAACTAAAAATGTAACTAATAAAACTAACTAAAATCGCAACTAAATCAGAGATTTTACTCAAAAAGGTTGAAGCACTTCACGAATTGGACTTCACAATTACGTTCACTTTTTGCTATTTTGATGACTAAAGAAATAATCTTGATTTGAGATACATTCACTTATTTAAGAATTGGGACGGTTAGGTGGCCGAATTTCAATCCTTTTATTCGATGTATATTAACCCTTCCACAAGGTCCGATTAACACAGAAATAATTTATTAAGCGTCTAAGAATATAAAAACCTAGCTTTTCTCAATTTCTGCAAGGTCCAAGATCAAAGCTATTCAACACAACAATGACTACGTCTAAATCTCCACGCAAGTGCAAGAATATAGACCCGGATAGTTAAAGAGCCATAAATATCTACCATAAGATTGAAACTCTGAAACGGAATTAAAACTATTGTGTTAAACCAAAACAAAGATTATATGAAAGAATTAAAATCTCATAGCATAAAGATCAAGTAATTGTTTATACCCAATTCGCAAACCTAGATGTTTAGTTCCTCATACTCAAGATCACAAGAAAATAATAAGAAATCATAAACCTGGATATTAAGCTTGATGATGAAACTCTCCAAATCTGTTCCAAACCTTCAAAAGTAAAATAAAACCTAAAACAAAGCATAAGAAAATAAAGTCGCTACAGTCTCCTATTTATACTAGAGAGAAACTAGGGTAAAAATTAGGAAAATAAGCCCAAATCCCGACTTTAGAAGGAATCTGGAAAAGCTGGTACGGGGAGGCGGGCGAGCACCCGGGTCTAGAGCGGGCGAGCGCCTGGGTAGGCAGACTGTTGATGTCTTCTTCTTTTCACAAGCGTGCGACCGCCCCGAGGCGGGACTGTTTTTCTTAATTCTCTTCATTTCTTTTATCTCTTGACTCCCATTGACTTTGAGCTTGACCAACGACTAATCTTTAACACTTGAGCATCCACAAACTTCGCGGGAACACCATAAAATCACTAAAAACTCTTTCAATTACAATAATTTCCCACAAAATTATCAATACGTAATAAGCCCAACATTACATCAAAACTAATCTAATTTATATCAAAAGTCAACGAAATAATCCAAAATAGGGAGATAAAATCTATATATATTAAAAGTCGAGGTGGAGGGCTACAGATTCGCCACGTAGACATGTTTTGGCTAATACTTGATTTTGGTGAAGCCACATCATCACCATTCTTAATTATAAGTGGCTCTTGATATTCTTATTATTAGCTAATAATATTAGTTAATACTAATAATTATTATATAGGTTAACTATTACTATTAATAGTATTAGTTAACTATAATAGTTGATATATAAGTTAACTATTACTATTAATAGTATTAGTTAACTATAATAGTTACTATATAAGTTAACCATTACTATGAATAGTATTAGTTAACTATAATAGTTACTATACAAGTTAACTATTACTATTAATAGTATTAGTTAACATTAATAGTTATTATATAAGTTAAATATTACTATTAATAGTACAGGTTAACGTTAATAGTTATTATATAAGTTAACTATTCATATTAATAGTTTTAGTTGACTATAATAGTTATTGTATAAGTTAACTATTACTATTAATTGTATTAGTTAACTATAATAGTTATTGTACTCCCTCTGTCACGCTTTAAAGTTCTTGCTTTCCTTATTGGTCTGTCCCAAATTAAGGTTCTTACTTTACTTTATTACCTAAAATAGAAAGTAGGACCCACTTGTCATTCTCACAATAAAAACTTCCTACCCACTTTCTCTTTCCTACTTTACTTTTCATACTCACAACATCTACTTTTGGCAAATTCACGTTTGCGGCCGTCTCACGCCGCGTGACGGGCGCGTGAGACGGACGCGCCATTTTCCACGTGTGTTAAAAAAAAATTCTTTAAAATGCTATATCTTGAGATTTATAAGTCAAAAAATATATTTAAAAATACCGTTGTGTTCGTCTCGACGAGACGAATAAAACTACATAGGTCATGATATGGTTTGATTTTTTTTTTTTTAAACATTTTTTTACACATAAAAAAAGTTTGAGGTGCTTGCCAGCTGAAATGTAACACTCTGTTCTGATAAAAGTAACACTTTCATCTTCAAAAAGTAACACTTTTTCTACTGTCAAATGTAACATCAATTTTACAAAAAATTTTTTTTTGTTTGCATTTCAATTGTTACTTTCTCAATAAAAAATTGTTACATTTCATATATAATGTTACATTAAGGAATATAAACTGTTACAATTGAGAAAAAAAATGTTACATTCATTTTTTATAAAATGTAACATTAGTTTAGTTGTCAATCCTATGTTATTTTCGGAGAAAAAAAATGTTACATTTGAAAAAATGAGTGTTGCATTCCCTTATAAAAAGTGTTACATTAATTTAGTTGTCAATCTTTATGTTATCTTTATCTATTGTAGCAAAATTGTGGTATATTTTTTTTTTTTAAAAAGTGTTACATTTTGAATAAAAAAGTGTTACATTTTGTTATAATAAGTGTTACTTTTGTTGGGAGGAAAAAAAGTATGGGTGTTACATTTTGAAAAAAAAGTGTTACATTTGAAAAAAGAATGTTACATTCCTTTATAAAAAGTGTTACATTAATGTAGTCGTTAATTTTTATGTTATCTTTAATCTATTGCATCAAAATTGTGGTACATTTTTTAAAGAAAAAAAGTGTTACATTTGAAAAACAAAAGTGTTACATTTCATTATAAGAAGTGTTACTTTTGGTGGGAGGAAAAAAGGTTGTGGGGGCAAAAAAAAAAAAAAAAAAAAGGTATGGTCGGCGCCGCACCCCATGCGGCCGCCGCACCAGAGACCTTCTCTCTACTTTTACTTAATCTCCGTGCAAAGTCAAACATTAATTTGGGACGGAGGGAGTATAAGTTAACTATTACTATTAATAGTATTAGTTAACTATATAAGTTAACTATTACTATGAATTATATTAGTTAACTATATTAGTTATATAAGTTACTTATTACTATTAATAGTATTAGTTAACGTTAATAGTTTCTATATAAGTTAACTATTACTATTAATAGTATTAGTTAACCATAATAGTTACTATATGGGTTAACTTTTACTATTGACAATAATAGTTAATTACAATAGTTACTATATATATTAACTTTTACAATTAACAATATTAGTTAATTATAATAGTTATTATATAAGTTAATAATTATTTTTAAAAATAAATTAACTCTTACTATTAATAATATTAGTAAATCATAATAGTTACTCTCTTCATTGCAAATTGAATGTCCTGTTTATACTAAAATGAATGATTTTTTGAAATTTTACATTCAAATAATTTTGTAACTAATATTTTTTTCTTCATATATCATTATATGCATTCATTTAAGTGCAACGGTTACAAAAATATGAAGAGTCTCAATAAAATTTAATGTATTAAAAATAATTATGATAACGTGACTTTAACTTCTCCGGTTTAAGAAATGAAAAGTCATAATTTGAAATGTAAAGTTACAAAAAATAAAATTTTGATTTGTTACTTAAAACAAATGAAAAGTCTTCAAACAATTTATTTTTTTTAACTAATAAATTAAAAAGTTTATGTTGATGCAATTCTAATTCTGCAAACAAAGGAAAAGTCACAAAAAACATTAATCTTGATTTTAAATCCAAAGTTAGTAAATGATTTACTCTTTAATTTATTCCCCCGAAATAAAAAGAAAATTACAATGTAATTTATTATTTACATGTCTTCTTTTTTAGTTGTATTTTGAGATACTTAAAAAAAATAAATTAATCATAATAAAATATACTTATTTGACTAACTAAATAAACGATAAATTGTAAACAAATTTCTGTGCGTAGCGCAGGGTTTTTCCTAGTGATATAAAAACCAAACCATCACTTTCGAATGGAATTACAGTTTAAAGTTTAGCAGAATTTTTTAAGTTGGTCAACTTTCTTCAAATAGTGACGCGATTGAATAAATAAAACAAGAGGTCAAGATAGTCTCTCCAACACCTCAAAAATCACGTGCACGAATGCAGTTCTCTTCAACTGTTTTTTTTTTTTAATTCATAATGACATGAAGGCTACATACCGATAAATAGGCTAACACAAATGTTCCTAACGGGATTTGAATACGTGACCTCCACAAGGGAAACTAACACCAGATACCGCTTGAGCTAGAGCTTTTTGGTCTTCAACTGATTGAAATATACTAAAGAAATTCGCAAATCAAAACTGAATTTCAACTCAAAAAATTTGTACATTTTCCATGCACTTTCTTCAAGTTAATTGTATGCACATTTTGTACAAAATGGTCAATTGAAATGATGTGACATTTTTCCATATGGGTTTTGATCACGTTTCTGGAAAGTGGAACTGAAACTTCTTCTCAACTTCATATAGACTTCTTTGGACGGCCTTCTTTACTTCTGCTGCTTCCATCTTCTTCATATTTTGCAAAAAAATATATAAAAAAAGTTACATTAGAAATAGAACACATCATCAAGTGTGCTATATTGACTTTTAAAAAGTTATTTTTTTGGTTGTTTAACTCTTGTACTATTAGTTTTCTCAAAAAAAAAAAAAAAAAAAAGAAAAGAACTCTTGTACTATTAGCGAAACATAATTAGAACCCAAATTTTCTTTTGTGAATCTCCCTCCTTGCTCACTCAACACTTATTTCCATTTTGGGCTGTCCAGCTCATTTGACACTTCCCAAAATACTATATTTTTTATAATTTTATATTCACTCTACCCCACCATTCATTCTCTCTCTTCATTTTGTACCACACATTTTTCTTATTTTATTTATTCTCCTTAATTATTGTGCCCATCTCATGGGTGTCAAGTGAGGTGGGACGGAGGGAGTATAACGTTCGTAAATCCATAATTATAAAATTTAGATGGCTAATAATACGTTTTTTGAATCCGTTAAAATTTTAACAATACTGCAAGCACCCAATATTATTCACTCCGTATCAGAATGAATGTCCAAAATTGCTGTTGATCTCATTTTGGGACGGAGAGAGTGATATTCCTAGAATGATGTAGTATCTTAGAGAGCATGAGAGGATATATGTACCTTGGATTCAATGTCTAAAACAGCAGAAAATTCCTGTTCTGAACATTGTGAATGAATAGAGCTTGTACTAGATCCTGTCTCTCTGAGACATTTCAAAACACCCAACAATGAATCAATCCCAGATGATGAAGGATATGCCACCTTCATTTTGATCTGGGCCCCACCTAATTCTTGTTTTTTTGCATTCAGTTCCAAAATCCTCCTCTCAAGCTCATAATTTTGCCTCTTCAACTGTTCCTCCCACCTCCTCAACTCTTCTATTTCCTTAGCTGCCACTTGAACTATCGAATTCTTGTCGTTCTGCAAAATTTATTCAAAACAATATGAATCCGAATTCAACATTTCAATTTTCAACAACACATGGAAAATGATTTATGTTTAACATGAAAACACACACGCGCATCAGGAAGAAACCTCTACTTTTATGTCATTTTTGTTTTTCTGGTGCTAGCCGCGGCTAGTTGTGGTCAGATAAGATCTTGTGCAATATGAATAGCTAGATTGGTTTGCCCGCTTTGTGGGGCTCACCGAAAACTATTTTAAGCAAATTAATCTTATGTACCATCTTTGTGTACTGCATTGTTTATCACTAGTGATCCAACGATTATACATTATTCATGATATCATCATGATATCAGTCCTAATAAGTAATAACCGTTGAATCATTTATAGTACACAAAAGTGGTAAACAAGATCCGATCTCCCAAACACTTGGTTTGCCCATATGAGATTTCAGATCCCACACATCAAGCAATTATGTAACACACAAACCTTGGTTCCAGGGGGCAAGACAGAATGCAAGGACAAGTAACCATTCTTCTGTTTCTCTCTCCTAATCCTCTCACTCATCATATGCCGGCGAACCCTTTCTCTCTCGGAATCTTCAGCTCCGGCCACCGGATTCCTCTTCAGGAACTCGATCATTCTCGTGTTCATGTTCCGATGATTGCTAAATCTCATCGGAAGTTCTTGATTAATGGGCTTATTGACATAGTTGACAAAAGCACTCTGCTTCACCGGAATCGGATCTTCGAGAAAGAAAATGTCTCCCTGAGTATAGTCAAACTGATCAAGGAAGTCATCCATGGAGGAGGGAATTTCAAATTATAGTTGGCATGCGGTTATTTGTAACTGTCTTACCTGGGATTGGGGGCGTGAGGTTTATATAAGAGAGGTGATGTGATATGGAGTAATAAAATAGTGCACATTTAGCACGTGGGTCAATTTTGTTGCCTTAGTCCAACATAGTTGAATTAAAGCTTTCTTGGTCTAATAGTGTTATAGTAAAGCGAGTACTAGTGTATTTTTGCGGTAAGTGGTGGACCTACGATCCTTAAACACCGGGGGCACAATTTACATTTCATAACTTTAAATTAAAAATTTTAATAACGCTAATGAGATAAAAGTTTTATAGAAAAATTGATTTCATTTAAGGATAGACAAAGGAGTATTTGTTTTTATTGTGTATAGTGTTAAATTACAAACTAACTTTCTAAAGTTAATGTACAATTGAAGAAAAACTGATTTTTCTTTATTTGGTTTTTGAAAGAAAATATTATTTTATGTAACAACATAAATGAAACTCGTGTAGAGTATTTATTTCATATTCTGTTATTAATAATGATAATTAGGGATGGCAAAAATCTCGAACCCGCCCCGAACCCGAAAAGACCCTCCCCCAATGGGAAGGGTTTGGGACATGTTTTTCAAAACCCGACAGGTTTGGGACGGGTTCGGGATTACCATAAACCCGGCTAATATACATGTTTATTTATTATAATAATCTTAATATTTATTATAATTCTGCTTATGTCCTATTTAATTTTTCATAATGTAATGTCCCTTTATGTTTTATACAATATTATAACTTTATACATTTGAAGAAAAGGTTTTTCATATAAAAAAACATTTAATAATGAAAAGTATTTTTTTCTACAAGTTATATAGTAAACGGGGCGGGGCAGGCGGGTCCGGGTTTTGACCTAAACGGGGCGGGTCCGGGTTCCGCAACATTTGAGTAGGGGCGGGTTTGGGAAATGTCTAACCCGTCCCGAACTCGCTCCGTTGCCATCCCTAATGATAATGAGCATACAAAGGAAAAATGTTTAATTTTGTGCTCCTTCCGTCCCGGAGTATATATCTACCCTCTCATTTATACGGAGATTGAGAAATGGTGAACGTGATGCAAGTGTTGTGAGTAAAAGTAAAGTAAAGTAGGAGAGAGAATGAGTGGGAATGAATAGCAAGTTGATTGGTGCTGTGAGTATACAACTAAGTAGGAAAGAGACTAAAAATAAAAGGTGGACATATACTCTGGGACAGACTAAAAATGAAAGGTGGACATACACTATGAGACGAAGGGAGTATATGTTTCGCAACTCGCACTCTTTCCGTCTCAAATTGATAGTTTTGTTTAACATTTCAATCAATTTAATGTTATATAATAAGTTTTGAAAATTCAATAAATTAGTGTTTGATTTTAAAAATAAGACTAATTTTGAGACAAACAAAACAAAAATAAGATCATATTTCAAGATGAAATAGTACATTCAAAATAAACTTTGATATCAATTAAATAAATTAATCCCATATTGAAAGGGTAAAAAAAGGGCAAATGAAAGGGTATAAAAGGGCTGAAATTGAGGGACCTTGTGATATCAAATGAGATCAGCCCATATTGAACGGGGAAAGATGATACATTTACACTTAGTGTATAGATCTTGTTATACACCACAAATAGAAGCACGACACATGGCAGATTCCTAAATACATTTGGTTTGAGAGGGATAATTTCCAGATTAGGAGGGAAAATTTTAGGTTAGGAGGGAAATATTAGGTTAGGAGGAAAACTCCTTGGAAAAAATCTTGGATAATGATTTGTATGAGTGCTTAATGTCATTGAAAACTCCAAAAATTGATGCAACATTCTTTGATCTAACAACTAGCCTCATTTTTTTTTTTTTTTTTTTTTGTGGATGATGGAATAAATTTAGTTTGAAATTATTGTTTTATTCAGAAACGATTATATCTTTTACAAAAAATATAAATTAAAAATCATATAATACTTTTAGTAATAATTCCTTTTTTGTTAAAATTAAAATGTATTATTATTTTTTGATAAATAACAAAATAAGTGGCATTCATAATTACATACTCCACCTGTCCCACTCGAATTAGGATTCTCCGTCAAGCAATTTTTACTTTGGCCAACAATTTGAAGAAAAATAATAATGCTAATAAAAATTTAAAAATTGTTATTGTATCATAATTAATAATAAACTAAATAACTATTTTTAGATTTTCATTAAGATAATTATTTTTCTTCAAATTGTTGGTCAAAGTACAAATTACTTGACCAAGAATCCTAATTCGAGCGGGACGGAGGGAGTATATTTTTTATAGATTTATAAAAAATATATAAAAAATGCCCTAATTTCTCGGCCCCGCCTCCGCCCCGCCTAGGCGCTAGACCCTGCTCCACCGCCTAACGATTTTTAGAACACCGATATGGATAATGCGTATAAATTAAATACTCAAGAGTAGAATATTTTAAAAGCTAAGTGGCTTATGTTAGTAATATTTGTTCTGGAATGTCTGTTATTACCACCATTTCATTTTTAGCAAACCCCATTCACACATTGACTTTTTTTGCAATTCAATGTAAATTTAGTTAAAAAGCTAACTTTCATTAAAAAATTATGTCATGTTAACCCTTCCTTGGAGAACTAAACTCCATAGCTTTAGATTGTGAGCTTGAACCTACTTTCTTTCAATTGAGGTAATTTTCTTAATCTCTTGTCTATTCTATTCATAATTTTGCTTGTTCTGATTTTAGATTTATAACTAGGGTTTGTGGATTTGGCCAATTCACTAGTTCTTTTTATGAATCTATGCTAGAATTCTCTGTTCTGTGCCAGAATTAGGGTTTTCACCGTAGCATCTTCACGAATTGTGTATGTGCCATAGCAATTCGGGAAGTAGGCAAAATTAAGTGATTATCTTGTAAACCTAGAAAGCGTTCTTGATTTTAGTTTCTTAAAATTGAATCAATTAATCTTTAGACCTTTTCTGTGCCAGTTTAGGTTTAATTTTAATTAGGGTTTATAGTGAGTGTGCCACTGCTATAGACTAAACTGTAAGAAAGGACATATATTGAAATATATCTCGTGATCAAGTGAATAGGATTAACGAAGAAAAAGAGGTAGCGATGAAATTGAATTAGAGGACGGGGATAGGGATCAATCCAAAGTGCTTTTTAATCATTGTTTTAATCACATTTAGTTTAATTTCCCGTCTAGGAATTAATTACAATCAAAATCAACCCCCAATCTGGTCAAGTGACTAGTTCGTAAATAATCATCGTTCTTCGTGGATCGACCCTGACTTACCCTAATTACATTATTAGTGGCCGAGTTTAGGTATAATTTAGTAGGCGTGCGACTAAGCCTACCAAATTTTGGCGCCGTTGCCGGGGAACGGTGTTTATTTGTTTACGTTCTTATTTTATTTCTTTTTCTTTTTCTTTTTCTTTTTAGTTAATTTATTAATTTAGTTCTCTTTTTATTTCTTTTTTACTTTCTGTTATTATTTTTATATATATATATTTTTTAGTGTGGTACCTTGTACGGTCCACACCCGTTCTACTGATAATTGCTTGTGAGTCTTGTACTAGAAAGCAGATGGCAGCGCAAACATTGAGGCATAAAACTGCACCAAATTGGAGCGAGCAACCTCATGCTGTCCAATTCCCTGCTTTACCCGAGGGTGTCACTTTTGAGTTGAAGCCGGGTCTGTTGAGCCAGTTACCACACTTCACTGGGATGCCTGGAGAGAACTCAAATCAACATATATCCCAGTTTGTTCAAATATGTCAAAGCATGAAGCCGGCTACACTTCCTTTAGAGCACTTATTACTCAGAGCATTTTCTTTCACTTTGAAAGATGATGCTAGTGCATGGTATTATCATCTGCTGCCTAACATCATTACCACATGGAAGCAGATGAAAGAGGTATTTCTTGATGAGTTCTTTCCTCCAGATCAGATCATTGTGATGAAGCGGGATATCAGTAACATGGAGCAGAAGATGGATGAGACTTTATATGGTATTATAACCGGTTCCACAAGCTTTGTAGAAGTTTCCCGTATCACGGATTTGACGATGATCAGTTGATTGTTTATTTTTATGGAGGGTTGACAGTCATGGATAAGCAGTTGGTAGATTCTTGTTGTGGGGGCAGTATTCTGAACAAGACGACTGAGGAGGCAAATGAGATTATAGATGAGTTAGCTAAAAGCACTCGAACACATGGCAGGAGGTCGAGTTTCAGACAGGTCAGTGCTTCGAATCTAGTAGTGTTGTGATAAATAAGCTTAAGACAAATGTTGAGGACCTTAAGGGGATGATGAGACAATTATTGATGGGTCCACCACAGAGTCAGCAGTATCCCACTAATCAGTATAATCAGTACAGACCACCGTATGGGCAGCAACAGCAGTAGTATCAGAGTAACCCTCCGAGATAGTCTACGGATGATATGCTTCACTTTTTAGCACAGTCAGTGAGTATGATGAATGGTAATTTTCTGCAGTATCAACATAAGACTGATGCGAGTATTGGTAATCTGGAGAGACAAATGGGGCAAATAGGTGATGCGGTTGGGAGACTAGAGGCTAATGAGGCAGCGAAGGTGCAGTCTAAAACAGAACCGAACCCTAAGCAGAGTGCATGTGCCATGACTTTGCGTAGCGGTAAGGAGATTGGGAAGGAAGTTGTACCGGAGGAGCCATTGATTGAGGATGAGGAGGTTGTGCCTAGTGAGAAGACCCAGGAGGAGGAGAAGAGAGCTACACCAGAGCCCACAGTTTATGAGCCAGATGTTCCATTTCCTGAGGCATTGAAATGACCACGAGAACATGAGCCTGACAAGGCTATCTTTTACACTTTCAAGAGGCTTGAGGTAAACATCCCATTTTTAGACTTATTACAGACTGTCCCGTGATATGCTAAATTCTTGAAGGAGTTGTGTACATTGAAGAGGGATCATAAAGTGAGAAGTCAGAAAAAGGTGAAGATGAAAGAGCATGTGTCTGTAGTCTATCATAAGAAGATGCCCAAGAAGTGTAGGGATCCGGGTATGTTTATGATCCCTGTATCTTTGGGTGATGATTCTGAGCATATGGCGATGCTTGACTTGGGTGCTTCAATCAATGTCATGCCTTTCATTGTTTGAACAACTCAAGTTGGGAACTCTACAGAATACTAGGGTGGTGATTCAGTTAGCAGATAGATCCAATGCATACCCGAAGGGGAAGGTTGAGGATGTTTTGGTCCGGGTTGGTAAGTTTATGTTTCCCGTAGATTTTTATGTGTTAGATATGGACACGGATCCTAAGACTTCCATTCTGTTGGGGAGGCCATTTATGTCTACGGCTCATACTAAGTTGGATGTATCCAACGGTTCTTTGACTATGGAGTTTGATGGGGATTTGATGGAGTTCAATATTTTTTACTCCAAGAAATACCTAAAGGATGTTCGTGGGTTGTGTTTAATGGATGTAGTAGAGCCAAAGGTAGAGGATGTGTCCAATATTTGTAATGGGATTGATGATGTGAAGACTGGTTTGGAGATTCCTGCGGTAAAACATGGACCAAGAAAGGTGAAGAATCTTCCTAAGCACCGGAAGCATGCATTTGGAGGTGAGGAAGAATTGATGATGGCTAGTGGTTCGATGGAGAAGCATGGAGGTTTGAGCACGATGACTACAAAGAAGAAGAGATTTATGAAAATAATTCAAGCTCAAACGGGATGGAGTGTGCACTAATGAGGTACCATTTATTCCCTTACGTTTAAGCTGTCCTTATTTTTATTCACTTTTACACACTGAGGACACTGTATAGTTTAAGCGTGGGGGAAGGTTTCGTAGTGTATAGTATTCTTTTGATTTTAATTTATATGTTTTTTATGTTTTGAATTGGTGCTACTGAAGGGTATATTTTTGTTTGTGTGGGTGTGATAGACAAAATTATAATACCTCGCAAGTGCAGGAGCTATCGTTATAGCAATATGCAAACACAAGGGTCGATCCACAGGGACTTGGATTAATTCAAAGTTATTTAAATATATAAACATAATAAAATAATTAATAACAAATAAAAGGATAGGTGATCAACATGAGCAAGCATATAAATGATAGGAATCGCAGGCTTAAAAGATATCTCCGTCTTTAATCCAAATATCATCGGTACATATTTTCACTTTTTCACCCTATTCACTTGATCACGAGATTTATTTCAATCTCTGTTTATTCTTTCAGAGTAGTTACTAGCAGTGGCACACTCACTAGAAACCCTAATCAATAATCAAATCTAACTGGCACAGTCTAGATCTAAGAATTAATTGATGAACGATTTAAGAAACTAAGATCAAGAACGCTTTCTACAATTATTTCATATAGATAATCGTCTAATTTTACCCACTTCACAATTTACCATGGCACATGCATAAATCGTAAAGATGCTACTTATGAATATCTACACTGGCACAGTAAATAGAAAATTCTACCAGAGATCCATAACACAGATAAATAGATTGATCAAGTCTACAAACCCTAACAACGGATCTAAAATAATGACAAGTAAAATTATGAATAGAGATCAAAAGATAAAAATAAAAATACCTCAATTAAATAAAAAGACAAAAGTTACCTCCAACCTTGCAACCCTTACAAACATTTACGAGCTACATTGTTTATAAAAAATATAAGAAAACTAATCTAGTATTTATAGGAAGAAAACTAACCTAAATCTAAAAGGAAAAGAATTGTAAAAAGAAAAGGAAACTAAAAAAAAATCCTAAACTAAAAAGAATAGTCAAAAGATATCATAATGAATTAGGAAATTAAATTCCTTCTCCAACTTGGGGTAATTTTTGGGCTGAATTCCGAAATTCCTCTAAGGTCCCTCATATTTTGATAATTTCCAGTTGGGTCCTCAGTATTTCAGAAATTCCAGAACAGTCCCTGTGTATCAAAAATTGCATTTTAGTCCCTGGATTTTAGCAGATTTTGCACAGCCGTCCCTGGCCTTCATACAATTGCTCCAATAAGCTCTTTTTCTCCCTCTTTCTTGTTGATTGAGCACATAATCACCCTAGACAACAAAAACACAAAAATACACAAATCAAATAACAAAAGCTTGAGAACAAAGCAATAATTAAGCTTAAAAGTATCTAATAAAATGAGTAAAAACTCACTCATCAAATACCCCCAAACTTAATCATTTACTTGTCCTCAAGTAAAAATGAAAAGAAATAAAAATAAAACTAAACTACAAAACAATAAAACTTACTAAAAATAAAACAAAACGAACAAAACACATTTTTTTAATTGTTCTTGTCAAGTCATGATCATGGGCCCATAAAAGTCTCATAAATCAAATATACATACTCAAGATGAAATCAAAGAATATCATGCAAGTCAAAAATATGCAACCCAACCTATAAAATATCACCATGATTCTCCGTGTGTGTGTGCAATGTAATAACTAGATCACCGTCAAACCCGGAATACATTATAAAGTCAAGTACCCACTCATTCTCTAATATATGATGGAATATGGAGTTGAAGATTAAGAACCAAATAGCTTGCTTTTCATGACTATCTCCACTAATGGGGACTACAATCAACCAAAGATCAGTTAGGACTTTATTAGCTTGTAATGTTAGGCTCGTTAAGGGCTACAAACGAAAGGTAAAGAATTCAAATTCAAGAGAGAATAACCGAAGAGTCTTCAAATAATAACACAATTTCGCACAACTCTTGGGCCTCTTTCGTTTCACCAATGCATCAACCCCCAAACTTGAACTTTAACATATATTACTTTTGACTTTGGGTTGAATGCATTCCTATTTCTACCTCCCATTTTCTTCAATACTTGCACATAAGTGAGGGCTCTTTGAGTTTTTTGTTTTTTCTCATTTTTATTGTGAGGGCTATTTTTTTTTTTTTTTTTATTGAGCCTTTTTTTTTTTCTCTCACTTTTCTTTCCAAAGTTACCTCGTAGGGGTTTCTCAAACTTCCACTCACTTTTGCCCATTTCAAATATCTTCCATAATCTCACTTTACCTTGTCTTTCATTCTTTAGTTACACTCTCTTGACGGGTAAGGAAAAGTGTATAGGCTAACGGGTAGGTGAATGTGGGTTCAAGAGACGATGTCGAATGGGGGTTGTTGTGTGCTTTTGCACACTCCATTCTTTTTACTTTAGGCTCAAACGGGGTAACTAGGGATAACTATATAAAAGGTGGTTTTAGGCTTAATATATGACTAACAAAGAATGCCTACGTCATCCCTCCAGTCAATCAATTATAATCCCAAAAAATTCACCTTGAAAGTCAATCAAGCAAGTTCTATAGTTCCCGAGAATGTAGTGAAAAAGTCAACTAAATAATGGTCATCTAAGTCTTCCGGTGATCAAAGCAATTAACATGAAGTGCTCAAAAGGGTGGAGAAATCAAAGATCAACCATATTAATAAAGTCACACATCCGGACAAGCATAGCATTAAAGAACTCAACTTAAGCATGCATAATCAATTTTTTACTATCATAGACAAAGGCCAAATTACACAACTAGACTCAAACAATTTTTTTTTTCTTTTTTAGAAATAAATAAAAATTTTTTGACCGCGCATAGCTGCCTACGTTCCCCTTAGGACTATAAGGGGCTCAGGTCACCGTAGTTCGAACCAAAGAAGAAGAAAAAAAAAAAAAAACTAAAAAAAAACGAAAAACAAATAAATTAAAAATGCATTCCCACCCCCAAACTCAAACGTAGCAATTTCCACATTGCGAAACAAAGATTTGAAGGGCAAGAGCAATGACAGGGTGATTATGGCTTCTCAAGTATAATAGCACCATTACCAACCAACTTGGGAATTTTATCATACAATCTAGCATGGGGCGCATGACCATCTGTTATCAATAGAGAACAAAATTCCCAATAACAATAGACCCACAATTTATAACCTCAGCCCCATAGAAAGCTAAACAGCAAGTGCAATTATGAATGTGAGTAATGGTTATTGGTTGCTTTTAACACATTCACAAACAAACACCCATGAAAGTGGCCCCAAATAGATAATTCTCACAACTCACAGACTTATTGAAAATTTCTACTTAGCATTTGACTTCAAAACCATAGAAATTGAGAAAATTTACCTCAGATTTGATGGCTAGTGAGTGAGAAAAACTTACCTGCGAACAGCCTCGCCGGAGAGATTGGTGACTAGGAGGGATGCCGGATTTCGCTGCAGATGGCCGGAGGTTGAAGATATGGGCGCCGACATGTGTGGTCGGGTGAAGAATTTAGCCGGAGGCGTTGGTGACGACATAATCGCAGAAGAGGGGCCTGCGATATCGGATTAAAAAGAACTAGAGGGGCCTATCGCCGGTACAGAGCAGCGGCCGGCGTTGAGAGAAAGAGAGCAGCGGGCTAGGTTGAATTTGGGGGAAGAAAGATTTTTTTTTTTTTTTTAAAATCATTGTATTGTAATTTATAAGGATTCGCCCCCACCTTCTATAAACGAGCGTTTCCATTCCATCTTTTGATATATTTAGCGCTTTAGCCCCTGTTCACTCTTTTTGTTTTCAGTTAAGTCCGAATCTGCTCCTCTTTGTTTTTTTTTTTTTATCCTGCAATAACAACAAACACAACCCACAAGCATAATATCTTTATAGGAAAAAAAAATAGAAATAGAAACTAAAAACAAACAAAAATCAATAATAAAATAAATTGTAAGGTTTACAAAAATTGGAGGCACTTTTAAAATATAAAAATAAAAATATTTTTGGAGGGTGACACTATATACACTCCTCTATAAACCCACAAACTCAAGGAGACTCTTTCGAGTGACGCAAACACTAAACTAAGATAGATAATTAAATAACTAAGAATTAAAGCGCAAGTCCCCGGCAACGGCGCCAAAAACTTGATAGACAAAATTATAATACCTCGCAAGTGCACGAGCTATCGTTATAGCAATATGCAAACACAAGGGTCGATCCACAGGGACTTGGATTAATTCAAAGTTATTTAAATATATAAACATAATAAAATAATTAATAACAAATAAAAGGATATGTGATCAACATGAGCAAGCATATAAATGATAGGAATCGCAGAATTAAAAGATATCTCTGTCTTTAATCCAAATATCATCGGTACATATTTTCACTTTTTCACCCTATTCACTTGATCACGAGATTTATTTCAATCTCTGTTTCTTCTTTCAGAGTAGTTACTAGCAGTGGCACACTCACTAGAAACCCTAATCAATAATCAAATCTAACTGGCACAGTCTAGATCTAAGAATTAATTGATGAACGATTTAAGAAACTAAGATCAAGAACGCTTTCTACAATTATTTCATATAGATAATCGTCTAATTTTACCCACTTCACAATTTACC
The DNA here is from genome assembly GCA_026119855.1 of Campanula takesimana. Classification (NCBI taxonomy): domain Eukaryota; kingdom Viridiplantae; phylum Streptophyta; class Magnoliopsida; order Asterales; family Campanulaceae; genus Campanula; species Campanula takesimana. Next base: position 237,184 of record JAOWBW010000579.1, read on the forward strand.
ATGGCACATGCATAAATCGTAAAGATGCTACTTATGAATATCTACACTGGCACAGTAAATAGAAAATTCTAGCAGAGATCCATAACACAGATAAATAGATTGATCAAGTCTACAAACCCTAGCAACGGATCTAAAATAATGACAAGTAAAATTATGAATAGAGATCAAAAGATAAAAATAAAAATACCTCAATTAAATAAAAAGACAAAAGTTACCTACAACCTTGCAACCCTTACAAATATTTACGAGCTACATTGTTTACAAAAAATATAAGAAAACTAATCTAGTATTTATAGGAAGAAAACTAACCTAAATCTAAAAGGAAAAAGAATTGTAAAAAGAAAAGGAAACTAAAAAGAAATCCTAAACTAAAAAGAATAGTCAAAAGATATCATAATGAATTAGGAAATTAAATTCCTTCTCCAACTTGGGGTAATTTTTGGGCTGAATTCCGAAATTCCTCTAAGGTCCCTCATATTTTGATAATTTCCAGTTGGGTCCTCAGTATTTCAGAAATTCCAGAACAGTCCCTGTGTATCAAAAATTGCATTTTAGTCCCTGGATTTTAGCAGATTTTGCACAGCAGTCCCTGGCCTTCATACAATTGCTCCAATAAGCTCTTTTTCTCCCTCTTTCTTGTTGATTGAGCACATAATCACCATAGACAACAAAAACACAAAAATACACAAATCAAATAACAAAAGCTTGAGAACAAAACAATAATTAAGCTTAAAAGTATCTAATAAAATGAGTAAAAACTCACTCATCAGGGTGCAGGAAATCATAGCATGGGGGCACACTTGGTCAAAGCGGGGCAGGCTTAAAAAAAATGTTTACTGTAGCAGTTACACGACTCGTGCACCTGTACACGAGTCGTGTAGGGCAAGTTTCTGAAAGGGTAAAATTGTACACGACTCGTGCACTAGTACACAACTCGTGTAAGGCTGGGCTATTTTGAAAAAAAAAAAAAAAAAACCTACAGCTGCGCCCTTCTTCCCCATCTCTCTTACCCGTCTCTCTCTTTCTTTTTCCTCACTTCCATAGCAGCCACCCTACTCCTCCACAACACCATTATCACTACCAAAAATCCCTCCCCCACACATTACCCCTCTCCCCGTCATCTCTCCCTCTCTCTCTCTACATCGCCATACCCACCGCCCTTTTCCCCCTCATAACCTGTCGGCTTCCCTCTCTCTCTTCCTCTCTCAAACCGCCGCACCATCCCTTCTTCCCCAGTCGTCACTTTCTTTCTCTCTCTACAACCCCCATCGCCGCCGCCCTACTTCACCAAACACCATATTCACCCTCATTCTCTCTCTAAACCCTAAACACCCAATTCATCAAATTGTTTCAATTCACCCCATTCTTTCATCCCAAATCACTCCCCCAACCCTAAATACAACCCAACTCACCACCATTAGCACCGGTTACCATTGTCGGACGATCCAAGGTCCGACTACAGTTCCCTCAACTCCGGTTTCTCACTCTCGTTGCCGGCTGATTTCCAATTCCGGCAATTGTTGATTGCCTCCACGCGACAACTCCCTCCTCTGATTTGAAGTGCTGAACCGATATCAACAATACTTTGAAGTGCTGCAATTTGGACTGGGAACAGAGTTTTTTTTTTTTACGAATATGGAAAGTAGTATGCTGAGTGGCTTGCAATTGTCTATTAGTTTTTCTTTTGGGAATGGTTGTGGAAGCATTAACTGTTGAAGGAGGGCTATCATTTAATGTGGGATTGGTAAATTGGTTGATGTGTGCTTAATATAATTCCCCACAGGTGTTTTGTTCAACGACCTTGTCAAACATAGTCAACAAGGAAGCTTGTTGGGTACTATTAGAGCATTGAAAGGTAAAATTTTCTCAATTTTACTTGCACTTTATTTTGTTGGTGGAAGTTATGGTGGTTCGGTTGGGATTGATCGGAGATGTTATTATCATTTTTGTGGTGTTATTTTTGTCGAATTGTTGTTGGTGAGTGATTGTGAGCGTTCGTAGTGTGCGTGATTTGTGAATTCTTGTTGGAATTTTTGGTTGTGAAGTATGGGAAGGAATAAGGTTTGGGAAAGTAGCCGAGAGGCAACACCCTTTTCCTTACGCTTTTACTGTCCTATATTTTTACTGTTTTACACACATTGAGGACACTGTGTAGTTTCAGCGTGGGGAGGGTTTGTTTGTGTATAGTACGTAATTTTATTTAAAAAAAAAAGAAAAGAAAGAAAAATATAGAGAGGCTAAGTGAAAACCCGAAAGGGCGCTTAGGCAAAATGTGAGTTTTTGAGATGTTTTATTATTCATTCACCGGTGTTGGCGTCATAAAGGGGGTTTAGAGTCTCGGGTTAGGATTTTCATTTATGAAGTAGGAGGCTCGGTTAGAGGTGTTTAGGATAGAAACCCTCGTTCTTTCTTGGAGTAATAAGGGGGGCGTTGGTGATTTCACGAGGTAAGTTATGTCCGGAAACACTTTCTAGGCATCAACTTCTTATTTATACGAGGGCGATAGTCGTGTGAGACTAGCGTGGGGGAAACTTAGAATATGTTTAGTTCCCCTTGCTTTTATGTGTGGGCCTTAGTCCGGATACGTTTTATCACTAATTTGGAGTTTGTTTCGGGCTAAGGCCATTGATCTTTATTAGTTCTTGGTGTTAATGGGGACGGAGTTTCTTATACTCTGATAGTATTTGTTGACTTTTTGACTTGAAGGATTAGATGAGATTAGGGGTCATTTTCTCCCATGCTACGCTGATTAGACCGGAGTTTAGAGTGAGGTTAGGATGTTACTCAGGGATGAGTAACGGTCTAAGCGTGGGGGAATTTGATGTGGCGGATTTTGTATATATTATTTCCCTTATTTTTCTATGTATTTTCATTCATTTTGATGTACTTAGACTAGTTTTGATGTATTTGGGGCATTATTTTATCATTTGGGCTTTATTGTAATCCGGGGTAGAATAGTCGTTTTTATTTATTTATTTTTCCGGATGTAATTTTTGGTTAGCTTCAAAGTCATGTCTCGAGGATAAAGTCAAAGTCAAAGTCAAGGCAAAGTCAAAGTCAACCGAAAAGGAGGAGTATAAGACCAAACTGAAATTTCTGGAAATTCTAGGCACTGTTCTGCAATTACTGAAAGTTTGAGGACTGAACTAGAAATAGTGAAGACTCCAGGGGACTGAATTGCAAAAGTTTTGGAAATCGGGTTTCCGCACATGCTGGTTGCGGCGGATCTGCGGAAGAAGGATTTTGTCATTTTGTTTTTCTTTTTCCTTTATTTTTAATTATTCTTTTTTATTTGAATTTTGAGAATAGTCATTATTAGTTTTTGAATTAGAATTAGATTAGGTCATTCTTCATTTCATTGGAAAAATACTACGTTCTTTTCTTTTCTCTCTGAAGCTTGTGTAACCCTTCCATGGAGAACTAAACTCCATAGCTTTAGATTGTGAGCTTGAACCTACTTTCTTTCAATTGAGGTAATTTTCTTAATCTCTTGTCTATTCTATTAATAATTTTGCTTGTTCTGATTTTAGATTTATAACTAGTGTTTGTGGATTTAGCCAATTCACTAGTTCTTTTTATGAATCTATGCTAGAATTTTCTGTTCTGTGCCAGAATTAGGGTTTTCACCGTAGCATCTTCACGAATTGTGTATGTGCCATAACAATTCGGGAAGCAGGCAAAATTAAGCGATTATCTAGTAAACCTAGAAAGCGTTCTTGATCATCAGCATGTTCGAGGTATCATTCTGAACTTGGATCTGGTTCCTCACTTCACGCAGCATGGAAGTCAGGTTGGAAGCAATGTCGATAGGGATCTCCTGATTTGCGGTAGTGGATGATCCATCTTGAATCTGGGTTGGCCTTGAGACACCACAAATGCTCTGAGTTGAAGATACCACACCTGATGAGATGGGGATTGTCTCCACTGTCGATCTCAAACCAACTGAAGTCATGACTGAAGACATTACGGTTGACATCTTGAATTCCTTTTAGCAATTATAAGACCAAACTTTCCACAGACGGCGCCAAATTGTTTTGTTCAGATTTTGCGATCTAACTTTTAGAAATGAAAGTTGGGTATAATGGAATGAAATTGTAAAGGATTCAAGAATAAGTTGACACGATGATTAACGAGGAAAGCCCTTGAACAACTTGTTCGCCGGCACAAAACCTCAAGGATGGAATATTATTTATGATTGTGGAAATACAATATGAGTGATCGTGCGTGTGTGTATTACAAATGGTGTGAAGCTATTTATAACGAGAGTTTTACTATGAACTAGTAGGTTTAGCCAAGAATCTCGGGATGTTAGTTGAAGATTATCTTCAGCCGTTTGTGATGATAAGAAGGTTTTCATTGTTTGACTGAGTCCTCAATTAGGTCACGACGAGTTCTGCAGTTCGTGTGATTGTTTCCTGAAAAATAGGAATAAGTTTACATTTAAAGAAAACGTGTGTATATAACCAAGTTGTAGCTGTCAGGTTGCAGGATGTCGGGTAAGTTGAAATCTTCAAGGTGTCAGTGCAGTGTAGATTTTTATCCCCAAACACTCACAATACCAATCAACCTACTATTCCCTACCCCACTTTCTCACTCCTCACAACAACTACCCACTACTATTATTCCATTAATTCCCGTGCACAACCCCTTTTGTCTACATTGTTATGGGACGGAGGGAGTATTTCTTTGTTCCTTTTACCAATCTCATACTCACTGGTCACTAATTACATACTAGGTATCTAATTTCAGAATCCACAACGATTTTGTTGCATTGGAAGCCTATATTATCAGAAGCTGCAGATGAAGTCGGATGGACACCTCTTCACTATGCTGCAAATCTTGGTCATGTTGAAAGGGTTAGTCAACTACTGAACTTCAACCTGTATCTAGCATATGCTACAACAGATAATGGTGATATGACCACATCTCTTCACTTAGCAGCCAGTCGTGGTCACGTAAATGTAATCCAAGAAATTATATCACATTGCCCAGACTGTTGTGAGATGGTCAATCGCAGAGGCGAAAACTTTCTTCACACTGCCTTGGAAAACAACACAGAGGAGGTAATCAATTTTATCTTAGAAACTCCTATGCTAATTAGCCAAATTAGTCAACAAGACAATAAGGGGAACACTCCTAATCATCTTCTTGAAGCTTCCAAATGCCGTGATTGTTGTGGATTAGACCCTCACAACCCAAGCAATAACCCCAAGAAAATAATGGCACCCAAACAAAGCACAAGAAAATAACAGAGCAAAAGACACAGAAATTGTTTACCCAGTTCGTCAATATGTTTGACTACGTCTGGGGGCACTACCAAGCCAGGATCTTGCACTATAATATGTTATCTTGAAGTTACAATGAGTTTAGGGGCGGAACTTTACTTAAATATGTGCCCAGGAATACAAACCTAACCCTAGATGGACAAAGGAACTCGAAAATTGGCCTAAAAACGGACCCGGAATTTTCCCATCCCAACAAGTGGGCGGTCGCCCATATTGGTCATGGGCGGTCGCCCAAAAAACCCGCTCCTCCGGATGAACCAACTGATTAAGTGGGCGGTCGCCCACCATCACCCTGGGCGGCCGCCCAGAGCAACAGTCCCTCCGACGATTTTCTTCCTCTTTGCTCCGAAGTCTAGTCCCGGTTGGTCCTCTATTCCAACAATTTGTTGTGGATTAGACCCTCACAACCCAAGCAATAACCCCAAGAAAATAATGGCACACAAACAAAGCACAAGAAAATAACAGAGCAAAAGACACAGAAATTGTTTACCCAGTTCGTCAATATGTTTGACTACGTCTGGGGGCACTACCAAGCCAGGATCTTGCACTATAATATGTTATCTTGAAGTTACAATGAGTTTAGGGGTGGAACTTTACTTAAATATGTGCCCGGGAATACAAACCTAACCCTAGATGGACAAAGGAACCCGAAAATTGGCCTAAAAATAGACCCGGAATTTTCCTATCCCGACAAGTGGGCGGTCGCCCATATTGGTCCTGGGCGGTCGCCCAAAAAACCTGCTCCTCCGGATGAACCAACTGATTAAGTGGGCGGTCGCCCACCATCACCCTGGGCAGCCGCCCAGAGCAACAGTCCCTCCGACGATTTTCTTCCTCTTTGCTCCGAAGTCTAGTCCCGGTTGGTCCTCTATTCCAACAATCTCCCACCTAGAGATCAACCGCGCATACAAGCCCCGTATCCGTTCTTCAACTCATCCTTGGTGCTATAGTTCTCACCTCGATCATGGTAGTGCCTTCATACTCTCCTATTCTCCAAGCCCAATTGAAGCTTTACATAGCTTCAACTTTTCAAGGTTTACCACCTTGGTCAACATGTCAGCCGGGTTCTCCGATCCTAAAATCTTCTCCAGCCTTAAGATCTTCCTCTCCAAGAGATGCCTGATGTAGTGAAACCTCAGCTCAATGTGCTTCATCCTAGAATGAAACGCCGGATTCCTAGCCAAGTGAATTGCACTCTGACTGTCACTGTAGAGAGCATTACCACTTCGCGTTTTCCCAAGTTCACCCAAGAAGTTCTGCAACCATACCATCTTTTTGCTTGCCTCTGTCACTGCCACATATTCTACTTCCGCAGTCGACTGAGCCACGATCTTCTGCAATTTAGAAGCCCAGGAGATAGCCGTACCACCCAATGTGAAAACATAACCCGTAGTACTTCTCCTCTTATCAAGATCACTTGATGCCAAATCCGCATCCACATAACCCGCTAACACGACCTCCTTGCTTGAGAAACATAGAGCCTTACCAGCAGTACCCTTTAAGTAACGCAGGATCCATTTAACCGCTTCCCAATGTTGCTTCCCTGGATTTCCCATGTACCGGCTGACTACTCCCACCGCATGTGCAATGTCCGGCCTTGTACACACCATTGCATACATTAGACTCCCCACTGCCGAAGCATATGGAATCCTCTCCATCTTGTCACGCTCCTCCTTGCCCTTAGGTGAGTCCTTCTCGGATAGCTTGAAGTGCATACCCAATGGTGTCCCTGTTGGCTTCGCCTCTTCCATGCAAAACCTTGCCAAGACTTTCTCAACGTATTCTGCTTGTGAAAGAACCAACTTGCCCGACTCCCTATTCCGGTCAATCCGCATGCCCAAGATTTTTCTGGCCTCCCCCAAATCCTTCATCTCGAACCGTTCTGACAACTGAGCCTTCAATCTGTTTACCTCTCTACTGCTAGAGCCCACTATTAACATGTCATCCACATATAACAGCAAGATTATATACCCATTGTCCGTGTTCTTGAAATAGCAACAATGATCCGCCTCACATCTGATAAAATCAATATCGTGCATGAATCCATCGAACTTCCTGTACCACTGCCTAGGAGCTTGTTTAAGGCCATACAAGCTCTTAGTCAACCTGCAAACCAGTTCCTCGCTACCCTTAGACAAGTAACCCTCTGGTTGTACCATGTAAATTTCTTCCTCCAAATCACCATGAAGAAAAGCCGTCTTTACATCCATCTGTTCCAGCAACAAGTTATCCACCACTACTATCCCCAGAACCATTCTGATAGTGGTCATCTTCACAACAGGAGTGAATACCTCGGTGTAGTCAATACCGTACTTTTGCTGAAACCCTTTTACAACCAACCTTGCCTTGTAACGCTTACTGCCGTTTGCTTCCTCCTTAATCCTGTAAACCCACTTGTTATGCAATGCCTTCTTCCCCTTAGGCAGTTTAATCAACTCCCAAGTTTTATTGGACTTCAATGAGTCCATCTCATCATCCATCGCAGCTTTCCACTTATCACAAAGTGCACTGCGAACAGCCTCCGCATAACATTCCGGTTCACCACTATCTGTCAGCAACAAATAGTAATTTAAAGGAGTATACCTGTCAGGTGATGCACGTAATCTGCTGGATCTACGCAGCGGAATATCCGGTTCTGGAGTATGTGGTTCATCTTCAGTGACCTCCTGACCTTGGTCATCATGAACTGTCCTGCTCCCACCCGAGTCTGGAATGTCCACCTCTACAACCTCCGGTTCCGAACTAATATCATCAGATGCCCCCTTTATGTCCTTGTACAATACCTGTTCATTGAATACCACATCTCGACTACGAATAATTTTATGGTTTTGGTCATCCCAAAACTTATACCCGAAGTCATCCCCGCCATACCCAATAAACGTACATTTTACAGATTTTGCATCTAACTTAGTTCTATCAGCAGAATCAATATGAACATATGAAACGCAGCCAAATATGCGAAGAAAGGACAGATTTACCTGCTTGCCACTCCATGCTTCCTCTGGAATTCCATTCCCCAATGGTACCGATGGTCCCCTATTGATCAAGAAAGCAACCGTGTCAACCGCATATGCCCAGAACGTCTTTGGAAGTCCACACTTCAACCTCATACTTCTAGCCCGCTCGTTCAATGTCCTGTTCATCCTCTCTGCAACCCCATTGGGTTGTGGTGTGCCCTTTGGAGTCTTCTCCATGCGAATGACATTCGCTGCACAATATTCCTTGAACTCCCCAAGCTCATACTCCCCTCCGTTATCTGACCTCAAGCACTTAAGCTTAAGTCCCGCTGATTCTCCACCAAAGCCTTCCATTTCTTAAACACCTCGAATGCCTCATCTTTGTGTTTCAAGAAATAAACCCAGACTTTCCTTGTCGAATCATCAATGAACGACATGTAATATGACGCACCACCCAGAGAAGTTACCGGGGCCGGCCCCCACAAATCCGTGTGGACCAAATCCAACTTTGCTTCCCTCAAAGCCCTTTCTGTTTTCGAGAAATTACTCCTCGCCTGTTTGACAAACACATAGTCTTCGCAGATCCCCACGTCGACTATCTTCAAACCCGGTAGTCTTCCCTTTGAGCAAAGTACTTTCATCCCCTTCTCACTCATGTGACCCAATCGACAGTGCCACAAGTCCGTATCACCCTTGGCTGACGCCACCGCGATACTATCCTTGGTGTTATTCGCCAAATACAATGTCCCCTATTTATTACCCCGAGCGATCTCCGAATCCTCCTTGGTAATAACCCAGTTCCTGCAGCCAAAAGTTACCTTGTAACCTTCTTCATCCAACTGCCCAACTGATAGCAGGTTCTTCTGCAAACCCGGAATGTGTCTGACCCCGTGTAGATGTAAGACCTTCCCGTCCGATGCTCCTATTCTGACATCCCCCTTCCCCTTTATTTCCAAAGGCTCGCCATCCGCCAGATAGACCTTACCGAAATCACCGGAAGTATAATTCTCCAACTCTTCTGCATGCCCGCAAGAGTGGAATGATGCCCCCGAATCCAGCACCCATGATTCTAGTGCACTACTAACACTTAGAACCAGTACATCATCACCTTCGACTGTCACATTCACCGAATTGCCCCCACGATTGGGACAATCCTTCTTGTAGTGTCCTAACTCCTTGCAATGATAACACTGCACCGATCCTTTCGCGACCCTTGGTTTATCTCTGATCTCCACGGCCTTGCCCTTACCACCCCACTACATTTTCTCTTGATTCAGTTCTCCCTTTATTGCTAGTACCCGGCCTTCCCTTGCTAGTAGTAGCTAAGGCCGATCCCGAAGTAGACGATGTCCCCAATTTCTTTAAACGATTTTCCTCGCCCAACAGAAAGTCTTTAACATCATCATACTTCAATTTGTTCTTACCCGCTGAAGCATTGATCGCTGTCACCGTTCCGCTCCAACTTCTTGGTAAAGACGCTAGCAACAAACACGCATGAACCTCATCATCAAACGTAATATCCAACGCAGTCAATGAGTCTATTACGTCCATAAACTCATCGATGTGTTTAGCTAAGGATCCTCCCTCTTGCATCTTGAGACTACCCATCTTGCGTATCAAATCAACCTTGTTTGCAGCAGATGGAGTTTCAAATCTCTCAGTAAGATAATCCAATAGCTCCTTTGTGGTTTTTGCCTTCTTGGTAGTCTTTGCGATCCACTTCGACAAAGTAGATCTAACCACCCCTAGGGCTTTCCGATCCATGAGATCCCAATCTTCTCGCTTTTCTCCTTCCGGCTTGACTCCCTTTAGAGGCTTATAGAGATCTTTGTTGTACAAGAGATCCTCTATTTGCATCCTCCAAAACCCGTAGTCAGACCCATCGAATTTCTCCACCGCTTGTTTATCCTTGCCCATTCTTGATTGCTTGACAAACCCCAATCGTCCGATAAACCAATCGATCGATTGACCCTGATCTCCAACCAGAGCTATGATACCAGTTGTTGTGGATTAGACCCTCACAACCCAAGCAATAACCCCAAGAAAATAATGGCACACAAACAAAGCACAAGAAAATAACAGGGCAAAAGACACAGAAATTGTTTACCCAGTTCGTCAATATGTTTGACTACGTCTGGGAGCACTACCAAGCCAGGATCTTGCACTATAATATTTTATCTTGAAGTTACAATGAGTTTAGGGGCGGAGCTTTACTTAAATATGTGCCCAGGAATACAAACCTAACCCTAGATGGATAAAGGAACCCGAAAATTGGCCTAAAAATGGACCCAGAATTTTCCCATCCCGACAAGTGGGCGGTCGCCCATATTGGTCCTGGGCGGTCGCCCAAAAAACCTGCTCCTCCGGATGAACCAACTGATTAAGTGGGCGGTCGCCCACCATCACCCTGGGCGGCCGCCCAGAGCAACAGTCCCTTCGACGATTTTCTTCCTCTTTGCTCCGAAGTCTAGTCCCGGTTGGTCCTCTATTCCAACAGTGATCTGCTAAATTCTGTCACAAATCCAATACCAAGATTAAATTTTGATAAAAACCCTTCTCAGTCAATCATAGCAGATAGTGAAAACAACTATGAACATGATTCGGTTAGTATTTATTCTACTTACATGTCCTTGCTATATGTTATTCATGAAACTGGCCTATGTTAATTTCTTCAACTAATCGAAAGAGTGACATTTGCAGTATGACCGTGAACGTGGTATTACAGATGATATAAATATGAATATAGTGAAGGATCAGAGAATAACCGTGAACAATATAATGAAATGACTACTCCCTCCAGTAGTTGGAATCACCAGGTACGAAAGAATGCTAAAACCAAAATAGAGAGAAAATATAGTCAATCTTATATTGAGAGAACTAGGAAACTTGGTGAAACACATTTGATTGTGGCTACACTGGTGGCTACAGTAGCTTTCACAGCTGGATTCACCCTTCCAGGTGGCTACAACCAAGGTGATAAGACGAGCTCGGATGAAGGAATGGCCGTTCTAGCAAGGCATACAGCTTTCAAAGCATTCATAGTAACAGATGCTCTAGCCCTCTTATTCTCTACTTCTGCTATACTCATATACCTTCTATTCCAAGCTGATGAAAAAAGTGAAGTGTTGGTGCCTTTGATTACGGTTGCTCGCAATCTCACACTTTTGGCTGTTGAAGCAATGATGGTCGCGTTTGTTACTGGGACGTATTCAGTCTTGAAACATCAATCTGCTCTAGCCATTGCTGTGTGTGTTATTGGCTGCTCCAGCTTTCTTATCAATACTCTCATTAATGTTCATGCGGGTATTTTAGCGAATTTCAATGCTGATAAATAGAAGTTTAAGATTTTGTGATCAATCCGCTTAAAAGTCTCTTGGGGGTAGAGTAGCTAACAGCACCAAGCGGGCTACAATAGATATTGATAGGAACGAGAAACATTAGAGAGAAATTTGTGATTCCATTATCAAAGACTAATTTACAAAATGGAAGATCACGAAAGCTATATACATCTCTGTATGCTTAATGGAGTAAAAATTAGTTCTAACTAACTAACTAACTAATCACTAATCAGTTATAACAACCACTCTACTAATTACAAAACTACCGTTACCTTAACATACCATTTACAAGGCTTTATTTACATCAATGCCAAATTATGTAGTAGACATAATCAGCTCCATACGACATTGTTTGTGGTTATATTAGTCTGAGCCAAGCACTGCATAACTTCATGATTGAGTTCCGTATAGTGCTATGGCATACGTTGTTGTGGCTAATCTTGGTTGCAACCAGCTAATGTTGACAGAGAATCTGAGTGAGCATGTGACTGGAAAGACGTTTGTAATTTCCTTAATTTTCCAGACGGGTGATTTTATTTATGTATTTATATACTCCATATATCCCAAAATGATATTCTCATTTGCCATTTCTCATTGTCTTAAAAAGTTCTTCTCGTTTCTATAATTCGGGCTTAAAAGTGCTTCAACAAAACATGGCTAGTAAGCATGTGTTCATATTTTAAAAAAAGTTTGAATAGTCAAATGAGAAGATTATTTTGGGACGGAGGGAGTATTTTTTTCAGACTGGGCACTACCAGCACTGCAGTTCGGTAACTTGTGTTTATAACAGCAAAGTTTGTCTGTATGCTTAGGATAATAATACAGCTCTGATGACATTAGAGAGTGGAACAGATTGAACATCAGTGTTCTGCAGTATGATACATTACATTAGTGTTGTGCTGTGTTTTGTGAACAAACATATTGGAATGACCGAACAGAGATCCATGGCTAGTGCTAAAGCAAATCCACGATATAAAACTCGTGCCAGCAGTTCAAATCTATATATTTTTAAAGTCGACGCCGAGGTATACTAATTCGCCATGTGGACAGTTTAGGCTAAAGAATGCTTTTGGTGAAGCCATGTCATCACCATTCTTATTGATAAGTGACTCTTGATATTCTTATTATTAGCTAATAATATTGTGAAAATCTAATAAAAAACGCGTTTTTTATTAACTTTCCGTAAAACGTCTTTTTAAACCGCTCGCTTTGTTAAACCATGGTTAAGCGATTTGTGTCGGGTTAAGTGGTAAACCCGGTTTTTCCTTCACTTTCACTTTCCCCTTTTTCTTCCTCAGTGAAATTCGTCATTCTAACTTGGATTCTAACATTTTTCTTCGCAATTATGAGTAATCAAGCAAAAAACAATAGGAGTAAGCTAACAAATGAAGGTATGCTTTGTTTAATTTTCTGTTTTTGTTTTCTATTTTCTTATTTTCTGTTGAATTCGGCATGAAAGCAAGTTTTTTATGTTGATTATGTTGGTTTTGATGATTTTTTAAAGCTCCGTCCGTTCGTGATGAAGAAAAATAATTAAGCCAAGGAAAGAAGGTACTATTGTATTATTTGATTTTATACAACAACAACAACAACAACAAAGCCTTAGTCCCAAAATAATTTGGGGTCGGCTAACATGAATCCTCATATGTCATCGTGATAAAAGGACGAAAGAGAGAGAGAGAGAGAGAGAAAGAGAGGAAAAGGATGGAGAGAATAAAATAAAATAAATAATAATAATAATAAAAAGTACGATCAACCCCCATCATTCACATGAATTTTCGCCCTCCACTCCGGCCTCTTTAACGCCACATCTTCATCCACTCCGAGTAAACTCATATCATTTTCAATCACCTTAATCCAAGTTTGCTTGTGTCTTCCCCTAACCCTCGCCATTTTATATTATTTGATTTTATGTTCTTGTTAATTTTGTTAGTGTGTTTTTGTCGAACACTTGGAATGCATGTTTTTGGTTTTGTTAAGTTAATGATTTGTTATTAATATTGTGTTTCCAGTAAATTGATTCATATATGCAAGGGTTATTATCGATTTATGCCAGTATTATTATGGAGTTATGCCAGTGATATTATGGATTTGTTAAGTTATGCCAGGATCTGTTATTATTTTTTGTGTTCTAGTAAATTGATTCATATATGCAAGTGTTATTATGGATTTATGCCAGTATGATTATGGAGTTATGCCAGTGATTTTATCATTTACCTTCTTTAATTGTTTTTTTCATTACAATCAGTATTATTGTTAAGCTATGCCAGGATTTTCACTTATACAAACCAGTATTATCATTGAGAATTGCCAGTGATTTGATTCATACTTGTTTATTTGTTCCTTTTTTAGGTAAGCGTAAAAGGGATGATGTTTGTATTGGTAGTAGTAAGAAGAAAGGTAAAGATGTTGATTGTGGTGATGTTGAAAATCGAAAGAGGGTGTTTGAGCATTGTTGTACTCCATTGAAACTTGTGCAATTAGAATTAACTGAAGATCAAAAGGAAGATGTGCAATCAATAGGTTTCGGTAGTTTATTGGAAGTGAAAGTTAATAGATTACCAACCAGTGGGATTTTGCAATATCTTATTGATAGATTTGACCATGTCACACGAATTCAGAATATAAAGAAGAATCAGTATTACATAACAACAAATGACGTTTTTGATATATTTCACCTTCCTAGGAATATAGCAAATGCGCAGGTGAAGAGGTCAATAATATTAGATTTTCAGTTGCGGAATAAATATTATGAAAAATTTGGGCAAGTTAAGGATGGTTTGCCTGGTCACTATCTTATTGATCGTATTAAGGAGTTACCTAAAGGAGGGGATGAGTTTAAGCAGTTATTTGTGTTGTTTGTTGTTGTATATTTTTTGCTCCAGTTGTAACCAAAACTGTTGAAAATTCTTTGTTGAGTTTGGTGCATGAAGTTGGTCAGATAAGAAAATTTGATTGGTGCAAGTATATTTTGGATAGATTATGTGATGGTGTTTTACGATATAAGAAACTTGGTGATAAGGGGAAGTGTTGCAACAGATGTTTGGTCATTTTGTTAATAGGTTATTTGCATAGATTCCCATATCAAGGTGTGAAAGAACCAAGTGTAGTTCATTTGATTCAGCATTGGAGTCATGAAAAACTGAAGGAACAGGTTAAGTCTGAATCAAAAAGTGGTTTTGGGTTTTTTTTTTTTTTTTTTTTGATAATGTTTATCCTATTAGCAAAGATGGTGATGATGTATTAGATCAAGAAGAAATTGATAAAGTTGACATGCTACTGGATGCTGCTCCTTTGGTTGGAGTTGATGATTCTTCGAAAAAGGAAACATGTTCTGAAGGCATGAAAAAGTAATAACTACTGGCATTTATTTGTTAATGTCTGGTATGTATTTTCTTTAAGGTCTGGTATGTGTGCAAGATATACTCACTTGTTTTTTATTATGTAGTCAATTAAAGAATCAATGGATATCTTTCGGAAAGACATGGAAAATGCAATCAATGCACCAATTTCAAGGCTTAAGAAAATTCAAAAAGAGAATCCAAATGTTAATAAGAAGGATGATTTTGTGGAGAAGGACAGTGTTGAAGATAACACTCAGTCTGATAGTGAAGTTTGGTTAAGTCAAGACTTGAATTATATTGACTCTATTATTGTAGAATTGAAAAATCAGAAAGATAAACTGAAGACGATGAAACCTAAGAATGGACCTTTACCTTCATTTCATCTTTTAACTCCTACAAACCCTGTTCATGAAGATTAACAATTGTCTGATGACGAACCAACTGACCCCAATCAATATGAAGCAGTGTACCGCAATTCAGGTAATCAAAATGATTTTGAGTGCCAATACTTTAATGAAGGTTTTATTCATGAGTATGAAGTCACTGATCCTGATCAAGATACTGAAAATGTTATTGGATTGAATGATATGACTGATCAAGAATTTGATCAAGCTTTTCATACAACTGTTGATCCTGCTGAACATGGGGAACATCAAGCAATTATTGTGCACAATAGTCCTGCTTTGTATAGAAAGGAAGTTCATCGGAAAGATATAACTCCTTTGCCTAGGATTGAAGAAGTTCTTGATGCAGAAGAATTAAAAGAACAAGAACAGAATGAAAAAGTAAATGAAAAAGAAGTAGAAGAAGAAGATGAACTAAATCTTGATGAAATTTGTGGTGTGGTTCATAATATCACCCAAAATGCGACAACTTCTGACTTTGCCTGTGATTATGATATTAGATGCAGTCTTATTTGGAAAGACATATATTTATTTCCTTGTTGCTCAAAAACCATGGTGTCGAACAGTCATGTTTTTTCATCTATGAAAAATATTAGGAAGCAGGTTGCTGATTATTGCCTCTCACAATATTTTCTAACAAATGACAAGGGGCAAGATGCCATTCTCTGAATTATGTTTGTTCTTATTTATATCTATATAATACCTACAGTTATTGACATATTTGAATATTTTTATGCAGTGATTTTTATGCTCTATACACATACTGCTATGGCTTGTTGAAAGAAGACATTGTGAGTATGAATGAAGATCATCAAATAACTAGAAATGTCATTAATGCATGGGCTTTGATTTGAATCATTTGGAGTTTAAAAGTGTTGAAATGAGGAGATTCATGTTTGGTATTACTCATTGTGTAAGTTTTTTTTTTTAATTATGCCTTCCATCTTTGATTTTTGTTATTATTTTCTTAGTTAATGTTAATTTTTATTTATAGGCATCATGGGTTAAACGCACTACAAAATCTACGCAAGCAACTACACGTGAAGCTGGTTCTGAACTATTAGCTACTTTGAAAAGTTGGTGTGATTCAAATGTGCAGACAACTATGAATATTGGAGAAATTGAAATGGTATTTTTTTTAAATACAATACCACTGTTAATAACATATACAAGTACTGGTGATAGTTATGCATTAACTGACATTTTGAAATTGTATTTTTGGCAGTTCTTCTTACTATTTCACCGTGGAAACAACAAAAGTGGGCATTTTACACTTTATGTTGTAAAGACTCGGATAAAAACTATTCAATATCTTGATAATTTGGCAATGAATGAAATGAAAAAGATGGAAAAGCTAAAAGCTGCCAAAAGTCTGGTACTACTCTTTTTTTATTTTTATTTGTTTTTATTAAGGTTACTATTATACATGTTTTTTGTTTTTTGTAGCATAATCCAATGAAGAAGTTTTTGATGTTCTATAATCATCCATGTGCTCAAGATATTACATCTTACACTTTCGAGTACATTCCATGTGATTGGGTAATTGAACCGGAAAATGGCAATAATGATTGTGGTGTCTACGTTATGTCACTGATGAAAAAATTTCAAGGAGTACCATGCAAGTGTCGTGAGTTATGTGAGGCAAATATTTAAACTTATTATTTTGATATATTTTATATGTTCATACATGTTTTTGTTTAGTGAATGAATATAATTTCATATTTTGTAGGAATCAACGAGGCTTCGTGTAAGAGTTGAAATGCTCGTGTCACTATTGCTTTTCGATATTAACAATAACAGAATAGATTTGGCTCTGAAATTGATGATGTTTATTGATGATAAAAAAGATGCTTTGAAGAAGGATGCTGAAAAAGTGATTACTGCATAGATTTTTGAAGTTGTGTGGAGATTGTCATTAGATTGTTGAGCATTGGCATTTTTGTATTATTACACTGGCTGTTTTTTTGCGACAATGAACCATGGCATTTTTGTAATATTACACTGGCATGTTTCAATTCAGTATGTGGAATATTTGAGTGAATTACCTGGCTATTTTTAGACAAAAGTATATTGTTAGTATTTTCTGAATCATTACTGCATATATTTCTGAAGTTGTGTGGAGATAGTCATTAGACTATAGCACTGGCATGTTTGTATCATTACACTGGCATATATAATCATAAATACTGGTATATCTGAAAAAAAAAAACTTGTTAAAAATAACCTGGCATATTTAATCACACACTGGCATATTTGTAAGGAGTACCAGGCATGTTCTAAAATCTAATATAAAACTTGGTTAATTGATTGTCTAGCACTGGCATGTTTGTACCATTACACTGGCATATATAATCATAAACACTGGCATATTTGTAAAAAAAAACTTGTTAAAAATAACCTGGCATATTTAATTACACACACTGGTATATTTGTAACGAGTACCAGGCATGTTCTAAAATCTAATATAAAACTTGTTTAATTGATTGTCTAAAATACCTTGTTTAAAATAACCTGGCATATTTCATCACGCACACTGGCATATTTGTAAGGAGTACCAGGCATGTTCTAAAATCATCACTGAGTATACTAATTGCCGATTTATTAGATTTTAGCACTGGCATGTTCTCTTTTGATATTTTATAACACTGGCTATTTTTAAGACAAAGGCGTGTAATCCTGACCAGCTAAATTTAAATAAAACACTTGTACCAATCCTAACCATAAATATCATATTGAAAAGATTGTCATCATTACAAGTTGAAAATTTGACCCTATTAGCCGGCAAAATGGGTTTACCAATGCTGAGATCACCAACTCATCATTAAATTCGGGAAATGACTTCGCCTATATAACTCAATAAAAAGATTATGAACAAGAGAAAAAAGTTGATCAAAATGGATTCCGATGATGAGTATCAATGTCCAATAACAAAGATGAAGGCCTTGGAGAAGGCAAGCAAAAAAGAAGAGGTGAGAGAAAGGAAATTTAAGGAGAGATAATAAAGAAATGGAAAGAAGAAAAGGGCAATAGAAGATGACGAAGACCATTTCCAGCAAAAGAAAAAAGGGAAGGTAGAGGAGTCCATACCATTGAAATTTCGATTTGAAGACTCAGATGAAGAGGAAAAGGTTGAAGAATTTGATGAATATCAGAAAGTGTTGTTTGCTTTTCTGCAATTTGGGTTAGAGGAGTGTGAAGCAAATCAACTAACACCACCTCCACCAATTTACAGGGCTAATGATACCCTATTGATCGTTGCAATAGGGAGTTCATTCTCAGTTGATCTTCAACAAAAGTCTTGGTACTTTTTGTAAGACTTGTGGTAAGTTTGTTGATGATATAAAGGCTTCTATCTTTAATTTATAGGTTTTTATGTATTTAAATTTTTTATGTAAATGTAAATTATTTAGTAATCAATGTGTTAAGAAGTTGCCAGATTATGGTTGATGTTATGCCAGTCATTTTGATTCTACACGCCAGTTACTAAATTAAGGCTTGGTACTTTTTGTAAGACTTATGGTAAGTTTGTTGATGACATAAAGTCTTCTATATTTAATTTCTAGGTTTTTATGTTAATGTAAATTATTTAGTAATTAATGTGTTAAGAAGTTGCCAGATTATGGTTGATGTTATGCCAGTCATTTTGATTCTATACGCCAGTTACTAAATTAAGGCAGTTTATTTTGATTAACATATAAGATGTCTTCCATAGATTTCTAATACTATATCCTGGCATATTTGAGTGCAGTACCTGACATATCTAATTGATTGTGAAAATTCCTACTTTAACATGCCCTGGCATATCTATTCCAGTATCCTGGCATATTTTTATGGTGTACCAGGCATGTTCTAAAAAATATAAAACTTTGTTTATTTATTGTCAGAATGCCCTGTTTAAAATAACCTGGCATATCTAATCATAAACACTTGCGTATTTTGAAGATGTACCTGGCATCTTCCAAAATCAATAGTGACTATACTAATTGTGAAAAAGTCTTGTTTAAAATAACCTGGCATATCTAATCATAAACACTGGCTTATTTGAAAGATGTACCTGGCATGTTCCAAAATCAACAGTGACTATACTAATTGTGAAAAAGCCTTGTTAACATGACCTGGCATATCTAATACCATATCCTGGCATATTTGAGTGCAGTACCTGGCATATCTAATTGATTGTGAAAAAGCCTTGTTTAACATGACCTAGCATATCTATTTCCAATATCCTAGCATATTTTTATGAAGTACCAGGCATGTTCTAAAAAATATAAAACTTGGTTTATTTATTGTCAGAATGCCCTGTTTAAAATAACTTGGCATATCTAATCATAAACACTGGCGTATTTGGGAGGTGTACCTGGCATGTTCCAAAATCAACAGTGACTACTAATTGTGAAAAAACCTTGTTTAACATGACCTGGCATATCTAATACTATATCCTGGCATATTTTAGTGCAGTATCTGGCATATCTAATTGATTGGGAAAAAGCCTTGTTTAACATGACCTGGCATATCTATTCCAGTATCCTGGCATATTTTTATGAAGTACCAGGCATGTTCTTAAAACACTGGCAAACCATAACAAACTAAATATAATGAATTTGTAACTGGCATAATTAATAGAAAATCCTGAGAATTCATAAAAAAAAAACACTGTCAAAACATAACAAACTAAACAATCTGATCTAAGAAGTAGATACTAGCATGTATAAATAAATTTAAAAATCAAATTAAGTTCGGATTTGGTCTCTTTGAGCCGAAGTCATCAGTTATTGGCTTTCCTCGTTGAAACTTACTATTTGGTTTCTTTTTCTTTCCTTTTGTAATCGCTCGAACTGGATCCATCACTGCAGGGGCACTTATTGTACTATCTCCAGCATCTGCACAATTATTTTCACTTGTTGTTGGAGCAATACCATTTCCATTAGCTGAGAAAAGCTCTTGTATCAATAGTGAATCTCTGTTAAATCCATCTTCAAGAATCCTTCGCGCATTGTGATTTTCATAAGAAGACATTACCAAGTCATAGAACTTCCTTATCATTTGTTGTTTCCAGGGAATGTAATCATTTTTATCTGGTGAGTCACTCAACATGCCTTTGTAATGCTTATCCCAAACACTTATTTTTGCCCCCTTGGTCCATCTGTTTTGAATATATTGTTCTGGAATCCTGTTAACATTTAACAAGTTTAAAGCTTTAATGCAATGAAAGTATAACCAACCAACCTCATTGAAGTGTTTGCATGAACATTCAACACTTATCAATTCATTGTCCTTTATAAAAAGAACACTTTCAACCCTTTCTGGCTTCTTCTCATGAGCAACATTGTAGAACCTATGGTTGGTGTCAGTTTGAAAACCAATTTCATATGTTGCAGTAAATGCAGCTTTCACCTCATACTCAAAAAACCTGAATATTTCTGCAGTGTATACTTCAGCTGCATGTCTAATGAGACCACCATGTAGCTCTATTTTTGGTTTGGAGTTTGTTGATTCAAATTCTTTACGTTGTTCTATAATCCTTCAACGCTTTACTGTCTCATTGAAAATATCAAAAAATTGAGTCAGAGACGTAGTTCTATTGGCTTTGAAACACAAAGCATGGTTTGTGCTCTCACTCCTTTATGATGACTTTATTCCAGCAGAGAAAAAATCTTTGCTCAATGATGTACACCACTTCTCTCGTAGTCCATACAGACGATTGAACCATGAATTATCCACAAGGCTATATTTCTCAAGCATAGAATTCCAACAATTTTCAAACTCAATCTCATCTACACATCCTCTCAAGCAGTGTTCAAATTCATCCTTGAATTCTTCATTTGTCTTCAACTGATCAAAATGAGAAATTGCATTTTGTTGAATGTGCCATAAACAAAGTCTATGTCTTGTTCTACCCTCAAATACCTGTAAAATTATATTATGAAAATAATTACTGGTATTTAAATATTAAACACTTGATCACTGGCATTTCAATATAAATCTACTGGAAAAAACAATTCCAAAAACTGGCATAAAAATTGATTTACCTCTTCAATTGCGTTTGACATTGCAAGGTCTTGATCTGTGAATATTGTTTTTGGTTCTCTTCCTCCCATTGATTTTCTGAACTCATTAAGAAGCCACACAAAAGATTCAGTTTTTTCATTAGCTATAAAAGCACAACCAAACATCACTGTGCTCCAATGGTTGTTGATACCAACAATTGGGGCACAAATAAGATTATATTTATTTGTGGTATACGTTGTATCAAAGATAACAACGTCCCCATACAAAACATAGTCTTCCATCATCATACCATCTCTCCAGAATATTGCACCAAATCTTGAATCTTCATGAAACTTTATTTATAATAGAAATATGGATCTTCTTGATATTTCTCGCTAAGTCTATCTACTACATTTTGAGAATCTCCATTTTCTATTTTTCTCATTCTCAGTTTCTGAACAAAGTTCAGATGATCTTTCCTTGTATGGCCAACAAATTCCTCTCCACCAGCTGCTTTTGCTAAGACATTATATCCATCTGTTGGCTTTATACCAGCTTCTTCTAATTGCTCAATGAATTCACCCTTTTCACTTGATATTGACCTCTCACTTCTCTTCATGTGATTCCATTGCACTCTTGTCATATCATGATTGTGTTCTATAATGTGCTTTTGAACAACATATAAATCTTCATTTTTCAGCAATTTAACTCTCATCATGGCTTTACATTCTGTTCTTTTTGCTGGAGCTCTTTTTCTCTTAATTTTTCTTTTTGGATCTCCACATTGTTCAATTGGCGATGGAATCTGAATTTCATTCACTCCTACTGGTTCAGGAATATCAACATTAAACTCATCATTTCTTGATTTGGTACATCCTTGAGATGATCACATAAAATATCTATCTAATGGCTTTAATGTCTTCTTTGAGATGCGTAAGGTTGTTTTCTTAACACTAAAACCCAATGCATTTGCATGATCTTTGTATAACTGATACAATTCATATATAGTCTTTGCTGTAACTCCCAACAAAGACCCAGTGATATTTGGTTGGTTTGTATCAGATACTGCATGAAAAGAAAATAGAACTAGGTATTTATTAAATGTATGATCTTGGATTCCAAAATAATAAAGCTTGAAAAATTATAAATAAGTCAATTGGAGCACATACCTATTTCTTGTTCAGGTTCCATATCAGTTATACCAGATTGACCAGTCATGTTAATCCCATTATCTTATGCATCAGCATTAATTGCAATACAACAATTAAAATTGTGCTCATAATAACACTCAAAATTATGCCAGGTTATGATTTTATTTTAGGGCAGGACATGAGATTATATACGCCAGTAAGTGTATTTTCACATTTAATTAAAATTGTGCTTATAATATTTATATTTTGTAAAAAAATCTGTTGATTTAAACATGCCAGGTTCTTGTTTTACTGAATGCCAGAACATGACATTGTACTCGCTAGCGACTCCATTATTCACTATAATTTTTTTACAATGTTTACGCACTTAATAAATACCTACTTTAACATGCCCTGGCATATCTATTCCAGTATTCTGGCATATTTGGAAGCAGTAGCAGACATGTTCTAAAATCAAATATAAAACTTGATTAATTTATTTGTCAGAATGCCTGTTTTAAATAACCTGGCATATCTAATCATAAACACTGGTGTATTTGGAAGAAGTACCTGGCATGTTTAAATCAACACTGAGTATACTAATTGTGAAAAAGCCTTGTTTCACATGACCTGACATATCTAATACTATATCCTGGCATATTTGACTGCAGTACCAGGCATGTTCTATAATCTAATATAAAACTTGGTTAATTGATTATGAAAATTCCTACTTTAACATGCCCTGGTATATCTATTCCAGTATTCTGACATACTCCCTCTGTCCCGTCGGAAATTGCAAAACTTACCATTTTGGGCGTCCCATAGAAATTGCAAAATCCATAAATGGAAAGTTTTTAATACTTTTTAATTAGTGGGTCCCACTTCTCATACTCACATCCACTAACCCACTAACTATTCTCTACCCCACTTTCTCTCTCACACTCAACTATCAACACTCACAATACATCACCTTTTTCACTTTTTCCCTTAATTCTTGTGCCATAATTTTTTTTTGAAGTTTCCGGCGGGACGGAGGGAGTATTTGGAAGCAGTAGCAGGCATGTTGGCGAATCATGAACATGACATTGGCACAAGTGAAAATAACGATGAGTCCAATAATTTAAATTAATTATTCAATTTTTTATTAAGTGCGTAAAAATAACTGGGAAGTTTAAAGTAAAATACTGGCGAAACATGAACATGACACTGGTATAAGTAAAATAATGACTGTGGCTACTAGATTGAATCAAATGGAATCAACAATCAATAAAAACAACACTGTCATATTCTGATGCATCCAACTAACTGACATAATTCGAAATTGTTACTGGCAATATAAGTAAAATGAATTGAATAATAAATAAAACTTTTTTTTTGATCAAAAGGATTAAAAATTACAAATAACATACCTATTAGTTGTTCGCGATCAATATCTGATATCGAAGCATTGTTATTAGAAGATGTCCCTAAATAAAATTGATATTGTTCACAATTCATCGCCTGCAATTGACGTTTTACCGATAGTAAATGTGAGTACTAATTGAAGAAGAACAGATCTAGGTTTGTAAAAAATAATATTAAATCAACAAAAGTACCTGATTTGATGAGCTGCTGGTTATTTGATTTGATAAATTTTCGTTGATTAATTAGGTCGGAGTTGATCACGCATCAACTGTGTGTTTTGTGTGTGTAATCAACAAAAGTACCTTTTTGTATATTTCGGTTCGACAAACTAACTCGGGTTAAGATGCCGGTTAGTTAACGAACCAAAAACACGTTTTTCCGTAGCATACGAAAAAACGGCTTTTTCAGGAGACCAACTCAATAATATTAGTTAATAATAATAGTTATTATATAAGTTACCTATTACTATTAATAGTATTAGTAAACTATAATAGTTATTGTATAAGTTAACTATTACTATTAATAGTATTAGTTAACTATAATAGTTACTATATAAGTTAACTATTACTATGAATAATATTAGTTAACTATAATAGTTATATAAGTTACTTATTACTATTAATAGTATTAGTTAACGTTAATAATTACTATATAAGTTAACAATTACTATTAATAGTATTAGTTAACCATAATCTTTACTATATAGGTTAACTTTTACCATTGCCAATAATAGTTAATTACAATAGTTACTATATGTTTGGGGTGGAAGTTTTATCTTCATTTCCATCTTGAATGTCTCAACTTGGCACAGCATCTTGATCCTTCAAGTTGTCACCATACAGACTTACAGGTATATTTACTAACACGTTTTATTTGAATCATATCTCTTATCCTATTTTTCAGGAACACAAAAGAAGTGGGACATGATCTCTATCACACGTGACCAAATCAAGACTCAAAGACCAAGTCAAATAATGACTCTTATCAACAGAAATAGCCTAACCAACTATCCGAAGATCAAGGCCTTCTAATCAGTTCGTGATTGATCTTCTTAGTATAAATAGCTCACACATTTCTTGTAACACACACGCGCACCATTACGATTATTCAGAGTTTTTATTCTTATTCTTCTCATTATTCATCACCATTTCTAATAATAATTCATCTTTGAGGTTTTATGCCGGCGAACAAGTTGTTCAAGGGATTTCCTCGTTAAACTCTGTGTTCATTTATTCTTGAATTGTTTTATAATTATATTCCATTATACCCAATTCCTTTCCTTCAAGTTAAATTGCTAAATTTGACCAAAACACTATATATACTAACTTTTACTATTAACCGTATTAGTTAATTATAATAGTTATTATATAAGTTAATAATTATTTTTTAAAAGAAATTAACTATTACTATTAATAATATTAGTAAATCTGTTGGTCCCAAAGACACAACAAGGGTATGAAAAGAGACTAGAGGGGGGTGAATAGCATATTTAAAATCTCATCCCTTTTTCAAAATTCAGCCTTATGCTTACTCAATGAATTTTGCGGAAACCACTAGTTCAAGAGTAATATGCACAGCGGAAGTTTTCGATAAATAAGTTAGAGTTGCTTTTGATTGAAACGGTGCGGTAGGTTGAGTTGCAATAGGTAGAGTGCGGCAACTTAGAGTGCGGTAGGTAAAACGTGATTTGGTGCGGTAGGTTGAGATATTGAAAGATAGTGTCTTAGAAGTTTTGACAAATGATAAGTTAGTCAGATTTTAGCTTAGGCAATATGATAAACATACAAACACAATTCACAACAAGTTTGAATATATGAAGGATCAAAACACTAAACGACAATCAAGATTAATATGAACAATAAGATCAAGTGCTGAAAGTAAATTTGCAGAAATGTAAAGAGCAGTAAGTAAATGACACAAGGATTTGGAAATGTTCGATCTGTTAAAAGAACTACGTCCTTTACCAAGATGGTCAGTCTTGGATTTTGAATGAGGTACATATTGATTCACTTGAGTACAGATTACAGAGATGAAGTATTGAATCAACACCTACTTTCTATGAAGAACAAATCCTAGACTTAAACCAGTGTATCCCTAATGATGCAATCTATGTGATTGATCAATCGGGGTGTGTGTGTAAAGAATCAAGAACTCTATATAATCTATATGATTTAGAGTCTAATGAATCTTGTGTGTTGCTGGGCTTGAGATTTGATGTGCTTGAAGGTTGCTGGAGATCTTTGAAGATTTGAAGGCAAGTGCTTGAAGATTCAAATGATTCTAGAAATCTTGAGTATGATCTTCAATCAACAAGTATTTTAACATCAATTTCTCTCTTTGAATCTCAGATGTGTTCAATGAAGAACTCAAGGACTATTTATAGCCTTGAAAGGAGGGGTAGCCGTTAGAAATCTTGGGGAGCAAGTTTGGAGGACAATGAGCTGTTGAATTCTGATTGGAGCTTAGTCTGAGTTGTCCTTTTGTTGCAGAGTAGTGGTGGTCCAAATGTACCATCAAACCGTTAGATGACAGTTGAATTCAAAATTTGAATTTTGAATCTTGCAACGTTGTAAACTAACCAATGCTTTGGACACTAGTGTGACCATGGTTAAGTTTAACCAAACTTGAGTTGAGTCTTTAGTCTTCGGTCTTTATAAGGCAAGCTAAGTGACTTGCGGTCATTTCAAGTGCAGCAACTTGAGAATGACCTTGGTGAGGTCACTTGAGAGTGAGTCTGGTGCGGTCACTTGTGACTGATTCAGGTGTGGTCACTTGTGGCTGCTCAAAGTGTGGTCACTTGTGAGGTAGGTTGCCTTAGAAAATTTTCTTCAAAATTTGAGGAGCCAATCTTCACAAGCCTAAACAAACTAAAAATGGACTTAACTAAATGAAGTATAAAGCTTCTTACAATATATCCTAAAGTCCATAAAAGATAAAATTAGGTCATGGGATCAATCAAAGTAAGTAATAGGAGTGGTTTATAATAATCAGACCCAACAAAATCATAATAGTTACTCTCTTCATTTCAAATTGAATGTCCTGTTTATACTAAAATGAATGATTTTTAGAAATTTTACATTCAAATAATTTTGTACCTAAGATTTTTTTTTATATATCATTATATGCATTCATTTAAGTTCAACGGTTACTAAAATATGAAGAGTCTCAATAAAATTTAAGGAAAAATTGCACCCATGATCACCCAACTATCCGCGATGAGTGGATTTGATCACTCATCTTATTTTTTTTACATTCAATAGCTCAAACTAATTTTTTTGTGCATCTGTAATCACTTAGCCGTTAGCCATCCACTTTTTTATGTTAAGTTGTGATGTGCAATACACTTAACTAAAGTCTAGAGGGTAAAATAGGAAAGTAATGTTATAAGGTCTAAAGTGTTAACAACTAAAACTATTGACCTTAAAATATAAAAATAGTAAAGCTGAATTTAAAACACCAGCAAAGTTAAGTTCACTCATCTTCTCTCTCCCTCTTCCTCATAATCTGCCTCCCCACCCACACCCCCATTGTTCTTTTCCCAACACTACCTCCCTTCTTCCCCACTCCCATCTACCGCCAACACTTCATCCTCAACCACTAGGGGTGGAAATGGTTCGGTTTAGCTCGGTTTGGGGTAATTTAGAGGTCAAACCGCTATACATCGGTTTGGAGAAATCCCAAACCGAGTTGAACCACAAAAAATTACAAACCGAGCTGAGCTAAACCATAATGGTCTAGTTCGGCTCGGTTTGAACCGCAGTCTGATTTTCCGGTTCAAAATGTGGCTTAAACCTCGGTTTGAACCACTACACCTTCTACATACAATACTTTTTGTATGCATTAGAAAAGGCAAGTCATTTACTCCCTCCGTCCCAAAATGATTTGATAATTTTTTCCTTGGCAATAATAGAGAAAAATGTATGAAGATCATTTTGGGACGGAGGGAATATGTGAATATGCCTTAGAAAAAGCCACATCCATTCACCCCCTCCGTCCCAAAATGATATTCATACTTTTTCCCTTGTCAATAATAGAGAAAAAAAAATATGAAGATCATTTTAGGACGGAGGGAGTACATGAATATGCCTTAGAAAAGGTCACAGTACATGCTAAGATAAGCTCGAACATGTTGAAACTAAATTTGTATATTTTCTTATGAAAAATAACATGCGGGTTAATAATCCTTATATGTATACAGGGTTCAGCTAGCTTGGCTCAACGGTTCGGCTCGTGGTTCAGCTTGATATGGTTCGGTTCGGCTTATATGGTTCGGTTCGGCTTGGAAGGGCCAGACCATAAGCCGAACCGAACCGTATGGTTTATCACTTTTCTAAACCGAGCTGAACCACATATATTTAAAAACCGAGCTAAACTGCTCGACTTGGTTCGGTTCCAAACCGCGGTTTGAGCCGAACCATTTCCACCCCTATCAGCCACAAATCCGCCCATCCCACGCAAATTCAACCCCTCACACTATAGAGATAGATGCTATTGGGTGCAATCAGAAGAGTTCCAAACTCGTCCAACCCTAAGTCGGTGCCTGGTGACTTTCTCAGGACACAATAACACGAATCTATGGCCACGATTCTCGTATCAAGCGAAGCTCCTCCTCCACTACAAGTTTCGATGCCTTTTTAGGCTACTTAAACAACTAAAATTTGGTAGGCTAAATCGCACACCTACTAAATTAAACCTGTGCTAGGTTCTAAAAATGTAGCAATGATAAATCCAGAGTCGATCCATGAAGAACGGTTATTTATTTGCGTAATTCTCACTTGACAAGATTGGGGAATAAATTAATTTTAACTTTAATCCTACAAACAAAAAAAATAAAACTAACTTATGAACAAAAACAATAGTTAAGGGATACTTCAGATTTGAGTCCGTCCCCCCACCTAATTATTCAATTATCATAGATACATCTTTTCACTTTCACCCTATTCACTTGATCACAAAATTTATTTCAATCTCTATTTCTTTTTTCGGAGTAGTTACTAGCAGTGGCACACTCACTAGAAACCCTAATTAATAATTAAACCTAACTGGCACAGTTTAGATTCAAAAATTAATTGCTTGATTGAATTAAGAAATTAAGATCAAGAATGCTTTCTATGACTATTTCACACAGATAATCATCTAATTTTACCCCACTTCACAATTCACCATGGCACATGCATAAACTATGAAGATGCTACTTATGAATCTCTACACTGACACAGTAAATAGAGAATTCTAGCGGACATCGATTGACAAGAATAAATAAATTGATCAGATTTATAAAACCCTAGCAAAAGATCTAAATCAAGCACAAGTAAAACTATAAATAGGGATGAAAGATTAAAAAGAAAAATACCTCAAATTGATAAAAAGAGGTTCAAGATTCAAACCAAAAATATGAATTCAGTTTCTCATATGGAGCTTTGAGACCTCCATAAAAGAAAATAAAACCCTAGATCTAAAATTATGTTCTAGTCTGAATGAAAAACAAAACTAAAAACCTAGTTTTTATAGTTAGAAATCTAAAACCTAAAAAGAATACTAAATGAAAAGGAAATAGAAAAGAAATAAGAAACTAAAACAAAATCCTAAAGAAAATAAAAACTAAATATCCTATTTTTTTTCTCCAATTCAACCGTGCTGGAGTGTTTCTGCTTTTTGGACTGCATTTCGAGATTTGCAGTTTAGCCCTTGAGATTTTATAATTTCCAGTTTAGTCCTTTAGATTTTCAAAAATTCCAGAAGAGTCCTTGTATTTCAGATAACTGCAGTTTCATCCCTGATTTCTCCAAATTTTTCAAAGCAGCCACTAGACTTGTAAATTTTTCCATATCTTCTCTGTTTTATGTATTTTCCACCTGTTTTACATGTTTTCTAAATAAACACTAAAACACACATTAAATACACAAATACCCAAGGATTTTGCTAAGAATAAGTCTAAAAAGTACAAAATAAACGAGTATAAAAACGCATTCATCAAATACCCCCAAACTTAGACTTTGCTAGTCCGAGCAAACAACAAAATCAAACTAAAAGAATAAAACTAAGCTAAAACATGAAACATGAATAAAACTAACTACTTTACCCAACACATTCTTGTATTCCCCCACAATTGCATGTAACAAATAATACCATGCGCTTCAAGATATGAATAGATCTAACTATGCAAGTTCTAATACATATTACAATTAATTTTGCTAATTTGCATATGCATTATAATTAAGCGGTGAATCTCTGTGTGTGTGTGTGAATACCAATTCTCCCTATGTTTTCAAATATGATCTAATTTTATAAAGCCAAGTACACTCGTCATCCCTTATTCTATTGATTTTGTCTATCATATAAAATATTCTTAAAAAACAAAATATGAAAATTCTTTAGCACTTGGCACTTAACAACAAAGGCACCCCCCAAACTTAATTATTGACAATTGAAGCGCATATTTCATGTGCTTTTAGCACAAGATTCGGGTGAACTCAAGGGGAGGGAGTTGGCCTTCACTTCGGATTCGAGCTTGGAACGGACCATCGCGGCGGAAAAGCTCTCCCTCCATAACGCTACTGCATACCCAGAAATCTGGTTAAGCTAGAATAGCCCCTACCCGGCTAACCCACGCGTCTGGAGGTAACACCAAAGCAATTTTGTAACTTTAATTATTGATCAATATTGTAACTTTTATTATTGATTTCTTTGATTTATTTATTATTTTAATTTTTGCCATTGCTCCCACTTTTCTCTTAGTCACATTTTTCATTAATTACTCATAACAACTAGGGGTGCCAACACATATACATCAACCTCAAGTGTCTAAAGAGTATCCATAATTTAAGTTTTAAGAGGCTTTATTTGCATACAAACTCATTAACCTAAGGGATGACAGTGTACTATAAATTCGATAAAGTAAATCAAAATTATCAACAAAGGGAGTCTCGGTGATAGGACACTTATTTTAAAGATTCACAACCTAACTACAATACTTAAGCAAAGAACCAAAATTAATTCAATATATATTAAGACAAGAATAGATAGATCACATCACATAATTATCTTCATCGCGGTTTTAAGAGACACACACAACTATGGGGGGAAATACCAAATGTTTCAAAACTTTGACCGCACCGAAGCTACCTATGTTCCCTCTAAAGTGAGGCGAGTCCACAATAAAGGGCTCAGGTCACCGTTAGTTCGAACCAACCCAGAAATAGGAACATAGTTAACTTAAAAAAAAACTACTTTTTTTTTTTGCTAAACTAAAAACTATAGAGAAACAGGCAAACAGAAATGGAGTATCAACGCATCCCTACTGTTGGTCCCAGAAGGGAAACAAGGGTATGAAAATTGCTAGAGGGGGGGGGTGAATAGCGATTTAAAATTATTTTCAAACCCTTTTGCAAAGCAATGGCAAATGCGTACAGCTCTAATTTTGGCTAAGTATAGCGCGCAATGAGAGTGTGAAATGCACAACGGAAATTTAAAGCAATCACTTATGCGCAGGAAGATGCGCAGAAGTGTAAAACGCACGCGCTATATTTTGGCTAAAGAGTGGCGCAAAATGGTACTTAGGCAGAAAGCAAACAAACACAATGCAAACGATGCAAAACAATCTACAAAGATCAAACAAAGCAATATATTAGAAAAGCTTGAAAGTAATATGCAAAGCAGAATATAAAGACAAGCTATTTGGAGAGGTTCGATCGGGAAAAGATCTACGTCCTCTACCAAGATGGTTAGTCTTGGATTTTCTAATGAGATCTTATTATATGAGAGAGTTACAAGTTACAACAATGTAGAATAAACTAACTCAAAGATCTATAATCTATGAAGAACAAATCCTAGACTAAACCGGTGTATCTCAAGAAGTTAGATCGATATGATCAAAGCTTCAAGAGGTGTGTGTGTGTGACAGAAATCTGGGCTCTTTGAATCTAAGAGATGGAGACCACAAGATATTCTGGGTGATACAAGGCTTATAGAATCTGGGCTTGGATTGAGTATGAAGGTATGAAGGTTGATCTTGGAATTCTGGAAATGAGCAAGCAATCTTCAAATCTTCAGAGTTTCTCTTTGGAAGCAAAACTCAAGCAATTCACAAACCACGCTTGGAAAATGAGGATGAGCAGGCTATTTATAGTGGAGCTTCAAAAACTAGCCGTTGGAGCTCTGAGCAAGGTTGATGCGCTGTCACAATGTGATTGGCGCGCAGCTGTCCTTTATAGCCGTTGGAGACAAAGAAAGTGGATAAGCTTCAAACTTCTTCTAGAAGGATGACAGCTGTCTTCATTTTGAATTTCAAACATGAGGCGCGTCTCCATCTACGTGTATGCTGAGTGTGTTTGATTTGTCGTATGTACACATCAGCACTTTGGCTCATTTCAAAAAGCGTAGCTTGTTATGACGCTTTCTAAGCTTCTAAAAGGTGAGGTCAGGAAATAAGAGAATTGACTAAGGCAAGTATGCGCGCGCATGGAAGCCATGAGTATTGAGTGCGCATAAGATGTGCTGCGCATGAGAGTCATGCGCATCCTTTAGTCGTTTGCACATGAGACCTCAAATCCAAAGTTAAGAGAACTGTTGAAGTGTTAAGGACCAGGACAGAAGGACCTGCGCATGGGAGTTATGCGTAAGTGATGGATGCGCAGATGATGATCTGCGCATGGTCTTCTTGCTTGCTCCTTGGTCTTCTTCAAATCTTGAATTTAAGCACAAGCGCTTTCCAAGCTTCAAGAATATGAGGTTGTTGAAAGATAAGCATAAGGACCAAGTTAATCTGCTCTGTTCATAGAAGTCATGCGTATATAGAATGCGCAGACGTTCTGCTCATGAAAACTAAGCAAGTGATGTTCTCCATATGAAAGCGAGCATATAATGTTCTGCGCATGGAAATGAGCAAATATTCACGGCGCATGAAGATGAGCAGATGATGCTCTGCGCTGCGCATGGAATGTTCTGCGCTGCGCATAGAATGCTCTTCGCTGCGCATGGAATGCTCTGCGCATTATACTTGGTCTTCAGTAATTGAAATCTCAATTCTAAGCATAAGCCCTAACCACTAAGCCTTTTCTAAAAAGTAGACTTACCTAAAAATTGAAGTTATAAAACTTTCATAAGGTCCTAAAGTCCATAAAAATACTCATAGGTGATGGTATCAATCAATTCTAACATAATTTGGGAGGGTTAAGAAATAAGCATACCCAACAATCTCCCCCTAAATGATTGATGCCATTACCTACTATAACAAAGGCAATTCATTGTACTTGATAATAACATGTCCATAAAAATGTGAATGGTAAATTATGCCTCAAGTCAATGCACACATTAGCCAATGTTATAGATTTCTATTCTAACCAAAAGATATAACTTACAATATGGGAAAGACAGAAATATCATTCAGTGCATACAGATAATATGAGTTTAGGATTGGTATGCGTTTAAACTGAATGTTTAAAACATCATGCACAGAAAATATGAGTAGTTAAGTATATGCGCATGAAGTTTGAAATAATGCGTTCATTGTTCCACAAACAAAAAGTTTGAATTGAACAAGGTTTTGGGAAAAGCAATGATGCATTATAAGTTTAGAGTTCACCTTTGAGAGAGCTCTGCGCACTTCATCTTGTAGCTTCCCAAATTGCTTTGCGCAGAGCTTCAATTATTTGAAGCGGGAGCATCAAATCGGAACTTTTTACCTTTTATAGATTACTCTCCCCCTTAATCTCTCCCCCTTAATGCCTTTGTTCTCTCCCTATTTTCCTTTGTTAGATAACTCTCCCCCTTAATGGCACAATCAATACCTTATAGCATACTGGCCTGCGCATCGAGCCTAGCATCCTGCGCATCCAATTCCTCTTGAATCTTTGCCTGCACAGTGACCACTTGAGGGATCTAAGGGAGCAGACACCGGAAGAATGATATACTGAGGTCCACGGGGTATGCGCGTGAGGTTCATGCGCAGCAATATAATGTGCAGAGTTTCTTTGAAAACTTATAAATATTTTGCCTTGTGCGCAACATCTTGTGTGCTTCATATGCGCAGGCGCATGAGGCATTTCCTATCTTAGAGAATTATCAAGTAAACACAAGATCATTAGTATTGACAAATCATATGGACAATTAGCTAAGTTCAAGCATACCCATTTCTCCTCTTAGATAAGCAAATCTCTTGGAATCAAGAGCCTTTGTCAAAATATCATCAATTTGATAGTCCGTGCCCACGTGTTCTAAATGAATGTTTCCCTTTTCCACGTGGTTTTTGAGGAAATGATATTTGATGTCGATGTGCTTTGTCTTTGAATGCATGAAAGGATTGTTTAAGACTGCGATAGTGGACATGTTATCGCAAAAGATTGGGCAGTTTTCTTCATGAATCCCAGAATCCACCAATTGTTGCTTCATCCAAAGGATTTGGCAGCAGCAGCTCCCAGCAGCAATATATTCAGCTTCAGTAGTGGAGATGGACACAGCATCTTGCTTCTTGCTTGCCTACGCAACAAGTCAATTTCTAAGGAAATGACAAGTTCCACTTGTGCTCTTCCTGTCAATTATGCATGCTGCGTAATCTGCATCTGAATAACCTAGCAAATTGAAATTCGAATCTTTGGTGTACCAAAGTCCAAGGTTAACGGTTCCAGAAAGATAACGAATAATGCATTTAACAGCAGTTAAGTGCGCTTCTCTAGGGTCCGCTTGATAGCGCGCACAGACACAAACACTAAACATAATATCTGGCCTACTTGCAGTAAGATAAAGTAGAGAGCCAATCATACCTCGATATAAAGTTTGATCAACTTTCTTACCTTTTAAGTCTTTGTCAAGCTTATTGCCCATAGCCATTGGAGTGTCGTATGCTTTAGCATTCTCAAGTCCAAATTTCTTGATTAGGTCTCTTGTGTACTTGGCTTGATTTATGAAGATGCCATCATTCAATTGCTTGATTTGAAGTCCGAGGAAGAATGTGAGTTCTCCCATCATGCTCATCTCAAACTTGCTTTTCATGAGCTTTTCAAAGCGCTTACAAAGTAACTCATTAGTAGAACCAAATATAATATCATCGACATAAATTTGAACAAGTAAAGAATGATCATTATACTTAGCAATAAAAAGAGTTGTATCGATTTTACCGCGCTTGAACCCTTTCTCTAGCAGGAATTTTGATAGAGTATCGTACCATGCTCTTGGAGCTTGCTTAAGTCCATATAAAGCTTTCTGAAGTTTGAAGACGTGATTTGGAAATCTGCTATCTTCAAATCCAGGAGGTTTAGCTACGTAGACCGTCTCTTGGAGTTCACCATTGGGAAATGTGCTCTTCACATCCATTTGATAAAGCTTGAATTTCTTGTGAGAGGCATAAGCTAAGAAAATTCTGATAGCTTCTAGTCTTGCTACAGGCGCAAATGTTTCATCGTAGTCGATTCCTTCCTCTTGCCTATAGCCTTGAGCAACCAACCTTGCTTTGTTTTTTGTGATGCTTCCATTCTCATCCATCTTGTTTCTGAATACCCATTTTGTACCAATAACTCCTTGGTCATGAGGTCTGGGAACTAAGGTCCCAACTTTGCAGCGCTCAAATTGGTTAAGCTCTTCTTGCATAGCAGTAACCCAGCTTGAATCTTGGAGCGCTTCATCAATCTTCTTTGGTTTGATTTGAGAGATAAAAGAATGATATTCATCATCAAAGTTTGTTGCTCTCCTAGTGCGAACCCCTACATTGAGATCACCAATGATGTTTGAAGTTGGATGATCTCTAACTTCACGAACCTCGGGAGGTAAGTTTGGTTGAGTAGTAGGAATACGAAGATCTTCAATGGGTACTTCATTAGCTTCAACATCAAGATCATCAAAAGTGATTTGCTGAAGCGGAGAAACATCATGCGCAGGAGGAGGAGTTTGCGCATCAGGAGTTGTGACTTCTGGCGCAACATCTGGTGAATGCGCATGAGATGGACTTGCTTGATTCTGATTTTGATCAATTTGATTATTATTCTGCGCGGGAGCAGTTTGAGGCTGCATACCTGTCTCAACATTCTCAACAGAATCATCAGAATCATTTGGAGCCAAATGTGGCTCAAGGAGAGAATGCTCATCAAAAGTAACATGTACAAATTCTACAATTACTAGAGTAGTTCTATTAAAAACATGAAAAGCTTTAGAATGTTTGGCATACCCAACAAAAATACCTTCGTCTGCTTTGGCGTCGAATTTACCTCTATGATCTTTGCCATTGTAGAGGATATAGCATTTGCAGCCAAAAATCTTGAAGAAAGCAATGTTGGGCGCTCTTCCTCTCCATAGCTCATATTGAGTCTTGTTGTAGGCTTTGTTGATGAGGGATCTATTCTGAGTAAAGCAAGCAGTGTTGACAGCTTCTCCCCAGAAATACTTTGGAAGCTTTGCTTCTGCTATCATGGTTTTTCCAGCCTCAATCAACGTGCGATTTTTTCTTTCCACAACGCCATTTTGTTGAGGAACTCCAGCAGCAGAAAAATTGTGATCAATTCCATGGTCATCACAATATTGCGCGACATCGTTATTCTTGAATTCAGTTCTATTGTCTGATCTAACGCTTACGATGTCGTCTTCCTTTTGAGTTTGGAGCTTTCGAAAGAGAGCAGTCAAGATATTATAGCAGTCATCTTTGGATATCATCATTTCAACCCATGTGTATCTTGAGTAGTCATCCACCACAACTAAGGTATACTTGTTTCCTCCAATGCTCGCGGTGGTGACAGGTCCAAACAAATCCATGTGAAGCAGTTGTAAAAATTTGGAAGTTGAGGAGGCAATCTTGCTGGAGAAAGACTGCTTAGGTTGTTTACCGAGCTGGCATGCTGCGCATTTTCTGTCATGATGGTCAGCTACTTTGGGAAGTCCTTTGACAAGATTTTCCCTTCCTAGCTTAGCCAAATACTTGAAGTTCAAATGACTTATGCGCTTATGCCATAGCCAGCTGCTTTCACTTACATTCTTTGCTACAAAACAGAGATTAGTGATAGAATCTATAGCAGTAAGATCAATAATGTAAACATTAGTCTTACGAGTCCCTGTGAGCAAAGTGAGTCCGAATTTGCCATCTTTGATATAGCATTGCGTTGAAGTGAAATGGCATTCCAGACCTTTATCGCAAAATTGTGATATGGAGAGCAGGTTGTGCTTGAGTCCTTCTACGAGCGCAACTTTCTCAATGCACACTTTATCTTTTCTGATTCTTCCATATCTAACTATGTGCCCTTTGTTGTTATCTCCAAAAGTTACAGAGGGACCTCTTCCTTCATGCACATCTTCAAGAGCGGTGACATCTCCAGTCATGTGTCTAGAACATCCACTGTCGAGGTACCATATATGCGCTTTAGCTTGTGAAGAGTGCGCAGTGAAGCATGAGACCTGAAAAATAGACATTAAAAACGCAGGTCCCCTTTATTCTTGGGTCCTAGAGTCAGCAACTTTTGACAACCCACTCCTGTCTGACCTTAGGATTTTTACATCCCTTGGCATTAGGAGTAAATCACAAAAGGCATTCTGCAGCCTTGTGACCTAAACCATCACACACAACACAATGATGAAAGCCACTTATAGATTGGGTTTTTACAAACTCTTTACTTTTCTTTGGCTTAGCATTCTGAACTGGAGCAGTTGAACTAGCTTTGACAAATATCATTTTCTGAGGTTTGGGTGCGCTTTTCTTAAGAATATGCATCTGGCGTTGGGGCGCATGGCTTTTATGCGCATGACCCTTTTGCGCAGATTTGACATTCGAAGTTGAAGCGCAGCCATAGTCAGAATATGAGAAATCATGCGCAGGTTCAACTTTAGCCTTACCCTTGGCTTTCCCAGTTTGCTTCTTTGGGTAGACATAATGGAAATTTTGTCTCTGGACTTTCTCCTGTCCTTTACCCATTGAAGCAGAATGCTTTGCTTTAGGAATTTCAATAGTTTCCTGTGGTGTAAACTCCTTTTCCTTTTCAGTGCAAACTGCGCATTTAAAGTTATCACTAGTTGAGAACCCCAAGCCTTCCTTATCTCCATTGGCTTTTTGGGATTTTAGAATTTGATCCATAGTGACACGAGATTTGGTCCACTCATCAGTGATCTTTGTGAGATCAGCTACTTGAGCGGCCAATTCTTCGTTTCTACTTTAAATAGCACATTTTGATCTGTAAGAAAACGGTTCTTTTCAGTAAGAGGAGTCATGCTCTTAATCTTCTCCTTAAGGAGGGTGATCTTAGATTTTAAAAGAGTTTTCTCCGTCTTAAGCTGTGAAATTTCTCCAATTGATAAGTCCACTGCTTCTTTCATAGAATTGAATTTCTTGATTACCTTTTCATCTTGTTGAAAAATGGTCTCGCTCTCAGCAGCAGAGTCATCATTCTCTTTTACAATTTCAGCAGGAATTACAAGAGATTCTTTGCGCGGAGGCGCAGCTACATATTTCTTTGATAAGTCTGCTCTCGAAAATAAGTACTTGCCATTCTGTCTGCTTGGAGTCAGATGTCCCATTTCTGCCAGTTCAGTGATAGTGGGACCTTTCTTCTGAATTTTCCTTGGCGCAGTCTTTGTGTCCATATTAGGATCATTGTCTGAATCGCTATCAGCATTAGCCATTAAGCAGAGCAGTCCATCCTCAGAGTCATCATCATCATTGTCTTCAGTGTCAGTCTTTATCCAGGTCTTGAGTTGCTTCTCAGCAGGGTCTTCTTCAGCAACCATTCCGCGCTGCTTTGAAAATCTCTGCGCAGTATTCCTCTTCATGTACTCAAATCTTGAAGTAGGGCATTTTGATGCAAAATGACCAGGCTTTCTACAGTTGTAGCAAACCAAGTCATCATCTTTATTTGTGTCTCTGCCACGAGAGAAATCAGCTGGAGCTTTACTTGAGGATCCTGGCTTTGAGAATTTCCTGAACTTTTGGAATCGCTTTACGAATATTGCGAAATCATCATCATCCATTTTAAGTAGAGAAGAAGTGGAGACTTTGTCTGAGGTTTGAGCAGGCGCAGGTTCTCTTTGAGCAATCATTGAAATTGCTTTTCCTTTTCCTTCAGTTTTATCAATTCGATCAAGCTTAAGCTCATACACTTTTAAGTTGGCGTATAAGCTGCGCAGAGGCCAAGTATCTAGAAATCCAGAATCTTCCAGATGACTTGCCTTGTGAACATATCTGGAACCTAGCGCATCTAAGAATTGAGAGTTGACTTCTTTATTGGTGAAAGTAGTTCCAAGAGATTTACAAGCATTTACAACAACACAGAAGCGATCATAAGTTTGTCTCAAGGTTTCACCATCCTTTCTCATGAAGCATTTGAACTTTATTTGCACTACAAATCTTTTGTTTTCCTTGCTTACTTTGTCTCCATTCACATATCCTTCAATAGCATTCTATAGTTCCTTTGCAGTTCCACCGCTCACAATTTGATTGTGCGTGGAGAGGTATAGAGTGCTAAGAATGATGTTTCTAGCTCTTCCATCGTAGCCAACCCATTTCTTTTCTTCATCTGTCCATTCCTCTTTGGCCTTCTTGATTGTGGGATTGTCCTTGTTGGTAGCAGCATCTGGATTGGCCTTCATTGGAATGTAGGGTCCTTCAAGAACGATGTCGTGGAGGATCTCGTCGATAGAAGAAAAATGAGTGAGCATGCAGTGCTTCCAGATTTCGAAGTGATCTTCATTCAGTACTGGAACATGTGAATAGTTAGCCATTGCCCAAGATTTTGAAGCCATCTTGAATCGACACCCAAGCTGTTAAGCTTGAAAAACAAAACAAGTTTTATGAAGCTGTTTGCTCTGATACCACTTGTTGGTCCCAGAAGGGCAATAAGGGTATGAAAATTGCTAGAGGGGGGGGGGTGAATAGCGATTTAAAATTATTTTCAAACCATTTTGCAAAGCAATGGCAAATGCGCACAGCTCTAATTTTGGCTAAGTATAGCGCGCAATGAGAGTGTGAAATGCACAGCGGAAATTTAAAGCAATCACTTATGCGCAGGAAGATGCGCAGAAAAGTAAAACGCACGCGCTATGTTTTGGCTAAAGAGTGGCGCAAAATGGTACTTAGGCAAAAAGAAAACAAACACAATGCAAACGATGCAAAACAATCTACAAAGATCAAACAAAGCAATATATTAGAAAAGCTTGAAAGTAATATGCAAAGCAGAATATAAAGACAAGCTATTTGGAGAGGTTCGATCGGGAAAAGATCTACGTCCTCTACCAAGATAGTTAGTCTTGGATTTTCTAATGAGATATTATTATATGAGAGAGTCACAAGTTACAACAATGTAGAACAAACTAACTCAAAGATCTATAATCTATGAAGAACAAATCCTAGACTAAACCGGTGTATCTCAAGAAGTTAGATCGATATGATCAAAGCTTCAAGAGGTGTGTGTGTGACAGAAATCTGGGCTCTTTGAATCTAAGAGATGGAGAGCACAAGATATTCTGGGTGATACAAGGCTTATAGAATCTGGGCTTGGATTGAGTATGAAGGTATGAAGGTTGATCTTGGAATTCTGGAAATGAGCAAGCAATCTTCAAATCTTCAAAGTTTCTCTTTGGAAGCAAAACTCAAGCAATTCACAAACCACGCTTGGAAAATGAGGATGAGCAGGCTATTTATAGTGGAGCTTAAAAAACTAGCCGTTGGAGCTCTGAGCAAGGGTTTGATTGTGACAATGAGGATGATTGTATACATAATATTCGCCAAATACAATGTCCCCTATTTATAATTGGATGAGCTCAAGGGTTTGATTGTGACAATCATTGTCTCCATTATCAAGTCTTTGGAATTTCCATATATGAATGATGATCACAGAGAAAAATAATGCAGAAAGTTCCATTGGCAAAAAAAAAAAACCCAGGTATACTTTGAAAAACTTGTATTATTTTATACATTGCTATGGTAGTTAATAAACATGAAATTTATAAATTAAAAAAAAAGATTAATAAACAAACTTGGGCTTGAATATAATTTTGTATTTACTTGTGCCAGAGCTGAAACATCATACTTGAACCAAAAAAATTTCTTTGGGTCCAAATGACTTTTGTTGAACAATAGTTTCCTTGGAATTTTTTTGCCACCAATCGAGATCACTCTAATTGCAGCCATAAAAGTTAGTTTGAAATGACATAACAAATATGCTTATTCAGTTTGTCGCATGAGAAAGGTGGGTATAGTTGCTTGTATACGTTCACCCTTTAAAAAAAATGACGAAGAAAAAAAAAACTTATAGAACAAATGTAAAGCAAGTTGTAGAAAAAATTTAATTAGTTTCTTACCTCTTCATCTACAAGAACAAAACAAAATATGGGACGCAGCTTTAAGGTGTTATTTGCTGGAATATACCACTTGCATGCAACCCTTATTTCAACTGACCAATTTGATCTTACTTTTTTAGAGCATTGAGAAGAGATGAAAATATACACGGTGAGGTGAGATCAAAACGTCAAAGAATGAAAGAAATGTTTCTTTTAAACAGCTACCCAACATCTTTTCATCTACCAAGAGCTGTTCGATTTTCTAAAAGTCTTTTGTAGTCATTTTTTATTCTCGGTTGACTATAGGTCTTCTAGGGTGCATTTTTCAGAAAGTAGTTGTAATATTTATTGCATGTTTGTAATAAATAATGTCATTTTCTGGGCCTTATTTAAAGGGTATGTGTAATTAATTGAAGAAGGTGCATGAAGGGGTGCCCATTCATTTTTCATATATTCATGTTTTGTGACTTTTCATATTTCATATTCATGGGCTATAATGTTTTATATGTGCAGATACAAGGAAGCAATGAAATTCCAAAGGTTGCGGATTTTCATGCCTTTCTAGAAAATAGTTGTAATATTTATTAAATGTTGTAATAAATACTGTTATTTTCAATGCCTTATTTAATGGGTATGTTTAATACAAAGACATACATTTAATGATGTTTCATCAAAAGTTGCTATTCATAGAAATAGGTTTTTGGCGCCAAATTGCCATGTTTAGTAAGTGTGTTAAGTTCATTTATGCCATTATATAGATATAGATACATTTGTGATGTCTTTTATACCAATCTTACAAATTCTCTAATACTTTACATGGTATCTAGAGCATAAAAGATCCATTTTTTTTTCAATACTTCTCCCATGGCCGAATCAGCCACCCTCCCAAATCCGGCCGAACCTACAAAACCTTTGATCATTGTTTCCTTTACACACATTCTCAAACTAACCCCTACAAACTATATTGGTTGGAAAACTCAAATAGTTTCCTCCCTATTAGGTTATGATCTCCACCAGTTCATAGATGGTACCCATCTTGCACCACCAAAAGAATTACCTAACCCCGCTGCCAACCCAATTCTTCCCGCCGACTCCACAGAAACAAAAAAAGCCGCCGCCTGCGCCGCTGCAGCAGCCGCTCCTGCCACCATTCTCAATCCTACTTACACTATTTGGTTTCGTCAAGATCAATTACTTCTAAGTGCCCTGGCTGGCTCTCTCTCGGCTCCCCTTATTCCACTCATATCTCAATGCCGCATAATCTAAGAAGCATGGAACACCTTAGCCAAGACATATGCCAATC
The DNA here is from genome assembly GCA_026119855.1 of Campanula takesimana. NCBI lineage: Eukaryota > Viridiplantae > Streptophyta > Magnoliopsida > Asterales > Campanulaceae > Campanula > Campanula takesimana. The sequence goes on from JAOWBW010000579.1 coordinate 279,581, forward strand.
CGACCAAGGGACATCTCAAACAGATCAAAGATCGCCTTAGAAATATCACCAAAGGGTCTCGTTCCATCACAGACTACATGCATGATCTCAAAACCTGCGCAGATCAACTAGCATCTCTCGGCCGCCCACTTGACCCCGATGATCTCGTGGACAAAGTTCTGGATCAATTGCATGATTCCGACTATGACAGTGTAATTCATGATGTTCAGAGTCGAGACACCCCTATTTCTTTTGATGAATTTCAAGAAAAACTCATTAACAAGGAACTGTCACTCAAGCATCGCTCTCCGTCTACTCTATCTTTTCCTGCAACAGTTGCCTATGGAGCCAAACAACCCTATGACAGTGTAGTTCATGCTGTTCAGAGTAGAGACACCCCTATTTCTTTTGATGAACTTCATGAAAAACTCATTAACAATGATCTGTCACTCAAGCATCTCTTGTATATATAGGGGTTCATTATGATCAATACAGTTGTTACCAATCTTACAAATTCTCTAATACTTTACAGTTTATACTTTTCTTTTGCATCGGCTCATGGTTTGGAACTGTTCACGTATTTGCTTGTGTTGAAAACAGAGATGGTCGATAGAAGCTTGAAGCTTTAAATTAGAATGAATCCTTTCGTAAATTTCCTTTTTAAGTTCAGTATATTTCGGGTTCAACTCAATGAGGTTAGACAAGAGGATCAGAGGCAGGGGTAGAGGAACATGGAAAACAAGAATCCAGAAAAACGCGCGATAAGGTAAAAAAAAGAAGAAGCTGGGATCAGGGGCAAGCTAGGTAATTGGCACAGTAGAAATTTACTACTTGCAGTCCTTTCTGTTCATGATCATGAACAGGAAAGGGTACTCATTTTGCAACAGTTGGATGAGATAATTTGGTAAACCAGGATTCTATTTATCCCATTTGCATCTTTGTATCAACCCAACGGATATCAACTTAGGGAGTAGTTTTACTTTGCTGTCCGACAATGCTTACTTGTATAGATAAAATCGTGTTTTGACACATGGCATAATAGGAAGGAAATTTTTTGTCACGTATGTTGGGTATTATTATTATAAACCACTCCTATTTCTTAATTTGATTGATCCCATGACCTAATTTTATCTTTTATGGACTTTAGGATATATTGTAAGAAGTTTTATACTTTATTTAGTTAAGTCCATTTTTAGATAGTTTAGGCTTGTGAAGATTGGCTCCTTAAGTTTTGAAGAAAAGTTTCTAAGGCAACCTACCTCACAAGTGACCACACTTTAAGCAGTCACAAGTGACCACACCTGAATCAGTCACAAGTGACCGCACCAGATTCACTTTCAAGTGACCACATCAGTGTCACTCTCAAGTGACCGCACCAAGCCACTCAAGTTGCCGCACTTGAAGTGACCGAAAGTCACTTAGCTTGCCTTATGAAGACCGAAGACTGAAGACTCAACTCAAGTTTGGTTAAACTTAACCATGGTAACACTAGTGTCCAAAGCATTAGTTAGTTTACAACGTTGCAAGATTCAAAATTCAAATTTTGAATACAACTGTCATCTAACGGTGTGATGGTACATTTGGACCACTAATACTCTGGAACAAAAGGACAACTCAGACTGAGCTCCAATTAGAATTCAACAGCTCATTGTCCTCCAAACTTGCTCCGAGATTTCTAACAGCTACCTCTCCATTCAAGGCTATAAATAGTCCTTGAGTTCTTCATTAAACATTGCTGAGATTCAAAGAGAAAAATTGCTGTTGAAATACTTGGTGATTGAAGATCATATTCAAGATTTCTAGAATCATTTGAATCTTCAAGCACTTGCCTTCAAATCTTCAAAGATCTCCAGCAACCTTCAAGCACACCACATCTCAAGCCCAGCAACACACAATATTCATTAGACTCTTAATCATATAGATTATATAGAGTTCTTGATTATTTACACACACACACCCTGATTGATCGATTAATCACACAGATTACATCATTAGGGATACACTGGTCAAAGTCTAGGATTTGATCTTCATAGAAATAGGTTGTTGATTCAAAGCTTCATCTCTTTAATTTGTACTCAAGGAAGAATCAATATATACCTCATTCAAAATCCAAGACTGACCATCTTGGTAAAGGACGTGGATCTTTTAACAGATCGAACCTTTCCAAATCCTTGTGTCATTTACTTGCTACTCTTTACTTTCTACAAATTTACTTTCAGCACTTGTTCATCTTGTTCTTAATGTTCATATTAATCTTATTTGTCATTTAGTGTTTTTGATCTTTCAGATATCCAAACTTGTTGTGAATTGTGTTTGTTTGTTTATCATATTGCCAAAGCTAAATTTGACTAACTTATCATTTGCCAAAACTTCCAAGACACTATCTTTCAATATCTCAACCTACCGCACCAAATCACCTTTTACCTACCGCACCCTAAGTTGCCGCACTCTTCCTACCGCAACTTAACCTACCGCACTACTTCAAGAAAAAACAAATCTAACTCATTTGTATCGAAAACTTCCGCTGTGCATATTACTCTTGAACTAGTGGTTTTTAAGTGACCGCAAAATTCATTGAGTAAGCATAAGGTTGAATTTTGAAAAAGGGTTGAAATTTTAATAGGCTATTCATCCCCCTCTAGCCTCTTTTCATACCCTTGTTGTGTCTTTGGGACCAACAAGTGGTATCAGAGCAAACACCTTCATAAAACTCTTGTTTTTCAAGCTTAACAGCTTGGGTGCCGATTCAATATGGCAAGTCAGAAAACTATGGCAACGGTTAACTTCACTCACGTTCTAGCATTCGACGAAGATAACTTTGATGTATGGAAGCACAGCATTCTAACTCAGTTCTACTCCATAAACGAGCAACTCGGCGATTGTCTTACCATTGGACCATACTTCCCAATGAAAGCGAATCCGAATCCAGAAACCAATGCAGACATACCGTCGATCAAGAAACCAAAAGCTGAATGGACCGATGAAGAGAAAAGACTGGTTGGAATGGATGTGAAAGCAAAGAGCATACTCCTAAGTACTTTGAGTACATCTCAGTGTCGAAAAATCATGGAATGTGCTACTGCAAAAGAACTTTGGGATGCAATTGAAGATTACATCGAAGGAGATCAAGCTTGCAAGGAAAGCAAAAAAGTTTGCAATTCAAAGAAGATTCAATAACTTCGCTAAGATCCCTGGTGAATCACTTAGAGACACTTATGATCGTTATTGTGAAATCGTAAGTACTTATACAACACTTGGAAAGAAGCTTACCAAGAAAGAGATCAATGTAAATTTTCTTGCTGCTCTTGGTTCTCAATATCTTCACAAAGGAAACACTCTTGAAGATACAAAGCTACTAGATGATATGTCACTCAGAAGTCACTATGCCAACCTCAAAGTATTTGATATCAAGATCCACAGCATTGAAGAAATGGAAGGAAAGACTAAGAGCTTATCGTTGGTCGCTAAGAAGGAAGAAGTGATCGAGGAAGAAGATCCAAAAATCTCCACATCTGATTTACTAGATATGGACCATGATGACTTTGCTATGTTCGTGAAAAGATTTCAAAAGTTCAGAAAATCAGCAAGGCCCGGATCATCAAGCAAGGCTCCAGCAAGGTTTTCAAGGAGTAGCTCAACAAACAAGAAAGAGTATTCCAACTTCTCCAAGAAGAAAGAGGATCTCATTTGTTTTAATTGCAGGAAACCAGGTCATTTCGTATCAGAATGCCCAATTCCCAAATTCGAGTACATGAAGAAGAAAAGCAACTTCACTCCGAGATATTCAAAGCAAAAGGGAATGGTTGTTGAAGAGGACTCTAACACAAAAGAGTTAGCTACCTGGATAGAGTCGGATTCTGATGAAAGCGACGAGGATTCTGAAGAAGGTCACATTTGTTTGGTCGTTCATTCCGATGATGAGGATGATAATGAAAATCGTCGCTCACCAAATGCAAAATCTAAACGGATAAGCTATACGGCCGATGAACTTGCTGAAAAGGGATTCCTAACTCCAGTTCAAAAGAATGGTGATCTTCTATTTTCAAGATGTGATGTAAGTGCAGCAAAGAAGGCTCTATCTAATCCCAAAATGAAGGAAGCTCAAGCTACCACACCTCAAGTTAAGTTTGACATTTCCCCCGATGAACAAGAAAAGATGTACATGAAAGGTGAACATGTAATTAGTAAGTTCACTAGCATGAAGGAAGCTTTAGCACTTTCAACTGAAGAAATTTCCCAACTTAAGATGGAGAAATCTCTACTAAAATCTGAACTCACCCTCCTTAAGGATCAGATCAAGAGTATGACTCCTCTTACTGATCGAAACCGTTTTTTAGAAGAACAAAATGCTATATTTAAAGTTAAAAATGATGAATTGGTTGCTGAGATAAATGACCTCAAAAGGATTACTAATGAGTGGACCAATTCGCGTGTCACTATGGAACAAATCTTAGAATCCCAAAAGCTTAGTGGTGATAAGGAAGGCTTAGGATTTCAAATTAGTGACAACTTTAAATGTGCATCTTGTTATGAAAGAAATGAGAAATTTACCCAGCAAAATTTGGAAGGGTCAAAGGCTAAAAATCATGTTTCAAAGGGTCAAGGACAAGAACCAATGAACAAACTAGAGTTCAACTATGTTTACCCAAAGAAATAAACTGGCAAGGCAAAGTTTAAAGGTATTGCCATGGATGAACCTACCGCAGGAGCAAGCTCCAGTAAGGTAGCAGAGTCACCCTGCCGCATGCACTTGCCACGAGGTCAAGTGACCGCACCAAGGAAGCTGGCGACCGCATGGAAGCCAGCGATCGCAAATGGTGGCAAGGCAGCAAAGTTCAAATGGATGAATTTTGTAAGGGCGACCGCATCCATACCAGTTAATAATGTTGTGCTTAATACTTCAACGAAGTTTGTTAACCCTCACTTGGGTGGCTTCCACCATTGTTCTGTGTGTGATGATTATGGTCATAAGGCTGCTGAATGTCTTTTAAGATTCACACCAAATTCCAGAAGGTTTAAACCACCTTCTGTGAGGTAAGTGTGGGTTGTCAAAAGCTGCTAATCTTTAGGACCCAAAATAATAAAAGGGACCTCGATCTTAAATGTTTATTTTGTAGGTCCTCTGCTTAATGGCTGGTCACTCCAATGAAGCTACAAGTTTATGGTATCTAGACAGTGGATGCTCAAGGCATATGACTGGAGATATCAACCTATTGGAAAGTGTCCGTAATGAAAAAGGTCCAGTAGTCACTTTTGGAGATAACACCAAAGGAAAGACCATTGGATATGGAGTCATCAGAAAAGGAAAAATAACAATTCAAGATGTTTCTCTGGTTACTAGTCTGAAACACAATCTTCTCTTAATCTCACAATTTTGCGACAAAGGATTGCAATGCCACTTCACTTCAACTCACTATCTTATCAAGGATGGCAACTCCAGCGTCACTTTGCTTAAAGGGATTCGTAAGAAAAATGTTTACATTGTTGATTTCAATTCTTCTTGTATTTCTTCTAATCTCTGTTTTGTAGAAAAGAATGTTAGTGAAAATAGTTGGCTATGGCATAAACGACTAAGCCACTTAAACTTTAAGTATCTCTCCAAGATTGGAAGAGAAAATCTAGTTCGTGGTCTACCCAAGGTAGCTGATCACCATGATGAGAAGTGCACAGCATGTCAACTAAGAAAACAACCAAAAGCGTCTTTCTCCAGCAAGACGACTCCATCAACTTCAAGATGTTTGCAACTACTACATATGGATTTAATTGGACCTGTCACTACCGCAAGTATTGGAGGAAATAGATATACCTTAGTTGTGGTAGATGATTATTCGAGATATACGTGGGTTGAAATGATGATCTCAAAGGATGATTGTTATGACATTTTGACCGCATTTTTAGACAGCTCCAAACTCAGAAGGAAGATGACATCGTTAGCGTTCGATCCGACAACGGTACATAGTTCAAGAGCAACAGTGTTGCTCAATACTGTGATGATCATGGTATTGACCACAACTTCTCTGCTGCTGGAGTTCCACAACAAAACGGTGTAGTGGAAAGGAAGAACAGAACGTTGATAGAGGCAGGAAAGGTAATGATTGCTGAAATAAAGCTACCACAATATTTTTGGGCTGAAGCTATCAACACAGCATGCTTCACTCAAAATAGATCCCTCATCAACAAGACCTACAACAAAACTCCTTATGAACTTTGGAGAGGAAGAACCCCCAACATTGCCTACTTTAAGATATTTGGTTGCAAATGCTACATTCTCTACAATGGTAAAGAACATCGAGGTAAATTTGCTCCTAAGGCCGATGAAGGTATATTTGTTGGGTATGCTAAACACTCAAAAGCTTTTAGTCCATTTAATAAAACCACTCTTAAGATAGTAGAATATGTCCATGTTACTTTTGATGAATATTCACTCCTTAGGCCACATTTGGCTCCAAATATTGCTGATAATTTTGTTGAGCTTAATGAGACAGGTACAAATCAACCACAAAATCAATCAACTCAAGGAAATCCATCTACTTCAACCACAAATGGAGATGAAGTTGAAACACCCATAAATGTGGAAGAACCAATCCCTCAAATTACTTATGATTGGGATGGCACAAATAATGTACCAATAGAAGGCTTACAACCACCATCAACTCATCCATACTTACCTCATGAAGTGTGAGAGGTCAGAGATCACCCAATTCAGAATATCATTGGTGACCTACATTCTGGTGTTCGAACAAGAAGATCAAACTATGATGCACTTATCGCATTCATATCTCAAGTTGAACCCAAGAAAGTTGATGAAGCACTCCAAGATTCAAGTTAGGTTGTTGCTATGCAAGAAGAGCTCAACCAATTTGTAAGATGTAAAGTTTGGACCTTAGTTCCAAGACCAAAAGATCAAGGAGTGATTGGTATAAAGTGGGTGTTCAGAAACAAGATGTATGAGAATGGAAGCATCACAAGGAACAAAGCTAGGTTGGTTGCACAAGGCTATAAACAAGAAGAAGGCATTGATTATGATGAAACTTTCGCCCCCGTTGTAAGACTTGAAGCTATAAGGATATTCTTAGCTTATGCCTCTTACAAAAGATTCAAGCTATATCAAATGGATGTGAAGAGTGCATTTCTCAACGGTGAACTTCAAGAAACAGTTTTTGTTGCTCAACCACCCGGATTTGAAGATCAAAAATTTTCAGATCATGTCTACAAACTCCGTAAAGCTTTGTATGGACTCAAACAAGCTCCACGAGCATGGTATGATACTCTATCTAAATTTCTTCTAGAGAAATGTTTCAAGCGTGGTAAGATTGACACAACTCTATTCATTGATAAATATAATGATCATACTTTACTTGTTCAAATATATGTAGATGATATTATTTTTGGTTCTACTAATAAATTGTTGTGTAAGCGATTTGAGAAACTCATGAAAAGAAAATTTGAGATGAGCATGATGGGAGAATTGACATTCTTCCTTGGACTTCAAATCAAACAATGTGCTGAAGGCATCTTCCTCAACCAAGCAAAGTACACAAGAGATCTTATCAAGAAATTTGGACTTGAAAATGCAAAGGCATACAACACTCCTATGGCTACTGGTAACAAGCTAGATAAAGACTTGAAAAGTAAAAAGGTTGATCAAACCTTGTACAGAGGTATGATTGGCTCTCTTTTATACTTAACTGCTAGTAGGCCAGATATCATGTTTAGTGTTTGCGTTTGTGCTCGTTATCAAGCTGATCCTAGAGAAGCACATCTTATTGCTGTAAAACGTATTATTTGATATCTATCTGGGACTACTAAACTTGGACTTTGGTACTCCAAAGATTCGAATTTTGATCTTATAGGTTACTCAGATGCAGACTATGCAGCATGTACCATTGACAGGAAAAACACAAGTGGAACTTGTCATTTCCTTGGAAATCGACTAGTTTCATGGGCAAGAAAGAAACAAGACTCAGTCTTTGTATATACTATAGAAGCTGAATATATAGCTGCTGGAAGCTGCTGCTGCTAAGTGATGTGGATGAAGCAACAGCTGGTTGAGTATGGAATTAACGAAGAAAATTATCCAATCTATTGTGACAACACATCTACCATTGCTGTCTCCAACAACCCTGTCATGCATTCCAAGACCAAACACATTGATATCAAATACCATTTTCTCAAGGATCATGTGGAAAAAGGTAACATCCATCTAGAGTATGTGAGTACTGACGATCAAATTACAGATATTCTCACCAAAGCTCTTGATTCCAAGAGATTTAGGTATCTTAGAGGAGAAATGGGTATGCTAGAACTCTAAATCCCTTGTCCATATGATGTTATGTACTAATGTTTGTGTTTTCTATAAGTTCAACACCTAGTAGGTATTTAAGCAGTAAATCAGCTCACAGTCAGCAAAGGTCACGGTCACATTGATCTACAACTGACCGCACCCTACTGACCGCACCTATCTAAGCTACCGCATTATCAAAGTTACCACAACGACAATATATTTCAAGGTTTTGAAGAAACCCATCAAGTTGGAAAATGAAGATATGTGTTTACTACTTTGAAGAAGTAATCAACCAAGGTATGACCTCAAGCGACCGCATTATTCACGGTCGATCATAACTTGCCGCATCCAAAGGACTCCAAGTAAGTCTTTCTAAATTAGAGATATTTAGGATGCTTTGACCAAGTCTACCTCAAGGGTATTTCGGTAATTTCTAATTTTCCCTCGCTTCTCATTTATTTCAAATCATTTGGAAATATTTAATTCTGCATTTAATATTATTCTCCAAATCATTGTTCGCCATCATTGGTCACCTCAATAAGACAAAAGGACTCTTTGCATTTAATTCTGGACTTCGCAGAGTTGATGTTCCATCACTCCACTTCCTGACATCTTCTCAGCCTTATGCGCCTCCACCACCCTCTCCTCCTTCACTCTGCAACTCCTGCACTCTCTCTAACTTCTCTCTACTTTCTATCTCTATAACTTCTTCCTATTTCATTTCTCTCTCAATATTTCTCATTTATATGGCTGCCCCTACTACAAAATCATCACAATCTCTTCCTAAGAAGCAATAACTTCCGATTCTCTCAAGAATGGTATGAATCTCTAAACCCTAACTCCTTATTTTCTAGCATTTTGATTCTCTGTTCTGTGTTTTATGGCGAGCTTCAAAACCCTTTCATATTCTCGCTCGATTCTCTGGGTTCATGGATATCTGGTTGTTATAATCTTGAGATTCGTGTTCTTTAATGTTCACATTACTTCTAGTTCGTGATTTCACGCTTTATTCATTTTGATTTTGGATTTCTTTTACCCAAATGGGTTTATTTTTTTCCGGTTTTCTTCATTTCCCCTTTCGATTTCTGGGCTTAATGTTGAAATTCTCTTGGATTTAGTGTGATTTTCGTGCTTAATCGGGTTCCTAGATGCTATATATATATATATATGAATTTTACGCGTTTTTATGCATTTTCTGGTAAATCTGGGTTCGTGACCCTTCATGGTGTTCTTCGTGTTCTTGAAGATGTTCTTCATGTTCTTGGCAAAACTACCTTTTTGATCCAAAATTTTTAGACCAATCTTTTGATCAATTGTTTGTCACTTTTTGATCCATTTACGTTTTTAGTGCTAAGTGTTTGTCCATTCTCTAATATTTCCTAAGGAAATCGACCGCACTCCTCACTTTCCGTGTCTTCACTTGACCGTGCCTCTTACTTGCCGCATCTGTCAAGTGACCGCACTCACAGCTCTCTACTAAACTTTTTACTTGTTTCTCTTTCAGGACATAAACAATTTCGTTCCTAGCCTAGTTATTAACATAGATTCTCTCAAAGGCGATGCGATTGGCTGCAATCTAATCAACCTCTTTGAGGCCTCTGGGATCCTCTCTCTATTCACTATTGGTCATGACTACCATATTCCAGCATTTGTGGACCAGTTCTTCGACTCAGCCAAAGAGAAGTCTGAAATTCTTGATGATGGTTCCACAAACAAGTGTTTGAAAGCCAAAGTGAGTGGCAAGATAATGACTATTGACAGAGATGATATAGTCAACATTCTGAAGCTGGAGGTAGAAGAAGGAAAAGCTTATCCCATCAATCTTAGTTCAAGAGATTTGAATGCCTTGACCCTTCGATTGGTGAACACAACCAACATCACCAAGGTCCCTCAAAAAGAATTTAATGAGGTCATGTATCACATCTGCCACTTGGTTGGCCAGACTATTTGTTGCAAAACTGGAAACAAGGCGAATCTGAATCATTCTTAGTGGGAGATGTCTGCTGCTATCTATCTGGGTAGGAAAATGGATTGGGGTCAGCTTATTTATGACTCCATTGTTGAAAATGTTCGTGCGTATCAGGATGCTCGTGATTAGGGAAAGCCCAAGTATAGAACCAACACTAGATTCATTACTTACCTCATGGCTCATATCAAGGAAATCAGGTCTGAGTACCTTAAGATGAAGGCTGATCTAGTTGTTCCTATATCCAAGACCAAAATCTTCACTCGCAGCAATATGAAGGTTAACTTCAGAAACAGGTTTGGAGATGACCTCTATCATAAATATCTTAAAGCTGATCCTGTTGAGCCCTACGAACCACCAAAGTTCACCAAACAAGCTCTTGCCGCACTTGGAGGAAATCCAGATGATGAAGACAGTGATAACAATGAAGGCACTTAAGACCAAGGAGATTCAGAGAAAACGAAAGATGGACCAACTGTAGTTGCCGCACCTGTTAAAGGAAAAGAAAACGCTACCGCATCTCAATCGACCGCATCTGCAAGGTCCAGTAAGCCCAACCCTAAAGTAGGTATCACAATAAGAGATCCCTCCGCTTCTCTTGAGAAATCCACTTCCACTTCTCCCAAACCAACAACTGCCGCACCTTTCATTACCAAGAAGTCAAGTAAGGTTGCCGCAGTCCCTCTAGCATCAAAACCTACCAAACTCTCAGTACCTCTCAAACCATCTAAAGTTGCAGCACCTTCTAAATCATCCAAACCAACTCTCACCAAATCCAAACCCTCTTCCACGGTAACTTCTGAGGGGGAGCCTCAAAAGAAGAGACCTCACTCTCTTTCTCCTGTCAAGACCTCTCTAAAAAAGGCTAAGGTAACAAAGCCTTAAGTCCTCATTCCTTCCCCCACTTTTTCTCCTGCTAGTTCACCTCAAGATGAGGTTGATGTTGTTATTCCCAAGGCTGCCGCAAAACCAAAGTCCAAAACTCCTCCTGCCGCATCAGTAACCAAGGAACTGACTCTTGTGGATGAGAGTAGTTCGGAAGAGCAAGTAGAAAGTAGTTCTGAAGCTATTGAGGAAGTTTTTGCAGAGAAAATTCAAGATACTAATGAGCATGATGATGAAGATGGTTCTCCTGATGAATCTGATAAGGATGCTGCTGATAGTCCAACTTTTGAGCCCAAGGCTCTTGAAAAGACTGTTGATGTTGAAGTTGAGATTCCTATCACATCTGTTGATCAGATTCTTGAAAGCGACCGCACTGAAGCCGTTGGTGATCTGCCTAAGTCACCTTGCCGCACTATTCCTCTACGGTCACCTACTCTTCCTCCCGTTGTTCCAGTTAATCAAACTCAGTCGACCGCAGATATGCTTGCCGCAGTGCCGCTGCTAGTCCAACACCAATAAGAAACCAACTCTCAGGTCTCTCTTCTCACTTCCAAGTTGATTGCCCTTCAGTCTGAAGTCACTGAAATCAAGTCTAATCAAGCCTCTCTCCAGCACCAGATTACCTCTCTTCCCTCTCAATTGATTGATACCATTAAGGGGGAGAGTGAGTACATCATAAAGGCTATTCCTGACTCTCTCTCTGGATCAACAAGCTCCAGTTCTGCCGCATTAACTTCTGCCGCTCCACCTCCTGCCGCGCCATCCTCCTTTGCCGCACCAACTGTCCCTCAAAATACCATCTCCTCTGACTACTTGAAAGAGGCACTCAGAATTTAAACTAATGCCTTAAATAGATGTGTATTAAATGGTTTGGAGGAAGATAGTAAAGAGCTAACCAAGGCTATGGGTGCTGACAAGCAGGAACTCAAAGATGAGTTAGGCACATTGCTAGACACACTCAAGACTGCCTTGAAAGAACACTTATCTATTAACATGAATGCAGGTTTGATAGCTGTTGCTGAGAAGTTTGTACCCAAGATTCAAGCCATGACTACCGCAATGTAAGTTCAAACCAACAGGATTGAGATTGCCAACAATCGTATTGAGGGTCAGTCAAACAAAATTGATATCTTGTCAAGCAAGGTAAACACTGCACTGAACAGACTGAATCGTGGAAGCACTCAAGGAGGACATGGAAGCTCTCAAACTCAAGGTGAAGAAAATGATGAAGAGGAAGATGGAATCAATATTCCAATCATGATTCATGGTCTACCTGCTCCTGCCTACCTCTTTCCATTCTCTTCAAATCTTTATGATATTGATGTCATTCAAGTTGATCACATCTAAAACTACCGTGCGTGAAGTGACCGCACTGGATGTTTATGTTTTGTCATGATGGGCTATTTCAAAACAATTTTTACTTTATGTTTGTTTTTATTTGGTTTGTCCGTTATTTGACAATGCTCTCTTTTGTTCTGTACTCCAAATACTTGAATGTTTATCTTTATGGAGTATATTACTATTGTATGTGTTTGATGCATTTCTACCTATCTTTGATTATCTTTCTTGAAATGCTTCAAATGATATTTCTATTTTGCTAGGATTAGTACTTTTGTTTTCTTTATAGGATGATAGAAATCTATGATATTGGCTTAGTGTGTGCATTGACTTGAGACATGAACTTAATAAAATTTTATTCATTTGAAAACATGTTTTTACCAAGTACAATGAATTAGCATTTGTTATAGTAGGTAATGGTCTCAATCAAATAGGGGGAGATTATTGGGTATGATTATTATAAACCACTCCTATTACTTAATTTGATTGATCCCTTGACCTAATTTTATCTTTTATGGACTTTAGGATATTTTGAAAGAAGTTTTATACTTCATTTAGTTAAGTCCATTTTTAGATAGTTTAGGCTTGTGAAGATTGGCTCCTCAAATTTTGAAGAAAAGTTACTAATGCAACCTACCTCACAAGTGACCACACTTTGAGCAGTCACAAGTGACCACACCTGAATCAATCACAAGTGACTGCACCAGATTCACTTTCAAGTAACCACATCAGTGTCACTCTCAAGTGACCGCACCAAGCCACTCAAGTTGCCTCACTTGAAGTGACCGCAAGTCACTTAGCTTGCCTTATGAATACCGAAGACAGAAGACTCAACTCAAGTTTGGTTAAACTTAACCATGGTCACACTAGTGTCCAAAGCATTGGTTAGTTTACAACGTTGCAAGATTCAAAATTCAAATTTTGAATACAACTGTCATCTAACGGTGTGATGGTACATTTGGATCACCACTACTCTGCAACAAAAGGATAACTCAGACTGAGCTCCAATTAGAATTCAACAGCTCATTGTCCTCCAAACTTGCTCCCCAAGATTTCTAACGGCTACCTCTCCATTGAAGGCTATAAATAGTCCTTGAGTTCTTCATTAAGCATTGCTGAGATTCAAAGAGAGAAATTGCTGTTGAAATATTTGGTGATTGAAGATCATATTCAAGATTTCCAGAATCATTTGAATCTTTAAGCACTTGCCTTCAAATCTTCAAAGATCTCCAGCAACCTTCAAGCACACCACATCTCAAGCCCATCAACACACAAGATTCATTAGACTCTCAATCATATAGATTATATAGAGTTCTTGATTCTTTACACACACACACCTCGATTGATCAATCACATAGATTACATCATTAGGGATACACTGGTCTAAGTCTAGGATTTGATCATTATATAAATAGGTTGTGGATTCAAAGATTCATCTCTGTAATTTGTACTCAAGGAAGAATCAATATATACCTCATTCAAAATCCAAGACTGAACATCTTGGTAAAGGACGTAGATCTTTTAACAGATCGAACATTTCCAAATCCTTGTGTCATTTACTTGCTGCTCTTTACTTTCTGCAAATTTACTTTCTGCACTTGTTCATCTTGTTCTTAATGTTCATATTAATCTTGTTTGTCGTTTAGTGTTTTTGATCTTTCAGATATCCAAACTTGTTGTGAATTGTGTTTGTTTGTTTATCATATTGCCAAAGCTAAATCTGACTAACTTATCATTTGCCAAAACTTCCAAGACACTATCTTTCAATATCTCAACCTACCGCACCAAATCACCTTTTACCTACCGCACCTTAAGTTGCCACACTCTTCCTACCGCAACTTAACCTACCGCACTACTTCAAGCAAAAAAACTCTAACTCATTTGTATCAAAAACTTCCGCTGTGCATATTACTCTTGAACTAGTGGTTTTTAAGTGACCGCAAAATTCATTGAGTAAGCATAAGGTTGAATTTTGAAAAAGGGTTGAAATTTTAATAGGCTATTCACCCCCCCTTCTAGCCTCTTTTCATACCCTTGTTGTGTCTTTGGGACCAAGAACGTATCTATTCGTTTTTCTATCATTTGTGCATCTGCGTCCATTTTGTTGGCTAGAAGCAAAACTTTATCTTGCAATTGAACCTGTGAAAATACGTCTAATTCTATTTGTTCTCTTTTTTGTGATTTCAGGACTGAAAAGATGTTTCTCAAAATACAGTTGACATGGAATGTCGTAATCCCTGCTGAAAACCTTGATGTCAAGGGGCTTATGCTGCAAAAGGAGATTGTCATTCGCTTGATGGACGACTTCTCCACTAAAAAGGCCACTAAAGATCTTGGCTACTTTGTAGCTTTGACCAATTTGGACAAGATTGGGGAAGGGAAAGTGAGAGAGCAATCGGGAGATGTCCTCTTCCCTGTATCCTTCAGCTGCATCACCTTCAAGATCTTCAGAGGGGAGGTTGTGGAAGGGGTGGTGCAAAAGATTTTGAAGCACGGGGTTTTCTTGAGGTGCGGGCCCATTGAGAATCTGTACCTGTCCAATCAGAAGATGAAGGAGTACAAGTATGTGGCTGCGGAGAATCCCCTCTTCATGAACGACAAGACGGGGTCGAGGATTGAGAAAGATACGACGCTCCGTTGCATGGTGATTGGGGTCAAGTATTTGGAGGTTGAGAAGGAATTTCAGGCTGTTGTTGGCTTGGATGGTGATTTCCTTGGCCCTGTTCAGTAGTTGTGTCCTGTTTCTTCATCTGCTCTTAGACTTGGACTAAGTTTTACATGTGTAGATGTGTTTTGTATATATGGTGGTGCACAAAACTTGCAATGGCTCTAGTTTGAATTGTTGGTGACTAATGTTTAAGAACCAAGGACTTCATGGAGTAACTTAATCTCAACTTTTAAGTAGAATGAAATCCTAAAATGTTTTAATCTCATGTTGAATGGTTATTACTTAATTGTAGATATAGAAATACATAGTTTGGGTTAAAAAAAGTTACTCGCTCCGTCTAAAAATAAATATTTTGAGAATTTACAACTTTGCTCAAAGTTAAATGCGAATTTTTTATGCATTTATTTTGGACAAAGACTTATGTGAGACCGTCTCACATCATGGTGAGACGGATTCCCCATGGGTCAAACCCATAACCAACCAGCCCAGCTGTAACCCGCCCAAGCTTCTCCCTTCTCTTCCCAGCGCGCGACACGTGGCACACATTTAAAAAAACCTCTCATAATTTTAAAATGCAATATCTTGTGATTTTGAAGTCGAAAAAAATCTAAAAATACCGGTGTGTTCGTCTCGACGAGACGAATAAAACTAGATGGGTCATGATATGGTTTTTTTTTTTTTTAATATTTTTTAACACACAAAAAAAAATTGGCTGCTCGTCTCATGAGATGTAACATGTTCTTATGAAGAAAGTAACAGTTTGGTCTTACAAAAGTAACACTTTATTGTAAGATATAACAGCAGATTCGCAAATAATATAAATAGTTTTTGTGATTAGAAAAAGTAATAATTGAAGTGTAATACAGTGCATATATGATTGTAATATGTTATATATATGAATGTAACAGTTTTATAGGTTAAATGTTACATTTTTTAAGAAAAGAGTAAAAAATCATGTATATAATCGGTTTTGCATTTCAATTGAATGTAAAACCCTAGAAAAGTGTTACAATTGAGAAAAAAAGAGGTTACATTCATTTATTATTATATGTAAACATTAGTTTGGTTGTCAATCGTATGTTATCTTTTAAAAAACATATTTTTTAACACAAAAAAATAAAAAAAAAATAAAAATTGAACTGCTCGTCGCTTAAAATGTAACACTTTTTTTAAAGAAAAAAGTAACACTTTTATTGTAAAATGTAACAACAGTTTTGCAGAAAAAATAAATAATTTTATAGTTTTTTTGCTAAAAAAAAGTAACATTGACATGCAACATAGTGCATGTATGACATAATTTCTTATATAGATGAATATAACAGTTTTGTAGAGTAAATGTTGCTTTTTATTCTTTAAAATAAATAAGAATTTTCCACTAATGAAATAGTTTGTTATATAGATGAATGTAACCAATGTAACACTTACAATAATAATAAAAAAAATGTGATATTTTCTTTTCAAATGTAACACTTTCTTTTGAAATGCAACCATAATTTTGCAAAAATGGATTAAAGATAACATAAGATTGACAACAAAACTAATGTTACATTTTATAATTGAAATGCAACTAATTTTATACTTGAATTATTACTCTCTTTTATTTTTCTATAGAAAAAAGTAACTTTGACTCTATAAAACTATTACATTCATTTATATAGCAAATTACAATTATATATGCACTTTGTTACACTGCAATTATTACTTTTTATAACCACTAAAAACTATAAAATTATTTTAAATTTATGTTAAACTGCTGTTACATCTTACAATAAAGTGTTACTTTTTAAAGAGTAAACTGTTACTTTTTTTATAAGAACGTGTTACATTTTGGTTGACGAATAGAGCAGTTTTTTTCTTTGTTAAAAACATGTTTTCAAAAAAATGAATTCAAACCATATCACGACCTATCTAGTTTTATTCGTCTCGTCGAGACGAACGCAATGATATTTTCAAAAAAAAATTCGACTTCAAAATCACAAGATATTGCATTTTAAAGTTGTTGGGTTTTTTTCCCTTCAAAAGCGCCATGTGGTGCGCGCGCGTCAAACATAGCTGGTGAGTCCGACATGTGACAGCTTGTGAAGAGATGGGTCATAAATGGGCTGGGCAAGTGGGTGGGGTGACCCATAGATGATCCGTCTCACATTTATTTTGAGTTGGGGGGTAGTAGATAGTTTAGGGTTTACTCACCACTCCTCAGCACCAATCCTCATAGGCCAAGGATAGGTCGAACCGTCATTCCAGGATTTGCAGTCTGATACAAATTAGTTTGACTTGGAATTGAGACTATCTGGTTCGGATTTCATCAACAATTCGGAGCAAGGGTGAGCAAAATAAAGTTGAAACCGGATCGGACTAGACCAATTAAAATCAGAACAGACCAAATCAATATTAATGGTCTGATTTTGGCTCCATATTTGTTCGGAACCAGTATATTCGTCCGGTTGGTTTTGAATTTTTTTAAAATAACCCTGTTTAAACTATATGCTCCCTCCGTCACACTCGAATTATGATTCTTAGCCATTCTAATTATTCTTTGACCGATAATTTGAAGAAAAATAATTATCTTAATGAAAATCTAAAAATAGTTACTGAATTTGTTAGTAACCGTGATATAATAACAATTTTAAATTTTTATTAGCATCACTATTTTTCTTCAAATAATTGGTCAAAGTATAATTAGATTGACAAAAATGTTGGAACAATTTTAATCCCTGAATGCCACACTCACTTTAGAATATGATTGAGGAAGAGATGAAGCGGAAGCGTTTAAGAACAATACCTGTTGAATCCATGGATGATGTAGGGAGAAATGAATAAGAAGAAGATGTAGGGAGAATGCTCTTCTAAATGATAAATGTCTTTCCTCTTTACTTCTTTAACACTTAATGAAGATTTATGGAGAGAGTACTAATGAATAATGGAGTCGTCTCAAGGGTTGATGGAATGCCCTTTATATAGTAGACTTGGTGACATTTCATTTAGGGACCACACCCTTTCAAGCTTTATGATAATAAATTTTTGCCCATCACAATTAGGTAATATATATCAGGAATTCTACACATTTTATTATCAACTATACTTTATAATTTAATATTATAATCATAACTTTATGAATGGAAGTCTAAATGACTTGTGTTGCAAGCCATGTCCTTACAATCTCCCACTTGGGTTGCAAAACAAAGTCCTTCCTTTAAATCATGAACATAACACAAATGACAACCCTAATGTGCGCACTTTATTGTCATTTATAACAATCTCGTCCATTAGCCATACAAGTATAGGACTAAAGGGGCAGTCGTTGTAATTGATTCGCAACTAAACCCACAATAATCACGTATACAAATCCAACTAAATGACATAGATCAAAAGTATAGATGTGTAGCATGGAATCATAATGAATATGTACATATTCTTCCAACTAGTCCAACTTAACCAAATGAGATCAAAACTTTAAATAATAGAACAATTAATGAAAGAACAACACAAACTCCCACTATACTAAATGTTTATCAAAAGTTGTTACACCCATATGAGCAACATGCTCGTGAAACACTGAAGATGATAACTTTTTCATAAATGGATCCTCTAAATAGAGTTTGTTTCTATAAGTTGTATCCTTTTCGTTCATGTTGTACTCTTTTCTTTATAACAAGATAATTAATGTCTAAATCCATAAACTCTTGTTAGAGTACAGAACTGCTACCTGATAGTCATTTCTTAATTGGTCTTTAGACACTTGTTTTGACAAATCACAGTCCATTAAAACATATGCAGCCATATATTTAACTAATGTCGGAATACCTAATGATCTCAAGATGATCCGACTTCAAAACATAGGCATGTAGTTCTTTAGTGTTTTGTAAATACTTCTATCATTCTTTTGGCTGCTACTTAATGTTCTTTTCGGATTGCTTTGGTATTGACCAAGCATCCCAACATAAATTGTAAGATATACATATACATTAAGCATCCTACTGCTGATGTAAAGAGGGAATTTTCCATATACTTGGATTCAAAATTTACTTTTAGGACACTCTTTGAGACTAAGAATGTCTCCTTTAAAATTAGGGGTGTCATGTGGTTTACAGTTTTGCATGCTAAACCTTTTGTAATACCTTTCCATATGGCCTTTTGTGATAATGCTAAAACATCTCGTGAGCGATCACGGTGAATTTGGATTCTTAATACAAAGATGCCTTACCAAGATCTTTCATTTCAAATAAGAAATTTCTTAGTTTCCTTAATAAGGTTCATATCATTACTAGCAAGCAAAATATCATCCACATATAAGACCAAAATTATAAATTTACTCCCACTGAACTTTATGGTATACTTAATATTTACCAAGATTCATTTCAAAACAAATGAAAGAATAACTTGGTTAAATTCTAAATACCATTAATGAGAAGTTTTACTTAAGTTCATAAATGAATTTCTCCATATAGATAGTTTCCTTAATGTCTCCATTAAGAAAGGTTTTCTCTAATATCCATTTAATGAAGCTTAAGATCAAAGGTGCTACTAGTGCCATAATGATCCTAAGGAGCTTTTAGAAGATACCGGAAAAGTGTTTCTTTCTTTATAATCAATACCTTTCTTATGAGTTAAAATTTTTTGGCAACTGGATGGGCTTTATATCTTTCAACATTACTTTGTGAATCCTTTTAGGTCTTAGAGACCCATTTATAGGTTTCACATCCTT
This sequence comes from Campanula takesimana, assembly GCA_026119855.1. Lineage (NCBI taxonomy): Eukaryota > Viridiplantae > Streptophyta > Magnoliopsida > Asterales > Campanulaceae > Campanula > Campanula takesimana. Next base: position 299,406 of record JAOWBW010000579.1, read on the forward strand.
ATGTAATGAAATAAGATCCCAAACGTTGTTATCTTTCAAAAGATTGTAACTCTTTATTAATGGCATTAATCTTCTTATGAGAATTAGGACTATTGATGGTTTTATGGAAGATAAATAGATTATCTCCCACTATACCTAAGTGTCCTTTATTCTTACGATCAACATTTCCATGTTGTTCAATATTTATAGGGAAATCATATTTATTTTGAATTGTATGTTCTTCTTGAATGTCAAGTACAAAACTTGATATCCAATTAGAACTATAGGAAGTGGTATATAAATGGATTCCATATAAATGAATTCCTCTTCCTTTTCAAATTCAAAATATTACTCCAAATTCTCCGACTAAATTCAACATCCTTAAAAGAACCTAGCATTTCTCGTTTTTCAAAACGTTCTAACTTTCGGGTTGTAAAATGTATATATCCCCTAGTTCTCTCGGCTTACCCCATGAATAACTACTAATAATCTTACGTCTAACTTGCCCTTAGTAGACTTATAAAGTCTATCCTTATGCTAGACAAACCCATAAATGAATATGATTTAAGGACGAATAAGGAACGCGTCCTTAAATCATTAATGGTTTATATTAGTAGCTTTAGAGGGATCTTTAATGAGAATAAAGGTTGCGGCTTTAAAGTATCGCCCATAATGAGTGAGGTAAGAGAAGTATAAACATACTTATTACCATATCCTTAAGGATTTCAATATGTCTCTACTACAATATTCATGCTAGGCGTACCCGGCTCAATGTAGAGAGATATAATCCCACACTCTGTAAAATAGCGAGTAAAAGGACCTAGACGTTGTTCCTTTTAACAATCATTCCAAAGATGTATACATCATCATGAATGACCATAATGTTCTTAATAGTCTTCAAAGTTGATTTCCAACTTTGTCTTTATAAGACTTTTACAACATCCAAACTCAATATTTTATGAAGCAAATAAATGTATTCAAACTAAGAGTTAGTCATTTTGAACATAATAACTATTGTTGACCTTTTCCATGAAGGAATAATTAATGGCCTACAAATATCCTAATGCATTAGTTCATTGAGACACTTGATGCTCTCGAGAATACTATAATGTTTGTAAATTTACTTTAAGGCTTTTAATGCAAAAGTATTTTCCAAATTATCAAGTTTGTTTAAGATTTTCCTTCAACATAAGCTTATCAATTTTCCTTTTGGAAATATGACCCAAATGCCTATGTCTTAATGAAAATAAAATTTACTTGATAACTTTTGCTTTCTAGTTTTGGTTTTATTATTAAAGGACACATTTATTGTTTAAATAATGTCGAGTAAATAAAGAATACTTGACAAAGTACTAGTACCAACAACCTTGGAATTTAAAAAATAAAGATCACAAAATGAACAAAATAACCTTCTTTATTCAATATTGTGATATATATATATATATATATATATATATATATATATATATATATATATATATATATATATATATATATTAAATTCCGTTCAAATGACGGTACAACAAATGTATTATTTATACAAACAATACTTAGTACTTAACAATAACTGAAAAAAAAAGGTCCTTATGCCTAAAACTTTAACCGGATTCCCAGCTCCCATATAGATGAATCTCTCATCTTTACTGGTTCTTCGGTAACTCAGGCAATCCTACACAAACATATTTATGTGAGTTGTTGCACCAAAATCAACCACCATGTATATGTAGGAATTGAAACCAAATTTAGCCTTAATACAAACAAGACCAAATGACATACCTTTCTTAGCACGCCAAGCGTGATACTCAGGGCAGTCGAACTTCATGTGTATAAGGTCCTTGCAAAAGAATCATTTATTTTCTTTATGATCATTGGATGATCTCTTAGGCTTCTTTTTACTTACAACCGCAATGTCCTTCCCTCTTCTCTTTGTCCCGTGAGAAGAGGTAGATGTCAAACATCCCTCAATCATATCAAGGAATGTTTTAGCATCAACGTCCTTGGAGACACCATCCAAAATGGTCTCCGGGACAACTATATTCATGATCATTAGGCTCACACGGTTGGAGCGTTTCCACTTCTCCTCATTTAAGCAATCTTCTTGAGTGCTTTCACTAGAGAGAGGAAGAAGAAACGGTTTCCTTAATGCATGATCTATGTCCATATAGCCTAAGATCATCATCAATTTATTTTTCCAAGTTTTAAAATTAGTCCCATTTACCATTGGTACTGTACTCATAGCAGTGATTACGGACGAAGCAATAAGTAAATATGTTGGGTTTTGAGAACAAAAAAGAATGAAAACAAAAACATGAATAAGAAACTACAAAATGAAAAATGATTAATTATATCAACGAAATCCATCAATAAGACAATCAACATGACATCAAAACTAATCTTTGGATTTCGAGTTGACTCATAAATGATTGCCTTAGGTAACAAGTAATTTGAACTTATATTTTAATAAATACTTAATCTTCCTTTGGGCCGACATAAGTACCTAAGAAAATATCCTAATGTTCATTTTATTTGTTACCACATGAATGCCTAAGTTTAGTCAAATGTCAAGATCTTCTTTGAAAAATTCAAGTCATTCATATATTAAGTTAAACATCCAACACTTTACAATTTAAGGGTTTAAATAACGTAAATCACTTAGGCGACAATATTATTTAAACAATGAATAAAATTGTCAAAGCATATAATTAATCATAACTTTTTAGGTTTGAAATAATGTAGGTTTTGTTCCAAGGGAAAAACAAAATAGTGCAAAACTTAGAAAAGTCCAAAACCTGTGAATAGTAACTGCTCGGCCGCTCTAAACAAAACGCTCGACCGAGCTGCTCGGCCGAGTCATATGATGTGCTCGGCCGAGAACCTTTAATCAGAATGTTTTGGTCAATTTGTCACATTATGCTCGGCCGCTCTAAACAAAACGCTCGACCGAGCTGCTCGGCCGAGTCTTATGATGTGCTCGGCCGAGCACCTTAATCAGAAACAATTGCCTTATTTGACATACAATGCTCGACCGTGCAAAACCAAATGCTCGGCCGCGCAAGTCTTGGTCTGACTGGGCAAAACCAAAAACCCGACCGGGTAGTCAAGAGAACCGGACCGAACTCGACCAAAGGTCCGACCGGTTTATGCCATTTTTGGCGCCTGTTCATGTGCTCGGCCGAGCAGATCCCAAGACTCGGCCGAGCAGATCACGCCTTTTCATACGCTCGGCCGCTCTAAACAAAGGACTCGGCCGAGCAAGGCGATTTCTGCACTTCTGAATTTTGTTCAAACTTTCCCAAAATCAATGAATTGTAAGTAGATCCCCATGGTATGTCCTTAAAACATAAAAACATGTTATTTAGGGATAATCTTGCCTTAAAATTAATGGAATCAAGTGAGTAGATCCACATGGTATGCACGAAAACATAAAACCATGTTATGAAGGGATAGTCACACTTGAACCATTTAGTTTTAATGAACAAAACTTTCAAACCTTTTCTGAATTTTAGATGATGATTATCAGTGCTCTATGAACGAATTAGAGTCCCTAATCAACATCAAATACCTCAAGATTCAACAGGGAAAATGAATCATAGTTAAAGCATAAAGCTTTTCTTAAAACAAGAACTCAAACTTAAACTAAAGATGAACGGGGCTCTGATACCAATTTTTGGAACAATTTTAATCCCTGAATGCCACACTCACTTTAGAATATGATTGAGGAAGAGATGAAGTGGAAGCGTTTAAGAACAATACCTGTTGAATCCATGGATGATGTAGGGAGAAATGAATAAGAAGAAGATGTAGGGAGAATGCACTTCTACATGATAAATGTCTTTCCTCTTTACTTCTTTGACACTTAATGAAGATTTTTGGAGAGACTACTAATGAATAATGGAGTCGTCTTAAGGGTTGATGGAATGCCCTTTATATAGTAGACTTGGTGACATTTCATTTAGGGACCACACCCTTTCAAGCTTTATGATAATAAATTACCCTTTTGCCCATCACAATTAGGTAATATATATCCAGGAATTCTACACATTTTATTATCAACTATACTTTATAATTTAATATTATAATCATAACTTTATGAATGGAAGTCTAAATGACTTGTGTTGCAAGCCATGTCCTTACACAAAAATCATAATTCGAGTGGGACGGAAGGAGTATACATATACATATATATGTAATTGTTAATGTCACATCTTTGAATCCTTTTATGTGTGTTCAAAATCTTTGTTATTATTGTTTCTTTTAAAAAAAAAAAACTTTGTTATTTTTTTTTTTTTTTTAAATCTAGTTCAAGCTCTTGCAATTTGTCAAGCATTTCAAAATGATATTGTATATCCTCTAAAAGCAAATTTTAAACATTTTGTTAGCATGCTAACTTTTCTTAAATGACCTTACGTAAAAAAAAAGATAAAGGCGGACGTTAGTTGTAACTTTGCTTAAATTAAAAAATATTGATAAAAGTAATAATTTCATATGGACAATAAATCATCAGAACTGTAGAACCGAACTAGAGATCAAACCATTTGAAAAAAAATTCGAAAAAAAACATTTAGGGACAAAGTTATGTTCAAAAAAGACACTCATTTTGGGACAAACATATTTTGAAAATGGACACTCATTTAGGGACAGAGGGAGTAGTATATTTTTGGTTTCAAATTTTTATATAACCAAAGAATTGTACCTGATCTTAGTTCCATTATTTTTGTACCAAAAATAGACCAGATCGGATCATATTCGTCCTTAGTTCAGAGTCAATCTTTCATAAATAGTCTAGAGTTAATCTTTGTGTAAATAGATGGTCCATATTGATTGATGGGAGGGTGGGGTCAAAAGTTTATTACTCTCTCGTTTCAAGTTGGTAGTTTCGTTTACTTTTTCAAACATTTTAAAGTTATATTATAAATTTTGAAAATTTGTGTTGTGAAGCGTTAATTGAAAATATGACAGTAACTTTTTGAAAGAATTAAAAAGAAAAATGAGACTATTACTTTTGCAACGGAAAAAAGAGACTATTACTTTTGCAACGGAAGGAGTAAAATATAGGCAATCTACCAAAATATGCCACGTACTTTCGTTTTGGTTACAATTTATGCAACGTACCACAAGTTTACCACATAATCCAACGTACTTTGTAATTTTGTTTCAAAAAATGCAACGTACTTTGTAGTACGTTGCATTATTTGAAACAAAAATTGCAAAGTACGTTGCATTTTTTTTTTATGAAAATTGCATATTTTGAAATAAATTTGAAAGTACGTTGCATTATGTGGTAAACTTGTGGTACATTGCATAAATTGTAAACAAAGGCCTGGTATGTTGCATTGTTTGGTAATTTTTCCGTAAAGTTTATATTCTTCATGTTGAAGATATGAGCAAAAGATAAATGAAGATTGATTGATCTGAATTGATTGAATTGAATAAGTGAGGAGAAGATTACAAATTAATGAAACAGTAAAGGAAAGAAAATAAATGCTGGAGAAATATTTTAACCTTGCTTTTGTATTGATCAATTGTGTTTTTGTACATCAAAAATGAATGAAAACCTACTCTATTTATACTGCTAAATCTATGCAAATCTGAATGTATATACAATTAAATTGGAATATATCCTCCCTCTCTTATAACAGAATTGTTGCCATCTGTCTTAGTGCTGTGATTTGGTGTGCAGCTCTTTTGGTAAGTCTGGATGGTGAGCTTGTAGCATTGCAAGCTTAGCATCGAGACTTACCAAAAGAGCAGCACACCAGATCACAGTACTAAGACAGATGGCAACAATTCCGTTATAATCAGACTCATTTGATTTCATATTTTGAGACTTCATTCAGCCTTTTTGGAACAATTGTTGGAAATATTGATATAGGGTGCTCTTTGAGTGAGTCCATTATTGGTTCTCAAATTAGTTCATCGAAGTCAATATTTTGCATACTTGACGTGGGTAGACGTGTCCAATCCGGTTAACCGGTTATAACCGGCGGTTAGAAATTTCACATGGAACCAACCGGAACCGGCCCGGCTAACCGGCTATAACGGTTAAGGTTAGGCGGTTAACCGGTTAACCCGGTTAAACCGCCTAATTTTTAACCTTTTTTTTAAAAAAAATAAAAACTGAAAATGTCAAAAAGTGACTTGAAATCTGGAAATTTAACTGAAAATGTCAAAAAACTAATGGAAAATTTGAATAAACTGGCTGAAGTCCGTACAAAGTAACTGGAATCGTTAAAAATCTGACTGGAAATATGAAAATAAGTTAAATAACTGACTAAATTCTGGAAATTTAACTGAAAATCTTCTATTCTTGTAATATGCCTCTTGAATGTACTGTACCCACCACCTTTTCTAAAGATGTACGTCATTCCACAATACTTGCAAGTGAATTTGTGTGTGGGCGTAGTGGGCGCCATGTACAAGCCATCTTCGTTGAGTGGTGTGATTGTAAAATGCCTCCCCATAATAGTAAATTGTCCCACCCTCTCATTGTTTGAATTGGAAGCCATTTCGTTAGAAAGTTAACGAAAAAAGTAATAAACTTGGGGATGTTTAATTGTAGAGAAAGTTTTATATTGTAGAGAAAGGGTTTGTGAGGTAGTAGTGTGAAAAAATAGTGAGGAGGGAGGGGGTATTTATAGTTAAATTGGTGGAAATTCTTAGCCAAGTTAAAAAATAGCCGTTGGGGGACCAAACTGACATAATTCAAAGTGGTGGACCACAATGTGTAGAACAGAAACTCAGAAAATTCAAAAAAAAAAAGGGTTGGGCTGGGTCTTTCTTGGACTGGGCTTGGGTGCTTGGCGGGCTGGAGGCTGGAGCTGGAGGAGTGGTGGGCCGACAGCCTACTGGGCCGCTAGGTTAATATACTTGGGCCTTGGGCATTTTTCTTTTTTTCCTTTGGTTTGGGTTTGGCCCAACGAAAAAAATTATATTTAAGCCTTTTTTTTTTTTTGGGACAGAAAGTTAATAAACTTGTAAAATGTAATTATTTTTTTTTCAAAAATCTTTAAAAATATGTTAGCATTTAAATTGAAACCCAAAAGATTTTTTTTTTAGCTTTTTTTCAAAAAATACTCAAGAAGTATAGTGTATTTTTTTTTAAAAAAAAAAAGGGACGGTACCCTTAAATTTTATTAATTAAAATTAAAATTACAAAGAGGGGGACAACCAAACCTTGCCCTTTTATAATTAAGGGAGGACATAATGGAACCTTTAACTCAACTTAACTATTACAATGAAACTAAAATAAAACTATTCTAAACATTAAAAATATAAAAACTTTCTAATTGCCTTCCCCTTCCGAACTTCCCGTAGACCCTTCCAAGTCGTATTGATATCGTGGATCTTGTATATCCTCTTCATAAGGCATATCTTGCTCTCTCTTTTTCGCTCTAATCCAATCACCAAGTAAGAGTTGATTTTCCAAATTATCAACCGTTAGTTGGGAACGTCTTGGATCCAAAACATTTCCTCCCACGCTAAATGCCAATTCGACCGCCACTGTTGAAGCGGGAGAGGCTAAGACTTCTTTTGCAATTAAAGAGAGTATGGGATAACTTTCATGCCTTTGTGCCCACCACCTCAAAATGTCAAATTTAGTTGGATTTGAAGTGTTTTGTACATAATCAAAATTGGAGTTGAAATATAATTCCAACTCGTAAGGAATGGTAGAAGAAGAAGAGAAGAAGAAGAAGAAGAAGAAGAAGAAGAAGCCATTCTAGGACGTTTTGAGGAAAACAAGTCGTCAAAAAATCCATATGGATTGAAAGTGAGCCCACCATCTTCTTGTGTATCAATATCTTGATTAGCATATGAGGGTTCTTCTTGTTGTTGAGAAGGATGTCCATACTTTGCATTATACTCATTATAAAGAGTCACCAAATCTTGTTTTGTATTTTGAACAATAATCGCCGGGCTTTCATGTACTCCGTCCCTATTTGGGTATAAATTCTCATAATAAAACTTTACTATCGCCTCTAGGTTGTCCAATGTGACACGGGGATCGAATAATTTTGCAACCAAAAATAGAGACGGAATAGTATCAAAATATTTTTGCCACTTTACCCTCATTTCAATAATGCTTGGGCCCAAAACGTCACAACTTGCTAGCATGTTAAAACTTCGAACAATTGCAACACATTGCTCAAGTACCAAAAAAGGAGTTGGATAATAAACTCCTGACAAAGCCTCGATAGCGGTAAAGAAAATCTTTAATAATTGACATAAATTAATGCAAGCGTTCCAATGATAAGCAAATAAAGGGATGTCCGTACCCAAATGAAGAAAAAATTCCATGAGAAGCTCTTTATACTCAAAACCATCCTTTAACATTGTATAGGTGGAATTTCACCTAGTCGGAACATCCATAGAAAAATATTTTTCATTTAAAACCTTACTTTTCAAAAAATTGATCCATTTTCTTGTAACTCTATTTTTTTTTTTTTTTGCAATAAAAAAGAGAGCATCTCTAATGGGTTTAATATATGTCTCCAACGCATCCAAACCGTCTTTAACACATAAATTAATTATATGACATAAACATCTTATATGAAAAAACTTACCCCCAAGTGACGGTTGACAAATAAGATTCAACTCCGGTATACTAGCGGTATTAGCACTAGCGTTGTCGAATGAAATAGAGAATATTTTTTGAATAAGACCATACTTTGCCAAAACGCCGTGCAACTTTCTACAAATATTTTCCGCATAATGGGGTGGTTCAAAACTATCATATGCAATTAATCTTTTTTGGATAGTCCATGAATTATCTATCCAATGGCATGTAACACCCAAATAACTATTTCTAAGCCAATGATCACTCCAACCATCGGCACAAATTGAAACTCTATGATTTAATTTTGCTAAATCCTCAATTAATTTTAATTTATATTCCGACACCACCATTTTAATATCGCGTACTAGAGTCGACCGTGGCACTTTATGACCGGATGGATTTAAAGAAAGTCTAATAAAATTTTGAAAAAAATCATCATCCGCAAAATTAAAAGGAAGCCCTTTAACACACACAAATTTGGCCAACTCTTTCCTATAAAAGATATTATTAAATTTAAATAATATCGAAGACGTACCTTGGCCTTGAGCAATTGGATTGAATTGTAATTGAGATTGATCGCCCTCAATCCCAAGTTTGCCGGGATGTTTTGATGACATATGCGCGTTCATTGACCCATACCCTCCACCTTTTTTAAAGCCGTACCATTTTGGACAATAATTGCATTGCGCTTTGAAATGGATATGGTCATTGGGGTCAATTTGTATTTTTTGGAAATGGATCACAAAAATGTCGGATCTAGATTCTCGTGGTTGACGTTGTTGTGTGCTTGTCCTTGTCCGCGACTCCGACCACCTCAACCTCGGCCTCGGCCGCCTCTACCACTTTGACTTTCAACAACATTTTCTTCCGTCCCTTGCTCATTTTGATTTTCAACAAAGGGTTCCTCAAAAAAATGATCAAAATCTTGGTTTTGGGAGGTAGAATCAACATGAGACTTGCCAAGATTTCGAGATGAAGACATTTTTTTAACTGAAATCTGGAAAACTAACTGAAATCTTGAAATTTAACTGGAAAATGTCAAAAAACTGACTGGAACCGTTAAAATTTTTACTGGAACCGTTAAATTTTTTACTGGAACCGTTAAAAACTGACTGGAAAACTGGAAAAAATTAACTAAAAACTGAAAAACTAACTGGAACCTTAAAAAACCTGACAGGAAATCTGAAAAAATTAACTGAAAACTGATAAAACTAACTGGAACCGTTAAAAATGACTGGAAATCTGAAAAAATTAACTGAAAACTGATAAACTAACTGGAACCGTTAAAAAACTGACTGGAAATCTGAAAAAATTAACTGAAAACTGATAAACTAACTGGAACCGTTAAAAAACTGACTGGAAATCTGAAAAAAACTAACTGAAAACTGATAAACTAACTGGAACCATTAAAAAACTGACTGGAATTCGTTAAATAACTGACAGGAATCTGGAAACTAACTGGAATCTGTTAAATAACTGACTGGAAACTAACTGAAATTTGAAAATTAACTGGAGTCTTTGAAGAGTAGAGAGAGAAATATGGAGAGAAGTAGGTAGGGTAGAATTGTGGGAAAAGATTGGGAGGAGGGAGGGGATATTTATAGTTTCAAAAAACTGGAAAAAAACTTTTTTTTTTTTATTTTCTGCATTATAGCCCGTTTTTGGTCAGAAAAGTAACGGCCAAAAACTGACAAACTAGCCGTTTTGGACCTTTCTGGTCAACTAGCCGTTGGGAGGGGCCACACTGTCATTTCTAGAAAAATCAGCTGCATAATGCATTTAGCCGGTTTAACCGCCGGTCCAACCGGCGGTTATAACCGCCGGTCCAACCGGTTACTTAACCGACGGTTATAACCGCCGGTTGACCGGTTGGTGGAATCTCTAACCTTAACCGGACCGGCCCCATCCGGTTAACATCCGAAACGGTTGGCCGGTTAACCGGTTGGCCGATTTTGACCGGTTTTAACCGGCCGGTTAACCGCCGGTTAGCCGGTTCCAGTGGAGTTTTGGACACGTCTGGACGTGGGATTCAAAGTTATAATTATAAACTGGGATATTTCCGTTTATAGTTAAATCCATAGTTCAAATATATGCATTTTAATATTGTTCCTGTTTAAAGATACGGAAAATATTTTGTTTAGTTATTGGACTAATTGTAGTCCTATATAATTAAAGTAAAGTATTTTCTAGTTATCTTTTATTGTGGAATAATCTTATTGTTTGTATTAGAATTAATTTATCATTATACTTGATTTAACTTAATAAGTTAATCCTAATATTATGTGGATTATTTTGTTAGGTTAAGTGGGCTCTAAGGTAAAGACTTTGTAGTTGACTAGTTCATTATAGTCAAACACGAGTAAAAGGCCAAAAGAGTTTTGAAAGAAATTTAGCTAGGACTGTTTCTGGGTAAAGCCACTTGCGATCAGAGAATACAATCACAAGTGTCTTAAAAACTGACACGACAACTGTCAACGGACAGAATATCAGAAAAACGTAAAAACGCAGCGGAATAAATTAAAACACGAATTAAACACTTCAGCAAGACTATGCTTACTGGAAAACTTCCATTAATCAAAAATTTGCAGAGTACAAGTTATAGCAAACGATTACAATGGAAGAAATAAAAATAATAAAAAGACTAAATGAGTTCTAGATTCCTAGAACTAATAAAACACCAAACAACCTTGAACAACAAAAAGATCAAATCACAAAAGCTTCAAGGCTAAAGAAGACAGCAATATATGTTCTTAATACAAGAACAATTGCAAAGAACTTGAAGGATTTTGGAGTTTGATCAAGAAGAAGACTTCAAGGACAAAAAGGACTCTTTAAGAAAAACATGATTTCTCTCTTTGAATGCTCTAAAAATCCGTGTGAAATGGCTGGCTCCTTCATGTCATTATATAGCCGCTCCAACCCTAGAATCCTACACAAGTAAGAGATCCATTTTGTAGAAGGAAAGAGTCCTACATTCCATAAAAGATATACACTAAACCAACTAAAAGATTAGTAGGTTAGTATGAGATAAATACTAAATATAAATCCTAATTTAAACCTACCTAAGATAATATACAAATAACTAAAATATTAACAAATTAAATAAAGAAAATATACAACCCATAATTACATAAATCAAAAAGATAATTCAAGAGAATTTATGCTCTTTCAATCTCCCCCTATTTATGTGATTATGGTAAAAAACCTGCAAGAGCAATGTTAGCACAAGAAAACTCAAACCTTAATCTTCACCCATTGAACTTTATTTCATCTTCATTCATGATATAAGAAACTCGAGCTTGCTCCCCCTTAATTGGACACCACAATCTCTCCCCCTGCATTAGAAACTCCCCCTAAATGGATTATATCTCTCTTGATGATCATCTTCTGCATCTCCATTGATGATCATCTCCTCCATTGATTGACTATTTCCCTATTCTCCCCCTTTTCTTTAGATATTTTCAAAACAAAATGTGCGCACATTATGAAAATATCTTAAGAAACCCCTTTATATATTATGATCAGAGCTTCAGCTTCATAGGATCAGAGGCAGAGGAAAAAGTGGAAGAAGACAATACTTACAGAATTTTTCGGAGAAGAAGAGACAAATTGCACAGTTGTGCAACCAGTTGAGTGCAAAGATGTGCACACAACTTCCATAACAACAGCATAGACAACTGCATGGATGACACTTTCACAAAAAGAATGAAATTCTAAGGATGAAATTGTTGCTGATTATGGCTGAGGAGAAGTTCACTTTGTCTAGGAAACATACACATTGAAGGTGACCAAACCTTTTGGAGGATCAAATTGGCCAAAGAACATGAATTCAAAAACAAAAATTTTATCCGGATTTTGTGGCTCATTGCAATACCATAGAAAATCATTTCCACTTGAGCCCCAAATATTGTCTTGTTCAGATTTCCTTGGCATATAAACCTGGGCACATACTCATTAAACATATTGTTAACCAAGAAATGATTAGCCCACAATTTGATGAAAATAATAATCAACAAAATGAAATTTTCACGAGGCCAAAGAAATCCTAATTTTGAGTTATGCCTAACAAGCACACATAGTGGAGATTAATCTCAATTAGGTGTGACATAGTATGGTCAACATATCCAATGGCCCGGTTTTAACACACAGGAATTCAATGAGATGTCCTTCAATCATGTAGCCTCTAGAACACTTCCTTTTGAGGCATTGAATCAGTTACGGGGAGGAGCTTTTCACTCTCACAATACAGTGTCACCATACTTTTTTCCTCAAGTGATGTATTTTTGTACAACGTCGGCATTTTAGCCTAAATGAGTAGTGACTTCAAAGAAAGGAGGCAGCTTGTTTTCCCCGTAACCTTAGATTAAGTGCCCACTCCATGATAAACAACACAAAGGAATTAACAAGATAATTTTTATTATCAGGTTAAGAAGGGTCTCACATTCAAGGGTCAAACACAGAGCCACAGGAAAGGTCAACCAAGTGATCACAAGAGATAATCGTGCAAAGCATGAATGCAATTTTTTTTTTTTTTTTTTGTGTTTTCTGTAATATACAATTATACAGAGATGCAGACAGTTGTCCACACATTTGTGCGATCAACTGAACTCACACACACCGAGAGAAAAACATCTCTCGAGAAATAAAGGCCTTATGAAAATATCATTTAGTTGTTTGTTATTTCTACCAAATTGACAACTAATGATTTTTTGTTCAACAGTATTTCTAGCACAGTGAAGCCTAAAATCAAGATGCTTAGAAGTAGAACTTTGAACGGGGCCTTTTAGAATCTCTATGGTACCCTTAGCATCACAAAACACAAATAAAATTTTGTCTTTGATTCCATTGTCTTTGAGTAACTTGTTCATCCACAAAAGTTTAGTGCACCTACTACCAACTGTTACACATTGTGATTTAACAGCAGACATTAGAACAAAAATTTGTTCCCTATTATCCCATGAACCCAACTCATTTTCAAGATTCAAACAACAAAAATTGGCGCTTTTGGAATCAATGATTATCTCCCCCTCAAGTGCCATAAAAAATGCCTCTGAATCAGATTCGTCATTGGCAACTGAACAAGATGAACTTACCTGGCGGTATACAGAGTTCATGCATACCAAACCTCTTAGGTTTTCGTATTTCACCCACTTTCCCTTCTTTTTTCTTTTTTTCATGCACTTCCCCAATAATCTGGAAATTTGGGTGATTCCATTTGAATCTGGAAGGAAAATCTTCAGACCTGCGTATACCAGCTCCTTGATTTAGGTCAAATACTTCTCTGGTTTCATAATCTAAACCCGATTTTGCCACTGTCTGACCACTTGTGATGTCAGTTGTCTGCTCATCTGGCGTATCATCTGTCTGCATAAGTGCTGGTTCTGCAGATTCAGTTGAGTTCTTTGGTTCAGATTCATCATCAACCAGATCATGTCTTTCTGTACAACCTGTAACACGATTCTCAGCAGATTTGACAATAAGATCAGGAGCATTATCAAAAACTGATTTAAGACATGAAATATTTTCAACCAACTTGTAACAATGATCTGAGGATCTTACTCCTTTCAAAACACATTTGTTTGAATCATCGAAGACCTTACACGTCTTCTTATCAAAATTGACATGTAGATCATCATCATTTTGACTTATGCTTATCAAATTAGCCTTTAAACCATCCACATGCAACACATTGCGCCAACTAGGCAAACCTTCTACCTTCAGTGTACCTTTCCCAATTATCTTGCCTTGAGCTCCTCCACCAAATTTGACTTTTCCACCGTTAAAGGTTTCATAGTCACTAAAGTGCTCAAGTGATCCAGTCATGTGGCGGGAACAGCCACTATCAAAGTACCAGGATCCCTAAAAAATGCTCTTAAGGGATGTGAACACCACCTGACATTTGGTGTCTTCTTTCTTTACCCAAGTGGCTTTTGATTCTGCCTTGGGTTGTCTGTTCAGTTGATGCGCAGGTTGTGCACTCAACTGTCTGCTCAAGTGACCACCATTTTTCTCCAAGCTAAGTTCATGTTTCAGCTTATAACAAAATGGTCGAATGTGACCGGGAGCAAAACAATGGTGACACACATATCTCCTCTTTCTATTTCTTTTGTTTTTGTGAAGAGATTTATGTTCAACTTTAGAAGGACACTCCCCCTCTTTGGCAAAAATAGGAGCACCATAGCTTAAACCTTTCTTTTCAGGTTTTTCAATTTTAAAAAATCCATCAAGCTTGGGTTTATCATAATTTAACCCACACAAAGTGTCATTGGTTTTAGTAAACTCAGTTTTGACATTTTCAAGCTCGATGTCCTTTTTTGTAAGTAAAACTTCCAAATGGGCTATGGACTCTTTTTTAGACCTACTCTCATTTGACAACCTCTCAACCTCAGATTTTAAAGTCACATTTTCAGCTTTAAGGGTAATGACATCAGAGGAAAACTTCTCATCTACCTGTTTCAACCCCTTATTTTGTTCCATCTCTTTGGACAATCTCTCAACCTCAGATTTTAAACTCGCATTCTGAATAAGAAGTTTATCATTTACCTGATGCAAGGCTGTGAGTTCTTCAGAGTCACCTGCAATGGTAGAGTTCAAGCAAGTATATTCACTGCAGCAAGTTGAGTTGCCAGTTGTGTAGTCAGTTGACTGCACATCTTCACTGTCAGACTCACTATCAGATAAAGTGAAGTGAGATGATTGCATAGTTGACAAATGAGCTATTTCATCATCATCATAATCACTATCACTATCACTAAGGGTCGCTGTATAGCTCATTCCCTTTTCAAAATTTTCAACCGAATGAGATGGAAATGATGTCTTTTTCGAAAAATCAATGGATTGTTCTATGTTATTTTCTTGCACACCACGATTTGCTTCATAAATTGTTAAGATCCCAGTAAGTTCTACAAGACTTAGAGTCTCGACATCATTGAATTCCTTTAACACATATATTTTCACGTTGAATCTACTTGGGAGGGATCTTAACATTTTGCTTACGAGTCTAGCATTAGAGATGGATTCCCCTAACACATATAACTCATTTGCAATTTTTATCAATTTAGAAGAAAAATCTTTGATGGTTTCATTTTCTTTCATTTTTAGATTTTCAAACACAATCATTAAAACCAAAAACTTGTTTTGTTCACAGTCCATTATGGCTACTACAAGGATCGATCTCAGTATGTCGAGAGAAGGCTCGTGATACCAATTGAAAGAAATTTAGCTAGGACTGTTTCTGGGTAAAGCCACTTGTGATCAGAGAATACAATCACAAGTGTCTTAACAACTGGCACGACAACTGTCAACGGACAGAATATCAGAAAAACGTAAAAACGCAGCGGAATAAATTAAAACACGAATTAAACACTTCAGCAAGACTATGCTTGCTGGAAAACTTCCATTAATCAAAAACTTGCAGAGTACAAGTTATAGCAAACGATTACAATGAAAGAAATAAAAATAATAAAAAGACTAAATGAGTTCTAGATTCCTAGAACTAATAAAACACCAATCAACCTTGAACAACAAAAGATCAAATCACAAAAGCTTCAAGGCTAAAGAAGACATCAATATATGTTCTTAATACAAGAACAATTGCAAAGAACTTGAAGGATTTTGGAGTTTGATCAAGAAGAAGACTTCAAGGACAAAAAGGACTCTTTAAGAAAAACTTGATTTCTCTCTTTGAATGCTCTAAAAATCCGTGTGAAATGGCTGGCTCCTTCATGTCATTATATAGCCGCTCCAACCCTAGAATCCTACACAAGTAAGAGATCCATTTTGTAGAAGGAAAGAGTCCTACATTCCATAAAAGATATACACTAAACCAACTAAAAGATTAGTAGGTTAGTATGAGATAAATACTAAATATAAATCCTAATTTAAACCTACCTAAGATAATATACAAATAACTAAAATATTAACAAATTAAATAAAGAAAATATACAACCCATAATTACATAAATCAAAAAGATAATTCAAGAGTATTTATACTCTTTCAAGTTTTTATCCCATTAAAAGTCTAATTACTAAACAAAAGGAATCTACCTAGTCAACCTATTATAAAGGGTGTCGTTTTGGGGGGACAAACAGAGGCAGTAGAGGCACTGGAAAAAGCACGAGAAAAAGGAAGAAATTAGGCATAAGGACCGGCGTATGAACAATAGCGTATCTACTGTTAAGTTGCGATATTACCGATTGTCTTTGGCTTCTGTAATCCATGCTTTGGTCTCCTCTTTTATCTGGTTAATATTCTTTTTGAATGCTACCAAAATCCTTAATCCATGGTGAAATTATGAGAGGCTCAGGCGAAATGGGATAGCAGGCGCAAGTAGATCTGTACCTGTGTGCGCAGACTTTGGTACTAATCTTGAGATCGTTTTATCCTCGGAGGAATTTGTCAGTATCCGAAATCGCATGAGTACGAGGCAATAATTTCTCTTAGGAGAGTCTTATTCAGGCGACTCGATCTACCCGATAAGTGTTCTAACTTTCGCTTTAATTTTCTTATTGTTTAAGTATGTTTAATTTACTTGTACCGTTATTTGCTGGTTTGCTACGATTATATATTGATTACATGATTGCCCCTTTGATTATTTGTATAATCTGCTCGTTGCGTAATTTATATTCCAACAGTCTAAGAGAAATTAATATCATGTTTTCTTGTTAATTGTAGTTGATTTGGTATATTCGTGACTTGTCCTTATAATCATAAGATGCTTGAAAGATGAAATTTTTGGACAAGTAAATTTAATGGTTTGTAGAAACTTATTGAATTTACATGATTATATTGTTAATGGACAATTCGTTCTTGTGCTTGTTATTGATGGTTGGTTCTCTATGCATGAAACGGGAAAACTAGTGCAAATAAATAATTGGCGTAATCAAATAATAATATGAAAATATTCTTCTAGACTATTTAATTTTGCGCTGTCATAGTAAAATTAGTTGTAAAGGTTCAAGGGTTCTTGAGTCTTGCTAATTTTGGGTATGATCTAGAAATCTCATGGATTTTCATGTAAAGTGAAAATCAAGGTTTTGATTTATTTTGATCATGAGCGTAAAATTGATCTAGGGTAATATTTTATATTTGTTAATGATGTAAAAGGTATATGAAGTCCTTAAAAAGCATTAGTTTCAACTTTGTTGAATGAGCCTTTTTGATTACTCTCATATCCTTTTAAGTATTATTGTTTGATGCACTATTTAAGGATTAAAATAGAGTACTTTATTGAGTGTGTCAATATGAAAAGTACCATTATTGTAATCTTGTAAGTTTCATGTTATTTGAGAAAATCAATAACTGAAAAAGCACAATATGTCATGATTATTAGTTGTACTTTAATAAATACTAAAAATGAATGTTTTGAGAAAATTCGATAATGTCATATCTTAAGGTTATTTCATTAAATTGAAATATTTATTATATGACATAATATTTAGTATGAAGATTAGAGTTGTATAATAATATTCATATGACCCTTTCTTATGTACCAATGTATGACCAACTGATAACAATTGAGAAAAATTGTTAGAGAAGAAAGTGTTCAATTTATTGTTAATTATATTGATAAGTAAAGAGATAAATTAAAATACTTGGGACGGAAAATGCTGAAAAACATTGTTTTATTTCATATGTCTCAAAATTTATAATTACTTGTGAGTCTTTAGTGGTTAGTGAATATACAAGTAAGAGTGAAATTCGTTTCTGACAAACTCTTTGTATATTAATAACTTGAAGTTGAAGATTGATAACAATGGGAAAAATACAGTGTTGCGATAGTACTCATAAAAGAGTGTGCGATCTAAATTGAACTTTAGTGCACATTTTGTTATGCAGTAAGTGTAGCACAATATTTTTATGTTTAATACTTCTTCAAAATAACTCATGTTTAATTATAATATATTTTGAGTGAGCATGTAAATAAAAATGTCGCTTTTCTTGTTATGTAGTATTTTATTGACTTGTAATACTTATCTGATAATTATGATTAATGTAATAGTTGAACATAGTAGTCTATCTGAGAATAGTAAGTTTAATTATCTTGATTTGTTAAATGAATTATTTGTGAATGGCTTGACAACGTAGATGATTTAAATTATGTTTCCGCTAAGGATTGTTAATTTAAATGGAATCTTATTATGCTATTAATAGGAAGTCTTAAATTTCTAGCATTAGACGAATTTAACTTGGTTAAAGATTTTTTTTGAGAAATGATATTAACCTTGTTTATTCTATGTTGAAATTTGTGACTGTTAATAGTGTGTTGACCAAGGACATGTAAAACACGTTATAACTTTTATTAATTATTAGCATAGACCATTTGTTACTTACTTAACTGTAAAGTTAACGTAATTGACAAAATTCTTTGTTGCAAAGCTAAATCTTAAGACTAGTAAGAAACTATTGTGGTTATGATCTTATGAAGCGGAAATAAGTTTTCTTTATCTATTCACTGTTTACAAGATACTTGACTCAGTTCATAGAACGGCTTTGCTTAATACTCTAAATTATTATGGGATGATGCATGAGAAAAGTAATCGTCTTAAAAGATAAATAGTAGTTTAACCTTTTAAAGTTTGAAATTATTAAAGTAATACTTACAGATAAACTTTGAATTTGGTTTACCTTATTCTGAAAAAGTTATCTTGAGTATTTGAGTAATCGTCAATCAAACTTTTGTAAAGGTATATTTTAGCTTGAATATCTTTTGGAATGTGGGGGTATCTTTCACAAGTATATACTTCACATCAAAAGACCAAAAGCTAAAATTGTAAGAAAAACTACTATTATTGTAATCTTTTAGGATATGTGATACCAATATGCTTAAGATATTCAATTCAGAAATTTTTGGCACATTGGCAAGCATGTGAATTTTTCTGTATGCTATGTTTTATCAAGATGTTATTCCCATATAATTAGAGGTGATGTAGACTTCACTCTCACATTTGATTCTTATATTAATCGTATGAAAATGATAACAAATGTGGGGGTAATCCTATGTATTTATAACTTTGGAAGTTATTCGAATTTAGGAGAAACATGGAACTTTTAAGATTGCTAAGGATAGTGGAAAGTAATCTTATTACTTTCAAGTTACTATCAAGTGTGACCTTTAATGTTCAAGTATGTTTTAAGAACTAGATAATTTATATTGTCTCTTCATGAACAATGTAAATTACTTTAGCTCACTCCTAATTGCATACGAATGGATTGTTGAGAGTCAATATGATTCGTTGAGATCTTAAAGTATCCATGACTTGTTTAAGACTAGTTTGGTTGTGAAATGGTTCTAGCAAAAAGTAAGATATAGATATTATCTATATTCTTGAGTCACTAATGATTGCAAATTTTGTATATGATTGAGTATATGATTTGGAAAGTCATTACATGGATGTTGTATTTCATTCATTGTATATGAAAAATAAATATATATACGGATCAATCAAGTAATTTTGTAATCAATAGTAACAAGTGATTTGCTAATTTGTTATAGTTACTTAATATACTTTAACAAAACCTTTACACATGTGATGAAATAATTGATATAGTTATTTCATGTCGGCTTAGTATGTATGAATTTTGAGTATTGGGTCTATTGCAAAATCAATAGTTGATACGTGTATGTCTATGCCATGAATGTATTCATTTAGCTGAAATTAATTGAGTTAAATTAATGGTTACACTTGAGTAGTAGTTTGAAATAATGGATGAGAACCTTTAATGAGATTCTTAACTTCAAACTGATCATTTGAAGTGGTAAAGTTTTCTCTAAATTAGTTATACTAAAAGTACACTTAAGAAAATTAGAATCATTAAAATGTTATATGTTCCGTTATTAAACTTTCTACAAGAATGTGAATTATAAAAAGTGCGATATTCTCAGATATTGGCAATTTGATGTATCTTGGAAGATTTAGTTGTTTAGAGAAATATCTCTAATTCCACTAAACTATGTAGATACACTTATTGACCAAGTAGAGTTCGTTGTGTAGCTCTTGTGTAAGTATTTCAAATACTTAGAAGGGAATTATTTCCCTTGTGCCTTATACTGAGTTAATCTCAATATGAGTTGAATTGTTTAATGGTTATTGTTATCATTAATGGATAAATTTGTTTATAGTTACCTTAAGCGACTGGCCATCGTTTGGAGGTATGTTGAACAATCTATTGAATTGTTGCTCATTTCGTTGAGCTGCTTATTATATGTACTTATTAGTAGAATAAAGTTGAATGGATTAATGTGACTAAAAGTCTGTATTTCTCCATGATCAACTGAATCTATTATTAGCAATTCTTTGACATTATATCAAAGATTTAAAGTGCTAAAATAATAAGAAAATTTAAATAAACACATCCTAGTTAGATTGAAATCTATAAGGGATTTTGTGTGTAGAAAGGTGATAGTTGTTGATTATGATGGTACCAAAGATAACTCAACTAGCCTTCAAAATTAAATAAATAACTTGAATTAAAACTTGAACTAGTTCTTATTCAAAAATTCAGGTTGGGGATAAGACTGAACCCTGTCTGATTCATACGCACTAGCAACCCAACTTATCTGAGTGGAGATCTCACAAAGAAGGTTCAATGTGGTAGTAACAAGATGTGGGGTGAATCGAACACCTAAAACAGATTGGCATTTTTAATGTCTGAGTCTGTCCCCTGAATAACCTGAAAGGTGCTATTTGCTGCAAGTATAGTAAGAGTTTTTAGACTCTGAATGGGAACAAGTCTTTTAGACAAGATGCTAGCAGTACATCTTCAGAGAGGCCCAACTAAGTGAGTGTTGTTGTTGGCCGCAACTAGAGGAAAAGGGTTATTCCTTGAAAGCACTCATGACAGAGGATCGGGACGTATGGCTTATACGCGTCAAGTTATAATGATAGAGGCTGCTGTCATAGCCTTTTGTCGTGTTGTTACCAACGGACGCCACCACATTCAAGAATCAGGTTCAAGCAGGGCCGTTCCTAGCTTTTTTGGGGCCCTGGGCGAGGTCCATTGAAGGGCCATTTCTCTTTTTGAAACAATGAACGGCCTTTTATAATAAAAAAAAAAAAAAAAAAAAAAAAACTCCTTCAAAACTCCTGTTTTTTACTAGCAGAATTATTTTTTTGTGTTAACTTGTACTTTAAATTTTTATTTAAGTATAAAATAATTGTAAGATCAAATGATTGAAGTTAGCATAATAACAGATAAATTAAAGGTTATAATGAAACCTATAAATTTTTATCATAAAAGTTAAAAAATATGTACAACAAAAACATGATGAAAAAAAAATATACATATAACGTCCCAAAATTTGCAAAAGAACTTATTAAATAAATATATAAAAGTGTCTTAAAAACTCTTGCAAAAGATAAGATTAAATTATGTTCACCAAAAATAAAATAATATAATAAGAATATGAGGACTAAAAAAAATTACTCCAAAGAAGATTATACATATCTATGTCTTACAAAGATATTTTTATTTCTACTTAAATTTGTCACAAGAAAAAAATAATTTTCTTTGAGTTATTAAAATAAGGGAATATGAAGGCCCCAAAAGTATGAGGGCTTAAATATAATATGAATGAGGGAATATGAAGCCCCCAAAAGTTATATATGTAGTCGTCCTTGGTTGATTTTTTTTCTCAAATAAAATAGGCCTTTTTTGTGTATTTTTTTTCTTGTGTCCTCTTTTGCTTAAAAATGAACTAATAAAATGTGTCAGCTGATTTTATTTTATTTATTTAAGAAATAATTAGTGATAATTTTGTTTTTTTTTCATAATAAATAAATAAATATATATATATATATATATATACACACACACACACACACACACACACACACACACACACATACATATACACACACACACACACACATATATATATATATATATACATGCTATAAAAAAATTGAGTCCCTCTCCCGGCAAGGGCCCTGGGAGGGCGCCCCACCTGCCCCCCCCTTGGGCTGGCCCTGGGTTCAAGATACCCGTTCACCTAGATTCTGTGGGGGCATAAGTTGACTGACTAGGTAGGGATTCAAGCTGGGAAGCACCATCTATCGAAAGCCTGACAATGGATAGTCTTTACTTGTCTTTTCACTATGGATTTGTGGGGTATTATTGGAAATATTGATATAGGGTGCTCTTTGAGTGAGTCCATTATTGGTTCTCAAAGTAGTTGATCGAAGTCAATATTTTGCATACTTGACGTGGGATTCAAAGTTATAATTATAAACTGGGATATTTCCGTTTATGGTTAAATCCATAGTTCAAATATATGCATTTTAATATTGTTCCTGTTTAAAGATATGGAAAATATTTTGTTTAGTTATTGGACTAATTGTAGTCTTATATAATTAAAGTATTTTCTAGTTATGATTATTTGTATAATCTGCTCGTTGCGTAATTTATTTTCCAACAACAATTTCAAAAATTACTCTGCAAATATTCCTTGACAAGTAATATCTTTCCAAGGCGGATCTACACTAAAACATTTGGTGTTGCCTACTTTGTGCGAGAAAAAAAAAATACCGTGAAACTAAAAAGTGTACTCTGGTATTAGTGCTTCTTAAAGGCGAAAGTTACCCTTCAAGTGTGACAACTCAAAAAGGAATATCAACCTTCAACCTTTTCAAGTGGGACGGAGGTAGTAAAATACTTAGGCAATTTACCCTAAGTAAAATTTTGGGAATTATTGGAAAAGGTCGATGCTCCATTCTAAAAATAGCTAGTAAAGAAAATATCATTCACACAATAATAGTTGATAAATCAACAAAATAGAAATGAAAATGATGAGCAAATTTAAAAACATTAGTGGTCAAGATTTTTATTTATTTATTTATTTTTTTTATTTTTTTTTGAATTGAACAAGAAAGCTTATGTCATGAACAACTACAAAATTTTATATTAATGTCAGTTAAAGTGATGGTTAAGATTTTTTTTTTAACTTTTTTTTGTTACATTGATGTTTTTAAAAAGAAAAACATAGTAGAGGGAAAAAAATATTTTTAAGTGGTATCAAAAGAATTTTACAAAAACTTTGAAGAAAGCTCACCTATTAGAGTTTTTTTTTAAAAAAAATTGGAAACTAGTGGGAGTTGAACCCATGTCACTTGGCAAAAAAAACTAACATCTCAACCAACTAAGCTACCTAAAGGTTATGTAATCTAGGTGCACAGTTATGAACTTATTTACTCAAAATGCAAAAAAAAAAAAAAAAAAAAAAAAAAAATTACCATTGCCTGGGCAATGGTAGGCACACTACAAGATCCGCCCTTCCAAGTAATTAGTCTTCAGCATAACTTTGAATTGGACTTGAAATTTCATCAAACACTTGGTCTACAACGCAAGGAGCATACTGCATATCCAAAGGTATGTCGTGTTCCTTTATTTTTCAACTTTAAAATCATTTTTTGTTATATTTATCTCCTCTATTATTTTTATTTTTTTAAATTCGGCTGTAACTGTAGTACTGATTTTCAGACGAAAATGCCCAAAAAAACACTCCAATACAATATACTCCCTCCGTCCAACACCAAAGGGCACTTTTGGTCAAATCTACTTGAACTTTGACCAATATTTTATGCTAAATAATTTATCTCCATAAAATTTAAAAATAGTTATTGATAATGTTTCTATTACTGATTTAGTAACCTTTTAAAATTTTTATGGAGACTAATAATTTAGAATAAAATATTAGTCAAAGTTCACGTTGATTTGACCAAAAGTGCCCCTTAGTGTGGGACGGGGGGAGTAAGTAGATCCTTTTCTTGTCAAGTGCTCCAATATTACCGGGCAGTAGCCCACACTTTACCCTTCATATGCCTACCAAAGAGGTGCTCTTTGTGGGAACGATGCACACCGGCCATTTGAAAGGGTTAGGGATCACTAGAACTTGGTGAAAACAAAGAGGAGAATTTCTAGACAGCCCCAAACAACTCATGCAATCCGGGGAAAATCCCATGGCCGATCATAGAGTCCTAAAATTACCTCTTGAGAATTAAGTCTTTGATTCCCAACCATAAACAACTCTCCAACTAAAACCCTAGGTCACGAAAAACCTATAAATAAAAGGTTTCTTTCACTCTAAGGAAAGAGGAGAATTTCTAGACAGCCCGAAGGCCGTTAAACCACCAAAAAGCTCTCATAATCAGTCTCTCTCCCATACCCACGAAATTTGGAAGATCAAAGGCCTTTAGTCAAGGCCATCCATAGGATTCTTGAAAAAAACGCTCAGGTAAAATCCTTGCTTTCTATCTTCTCATCTCCTCCTTTGCTTTGAAGTAGTGTGATTCCATCAAAGGATCAGCCTAGAGCCTCTCCAATCTATGGAGATGGACTCGAAGCATATGATCCGACATCCTAAATAAATAAGCAATTATTTATTTGTTTTTTTTTCTCTTTTGGTACATGAATGCATGATTTTGAAACGATGATGATGATTTCTTAGCAAGACCAATCCTAGATTGGGTGAATTGGGTGCTCCTTGACCTTCCCAATTCATAACTTAACCCCCGAATCCAGACATCTCGGTCCGTGTTCCGACAATAACATGGTGGTGACTCTCGAATCAACAAGAAGGTAAATCGAAGGACGAAAACGTGCCTCGAAGCAAAACCTCGCGCGCAAACATCAGCCTTGCTTTTGCTCAATCTAAAACCCCAAAATTCCAAAGTATGTCTCCACAACTCCAATTTACTTTCAACAAACTCTTCTATCTCATTAATAAACACAATAACATTTGCAAACAACAAACATCATGGAGTATTGTGAGCACGGGTGTTTTTCCGTCTCTTTTCGAGTGCTCGTCCTTTGAATTGATTTGTTTAGAGTCACCATCATGTTGTCTCATGGAACATGAACCGTAGAAATTCATGGGTTTGGGGGTTAAGTTATGGATTTGTAAGGTCAAGGAGCACCAAACCCACCCAATCTAGGATTGGTCTTGCTATTAAACATCATCAACATGTTTTTTTTTTTATCAAAAATAAATACAAGAAATTCAATAAACAATTACTTAATTATTGGGAATGTCGGGTTTTGTGCTTTGAGATCATCTTCATGAGTTGAAGAGATTCTAGGCAAACCCTTTTGATAGAATCACACTACTGTAAAGCAAAGAGAGAGATGAGAGAAAAGATGGAGATCGTTGGAAGATTACTTAGCGATGGCAAGAATCTGAGGGATGGCCTTGACTAAAGGTCTTGAAGATCTAAGAACTTTGAGTTGCTTGTGTTTGTGGAGAGATAATTCCCTAGAGAATTATGAGTGTTTGAGAGGATTATTTGATAAAGCTCCCGGAGGGAAAATCAGCCGTTCTAAATAAAGAGGAGGACCCCTTTATTTATAGGTGTAGATGACTTAATGACCAAGTCAAGAGGTGTAGATGGAATGGGAATCAAGTTTGTGATCTAAGATCACAAAGATCAGTGTTTTGATCAAATTCCGAATTGCTAGAGTGTTAGCCAAGGAAGGGACTGAAACCGAAAAGGAAACAAAATCAAACTCAAAGTCTGGGGGAGATGTCTCGCGCGAGACATCTAGTCCAGATGGGCTGCTTAGCCTCGTAAACCCTGTTTCATTATTCAGTTAAGCCCGGAACTAACGCAGTTATTTAGAAACATAACGAAATGTGACGAAAGTAACGAGTTTTTATCCAAACACAAAGGCGAGACACAAGAGTAGTGTGATTATGATTGTATGTTCAAAATGGGTTGTCTACAAGTATAATCTTAGATTGACCTCGTCAATTCGTCCATTATAAGAGCAAAGAGAAATGGACCCAGTGCAAAACCTTGGTGCACTCCAATGTTAATAAGGAACCCTTATGTCTTCCCAACACTAGTCTGTGCACTAGTATTAACTCCATTATACATGTCCTTAACAATATCTATATATTTCTTTGAAACCATTTCTTTGCTACAGCCCACCAAAGTATCTCTCTTAAGACTTTATCATATGCATTCGCTAAATCAATAAAACTATATTCAAACCTTTCTTTTTATCTCGATATTTCTCCATGGTTTGTATCATATGATAGATTTCCTCCATCGTCGATCTTCTAGGCATAAATTCAACTTGGTTATTCAAAATATTCACAATTCTCCTTAGCCTTGGTGCAATCACTCGTTCCCAGAGTTTCATAGTGTGGCTCATTAGTTTGATCGCCTAATAATTGGCACAATCATAGACATCACATTTGTTCTTATTAAAGGGATTAGAGTATTGTTTCTCCACTCCAATGGCATTGTGTTACTTCCCCTTATCTTGTTGAATAGTGTTGTTAACCAATCTACTCCCCTCTTCTAAAAAATCTCCGAACCTCAATTAGTATTCCAACCACCCCCACGATTTCTTCAATCACATCTTTTTCATTGTCACTTCCACTTTACCCTTTTGAATTCTCCACATAAAGTCTCGATTAATCATACTCGAAGGGATATTTATATTTCCAATATCCTTCTCTTGATCGCCATTGAACAATATTGTGCTTATGCTTCTCTTCTAGCCTCCTTATACTTCTCATAGTTCTCATCGCTTCTGCATTTTTTAATTTGTAACATTATCGCTTTCTCTTTATTGCTTACTTTTCTTACTCGTTCCATCATGATTGTGCTTACTTGGTGGCATGCTTCCTAGATTGTCCAAGGACTTCTTTGGACACATCCTTTATGGTATTCTCAAATTTAGTCGAGGTCTAATCTATATCCATATCCTCCATATTACCCGACCAAATACCGGTAGTCTCCATCTTAGCTATAAATATTTGTTGATTCTCCTCTTAAATCCTCCATGACTTAATTCTAGGTTCTACTTGTGGTTTCCTCTTTCTTGAAATTCTCCTACTTTAAAAATCAAGTATCACAAGTATATGTTGAGTTGCTGTACTCTCACCCGGAATAACTTTGTAATCTGTGTAACTATTTCTACAAACATTTCTCACTAAAAAAGAAGGCAATCTGACTCGCATTGCCTCCACTCCTATAGGTCACCAACTGCGATTGTCTCTTCTTGAACCAAATATTCATTATTCTCAAGTCATATACTATTGCAAAATCCAGGATATCATTTCCTGCTTCAATCCTCTCCCCTAAACTAAAACCTCCATGAATGCTCTCAAAGTCGTGTCGACTAGACCCATTTTTTAAAAAAAAAAATTATATACGTTGATTATAAAAAGGAAAATGCTACACCAACAAAAAAACATTATACTCCAGCGGTCCAATATTTTTTTGAAGGACCAGCGGTCGAATATTAAATATCTCATTTGACTTGTTAATATTAAAAAAAAAACTATTTTATTTGTTTGTACATTGCTTGTCCAATAGTAAAATATCACCAATTCTATTTCCTTAATTGAAGCGACGTGATGTATTGGGACTAACAAAAGGATGAGACAGATGGAAAAAAAGTATTATGGAATGAAGAAGCACTATACTCTCTCCATCCCATTTTAAGCTTGAAAAAAATGGCACACGAATTAAGATGCTGAATCTTTATATTACTACCTCCGTCCCAGCTTAATGTGCACTTTTACTGTTCATGTGGTCAATTCATTCGAACTTTGACCATAATTTTGTGAAAATCTAGCTATTATTATGCAATTTTAAATGTTGTTATTGTTTTATTGTTAAGAATAATATCAATAACATCTTTAAAAATTGCATAGCGATATATAGATTTTCATAAAATGAAGGTCAAAGTTTAGCCATGTTGACCAGAAAAGTCAAACAGTACACATTGAGCTGGGACGGAGGTAGTATAAATATAGAAAGTGAGTGGAGTATTGTGAATAAAGAAAGTGAGTAAAAGCGAAAAAGTTGAGTCGAGAATAATAACTGGATAGTTGATGTATGTATGATATGTAGGGCTCTCTAAATATAAAAGTATAAGAATCTTTTTTTTTTTTTGGTTTTTGAAGCTTAAAATTGGACAGTCAAAAAGGGAAATTTTTGAAGATTAAAATCGGACGGAAGAAATATAATTTTGCCATATAACACTAAGGTCTTGTACAAAAATTTCATTCCCTTTTAGCTAAAAAATAAAAGGGTTAATGACAATTTAGGGCCTGAACTCCAGGGGGTGCGTCTAAAAGGAGCCTAGGTTTTTTTCCCGCTAGATCAGGGCTCAATATCTTAATTTTTCGGCAGTTAAGGGCTTTTTGACGGAAATCATTAGAAAAGTCAGTTAAGTGTCATGTGCATGACACGTGATCGACTAAATGGATGGATTTGTAATTTATATATGCAAACTAGGGTTCTAATGCACATTGTGAAACTAAAGGGGCTAAAATAATACACATTGTGAAACTAAAGGGGCTAAAATAATAATGGGCTTAAACAATAAAAGACTCCTCAACCCCCTTCCTCTCTGTTTTCTCCCTACACTGTCGCCTCACCAATTTCTCGTCGCTCTACCAACGCCGGCGACTCCCAACCGCCGGCGACTCCCAACTCTGTCTCTCTCTCGAACTTCCGGCACTACCCACTCCCTCTCCACCACTAAATCAACAAACCCTACCCCAATCCATCAACACCCCCTTCACCAGATTTGTTGAAGCCGCACACCCCCTCCTCCCCTTTCAATCGCCGCCTCGCTCGGACGCCGCCGCCTCGCTCGTTTCCCTTCCCGTGACAGAGCTGGGTCGCTGCTGAATTGGGTTTGAATGGAGAGGATTTGGTGGATTAGGGAGTCCGGTAAGTGTCTAAGTCGATCTAGGGTTTGAATTGGGTTTGTGCATTTGGGGTATTTGGATGGAGGAGAGGTGGTGCTGGCGGTGAGGAGCAGGTGGCTTCTTCAACGACGTCGTTGATGAAGGTGTAAAAATTAGGCCCACCGGAAAAAGAAAATTTGATTTTTTGGAGGCTCTGTTCTTGCTGGATTTCTTTTTTTTTTTATTTATATTTTTTACTTTGTTAAAGTTTCTATTAAACTTAGGTATCCGGCTTTGTTTTCCTCTAACTTGCTGCAATGTTGTGGCGGCTGCCGGTGTTGATGATGGGGAAACTAATGATCTCCGCCATCTTCTCTGACTCCGGTAAAAATGAAAAGCATTGTGTTTTGTGGGAGTGTGCGTGTGTGCGTTTCTGGGTGGCGAACGATGGTGGCTATGGGTGGTAAATGGTGTTTTTGGATACTCATTTTGGTGGGTGTTCATGGAAGATGATGAGAAGTAGGACCCAATAATTAAAAAGTATTAAAAACTTTCCGTTTAAAGATTTTGCAATTTTAGTTGAGACACCCAAAATGGTAAAATTTGCAATTTAAAATGGGACAGAGGGAGTATGTCCCTAAATGAGTGTCCAAAATTTATTTTAAGTGACATCTGAAAATGTCAACTTTTTGTACATTTTGGTAGCAAAGATTCCTATTTAATAATTTTGAATAGGGAAATGTTTAAATTTATTTATAATTTTCTTTATTTTAAATTTATTATTTAGAAAATAATCTAAATCCTTTTATATTTAATATAGCTATTAGATTAATTTGTTTAATAATTTTGATAAATTTATTTTATATATGATAATTACTTATTTTATTATATACTTGATTATTTAAAAAAAAGATTATTTTTTAAGAAAAAATATTTATTTCATTTTTAAACCTTTTGAGTTTCAAAAATTTCACTAAATCCCTTACTAACTAATATCATTACAAATCCATCCATTTAGTCGATCACGTGCACAGCACATGACACTTAACTGACTTTTCTAACGATTTCCGTCAAAAAGCCCTTAACTGCCGAAAAATTGAGATATTGAGCCCTGATCTAGCGGAAAAAAAAAACAAGCCCCTTTTAGACGCACCCCCTGGAGTTCAGGCCCTAAATTGTCATTAACCCAAAATAAAAAATGAAGGGGAGTATTGAATTGGAGGAGTAAAATTGAGTAGTATGTTGTTAAATGTTAAAGGAGAATGCATTACTGTATATCTGATATACTCCCTCCGTCCCAGCTCATTTGACACTTATTTTCATATTGGGCTGTCCCAGCTCACTTGACACTTCCCAAAATTGCATACTCCATCCGCCCCATTTGAAGCTTCACCATTTTGGTGATGGCACACAAATTAAGAAAAATGATGAGTGTAAGAAGGGTTGTGAGAGGGAAGAAGTTAGTGGGTATGACAAGTGGGGCCTACAATTTAAATATGTGCGAGAGGAAAGTTAGTGAGTATGACAAGTGGGCCCCATAATTCAAGTATGTGAGAGGAGGAAGTGAGTGGGTATGACAAGTGGGGCCTACATTTTTTTTTTCATTTTAGGAAATGATGAAGCTTTCAACGGGACACCCATTTGGGTAAAAGGTGAAGCTTCAAATGAGACGGAGGGAGTACTTTTTATAATTTTATATTCACTCTACCCCACCACTCATTCCCTCTCTTCATTTTCCACCACTCAATTTATTCAACCAACACTACTATTTATCCAACTCATTCTCTTTCTTCATTTTCTACCACACATTTTCCTTATTTTATTAATTATCCGTAATTAGTATGCCCACCTCATGGGTGTCAAGTGAGGTGGGACGGAGGGAATATATTCATGAGTAAATATAGAATGTACCGTATCCATAATCGATACAACCAATAGAATACTATCGTATTCAAATTTTTTTAACTTTTAGTCTAGCATTGTCCTTTTTTTATAATAAAATTGTATTTTTACCAGAGTACAATTAAATACAATATACAAGAAAATAATATTCTCTCCATCCCAGTTGGGTTCATACTTTCCTTTTTGGTCTGTCTCAGTTTAATATTATTAGTTGCTTTATTCCATAAATGGAAAAGAATGAATAGTGATATGGAAAATCTTGCCCTCAAACCTCAAAAAGTTCACTTAATTAAAAAAAACCATTATTTACCTAACTTACTTTCACCCCCTTACTTTATAAATAGTGTTTTGGACATTTATATTTTTTAATCTCTACTTTTGGTTGACTCACATTCAAAGAGTTTACCTGGAAAAGCAGGTCCAAGACACTGAGGGGAGAGAAGAAGCTAGGTCCAATAGAAGTAGAAGGCAAAGGAGGCGGCTAAAGCTCCATTGTTCCCGACCATCCCTTCCGACCATTTTCCTCTTTAACAGGTACCTTAATCCACCCTTCCCTTCCAACTTTGTTCACCCATTTTTTTTCTCCTGAATTGTAACGACCCGAGCCCGCAAGCCCGACCCGCCACATAGGTACCACACACTAGCCCACCAAGCATCTCCTCAATTGGGTCAACCACAGCCCATCACAAGCCTCCAAAAGTCCAATGGATGATTTGATGCTTAGTAGGAGTATATGGGCCTTCTATATAGTACACTCAATTCCCACATATTTCCGATGTGGGATGGGGGATATCACAATCTCCCCCACTCAAACCCTTGCCGTCCCTGGCAAGGTCAATCTATACCCAGATCGTACCCCCGGGCTAGCACGCAGGCTTTAAGGCCGGGGTTCCGCTCTGATACCACTTGTAATGACCCGAGCCCGCAAGCCCGACCCGCCACATAGGTACCACACACTAGCCCACCAAGCATCTCCTCAATTGGGTCAACCACAGCCCATCACAGGCCTCCAAAAGTCCAATGGATGATTTGATGCTTAGTAGGAGTGTATGGGCCTTCTATATAGCACACTCAATTCCCACATATTTCCGATGTGGGATGGGGGATATCACATGAATACTTCTTGTTAGAACCCTAGTTCTTAACTAAGTGTTTTGACAAATAAATTAAGAACATATCTTGGAGTAACAAAGAAGCAAACTGGAAATCATCAAGACACTCATTACAAACTGATAATGATCAAAACCTGCATCAGTCTTGGTCTACTATCTTCATAATCATATCGAGACAGCTGACCTTCAAGATAGCAGACCTTCAACAAATTGTTCAAAGCATCTCAGTCAACTGACACATAAAGTCAAAAGTCAAAAACACTGTTCACAGAATTTAATGACTGACATATATATTTCCAAGATATTGAAGGCCGTTGGAACTCAAACGGATATAATATGAAGACCTATAAATAGAGACCTCTGCACAACTGAAGAATAGCCTTCAAATACATTGTCTTAGCCATTACACAATTTGTTAAAAGCTTCTAAGCAAATCTAAATTGTCAAAGCACTCTTGATATTTATAAATCTGTGCTAATAAAAAAAAAAACATAGATCTCACATAGCTACATAAGAGCCAGTTTAGAGATCACCAAACCTTCACATTTGTGAAACTTTTTTCTTTTTCTTTTTCTTTTTCTGTACTTTGCAACAAGTACAAAGCTTAATTAGTGAGGCTAATTAGGTTAGAAAATTCTGAGGGAATTTTCTTGCAATTTATTGTAATTTCTTGACGTAGTATTATAGTGGATTGCTTCTTCACTGTTGAGGACAGTGAGGCGTGGATGTAGGAGAGTTGCTAAAAGCTCTGAACCACGTTATATCGTTGTGTTTGTGTCTTCTTATCTCACACTTATTCACACACTTATCACATATTATTTACTCATTAAATTCTTCTATTTATTTATATTTTATTCCGCTGCATAACTCTACATACACACACTGCACCTCAAGACAGTCGACCTACTCTGTCAAGACAGTCGACCTCTTGTGCACTAATATTTTACCTGTTTAAGTGTATATTAAGGAACAGGTTCTTTCAATTGGTACCAGAGCTGGTTTCTAAAAGACTTAAGTGTCTTCAAGCTTAACATCTTGTGAAGGATCCAGAAGCACCAACATCATGCCTCAACCAAGAAGAAATAATGAGAAAGACATTCCACATGTTGATGACTGTGGATCATTTGAAATTTTCTCCTCCAAAATCGTAACTTACCTTTATTCAAACAGTGTTTGGAACTGGTTTGTGCTTCATGAAGAAGTCAAGATTCCAACTCAACCTGACACAAATGGAGGAGAGGACAAATACAAGACACCAGACTTATGGACTGAAACTGAAAAACACTTGGTAACAGCTAATCAAAAAGTTAAAAACATCTTACAAAAAAATGTTAATGACTCTTTGGCCCAAGAAATTGGGAAAGTTGAAACTGCTAAAGAAGCCTGAGATTTAATCAAAACCAAGTTTACCAAGCAAACAAGTGTAAAAGCACAAAACCTATATAACCTATTAAGGCAACTTGACAACTTCAAGTTTGCTGTTGGTAAAAGAGTGAGTGCAGCTAAAGACAGATTTAAAGATCTACTTAGACTAGTGTCAGATCATGGCAAGAAACTGGATCAATAAGATTTATGTCTAAAGATCTTTTTCAGCCTTCCCCAAGAATATGAAAAAGTAGCCTTACCAATAAGAGAAGGTATTGAATGGCCTACCATGACTGTTGAACAATATTTTGGCAAATTGGAAGCATATGAACTTGAAGGAACTGTCAAATTACCCACCATTGCCTCATCCTTAGCCAATGCTCACACCATGGCCCTTGCTGCACAAGAAGCTCCTAAAGCTTACTCACAATAGGACATTAACTCCCTAATCTGCAATGCTATTCAGAAAGTCAATCTGTCTCAAAAACCTGAAGTCAAACCATTGACTCAAGAAGACATTCCTAGCCTAATTACCATAGCTGTTAAAAATGCTATGAGACACCAGAAAAGAATGTTTGACAAAAGAAACACAACATCCACTTCTAACCAAGTCCAAACTGAGAAAAAGGATGTCACTTGCTATAACTGTGAAAAATTAGGTCACTATTCTCAAGAGTGCCCTGAACCAAGGAAATTAAGAAACTCCTCAACCCAGAAGAAGTTGTCTTATTCTAAAGATATTATACACAGTTCTAGATGCAATTGCTTCAGCTGTGCCAAAGCCAAACTAGGTGAAAAGAAGGAACAGGTCATGATAGCAGACCTGTCAAAATTCAGTGATGATGAAAGTGAATCCTCAGACTCAGATAATGACATGGATGCCATGATATGTCTAATGGCAAATGAAGGTGAAGACTCAGAAAGTGAAGAAGAACTTGAAGCCCTTGCAGATGCAGAAGAACTGAGAGAGGTAAGCGACTTTCATTCTCTTGATCTTGAAGGTCTTAAAAATTTAGCTTGCACCTTATTTATTCAGAGAAAGAAAAAAGAATCAAGCCTTAGGGTCTTAATAACTGAAAATTTGCAATTTTCTAAGGATCTAGAAAGCCTCAAAAACAAAAATACCCTTCTTAAAACCCAAAATCTCACCCTCCAAAACCAGAATAAACAGCAAGATGACGAGATAGTAGACCTTCATGCTGATGTATTCAATGCCAGAAATAAACACCTCCAAATCAGCAGTCAACTAAAGGAGCTCAACCTTAGAATAGAGACACTGAATGATGAAAACCAAGCATTCAAAGCAAAAATTGAATCTTGGAATAAATAAAGTTCAGCTATGTCTCATTTCCTCTACTCTCAAAGGCATCCCTTTGACAAAACTGGACTAGGTGCAAATAACCCAACCTTGATTGAGTACAAATTACCTGAAGGGGAAAGGAAATTTGAAAAAATGTTACTGGTCAAAATGGGGGACAAAACAATAAGGAAACCCATCTATCCTGTCCAAACAAAACAGGATGTGTACGAGGCTAAAGGAAAAATGAAAGAGGTCAGCTATCATGACCAAGCTTCCAGTAGTAATATTCAAAATACCAATTCCAACAACAAAAATGATGATCCTAACCCTAAAAGGCAATCTCAGACGTGGAAGAACAATCAAACTGGTCAATACAACTACAGACAGCAGACCTATCAAGGACAATCCAGAAGACAGCAGACCTATCAAGGATATCCAAGAAGACAGAAGACCTATCAAAACAGAAACAGAGGAAGAAATGGTCAAAACTATAGCTCTTCAAGGACCCCTAACACTTATACCTCACCCAAATCATACAATCCTTACCCACATCATAACTACCATCATCAACAATTCAGAATGACACCCTATATGTACCAAATCCTATCATACCTAAATTCATTCAACCAAAAATCCTTTGTCCCAAAGAAGAACAGCCCTCCTAAGAAAATTGTAAAAGTTTGGGTCCCTAAGGCTGTCTAACCTCCTGGACCCATAATTCAAAGGGGACCATGTTTATTTTTATTTAATTTTTTTGTAGGACTTTAATAAGGGAATCTGGTACCTAGACAGTGGATGCAGCAGGCACATGACCTTCAACAAACATTGGCTGCAGAACTTCATTTCAAAAGATGGTCCAAATGTTGTTTTTGGAGATAAATCTCAAGCCAGAGTAAAAGGATATGGAGATTTAATCACAAAGAGCATTATCTTATCAAATGTGTCTTATGTGGAAGGCCTCAAGCACAACTTGATTAGCATCAGTCAGATCTGTGACAAAGGATTTCATGTTGTGTGTTCTCATAACCTGTGTCAAGTAAAGAATTCCAATGATGAAATCATTTTAACTGGCCTCAGAAAAGGAAATGTGTACTGCATATCTCTTGAAGTGACTAAATCCTCTAATGCTATGTGTCTACTGTCTTTTAACCAGTCTGATTTGGCATGGCTCTGGCATAAGAGATTAGCCCACTTGAATCTCAAAAGCATAGCTAAACTTGCTGCATCTAAACTTGTCAAAGGACTTCCAAAAATTTCCATCAAAAAGGACAAACTGTGCAATGCTTGTCAGTGTAGAAAACAACAAAGGACCTCCTTTAAAGCCAAAAATAGATTGGATACAAAAAGGCCTCTTGAACTCCTTCATATGGACTTATTTGGACCTATCAGAACTAGAAGTCTTGGAGGAAAAAGATATTCTCTAGTAATAGTTGATGACTTTACAAGATTTTCTTGGATCATTCTCTTAGAATCCAAATCAGAAACACTTGGTCATCTTGTCAAATTGATAGATCAAGTAGAAAACCTAAAAAGCATCAAAGTGGTCAGAATAAGGTCAGATCATGGTACTGAATTTGATAATACTGGAGTTGAAGATTTCTGCAATCAACAAGGAATTAGTCATAACTTCTCAGCCCCTAGAACTCTTCAACAAAATGGAGTGGCTGAAAGAAAGAACAGAACTATATGTGAAGCTGCAAGGACCATGCTATCTGAAAACAACCTCCCTAAGTATTTTTGGGGAGAAGCTGTTACAACTGCAGTCTATGTTCAAAACAAGACCTTGATTAATAAATTCCACCTGAACTCCCTATGAATTGTGGAATGAAAGGACTCCAACTATTTCTTACTTTCATGCCTTTGGAAGTAAGTGCTTCATTCACAATAATGGGAAGAATAATTTGGACAAATTTGAGTCCAAAAGTGATGAAGGGATATTCCTTGGCTACTTTGCTACCAGCAAAGTGTACAAAAAAAGAAGAATGGTTGTTGAAGAATCCATCCATGTGGATTTTGATGAATCTCCCAGTGCCTGGGATGAAAAGATTAATGAGTTTGATGAAACTCTTGGAAATGTTGATTCCATGCCTGAACCTTCACCCATTCTCTCACAAAATTCTAAAAATGACCAACTCGATTATCTTCCTTACAATCTACCCAAATTATCCCCTGAACCCTTTCCTCCCATCAGCAATCTCAAAATCAATGACATTCAACCCTCACCATCAGTTGCAAAAGATAGAACTACCCTAAATAATCCTGTTTTCATTCCTGATAGTAGTCCTACTAATGATAGTGGACCTACCAATGACAATAGACCTACTACTGATACATGTCCTATCCCAACTAACTTGACTGGGATAAACTGTAAGCCTAGCACATCTACTCAAGAACCTTCTATTCCTAATCTGACTAGATCAATTCCTATTTCCAGCATATATATTGATCTCCCTATTTCTACAAACTTCAACAATAATCACCCTGAGTCATTAGTAATTTGTGACATTGCCAGTGGAGTTCAAACAAGGTCAAATCTTGAAGATGAAGCCTTATACAGTGCCTTCATATCCCAGATGGAGCCAAAGAAGATCAATGAAGCTTTGCTTGATGCAGATTGGATAGAAGCAATGGAGGAAGAGCTTGAACAGTTTGAAAGAAACAAAGTTTGGAAACTTGTTCCTAAACCTAAAAATCAAACCATTATTGAAACTAGATGGGTGTTCAGAAACAAGATGAATGAAGATGGTACAGTCATCAGGAACAAAGCAAGATTGGTAGCTCAAGGCTATAGACAAGAAGAAGGTATTGACTATGATGAAACCTATGCTCCAGTTGCTAGACTAGAAGCAATTGGGCTGTTTCTTGCCTATTCATCATCCAAGAATATGACTGTATATCAAATGGATGTTAAAAGTGCATTTCTAAATGGTATTCTCCATGAAAAGGTCTTTGTGGCACAACCTCCTGGATTTGAATCCCCAAAATTCCCAGATCATGTCTACAAACTGGATAAAGCTCTGTATGGACTCAAACAAGCCCCTAGAGCTTGGTATGAAACATTATCTAATTTCCTACTTGAAAAAGGTTTTTCAAAAGGTAAAATTGATAAAACTCTGTTCATCAAAAAGACCAACCAAGATATTCTACTCATTCAAATTTATATGGATGATATTATATTTGGCTCAACTAATGATGATCTCTGTAAGGAATTTGGATCAATAATGCAAGAAAAATTTGAAATGAGCATGATAGGAGAGCTCACTTTCTTTTTGGGTCTGCAAGTCAAGCAATTGCCCAATGGAATCTTTATAAATCAAGGGAAATATACTAGAGATATGCTGAAGAAATTTGATATGCAAAATGTCTCTACAGCCAAAACTCCTCTATCAACAACTGCAAAATTACATGCAGATCCTGAAGGTCAAAGTGTGAATCAAACTTTGTATAGAAGCTTTATTGGATCTCTTCTATATGTCACTGCCTCTAGACCTGACATTATGTTCAGTGTTTGCTTATGTGCAAGATTTCAAGCAGATCCTAAGGAATCCCATTTAGCTGCAGTAAAAAGGATTTTAAGATACCTTAAAGGGACTCCTGATTTTGGAATTTGGTATCCTAAGGAATCTCCTTTATCTCTTATTGGATACACTGATTCAGACTATGCTGGATGCAACTTGGATAGGAAATCCACCAGTGGTAGTTGTCAGTTCCTTGGCTCAAGAATTATAAGTTGGTGCAGCAAAAAACAAACACCAGTTGCTACATCAACTGCAGAAGCAGAATATGTTGCTGCTGGCCTATGTTGTTCACAAGTCCTTTATCTCAAAAATCAACTCAAAGACTTTGGAATTTTTCAAGATCATATTCCTATCTTTTGTGACAATACTAGTGTTATAGCAATGACTGAGAATCCAGTCCAGCATTCTAAAACAAAGCACATTAAAGTTAGACACCATTTCATAAGAGATCATGTTGAAAAGGGTGATATATGTCTTTCTCATGTGTGCACTGAGAATCAACTAGCTGACATTCTCACAAAGGCACTTGATGAACAAAGATTCAGCTACTTAAGGGCAAACATGGGAATGCTGAACATGCCAAGCAAATAAAAGGGAGATATCATTAAAACTTAGTGGAGTACATATCTAAAAGGAGTAAAATACAATAAAAAGGCGCCATAAAAGGCTTCCCTACTCCTATAAACCAAAAGGAGCCAAAAACATGTCATCTGCTCCATCTTCACTCAAGACAGCCGACCTCTCCACTAGGTCAACTATCTTCAATTCTCAGAAATTACTCCTCTGACTTCCATGGTCCTTCAACAAAAGAGCACTCTGCTGACGTATCTACGTCCTCCTTCATCCCTCCATATGATGTCCCAACAAATGGCTGACCTGATTCATTAGATCTCTCCAGAATGAGTCTAATATCCCATCTCCACAACTCAACTCCTCTGACAGATTGATTTGATGAAGGCCATACAGATTTAAGCCACCAATTCCTTGCTTCCTGTGGCTTAGGGAAAGTATCTAAAGGTGATGAGAAGCTGAAAGTACCAGAGGAATTATGACTCTCACTAAACACATATGCCTCATTTGATCTAAAGCTTCCCTCCTCCTTATTCCCAAATCTGAGTGGACTACAGCAAGCAAAATACTTACTTGATAAAAGGGAAAATGAGCTGGTCTTAGTATAAGAACTTCCATCATAATTGTCTCCTTGGCCTTCCCCCCTCTCTCCTTTCTTGCCTATCACTAAATCAACCTTCCTCTCCTCCTGCAAAAGATCAAGCAAAGACCTTTTAGGTCCTATGTCTTCTTCAATTTCTGATATTTTGGCTTTGCCCTTGCCAATGTCACACCTCTTTTCTACCTCCTCCCCTCTCTTCAGCTTATTTCTTTCTTCCTTAACAAACTCTTCTCTAGCATGGAGCCACATTTCTTTCTTAATAGACCTCTCCATCAATTCCACCTTTTTAAGTGGATCATTTGGAAGCAATTGATCCACCTTCTGCTCACTTATCAAGGCTTCTTGTGCCTGATACTCCCTATACTCCTTCAAAAACTTGTTATCCTTTACCTCTTCCTCCTTCTCCTTAAATTTCAACTTCTTTACAAGATCAAACATCTTGCTTGGGCTAAAAATGTTTGTTAGTCTACCCATTTTTTTGAAGAAATTTTGAAAGAAGAAGATCTACTATCTTACTTTGAACTCTCTATAAATATGAATATTTGTTGT
This sequence comes from Campanula takesimana, assembly GCA_026119855.1. Lineage (NCBI taxonomy): Eukaryota > Viridiplantae > Streptophyta > Magnoliopsida > Asterales > Campanulaceae > Campanula > Campanula takesimana. Next base: position 339,504 of record JAOWBW010000579.1, read on the forward strand.
TGTGATGTATAATTCACCAACAAATGCTTCTTATATAGAAAGATTTCACATCATTTAATTCACCTCGAGAATGAATGTTATAGATACAATGATGACAGTAGACCTCAAAAGATGTATTCCAGTAAGGCTGATTTGATATGCTAAAATCAAGTTGACTGAAATTACTGGATTAATAGAAGAATATTGGACTTAACCATGTCAATATTTATTAAGGGTATAAAGAATGTTTGCTCCGTTTACGCTATGTCCTCTGCGTAAACATAAAAAGAAGATAGTTACTGCTTTAACAGTTAAGACTGTGATGAGTCACCTGCTTGTCCACATCACTTATGTTTTTCCATTAAAGGGCATGTCTTTTCACCTTTCTACCGTTGTCCCCTAAACTATTAAAAGCCACCGTTTCTAGTAACCTATCATCTTTATAAAACCCTTCCTCCTCATTCAAAAAAATTGACCATTACATCCTCTGCTTCTTTCTCTCAAACCCTAGAAAAATGTCTTCATCCGCTCATGGCTATCGCATCAAAAAGTCGTTTTACATTAATCCAGCTGGTGGATGGATCGGAGAACTTCTCTCAAATGCAAAGCTTAAGACATTCATGGAAGCCAAGCATCCAATTCTTCCTATACTCTGTTCTCACATCTACGACAATAGAGTATGGACTCAGCAACACAATATCCAATTTACCCTCCAAGGTACCTCCTACACCATATCTCCTAGTGATGTTGCTGCTACTTATGGCACCTTAAATGAACCCCACATGATTACAAACATTTGGAATTCCAACATCAACTACTCTTCCCAAACTACTACTATAGAAGGATGGCCTAATTACCAAAGTGACAAACCTGTTTATAAAAAGTTCTTTTCTGCCAAATTCTCCATCTTAGCTGATGTAATTATGAAAGGTTTGTGTCGAAAGACCTCCTCTCATCATGTCATGAGCCCCAATGAGTGGAAGCAATTATTATGTCTGTTACACAAAGTTCAAACCACAAACTGGAGTTTTGTGCTGTTGTCTAACTTTAGGCTTAGATCTGGTCATCATCCCCTCAAAATCAAATCCAAATCCTCCACAAATACTGGGCTTTATAGATTCATGAGTGGGATTTTGCTTCACATTGGGAGAACGATGAGAGTTAGAGTCCCAGCCCCCTATGATAGCCAAGCAGACCATCACAGATACAAGGTTTTTAGTATTCATAACTTTTCTTACAAACAACAAGGTAAGGTACAAGAACCCATTGGAGATGAAAACTCACCTACCCATACCTCATCAATCTCTGGAAGTGATATTGAAAGAGAGACCTTAGCTGAAATGATTCATAACATTAAGGGAAAAGGTAGGAAAGACAAAGGACCCAAGATAGTGGACCTGGATGATGACTCCACTGTGCATGAACCTCTAGCCAAAATCATTCCACCTTTGCTTATTGAAGCACCTCCACCCTCTACTCCTGGTTCCAGCACCACTCAAAGCCCTTCTCCCTCCCCAAAAAACTCTCTTGTTTACAAAAGAACAAAAGCCAAACCTAAACAAACTCCAATACCAGAAATATCCAAATCCCAACCCTCCAGAAAATCAAAGAGACTTCAAAAAGAAAATGAACCCATTAATATAGATGAAGTTCCCATATTCTCAGTCATACCCCTTAGCAAGAGAAGAAAATTGATTATCCCTGAAGAAGAATCACCACCTCCTTCTCCCTCTATCTCTCCCCCTGAACCCTTTGATTTTGACCCTGCACCTCATAGCTCTTCTACTGAAACCTTAAGTTCAGGAGCTCAAGAAGCTGCAGAAGCCCTCAAAACCCTCACTCAATCTCAAACCAAAAAGGCTTCCTCACCCCCTCCTCTCTCTCCTATATCTTCAGGTCCTCTATCTTCCTCATTCATGCCCACTCCTGGTCTGTTTTCTCAATTTGAGGAAGTAGCTGTTGAAACAAAAAGGGGGAATATAATTCTTGATAGTTTTGTGCTTTCAGTTGAACAAGAAAGAGGGAATGATAATTTTGAACATACACAGGGTCAGACAGTTGACCTGGGTAGAACTGTGGCCATGATAACTGACCTTGCCCAATCTCTTCCCAGTGCCCCAAAAACAATTCCTTCAACCCAACTAACCATTGAGAGACCTATTCATCCCTCTTCCTCTCTACCTATATCATCTGGAAAGGGAAAAGCCATCCTTGTTGAAGACAACCCTTTTGACAAAGAAGCCTACTCTACCTTATCTGATATGGAAAAGATTTCCAAATTTCATGAACTGGAAGAAAAGTTTGGTTTTGAGGTCACCTGGAAAAGTCTTGGGCTAGACAAAACCCCTCCTACTGGTCAATCTTCCTCCTCCATTCCTCCTTCCAGAATAGATGACCCCCACATTCACTCCAACTCATCCTTTGATATCATTTCTCCTGGTCCATACAACTCCTCAACAGATCCATTATTCTCAACCAACTTGCTTTACCTATACTATGTACCCCCTCCCTGGTTCATTTATCATCCAGTGGATCTATCTATCTCATCCATTCTTCCTCTTGGTCTTTCCTTTGACCATCTTGAGTTTCCCCAAGAAATCTTCAGCTCTGCTATCTCCAGTAAGTACTGGACCTACTCAAAAGCCCAGCTGAAAATGACTGCTAGAGAGCTTGCTGGAAGAATATTTTTTGTGCACAATGAGTGGAAGACCTTCAGACTAGCCATGAACCACTTCTACATCCATGAGACTCCTCTTGTCCCCTCAAGCCTAACTGGAGGTAAAATGGCTCAATGGGAAAAGTTCTTCTCCCAATGGTTATCTCCCAAGCTCAATGAAGGCATGCATATGCAATCTGGAGTAGTTCTGACCAAATGCATTGACCTCATCAAAGTCATATATTGGAAACTGGTCTGTGAGAAGATGTTTGGTTTTTATGCTCTCAAGAGATTATTTGGAGGAATCCTTCCTAGTCCTTCAATTTTCCCAAATGAACCATCTCTTCAAGACCCTTTTCATCAATATTCCTGCCCTCTAATACCTGATCTAGTTGTGCCTGCATACCCATCCACATTTCCTGCTGCCACTCATGAATACATCAATGCAGTTGGGAACTATGTGAGAGCTCAAATGAAAGGACTCAGAATTGACTTGACCAAGCTTGTCCAAGAAACACTTGCTGGCAAGACAGTTGACCAGACTGAAGCTTCAACCCATCCAAGAAACTTCAGAGATGTCACTCAGGCTCAAGAAATCTTTACCCAAGATCAACCACCATCAAGAGATCAAGCAACAACAAGACATCTTCTGTAACGCCTCACTCAATTGCATTTAAATAATTTGCATTATGTATAGATATATTATATTTATACATCATTTTGTGATTTATTATGTGTTAGTTATATTATTTAGATGAATAAATAACAATGAATGCATAAGAAGTTAGAAAACTTAACCAAAGTTAGGGGCTAAATTGATTAAAATGGAACTTAGAGGGCTTATGGGCACAATGTGGAAAATGAGTTTGATTGGGATCTTTATCCCTTCCCTTTCTCAGTCACTCAACACACACACACACAATTACTTCCCCAAACTCTCTCTCTTTATCTGCAACTCCACGAAGAACAAAGGTAAGGGTTTAGTTTTGTCCAATTTTTCTTGCCTCAATTACTTGCTTGATTCAAGAACTAATTACATAAAAATGATCAGGGTGGTGAGTAGAGCATCTCCATATTTTTCTTATCATTTTTCAACAAGTTTGGTTCCGGAGTAGGTAAGAGTAATTATCATTTCATTTTCTTGATTTCATATATTTCTTTGGGTTTTGGGTTCTAATGGTCTTCAACTACTCAGGAAATCGGGTAGATCATTTCTAGGCAAGTAGAGTATATTTTCATCTATAAATCTCTTAAAGAGGTAAGTACTACTTCCCCTTTTCCATGTAATTTATGTGTATAATTGTTTATATATGTAATTGATGGGATTATATCAGGGGAAACCTAGCTGGGTTTGTGTTTTTGGGTTGTAAGGTGCTTTAGGCATGTTCATGTTGTTCTTATACTGGGATTGGGAAGGTTTTGTTATTACACAATGTTAAGTGTTACAAGTAGTGTTGTACTTTTCGGACGGTGAAACGAAGGGAGTATAAAGAATTTTGGTTAGACATGAATCGATCATAACTTGGTCGTTTTTAATCGAAATAAAATGATTTTTGAGTCTAACTTGACTAATTTTTCGAGAGAAATTGAATGAAACAGGTATCAAAATCTGAAACCTTATAAATTGTTCCCAGAATCTCGGTTATGATAGAAGTATATTATAAATCGTTAAAAGAACAAGTTAATCTTTGAAAATTCATAAATAATTCATCCGAACGCGGAATTAAATGATTTTTGGGTCTAAATTCATTAGCTTTTAAAGGTCTTTCTAATGAAATAGTTATCTGTTGCCAAAGTGTTACGTATTTGTCCCAGATTTAGGATCTTTGTTGCTGCTGTTTATGATAGTCTTATAAATGTGTTATAAGAAGTTAATATGATAAGTAAGTGATCGTTTTAAGTCTCTTCATGACTACTAGAAGATGAATTGGTAAATGATACATACTAAATGTGTTACAAGTGGATTTGATCATTTTATGCAATTATGCCTAAGTGATGTACATGGTTGATGGTCTAGTCCCTTACTTTGGGCCTAGTACTAGTTTCATATTGTCAAGTAAATATTACTTGTGTATTTGGTTGTGAGTCCAGCTGGTTTATGTGTTTCGGGGGTGTATAGGTTCACGTTTATTATGAGAGCTGGGGCTGAGTAATAACCGTGAATCTATGCATCTGTGACCGTTTGCTCCTACTATTGATCACAGTAGGGGTCTAGCTTTATCAATGATTGGAGCATTAAGAACAATGATTGAATAGCTCTTTTGTTCTTGGTTCTTGGTTTGAGATACTGGGTAACGGGTCTCCTCTGATTTTGTGAAGCGGCCTTCAACATGAAGATCGACATCAACGTTATGTTTGGGTATGGAGTAATAAGGAGGAAAGAAATATCCTTTGTAATGTGTACTTAGCTATACGTGTTACATAATGAGTAGGAGTAGCTACTCATGTGATGTGCTACTTGATATATATATTGTTAATGAACTGCTGCCATGCTTCATTTCTATATGTATGCATATCATGCTATGATAGTAGTAACTTACTGAGATTTTATCTCACCCCGTTTATTGTTTCTTTGTTTTCCTTAGATCCAAAGAAGGCTAGCGATAGCTTGAGGTGAGGATCGTAGTACCCAGTTCTGGTGCTAAGGGAAATTTCTTTTGGGTAGGTTATTATACTTTTGTTTTGTGAGGACGTTGGTTAGACTGAGTATGTTAAACTCAGAAATTTTGGGGTACAATTGTGTATTTGTAAATAAAGTTGTCTTCTTTTGTTTACCGGCTTGTAGGCCGAGTAATGGAAGTATAGAAGTTAGTTTTTGGCTATGTAATGTGGTAAGAGGTGGTCAAGTGTTGAACCATCTTTAGTTGTGTATCTCCTACGTCATTAAAGGAGTATAGTTGTATTTTAATTTTAAATTTTACCCTTTTTTTTTAAAAGTAGTGATGTGTCTGAATTCTATGGTTTATAGCAAATCTAAGGATTCGGGGCGTTACAGTTGGTATCAGAGCTATGGTTAGCTCTAAGCTTGGATAGGGTCTATGGCCTAGGTGGGTTGATTTTTGGGTGTGTTATTAACGTCGAGTGTTTATGTGTAGGGTGGAGATGAGTCATTCTGAGGATATTGGTAGTAGTACTCAGGGAAATGAGGAATCCGAAAATCCTTCTGTAGAAGTGGGTAATGATCATAATGTGGATTACAAGCAGATGTTTCAACTATTAGCTCAATTTGTCTCCAACCAGCAAGGACAAGATAATCCGGGGCAGGCACAGTCAGGAGCTGATGACAAGGGTTATGCCAGTCGTCTTGCCAAGTTCCTGAAAATGCAACCTCGTAGCTTTGATGGAGAACCCGATACAGTGAAAGCTGAGGAGTGGATAGAGAGTATTGAGAAGATATTCGCTGCTCTGAAATGTGAGGATAAAGAGAAGGTAACCTTTGCAACTTTTAAACTAGAAAAGGCTGTGGAGCACTGGTGGAAGGTGTTATGCCAAAGCTGGGAGCAAGAGAAAGATATACAACATACTTGGGCGGATTTTCTTAAAGAGTTCAACTCACAGTTCATTCCCTCGGTTGTCCAAGATCGAAGAGAGATGGAATTTCTGAATTTAGTGCAAGGAAATATGACGGTGGGACAATACTCTTCTGAATTCACCAAGTTAGCAAGGTATTGTAGCCACTTGGTTCCAACTGAAATAAAGAGGGCTCAAAGGTTCGTGAAGGGATTAAAGACGGAGTATAGGAAACAACTTCTTTCCTTACAACTTACTAGTTACCGACAAGCAGTTGAGAGGGCGTATGTAATTGAGAATGACATTGATGAACATAAAGTTAAACCGGGAGTTTCTATGGGAGGTCAACCATCAGTACGTGTTCCAGAGAGGGCTCAGAGTATGGGAAGTAAAAGGGGTGGATTTAACCGACCGAGTGGTCGATCTCCGAAGCAAGCAGAAAGTATGGGAAGTGTATCAGTGGGTTCAAAGCCAAATGTTTCGAGTTCGAAGTGGACTTGCAAGTATTGTTCCAAGGATGGCCATACTGAAGACCGGTGTTGGTTGAAATAAGGAAAATGCTTAAACTGTGGTGAGAGTGGACATTTCAAAAGGGATTGCCCAAAGAATAAGGGAACTTCGGGAGAAGGTACCGGACAGCAGGCTTCGGGTAGTAAGCGGGATAGTGGGGGTCGGCCTAAGGTTCAAGGTCGAGTATTTGCTATTGATCAGGATAGGGTGGCTGAGTCTACAGCAGTGATAGGAGGTACCATTTTTCTTTTTAGTACGCGAGCGCGAGTTCTTATAGATCCAGGATCATCTCATTCTTATGTGGCATCACATTTTGTGTCTCATTTACCTGTTGTTCCTGATGCTATGCCTTATGTATTAGAAGTATCTTCTCCAATGGGAGATTGCATGCTAGCTACAGAAGTATATAAGAATTGTGATGTGCTTATAGGTAATCATACCCTTCAAGCTGATCTAGTAGTATTGCCCATATGGGATTTTGATGTGATACTTGGTATGGACTGGCTTTATATGCATTATGCCTCTGTTGACTGTCATAAAAAGGTGGTCACTTTTTCTGTGCCGGGTTTGCCTGAATTTATTTTTGAAGGTGATAGACCTATGTGTAGTTTTCATGTTATATCTGCTTTGAGGGCTAGGAAGTTGTTGTCTGGGGGTTGTACTGGGTATCTTGCTTGTGTTGTTGACAAGAGTGTGTCTGTAGCAAAGCTGGAGGATATTTCTGTGGTGTCTGAGTTTTCGGACGTGTTTTCTACTGAATATAGTATGCCACCGGACCGGGAACTTGAATTTTGTATTGAGTTATTACCAGGTACCACACCGATATCTAAAGCTCCATATAGAATGGCTCCCGCTGAGTTAAGAGAATTGAAGAAGCAACTCGAGGAGTTACTGGAGAAAGGGTTTATCCGGCCTAGTGTGTCTCCTTGGGGTGCACCAGTATTATTTGTGAAGAAGAAGGATGGTACTCTGCGGTTATGTATTGACTACCGGGAGCTTAATCAGGTAACAATTAAAAACAAGTATCCGCTACCTCACATTGACGACCTGTTTGATCAACTTTAGGGGTCCGTTGTTTATTCAAAGATTGATTTAAGAAGTGGGTATCACCAATTGAAAGTCCGAAAAGAAGATATACCAAAGACGGCCTTACGTACCAGGTACGGACATTATGAGTTCGTGGTTATGCCATTTGGGTGGACGAATGCTCCTGCGGTGTTTATGGATTTGATGAATCGGGTTTTCAAACCCTATCTAGATTGTTTTGTGGTGGTTTTTATAGATGACATCTTGGTTTATTCTAAATCCAAGGTGGAGCACGAGCAACATTTGAGGATGGTATTGGGTGTTCTTCGGGACAAGCAATTGTTTTCCAAATTTAGTAAGTGTGCCTTCTGGTTAGAAGAAGTTTCTTTCTTGGGACACGTGGTGTCAGAGGCCGGTATTTCTGTTGATCCTTCAAAGATAGAAGCCATAGTTAAATGGAAGAGACCAACTACAGTCACCGAGGTACGTAGTTTTCTGGGATTGGCAAGCTATTATCGAAGGTTTATTGAGGGATTTTCTAAAATTGCTACACCAATGACAAGCTTGACTCGAAAATCTATAGCCTTCGAATGGGATAACAAACGTGAAGCGAGTTTTCAGGAGTTGAAAAGAATATTGACGGTGGCTCCAGTATTGGCTTTGCCTAAGGGGTCAGATAATTTTGTGGTTTACACGGATGCTTCCAAGAAAATTAACTCCTTATGAAGTGAGTTATCCTACTCATGACTTAGAGCTGGCTGTAATTATATTTGCGTTACACAAGTGGAGGCATTATTTATATGGGGCTAGATTTGAAGTGTTCACAGATCATAAGAGCCTAAAGTATTTATTTTCTCAAAAAGAACTTAATATGAGACAATGTAGATGGATGGAAAAGTTGAAGGATCATGATTGTACAATTTTATATCATCCGGGAAAAGCTAATGTGGTGGCAGATGCTTTGAGTAGGAACACCTATGTTGCACATTTGATGGCACGAGAGTGGAAATTGTTAGAAGATTTACGAGACTGGAATCCTTATGAGTCGAGTCATGGCATGAGTTTCGCGAATATAAAGGCTACATCTGTTCTACTTCAACAGATTAAAGAAGCTCAAAAGATTGATCCCGAAGTGCAAAAGATTGTTAGTGGAATGAAAGAAGGTAAACAACCCGACTTTTCCTTTAATAATGATGGGATTCTTACTTTTCGTGGTAGGGTTTGTATTCCAGTTGATAGTGAGATTAAATCGCAAGTATTAGAGGAGGCTCATAAGACAAAGTATACCATACATCCGTGAAGTACGAAAATGTATCAAGATATGAAGAAGCATTTCTGGTGGAACTGTATGAAAAGGGAGATTGCAGATTATGTGTCTAAATGCCTAACATGTCAACAGGTGAAAGTGGAACATCAACGTCCTGCAGGTTTGTTACAACCTTTAGAGATTCCTGAATGGAAATGGGAGTATATCACCATGGATTTTGTAACCGGTTTACCACGTACTCGAAAGGGTTATAAAGCAGTTTAGGTTATAGTAGATCGGTTAACCAAGTCGGCTCACTTTTTGCCTGTTTCTATGGGGTATTCATTGACTCAGTTGGCTTCTCTATATGTTCAAGAGATAGTCCGGCTTCATGGGGTTCCGGTGAGTATAGTATCTGATAGAGATCCTTGGTTTACATCCCGATTTTGGCAGGCTCTTCAAGGGGCAATGGGGACTAAATTGAATTTCAGCACGGCATTTCACCCACAGTCAGATGGGCAGTCGGAAAGGCTAGTACAGATTCTTGAGGATATGTTACGAGCATGTGCTGTTGACTTCAAAGGTAGTTGGGATGTTCATTTACCGTTAGTTGAATTTGCTTATAATAACAGCTACCAGTCTAGTATTGAGATGGCCCCCTACGAAGCATTGTATGGTCGTAAATGTAGATCACCTATATGTTGGGATGAGGTCGGGGAAGCAAAGCTTTTGGGACCCGAAATGGTTCAACAGTCGGTAGAGAGTGTGAGATTGATTCGGGATAGATTGAGGGCAGCTCAAAGTCGTCAAAAGAGTTATACTGATAACAGAAGAAGAGATCTTGAATTCCAAGTCGGGGATTTCGTGTTCTTGAAAGTATCACCTCAGAAAGGTGTGAAACGATTTGGGAAGAAAGGGAAGTTGACTCCTCGGTATATAGGACCATTTGAAGTACTTGAGAGGATTGGGAAATTGGCTTATAGACTTGCTTTACCGCCATCATTGTTCGGGGTCCATAATATGTTTCATGTCTCTACTCTTCGTAATTATATCGTGGATGAATCTCATGTTCTTGAGTGTGAGCCAATGGAATTCCAACCTGATTTATCCTACGAGGAGTTACCGGTAGAAATTCTTGACCGGAAGGAACAAGTCTTGCGTACCAAGAGAATTCCTCTTGTGAAAGTATTGTGGAGAAACCATGAAATCGAAGAGGCTACTTGGGAAACTGAGCGAGAAATGCGAGAGAAATACCCGAGTCTATTTGATAATTTCGGTAAGTAATTATGATCATTTAGACAAATAAAATTCGCGGACGAATTTTCTTAATTTGGGGAGGATGTAACGCCTCACTCAATTGCATTTAAATAATTTGCATTATGTATAGATATATTATATTTATACATCATTTTGTGATTTATTATGTGTTAGTTATATTATTTAGATGAATAAATAACAATGAATGCATAAGAAGTTAGAAAACTTAACCAAAGTTAGGGGCTAAATTGATTAAAATGGAACTTAGAGGGCTTATGGGCACAATGTGGAAAATGAGTTTGATTGGGATCTTTATCCCTTCCCTTTCTCAGTCACTCAACACACACACACACAATTACTTTCCCAAACTCTCTCTCTTTATCTGCAACTCCACGAAAAACAAAGGTAAGGGTTTAGTTTTGTCCAATTTTTCTTGCCTCAATTACCTCAATTACTTGCTTGATTCAAGAACTAATTACATAAAAATGATCAGGGTGGTGAGTAGAGCATCTCCATATTTTTCTTATCATTTTTCAACAAGTTTGGTTCCGGAGTAGGTAAGAGTAATTATCATTTAATTTTCTTGATTTCATATATTTCTTTGGGTTTTGGGTTCTAATGGTCTTCAACTACTCAGGAAACCGGGTAGATCATTTCTAGGCAAGTAGAGTATATTTTCATCTATAAATCTCTTAAAGAGGTAAGTACTACTTCCCCTTTTCCATGTAATTTATGTGTATAATTGTTTATATATGTAATTGATGGGATTATATCAGGGGAAACCTAGCTGGGTTTGTGTTTTTGGGTTGTAAGGTGCTTTAGGCCTGTTCATGTTGTTCTTATACTGGGATTGGGAAGGTTTTGTTATTACACAATGTTAAGTGTTACAAGTAGTGTTGTACTTTTGGGACGGTGAAACGAAGGGAGTATAAAGAATTTTGGTTAGACATGAATCAATCATAACTTGGTCGTTTTTAATCGAAATAAAATGATTTTTGAGTCTAACTTGACTAATTTTTCGAGAGAAATTGAATGAAATAGGTCTCAGAATCTGAAAACTTATAAATTGTTCCCAGAATCTCGGTTATGACAGAAGTATAGTATAAATCGTTAAAAGAACAAGTTAATCTTTGAAAATTCATAAATAATTCATCCGAACTCGGAATTAAATGATTTTTGGGTCTAAATTCATTAGCTTTTAAAGGTCTTTCTAATGAAATAGTTATCTGTTTCCAAAGTGTTACGTATTTGTCCCAGATTTAGGATCTTTGTTGCTGCTGTTTATGATAGTCTTATAAATGTGTTATAAGAAGTTAATATGATAAGTAAGTGATCGTTTTAAGTCTCTTCATGACTACTAGAAGATGAATTGGTAAATGATACATACTAAATGTGTTACAAGTGGATTTGATCATTTTATGCAATTATGCCTAAGTGATGTACATGGTTGATGGTCTAGTCCCTTATTTTGGGCCTAGTACTAGTTTCATATTGTCAAGTAAATATTACTTGTGTATTTGGTTGTGAGTCCAGCTGGTTTATGTGTTTCGGGGGTGTATAGGTTCACGTTTATTATGAGAGCTGGGGCTGAGTAATAACCGTGAATCTATGCATCTGTGACCGTTTGCTCCTACTATTGATCACAGTAGGGGTCTAGCTTTATCAATGATTGGAGCATTAAGCACGATGATTGAATAGCTCTTTTGTTCTTGGTTCTTGGTTTGAGATACTGGGTAACGGGTCTCCTCTGATTTTGTGAAGCGGCCTTCAACATGAAGATCGACATCAACGTTATGTTTGGGTATGGAGTAATAAGGAGGAAAGAAATATCCTTTGTAATGTGTACTTAGCTATACGTGTTGCATAATGAGTAGGAGTAGCTACTCATGTGATGTGCTACTTGATATATATATTGTTAATGAACTGCTACCATGCTTCATTTCTATATGTATGCATTTCATGCTATGATAGTAGTAACTTACTGAGATTTTATCTCACCCCGTTTATTGTTTCTTTGTTTTCCTTAGATCCAAAGAAGGCTAGAGATAGCTCGAGGTGAGGATCGTAGTACCCAGTTCTGGTGCTAAGGGAAATTTCTTTTGGGTAGGTTATTATACTTTTGTTTTGAGAGGACGTTGGTTAGACTGAGTATGTTAAACTCAGAAATTTTGGGGTACAATTGTGTATTTGTAAATAAAGTTGTCTTCTTTTGTTTACCGGCTTGTAGGCCGAGTAATGGAAGTATAGAAGTTAGTTTTTGGCTATGTAATGTGGTAAGAGGTGGTCAAGTGTTGAACCATCTTTATTTGTGTATCCCCTACGTCATTAAAGGAGTATAGTTGTATTTTAATTTTAAATTTTACCCGTTTTTTTTAAAAGTAGTGACGTGTCTGAATTCTATGGTTTATAGCAAATCTAAGGATTCGGGGCGTTACATCTTCTACTTGGTCCTGCTCCTTCAGTTTCAAGAAAACTGGGAAAGAAGGAACCCTTGCTGAAAAAGAGTCAACTGATCAACCATGGCATTCAGTATGATGAAAGAATGAGTCTCACTTGGAACAACAAGCTGTACTACTTCAGGTTCAACAAAAAGCAACTTCAACTACTAAATCTTGAAAGAGAAAGACATCTGACTGCAGTAGACCTTGGAAAAGCACAACCTGAACCTGAGTATCAAGTGATGACAGTATTGAAGCTCTATTTCACTAAGTCTTTTTATCTCAATACTTTCTCTATTATTTTTGAACAATTTTTTTTTTGGGATATAAGCTTTAACCTTTACATCTCTTTGTGATCTAATTGTGTTTTGTTTCAATATATATTAATTTCTCTTACAGATGTTACTCTGCCTCTTAATTATTTCCCAAAAAGGGGGAAATTGTTAGAACCCTAGTTCTTAACTAAGTGTTTTGACAAATAAATTAAGAACACATTTTAGAGTAACAAAGAAGCAAACTGGAAATCATCAAGACACTCATTACAAACTGATAATGATCAAAACCTGCATCAGTCTTGGTCTACTATCTTCATAATCATATCGAGACAGCTGACCTTCAAGATAGCAGACCTTCAACAAATTGTTCAAAGCATCTCAGTCAACTGACACATAAAGTCAAAAGTCAAAAACACTGTTCACAGAATTTAATGACTGACATATATATTTCCAAGATATTGAAGGCCGTTGGAACTCAAACGGATATAATATGAAGACCTATAAATAGAGACCTCTGCACAACTGAAGAATAGCCTTCAAATACATTGTCTTAGCCATTACACAATTTGTTAAAAGCTTCTAAGCAAATCCAAATTGTCAAAGCACTCTTGATATTTATAAATCTGTGCTAATAAAAAAAAAAAAAAACATAGATCTCACATAGCTACATAAGAGCCAGTTTAGAGATCACCAAACCTTCACATTTGTGAAACTTTTTTCTTTTTCTTTTTCTTTTTCTGTACTTTGCAACAAGTACAAAGCTTAATTAGTGAGGCTAATTAGGTTAGAAAATTCTGAGGGAATTTTCTTGCAATTTATTGTAATTTCTTGACGTAGTATTATAGTGGATTGCTTCTTCACTGTTGAGGACAGTGAGGCGTGGATGTAGGAGAGTTGCTAAAAGCTCTGAACCACGTTATATCGTTGTGTTTGTGTCTTCTTATCTCACACTTATTCACACACTTATCACATATTATTTACTCATTAAATTCTTCTATTTATTTATCTTTTATTCTGCTGCATAACTCTACATACACACACTGCACATCAAGACAGTCGACCTACTCTGTCAAGACAGTCGACCTACTCTGTCAAGACAGTCGACCTCTTGTGCACTAATAGTTTACATGTTTAAGTGTATATTAAGGAACAGGTTCTTTCACTTCTATACATACCCTTCTAGTTGCTATTCACTGTGTTCGAAATAGATTTTGATTAAAACCCTCACCCTTCCATCCTTTTGTTGTTTCTTGAATGCTTTGATTTTGTGAGTTTTTATCATTTTTTAAAGCTAATTTGTTGAAGAATGCGGTTCAGCATTATGTTCTTTTTGGGGGTTTAGGGTTTTAGATTCATTTGATTGAGTTATGAAATAAGTGAATAAATTTTGTATGTAATTTGGGTAGTTTCGCATTTCATTTTAGTGGTGTAAATGATTATTCTTTAGGTTTTTGTTGCTTCATTATGGAATGGAAATTCAGTCGCCTTCCTATTGTCGTGGCTTAAATAGGAATGTTCTCCTTGAATCTATAGAAGTCCGAAAGAAATATATTTTGAAAAATTGGTCTTGCCCCAAATTGGTATTATGTCTCCATTTTCACTACATTTTCATGCCACATTGCCACTGTAACAAGTATACAAGTTTGGTGTTGTGGATTAAGAGCGACAGAGCTAGGATTTTAATCAAAGGTGGTCAAAATTGATACCCCTCCATCCCAAACTTACGGTTACTAAAATTGAATGTGCGGAGATTAAGAAAAAAATAGGTTTTGTGAGTGGGAAGGAGAGAGAAAATGAGATTGTGGATAGTTGTTGTGAGTGGGGAGGAGAGAGAAAATTGAACATTTTTGTAAGTAACCAAAAGTACGGGACACCCAAAACGAAAATAAGTAACCATAAGTTTGGGACGGAGGGAGTAATATTTACAAAAATGGTCAAATTACAACATAATTCTAAATTCACTTATCAAAAGGGGGTTACAATTGGTAAAATCAACATTTTTAATGGGGAAATATGAAATTTTTCATAATTGCAAGGGCATGATTTGCGTAGGTTCAAAATTTAAAGGGGGTCAGCTGATTACCACCATAAAATGGGCTTTGCTATTGGTGGGTAGGGGGTGGGGGTGGGGAAGTGTTTTGCATCAAACAGTTACGAGTATATCTGGATCTTCAGTGTATTTCTAAATACTAGTATTTGTTGACTGCTCCATGGCCGATAAATCTTCCATCTTAAATACCACAGCTGTTTGTGATAGTTTCTTAGTTGTTCGTCCACTTGGAATGTTTCTTCTCTGTCACCCCCTTCTCCTCATTTTCATATTCTATCTGTTCTATGTCTCTCACTCCCCCTCACTATACATATGCGTGTGTGTGTGTGTGTTGTGTTTATATAGTATGGATAGTTACTCATGCATGATGCATGTGCATTTTTTTTTCTTCTAAAGAAGGCTTCTTACTTTTCTTTGCCTACTCTTTTATTAGTCTCCACTTGGTACTATCTCCTCATTTGATTTCCTTTTTTCTTCATAAGGTACCTGTAAGAGAGTCTCCTTATCCTTCCACATAATTACTTATGTATATCTATCTTTGAAGATTTTCCTCTTATCTTTTATCTGTTTTCTGGTTTTCCTGCTTTTTTAAGCAAGCAGTAGGAAGGGGATACAGTCAATTCCTCTCTTTTGTCGCTCTATGTGTACACTCCCTCCGTCCCTCTTTAATCTACAAAAATTACCTATTTGGTTGTCCCACTTTAACTTTCAATGACGCAGCACGGAAGCGATAGGTTTCGTGAGTAGCGCACTAGACACAAGATTTCACAAGCGATGAAACCTCAAACACATAAACCTTGGAATCCACCAAGAAAGAGAAGAAATTCTCCCGGAACAAAGTTCAATTGATAAAATAAAAGTTGTTACCCTCAAACAATGAAAGAAAAGTATTTAAACTACTAACAAATAATAAACCCTAGTCTAACAAATACCCAAACTACCCTAATTAATAATAAAGAAACAAAGATAAAAGTAATACTAAATTGTTTTAATAAAACCCTAAATAAAGCAGAACTCGGCAACTCGTCTGGTCCAAAAATCGACACCGAGCGGGCGCCTGAAATGGACCAAGCGGGCGCTTGAATCACGGCAGAAACTTCAGCCCTTTTGAACGAGGTAAGCGGGCGCTCGATGAATCGCGGGCGGGCGCCCGGTCTGCTGCGATGGAATTCTGGCGGTCTGCTCTCCTACATCAGTCACTCCCTCTTCAAAAGAACTCGTCCCCGAGTTCATCTCCAAAGCCTGGAAAGTTCCGTCCCACTTGAATAAATATTTTGAATAGATCCGCTCCTTAAGCACCATTGGGCGTAGAACGAAATTTTCAAAAAAAAAAATCAAACCTTTAATATTTGATTCTCGAACTGTTACCTTTGAAACGGGATCTTCAACCAGGGACAAAAAATTATTACTAATCTTCTCTCCTTTGAAATCTTCATTCACTATTTGTAGATCCTGATTCGCGGATTTGACTGCCACTGAATCTTCTCCGTTTGAATCTGAATCTTTCTCTTTAATCGGATCGACGCGGTGGAGACTTTCCCCGCGACGTTCTTCTTCAGCACAATTTTTGTTATCCTGCGACAATACCTCGAATTGAGCCCGACGTTCTTCTTCAGCACGTTCATAAACTGCAGATCTACGAGCTTCCAGTTTCTGAATTTTGGCAGTATAGTGATCGGCTTTGTCAGCATAAAGGGCTTCCCTCCTATCTCGCTGCCTAAGCACTCGCTCTCTTGCTACTCGATTCAGATCTCTGATTGATTTATATTTCTGCACGCGTCGATCATGCTTGTCCGCTTCGTCGAGTTCTTCGTCCTCTAACGCTAGGAAATATTGTTCCTGTTGTCGAGCACGATCCAATCGAAGATTGATTTCATGAATAACTTCGTCATCGGAACTGGAACTGGAATCCCCATCATCCCGAATCTCTGCCCTTTGCGGACGACGATTTGGATCAACCCTGTCTCTCTCACCACGACGGTTTTGATTAACAGCGTTTGCCCTTGTTGAGCAGCCACCAACGCTTCAATCTGCGTTGTCAAGGCGGCGATAGCGGTGGTTATGCCATCGATACCGGCCTTTATAGCTTGATCCCCCATAATACTTCAGTATGATGCAAAAGACAGGATATGACCTGCTCTGATTCCAACTGACGCAGCACGGAAGCGATAGGTTTCGTGAGTAGCGCACTACACACAAGATTTCACAAGCGATGAAACCTCAAACACATAAACCTTGGAATCCACCAAGAAAGAAAAGAAATTCTCCCAGAACAAAGTTCAATTGATAAAATAAAAGTTGTTACCCTCAAACAATGAAAGAAAATTATTTAAACTACTAACAAATAATAAACCCTAGTCTAACAAATACCCAAACTACCCTAACTAATAATAAAGAAACAAAGATAAAAGTAATAATAAATTGTTTTAATAAAACCCTAAATAAACCAGAACTCGGCAACTCGTCTGGTCCAGAAATCGACACCAAGCGGGCGCCTGAAATGGACCAAGAGGGCGCTTGAATCACGGCAGAAATTTCAGCCGTTTTGAACGAGGTAAGCAGGCGCTCGATGAATCGCGAGCGGGCGCCCGGTTTGCTGCGATGGAATTCTGCTCTCCTACATCATACAAAATCCTAAAATGGAAATGTTTTAATACTTTTAAAATGGTGGGACCCACTTGTCATACTCACAACAACTATCCACTAACTATTCTCCATCACACTTTCTCCATTCCACCCAACCATCTACACTCACAACACATCAGCTTTTCAATTTTTCCTTAATTAATGTGTCCAACTCATTTTTTGTAAGTTAAAGAGGGACGGAGGGAACACCCTTTTGCTTGTATTTCCTTTGATTTCCGTTCACTACTTTTTATCCTTATGGCATATAGTTTGGTCATCGTCGGCATCTTTTTCGATTTTGATCTAGGATCTGTTTATACCTCTCTATTACTCTCTTTGTCCCGGAAAGTTAGTCCCTTTTATTTCGTTATTATTACAAATGAACTTTGAGTAATAATTTGGGCTACTTGAGATTATCTTAATGAGAATCTAAAAATTGGTATTGATAGTATTTATAATGATCTATCAATAACAGGTTGTAATTTTTCATTAGGATAATTAAAAGTAGCCTAAATTATTACTCAAAGTCCATTTGTAATAATAACGAAAAGAGAGAGACTAACTTTCCGGGACAGAGAGAGTATTTCTTAATTGTTCAAATAAAAAAATTGCTTTTTGGTTATTTATAGCATTAGTAGCAATTTTTACCTTGGTGCTAGTTGGAGGAATTTCGTCCTCATCCAGCATACTATATTCTGCAGTCTAAATACTCTCCTGCTATTAAATTTTTCTTATATAAGTCTGGGCTACATTGGTTCCCATAGTCAAACTGCAGGTGCGATTATAATCATGTGACTGCTTGAAGAAACAAACTCCCTCCGTCCCAAAATGATCTTCTTACTTTTTTTTTACATTACTACGAAAAAACTTTGAGCAATGATTTTAGTTTGATTTAATTATCTTAATGAAAATCTAAAACTTGTTATTGATAGTATTGTTGATGGTGTGTCAATAACAAGTTCTAAATTTTCATTAGTACAATTGAGTCAACTCAAAATTATTGCTCAAATATCCTTCGTAGTAACGGACAAAAAAGTAGGAGGATCATTTTGGGACGGAGGGAGTATGCCATTACGTTGCATGGCTCAGTCAGCTCGAAGCTGTTATACCTAGTAGAATTGGATTCCAATTAATCTTTTAACTCCAGCTATTAAATATTGCAAATTTTATCTAGGAAAAGAAGTCCACATTCAAGCATCGTTCTGTTAGGCAATTTTAGACTTCGCCACAATAATTTATCCAGATATGAGGCTTACTGTGATTGCATTACTGAAATGGCTAGAAAGTTTTATAATGTTCAGATGGTGAGGGTTTTATCTGATCCTGATGACATTCAAAATTCGAATATGAAGTTCTTCAGGGGCATGCTGGTTGATATTGTAGCACTAGCTTCATATATTGATGAGCGCAGGATAAAAGCTAGTAGTCGTTTTGTATGATTGGGTTGCAAATGCCTTAGAAGTGAATAAACTCGGGATAGGATTCCATTGTCCAGTACTCCCTCCGTCCCAAAATGATCTTCACATTTGACTATTCAAACTTTTTAAGGATATGAACACTTGCTACACTAGTCATTTTTTTTTTTTTATGCACTTTAAGCCTAAATTCTAGAAATGGGAAGAAATTTTTGGGACAATGAAATATGGTAAGCAGGAAGTCATTTTGGGATAAAGGGAGTAATAAACTATACTCCCTCCGTCCCATTTGAAGCTTCACCATTTTGGTGAGGGCACACAAATTGAGAAAAATGATGGGTGTAAGAAGGGTTGTGAGAGCGAAGAAGTTAGTGTGTATGACAAGTAGGGTCCTCAAAATTTAAGTATGTGAGGAAGAAGTGAGTGGCGGTCAAAAGACTTTAACAAATTATAGAGCTAAAATTAGAAAAATTTACTATAACTATATAGGTTAATGTAAAATTTTGTTTCTAGATATATATATATATATACACCAATTGATCAGAGTGGATCGATTCTAACATAAAAATTGAAGATAATAAATGATGATAATAAGCAAAATATAAAAATAAAATTGAAATTCCGGAATGAATAGTAACTGTGAATAGTAATTTTTGAAATTTTTTGTAAAATAATTTGTAAATAACAATTGATAAACAATTTTAAATACTCGAGGCAGGAGTAGAAGAACTTACTTTGTTTATTGATTTGTTGATTGAGTACAGTGGATGGTTACAATGGTTACAAAGGAATGTGTATGAGAGAATTTGTAGAGAGAGAAACTATTACCAATTGATCAGAGTGGATCGATTTTTGTTTATTGATTTATTGATTGAGTACAGGGGATGGTTACAATGGTTACATAGGAATGTGTATTAGGGGTGGAAATGGTTCGGTTTAGCTCGGTTTGGGGTAATTTAGAAGCCAAACCGCTATACATCGGTTTGGAGAAATCCCAAACCGAGCTGAACCACAAAATAGTCCAAGCTGAGCTAAACCATCACGGTTCGGCTCGGCTCGATTTCAACCACGGTCTGAACCACAAAATAGTCCCAGATTAAGGTTCTTACTTTGCTTTATTCCATAAATGGTAAATTGTGAACCGTGTTTAGATAACTTTGACCCACCACTAAAAGCTGATGTGTAGTGCTTCCTAACTTGGATGTTTTAATCATCCCATCTTTCTATCAACAAAATTTCTTAGACATATTGCATGTCAGTTTCTGTAGCATTTTATCGAACTAATATGGCATAATATCTCTGTTTGGGCTGTTTGGTGAACCTCTTGCTTGGATTGATGAGTTAGAGTACTGAAGCTTATATTGCAATGTATTTCAAACTGTCCTGGAATAGTTTCCATTTCCAGTATCGAAGAAATAGGCCTTACATTGGCAGCGATGCTAAGAAAAAAATGTTGAAGGTGAAGCAGGCCTAGTCCCACAAGCATTCACCCTCGCTTGCTCAACGGTTCAGCTCAACAGTTCGGCTCGTGGTTCAGCTCGAAACGGTTCGGCTTGAAGGGTCAGACCTTGAGCCGAACCGAACCGTGTGGTTTATCAATTTTCGAAACTGAGCTAAACCGCATAAGTTTAAAAACCGAGCTAAACCGAACGGTTTGGCTCGGCTCGGTTCCGAACCGCGGTTTGAGCCGAACCATTTCCACCCTAATGTGTATGAGAGAATTTGTAGAGAGAGAAACCATAAAATTGTTTTTGTCTAATTTTAAGTCTGCCTATACAATGAGTTTTTGCTTTGTTTATATAGGAATGAAATCTGACTACTATTGTTGTTGCTTTGTGCAGATAGAGAGTGGAGAGCATCTTCTTTTTGTTGTGGGTCATGCGGCATCTTCTTCGTTGTCTTCGTTGAAATTGTTGAGAGGAATCTGCTTTTGGTGAATGAGTGACGAAAAGTATTTTCTTTTTGAAATTTGTGGTCTTGTGGGCCAGGGTGGCACTTGCTTTGTTGAAATTTGTGGAGGGAATCTTCTTTTTGCTTTGTTAAATTTTGTGACATCTTCTTTTGAATTTTGTGGACTTGTGGGCCAGGGCGGCTCTTGCTTTGTTAAACTTTGATGAAGAGAATCTTGTGCTTTGTTGAACTTTGATGAAGAGAATCTTGAACCTTTACTTTTGAACCTTTTGGACCTTTTGTTGTGATTGTTGAGGTGGCCTTTGCTACAAATCTAAATCTTCTGCTTGTGTGTAGAAATCATCATTGGGCATGGTATCTCCATCAGCCATTGAAGATGAACTGTCGTCGCTGAATTGTGACATTATTTTGTCTAGATCTGCAGGGTTTGAGCATCCAGCCATCTGTGCCATAATTTGTTGTTTTCTTGCAAGGAATTCTTCATTTTGTTGAGATTGCTTAGGAGGAATCTTCTTGCAGTATTCCGGATTGTCATGAAAATATTTAGTGATTGCTGTAGGATTACATTGAGTGATATCTGTTTTGTCCCACCATTTGATTTTGTATTTTCGAGCCAGGATAGGTAGAATAGTTTTTTGTATACACGCACACTTTTGTTCTTTGTTTAAATTCCCCATTTGTCCCATTTGTACACTCATTTGTTGTCCTCCCCTTTGCACACCCATTTGTCCCATTTGTACACTCATTTGTTGTCCTTCCCTTTTTTCATATGAGAATTATTTGTTAAGATATCAATGGTTAAGATATCTAAGATGTGAGGATCGGTTAAGGAAATTGTAAATTTTGGATAAGTATTGAAATGAATTGGTCCATTTGTTAAACTTGTTTCGATGGCTGCTAATAAAGAGTCTATGTAATTTAGATGTCTAGCATCTCTTAAAGCTATTTGTATACTTGTGTTTAATCCTTCCATTGTTAATGGTTTGATTGCGACTTGAACTAGTCCTATGTGTAAAAATTTGTATCCTTGTGAAATATATTTTTTGATTGACGATTTTGAGAATAAACTCATGGTATGATTGTTGGAAAATAAGGGAATGATTGTTTCTTTTGTTTTAATCGCTAGTTTTGACTTAATGTCAAATATTCCTTTGTCTTTATAAATTTCTGAATTTGAGATTAGAGGTGGTTTCCAATTTGTTAAACTTTGTGTATTCCATGTAATTTCTTTCGTAATATTTATCCAATTGATCAGAGTGGAGCGATTCTAACATAAAAATTGAAGATAATAAA
Organism: Campanula takesimana; assembly: GCA_026119855.1. NCBI lineage: Eukaryota > Viridiplantae > Streptophyta > Magnoliopsida > Asterales > Campanulaceae > Campanula > Campanula takesimana. Next base: position 361,695 of record JAOWBW010000579.1, read on the forward strand.
TGATGATAAATAAGCAAAATATAAAAATCAAGCTGAAATTTCGGAATGAATTTGTGAATAGTAATTTTTTAAAATTTTTGTAAAATAATTTGTAAATAACAATTGATAAACAATTCTAAATACTCGAGGCAGGAGTAGAAGAACTTACTTTGTTTATTGATTTGTAGATTGAGTAGTACAGTGGATGGTTACAATTGTTACAGGGGAATGTGTATGAGAGAATTTGTAGAGAGAGAAATGAAAGTTTTTGTCTAAAATTAAGCAAGCCTATACAATGATTTTTGTTTCGTTTATATAGGAATGGATTCTAACTACTATTGTTGTTGCTTTGTGCAGATAGAAGATAGAGAGCATCTTCTTTTTGTTCTGGGCCATGGTGGCTTGTCCTTTGTTGAAATTGTTGAGAGGAATCTGCTTTTGGTGAATGGGCAAATTTGCTTTTGGTAGATGACTGACGGAAAGCAATTTCTTTTTGAAATTTGTGGTCTTGTGGGCCAGGGCGGCTCTTTGCTTTGTTGAAATTTGTGAAGGGAATCTCCTTTTTGCTTTGTTGGATTTTGTGAAGGTAATCTTCTTTTTGCTTTGTTGAATTTTGTGACCTCTTCTTTTGAATTTTGTGGACTTGTAGGGCAGGGCGGCTCTTGCTTTGTTTGAACTTTGATAAAGAAAATCTTTGCTTTTGGTGATTTGAACTTTGTGGTGTCTTCTTTGTTGAGGGGCCATTGCTATAGGTCCAAATCATCTGCTTGTATGTAGAAATCATCATTGGGCATGGTGTCTCAGTTAGCCATTGAAGATGAGCTATCATCGCTGAACTGTGTCATTAATTTGTCTAGATCTGCCGGGTTTGAGCATCCAGCCATTTGTGCCATAATTTGTTGTTTTCTTGCAAGGAATTCTTCATTTTGTTGAGATTGCTTAGGAGGAATCTTCTTGCAGTATTCCGGATTGTCATCAAAATATTTTGTGATTGCTGTAGGATTACATTGAGTGATATCTGTTTTGTCCCACCATTTGATTTTGTATTTTCGAGCCTGGATATGTAGAATAGTTTTTTGTACACACGCACACTTTTGTTCTTTGTTTGAATTCCCCATTTGTCCCATTTGTACACTCATTTGTTGTCCTCCCCTTTGCACACCCATTTGTCCCATTTGTACACTCATTTGTTGTCCTCCCTTTTGTACATGTATTTGTTTCATTTGTTGTCCCATTTTTTGTACACCCATTTGTTCACACTCACACATTTGTTCTTCCTGTATGTCAAATTCTGTCATAAAAATTCATGGAACTTAAAAATTATGACAAAATAATGCCCATAAAGGAGATTGAGCAATCTGCTCTGGATATGAAGAATTTGTTGACCATTGTTCAAAAGCTTTTTGTACACAAAGGAGCAATTGTTTTATCCAGTCCAAAAGTACTCCACCATTGATGGAACCAATATGGAATCGGATAAGAAAATTGAGGACTGAAATAGAAGAAATATGAAAGAGAAAATGATTTGTTTTGTCTAAAAAATGCCCGTGACCAGGCTAAAAGATAGACCCAGTAATTAAATCGGGATGAATTATTTGAAAGATTTAATCCTTTTGATTCATTGGGTCTTTGACCCCAGTCAGAAATTGTAAGAAATTTTTATATTTTTACTTTATAATACCTTATTTTTGTAAGATCTAGATGGTCAGATGAATATTGAAAGTAGCTGACTTTGTTTGGGTTAAAATAGTTTCATAATAAAATTGGTTTTTTGTAAAATTGTCTGGAATATAATTATGATGGTTTGGTAGAAGAAATTCAGAGATTTGTTATGGATGCCAATCTGAGATCATTTCATAAATCTCTGATTCAATAACACAGATAGGTTCTGTATAATCTTTGTATGAATACGAAGTGGGTGGTGTTTGTTTAGGATAAAAATTGGGGACAATTTGTCTTGTAACCTGGGAATTTTGTGAATTCGTTGGCTGGGGGTATTCTATTTTAAGAGCTGTTTTGTAGGTGGTTGACATTTGTGACGAAGAAAAAGGAGATTTGGTATCTTTTGTAAGAGCGGGAAAGAAAGGTTTTGCTTCAGGAGAAAGAATAGCAAATCTATTTTCTGTTTTTGGTGTTTTGTCAAGAACAAAAAGTGGGAGTTTTGTTAATGGTCTAATTTGTATCTTGGCATCTTCTTTCTTACCCTTGCTTTTGTTTGAAGAATCTTAATCATTCTAAAGAAACAGTTTAGTCAAGAAATATTATAAGAAATCATTGATTGTATATATAAGGGTATAACTACTATTTATGAACACCTAATCTTTAGAATTTATTTTGGAAATACTTGTTTTTTTGTAAATTGTTGACATCACTGTTTCTTACTGGATATAAGAAGTCAAATATGATTTTTTGTCCTAATTTTTGTGTTTCTATTCCTTTTTAAGAAACTGAAAAGGGATATAACATTTGTAAGAAAGGGTTTCCTAGTATTACTTTTGTGTTTAAATCTTTTATGATCATTAAATTTGTTTTAAAACTAATATTGTTGTTATATATTTGTGTTTCTGGTATTTTGTATTTAACCTTTAGTTTTGATGAATTGGCTGCTGAAAGACTATTTTTTGTTTCTGTAAAATATTTTGTAGATATTAATCCTTGTTTTACACAATTTAGATCTGCTCTTGAATCTATCATAGCTATTTCCTTTATATTCAAAATCTTTTATTTTAATATGTATGTTGACATACCATTTTTGGTATCTGACTTTAGTTAGTGTAAATATGTATTCTTCTATGTCCGAGGAGGAATTTGTGGTTGTTTCTGAAGAGGAGGTTTTTGTATTTTTAGCAAAGGGGTTTTTAAAATGTTTATCAAAGTCTTCTTCTTTGGAATTAGAAGTTTCTCCTTTGTAAGTTGAGTGAATTTGTTTTTTTATTTCTTGTAATGCTAATTTTGTTTCTATTTCTTTGTGTGATTTTTGTAATTCTAAATTGCTTTGTTTTAATATTTTTATTTCTTGTTTTATTTCTTTGATTTCATTTTGTATGTCTACTGTGGAGATTTGTTTTCTTTTGTCTTGAAACATTTTTATAACATATTCATATTGGGCTGGTTGAGATGTGTCTGGTTTTTCTTCGTTAATGGTTTTTGCTAATTGTTTTAAGAATTTTCTTTTTATTGTTGGTTCATCTATTTCTTTAATTTTTTGTAGTATTTCATCATATTGTTCTAATATATTTATTTTGTTATTACACAGGCATACTTCATTGTTACAGGATTGACATTCTTCGTTGCTTATCTCTGAGGAGATGTAATTATTGTTATCTGTTGATAATTCTAGATTGTCTGTTTTTTGTAATATTTTGTCTATTTCTTTTATATTTAGATTGTTACAAATTTGTTGTATTTGTCTTCTTCCTGGGCAATCTCTTGCATAGTGACCTGGTTTGTTGCATAAAAAGCATTTGTTTTCTTTGTTATATGGTTTAAATGATGTAAAAGGTTTTTTATTATAGTTATTATTATTGTATTTCTTCTTATAATTTGTTCTTTTGTTTTTATTGTAATATGTAGGAGGTTAAATTTGGTAGTATTTATTTTTTTGTTTTCTTCTATAAGTACTGTTTTTGTAGTAAGGACTTCTATGATTTTCATATTGTTTCTTTTTGTATGGTGATTGTAATTTATCAAAACCGAATTGTTCGCACCAATGTCCTAATTCTTTTCCAGTTTGAGAATTTTCTTTCTTTAATTTGTAATTTAGTTTTTGGTCTTGACATAATCGTAATCCAGTAAGATTGACACATGTAATTAAATCTCCATAAGTAAGTTCGTCATAAGACAATTTTCCATATTTTTGTTCTATTGTGTCTTTTACTTTTTCTGAAAATAACTTTGGTAAACCAGTAATAAATTTTTCTTTTCAATGGTAATTATTTAGGTCGGCTAAATTAAAAACTCGTTTTAAAAAGTTTTCTTTGTACCACTTAAATTGTTCTAGTTTTCTACATTTTAGATTTTGTAATATTTCAGAATTTCTTTCTGTATATAAGTCAATATCTCCTATGAAATGAGTTGTAATATTAAATATTAAATTTATTAATTGTGCTGGAATTGGACTTCCATTTTTATCTACTATTGGTTGTCCATCATGGTTTATTTTTACAGCATCGAGAACATTTGTTTTTATACTATTTCCTAATAATTTATCACACCAAGTTCTTAATTGTCCAGTGAATCCAAGGATAATGTTTTCTACTGCCTGTTTTTCTGTAATATTTGTAGATTTGTAAATGTTTCCTACTATTATCATTTCTTTCGTAATATTTATGATTACCATTTCACTTGATCCATCAATATTCCATTCGTAGATATTTTTTGCATTGTAAGATTTTGTTGTTTGTTTGGATATTTCTAAATCATCTGGTTCTTTATAATTGTAATAATTTCATTTCATGGTTTGGATTGGAATTGTATTTTGTTTGAATTCTTCTTCAGATGAATTATTTTCTTCATCGGATGATTTTTCTTTTCTATTGTTGTTATTTTGTATAAGTAGTCATTTTCTAAAAATTTGAAAAATGGTATATGGTTTTCTTGTAGTTCGCAGAATTCATAAAATTTTTATTTTATTAATTTTTGATCTTTTTCATTATATGTTTGAAAAAAATATTTCTCTATTTTGTTCATTGTCTTTGCTTTGAAAATCTTTTCTCAAAATTCTTTTGTTTAATGTGAATTAATTTTTTATTGTATTTATTGTGAAATTACTATCTTAAAAAATATTGTTTGTTTGGTGTAGGGAATTTGTTTCAGTTTCATTTTCAAAGATTGTTTCATTTTTTGAAGAGTTATCATCTTGATTATTTGATTGTTGGTATTCGTATCTACCTGATGTAGATCTTTTTGATGGTATTGGTATTTTGAAATTAGCATTTGTATTTTTGTTGAAAGATTTTGATCTTTTGAACTTTAGATCTATAGATCCATCTTGTTCCAAATCATTTGTTTGTTTTTGTTCTTTAATTGGGACAGTCCTAGAGGGATATGTTCATTTTTCAGGTAAAGTAATATCGTTCCATTTAATTATTTTAGGGATATTAATATTAGATTTTGCTTTATCTACATCCCAAAATATGGCTTCTCCTATTTTGTTTCTTTTGTTGAATGTATTTGAACAGAGTCCTGTGTTCATTAATTTAAAATGTAATCTGTAAAATATTTCGTATACATGAGATCCTTTTTTCATATGGTAATTATGTGTTAAGATATCAAGGGCTAATATATCTAAGATGTGAGGATCGGTTAAGGAAATTGTAACATTTGGATAATTATTGAAATGAATTGGTCCATTTGTTAAACTTGTTTCGATGGCTCCTAATAAAGAGTCTATGTAATTTAAATATCTAGTATCTCTTAAAGCTATTTGTATACTTGTGTTTAATCCTTCCATTGTTAATGGTTTGATTACGACTTCAACTAGTCCTATGTGTAAAAATTTGTATCCTTGTGAAATAAATTTTTTCATTGACGATTTTGAGAATAAACTCATGGTTTGATTGTTGGAAAATAAGAGAATAATTGTTTTTTTTGTTGTTTTAATTGCTAGTTTTGACTTAATGTCAAATATTCCTTTGTCTTTATAAATTTCTGAATTTGAGATTAGAGGTGGTTTCCAATTTGTTAAACTTTGTGTATTCCATGTAATTTCTTTTGATAATATATTTTTATTATTTTCTCTTTCATCATTTTCAATTTGTATGTTATAATCATTCATTTGATCATTGTTTCCAGGGGGCCTTCTATTCGTAAAACTACCTAACCAACTCATCGTTTATTATTTTCGTCTTGCCTTTCGGATTATTTGTCTTGCCTTTTGGATTTTCTGACGCACGACTTACACTCCTAATGCGTGACTTAGACCTACCGACTCTCGGGACAATTAAATAAACGACTAGGTTACTTTGAGTTTTGTTGAATATTAGGCTCTGATACCAATTGATCAGAGTGGATCGATTCTAACATAAAAATTGAAGATAATAAATGATGATAATAAGTAAAAATAAGTATGAAATTGAAATTTGCGGAATGAATAGTAACCGTGAATAGTAACTTACTTTGTTTATTGATTTGTTGTTGAGTACAGTTGATGGTTATAGTAGATGGTTACAAGAGTGCATGAGAGAAATTTGTGCTAGAGAGAGAAACTATAAAATTGTTTTCGTCTAATTTTAAGCCTGCCTATACAATTATTTTTGCTTCATTTATATAGGAATGGATTCTAACTACTATTGTTGTGGCTTTGTGAAGATAGAAGATAGAGAGCATCTTCTTTTTGTTCTGGGCCATGGTGGCTTCTCCTTTGTTGAAATTGTTGAGAGGAATCTGCTTTTGGTGAATGGGCAAATTTGCTTTTGGTGGATGAGTGACGGAAAGCAATTTCTTTTTGAAATTTGTGGTCTTGTGGGCTAGGGCGGCTCTTTGCTGTGTTGAAATTTGGGAAGGAAATCTCCTTTTTGCTTTGTTGGATTTTGTGTAGGTAATCTTCTTTTTGCTTTGTTGAATTTTGTGACCTCTTCTTTTGAATTTTGTGGACTTGTAGGGCAGGGCGGCTCTTGCTTTGTTTGAACTTTGATAAAGAAAATCTTTGCTTTTGGTGATTTGAACTTTGTGGTGTCTTCTTTGTTGAGGGTCCATTGCTATAGGTCCAAATCATTTGCTTGTGTGTAGAAATCGTCATTGGGCATGGTGTCTCCGTCAGCCATTGAAGATGATCTATCATCGCTGAACTGTGACATTAATTTGTCGAGATCTGTCGGGTTTGAGCATCCAGCCATTTGTGCCATAATTTGCAGTATTCCGGATTGTCATGAAAATATTTTGTGATTGCTGTAAGATTACATTGAGAGATATCTGTTTTGTCCCACCATTTGATTTTGTATTTTCGAGCCAGGATAGGTAGAATAGTTTTTTGTACATACGCACACTTTTGTTCTTTGTTTGAATTCCCCATTTGTCCCATTTGTACACTCATTTGTTGTCCTCCCCTTTGCACACCCATTTGTCCCATTTGTACACTCATTTGTTGTCCTCCCTTTTGTACATGTATTTGTTTCATTTGTTGTCCCATTTTTTGTACACCCATTTGTTCACACTCACACATTTTTTCTTCCTGTATGTCAAATTCTGTCATAAAAATTCATGGGACTTGAAAATTATGACAAAATAATGCCCATAAAGGAGATTGAGCAATCTGCTCTGGATATGAAGAATTTGTTGACCATTGTTCAAAAGCTTTTTGTACACTTAAAGGAGAAATTGTTTTATCCAGTCCAAAAGTACTCCACCATTGATGGAACCAATATGGAATCGGATAAGAAAATTAAGGACTGAAATAGAAGAAATATGAAAGATAAAATGATTTGTTTTGTCTAAAAAATGCCCGTGACCAGGCTAAAATATAGTCCCAATAATTAAATCGGGATGAATTGTTTGAAATATTTAATCATTTTGATTCATTAGGTCTTTGACCACAGTCAGAAATTGTAAGAAATTTTTGTATTTTTACTTTACAATACCTTATTTTTGTAAGATCTAGATGGTCAGATGAATATTGAAAAGTAGCTGACTTTGTTTGGGTTAAAATAGTTTCATAATAAAATTGGTTTTTTGTAAAATTGTCTGGAATATAATTATGATGGTTTGGTAAAAGAAATTCAGAGATTTGATATGGATGCCAATCTGAGATCATTTCATAAATCTCTGGTTCTATAACACAAATGGGTTCTGTATAATCTTTGTATGAATAAGAAGTGGGTGGTGTTTGTTTAGGATAAGGATTGGGAACAATTTGTTTTGTGACCTAGGAATTTTGTGATTTCGTTGGCTGAGGGTATTCTATTTTAAGAGTTGTTTTGTAGGTGGTTGACATTTGTGTCGAGGAAGAAGGAGATTTGATATCTTTTGTAAGAGGGGGGAAGAATGGTTTTGCTTCAGGAGAAAGAATAGCAAATCTATTTTCTGTTTTTTGCATTTTGTCAGGAACAAAAAGTGGGAGTTTTGTTAATGGTCTAATTTATATCTTGCCATCTTCTTTCTTACCCTTGCTTTTGGTTGAAGAATCTGTAATCATTCTAAAGAAACATTTTAGTCAAGAAATATTATATGAAATTATCGATTGTATATATATAAGGGTCTCACTACTAGTTATGCACACCTAATCTTTAGAATTTATTTTGGAAATACCTGTTTTTTGTAAATTGTTGACATCACTGTTTGTTAGTGGATATAAGAAGTCAAATATGATTTTTTGTCCTAGTTTTTGTGTTTCTATTCCTTTTTTAGAAACTGAAAAGAGATATAACATTTGTAAGAAAGGGTTTCCTAGTATTACTTTTGTATTTAAATCTTTTACGATCATTAAATTTGTTTTAAAACTAATATTGTTGTTATATATTTGTGCTTCTGGTATTTTGTATTTAACCTTTAGTTTTGATAAATTAGCTGCTGAAAGACTATTTTTTGTTTCTGTAAAATATTTTGTAGGTATTAATCCTTGTTTTACACAATTTAGATCTGCTCCTGAATCTATCATAGCTATTCCTTTATATTCAAAATCTTTTATTTTAATATGTATGTTGACATACCATTTTTGGTATCTGTCTTTAGTTAGGATAAATATGTCTTCTTCTGTGTCTGAGGAGGAATCTGTGGTTGTTTCTGAAGAGGAGGATTTTGTATTTTTAGCAAAGGGATTTTTAAAATGTTTATCAAAGTCTTCATTTTTGGAATTAGAAGTTTCTCATTTGTAAGTTGAGTGAAGTTATTTTTTAATTTCTTGTAATGCTAATTTTATTTCTATTTCTTTGTGTGATTTTTGTAATTCTAAATTGCTTTGTTTAAATATTTTTATTTCCTGTTTTATTTCTTTGATTTCATTTTGTATGTCTACCGAGGAGATTTGTTTTTTTGTCTTGAAACATTTTTATAACATCTTCATATTGGGCTGGTTGAGATGTGTATGGTTTTTCTTCTTTGATGGTTTTTGCTAATTGTTTTAAGAATTATCTTTTTATTATTGGTTCATCTATTTCTTTAATTTTTTGTAGTATTTCATCATATTGTTCTAATATACTTATTTTGTTATTACACAGGCATACTTCATTGTTACAAGATTGACATTCTTCGTTGCTTGTGTCGGATGGTTGATCTGAAGAATTGTAGCCATCATTTTCTGTTGATAATTCTAGATTGTCTATTTTTAATTGATCAGTGTGGATCGATTCTAACATAAAATTGAAGATAATAAATGATGATAATAAATCAAAAATAAGTATCAAATTGAAATTTCAGAATGAATAGTAACTGTGAATAGTAACTTTTTGTGAATAGTAATTTTTGAAATTTTTTGTAAAAGGATTAGTAAATAACAGTTGATAAACAATTCTAAATACTCGAGGCAGGAGTAGAAGAACTTACTTTGTTTATTGATTTGTAGATTGAGTAGTACAGTGGATGGTTACAATTGTTACAGTGGAATGTGTATGAGAGAATTTGTAGAGAGAGAAATGAAAGTTTTTGTCTAAAATTAAGCCTGCCTATACAATGATTTTTGCTTCATTTATATAGGAATGGATTCTAACTACTATTGTTGTTGCTTTGTGCAGATAGAAGATAGAGAGCATCTTTTTTTTGTTCTGGGCCATGGTGGCTTCTCCTTTGTTGAAATTGTTAAGAGGAATCTGCTTTTGGTAAATGGGCAAATTTGCTTTTGGTGGATGAGTGACGGAAAGCAATTTCTTTTTGAAATTTGTGGTCTTGTGGGTCAGGGCGGATCTTTGCTTTGTTGAAATTTGTGAAGGGAATCTCCTTTTTGCTTTGTTGGATTTTGTGAAGGTAATCTTCTTTTTACTTTGTTGAATTTTGTGACCTCTTCTTTTGAATTTTATGGACTTGTAGAGCAGGGCGGCTCTTGCTTTGTTTGAACTTTGATAAAGAAAATCTTTGCTTTTGGTGATTTGAACTTTGTGGTGTTTTCTTTATTGAGGGGCCATTGCTATAGGTCCAAATCATCTGCTTGTGTGTAGAAATCGTCATTGGGCATGGTGTCTCCGTCAGCCATTGAAGATGAGCTATCATCGCTGAACCGTGTCATTAATTTGTCTAGATCTGCCGGGTTTGAGCATCCAGCCATTTGTGCCATAATTTGTTGTTTTCTTGCAAAGAATTCTTCATTTTGTTGAGATTGCTTAGGAGGAATCTTCTTGCAGTATTCTGGATTGTCATGAAAATATTTTGTGATTGCTGTAGGATTACATTGAGAGATATCTGTTTTGTCCCACCATTTGATTTTGTATTTTCGAGCCAAGATAGGTAGAATAGTTTTTTGTACACACACACACTTTTGTTCTTTGTTTGAATTCCCCATTTGTCCCATTTGTACACTCATTTGTTGCCCTCCCCTTCACACACCCATTTGTCCCATTTGTACACTCATTTGTTGTCCTCCCCTTTGTATATGTATTTGTTTCATTTGTTGTCCCATTTTTTGTACACCCATTTGTTCACACTCACACATTTGTTCTTCCGGTATGTCAAATTCTGTCATAAAACTCCATGGGAGTTGAAAATTATGACAAAATAATGCCCATAAAGAAGATTGAGCAATCTGCTTTGGATATGAAGAATTTGTTGACCATTGTTCAAAAGATTTTTGTACACTTGAAGGAGAAATTGTTTTATCCGGTCCAAAAGTACTCCACCATTGATGGAACCAATATGGAATCGGATAAGAAAATTGAGGACTGAAATAGAAGAAATATGAAAGAGAAAATGATTTGTTTTGTCTAAAAAAATGCCCGTGACCAGGCTAAAATATAGTCCCAATAATTAAATCGGGATGAATTGTTTGAAAGATTTAATCCTTTTGATTCATTGGGTCTTTGACCCCAGTCAAAAATTGTAAGAAATTTTTGTATTTTTACTTTACAATACCTTATTTTTGTAAGATCTAGATGGTCAGATGAATATTGAAAAGTAGCTGACTTTGTTTGGGTTAAAATAGTTTCATAATAAATTGGTTTTTTGTAAAATTGTCTGGAATATAATTATGATGGTTTGGTAGAAGAAAATCAGAGATTTGTTATGGATGCCAATCTGAGATCATTTCATAAATCTCTGATTCAATAACACAGATAGGTTCTGTATAATCTTTGTATGAATACGAAGTGGGTGGTGTTTGTTTAGGTTAAGGATTGGGGACAATTTGTCTTGTAACCTGGGAGGTATTCTATTTTAAGAGCTGTTTTGTAGGTGGTTGACATTTGTGTCGAGGAAGAAGGAGATTTGGTATCTTTTGTAAGAGGGGGAAAGAATGGTTTTGCTTCAGGAGAAAGAATAGTAAATCTATTTTCTGTTTTTGGCATTTTGTCAGGAACAAAAAGTGGGAGTTTTGTTAATGGTATAATTTGTATCTTGGCATCTTCTTTCTTACCCTTGCTTTTGGTTGAAGAACCTGTAATCATTCTAAAGAAACCGTTTAGTCAAGAAAAATTATAAGAAATTATCGATTGTATATATATATAAGGGTCTCACTATTATTTATGCACACCTAATCTATAGAATTTATTTTGGAAATACCTGTTTTTTGCAAATTGTTGACATCACTGTTTGTTACTGGATATAAGAAGTCAAATATGATTTTTTGTCCTAGTTTTTGTGTTTCTATTCCTTTTTTAGAAACTGAAAAGGGATATAACATTTGTAAGAAATGGTTTCCTAGTATTACTTTTGTATTTAAATCTTTTACGATCATTAAATTTGTTTTAAAACTAATATTGTTGTTATATATTTGTGCTTCTGGTATTTTGTATTTAACCTTTAGTTTTGATGAATTAGCTGCTGAAAGACTAATTTTTTTTTCTGTAAAATATTTTGTAGGTATTAATCCTTGTTTTACACAATTTAGATCTGCTCCTGAGTCTATCATAGCTATTCCTTTATATTCAAAATCTTTTATTTTAATATGTATGTTGACATACCATTTTTGGTATCTGACTTTAGTTAGTATAAATATGTCTTCTTTTGTGTCTGTGGAGGAATCTGTGGTTGTTTCTGAAGAGGAGGATTTTGTATTTTTAGCAAAGGGATTTTTAAAATATTTATCAAAGTCTTCTTTTATGGAATTAGAAGTTTCTCCTTTGTAATTTGAGTGAATTTGTTTTTTAATTTCTTGTAATGCTAATTTTGTTTCTATTTCTTTGTGTGATTTTTGTAATTCTAAATTGCTTTGTTTTAATATTTTTATTTCCTATTTTATTTCTTTGATTTCATTTTGCATGTCTACCGAGGAGATTTGTTTTCTTTTGTCTTGAAACATTTTTATAACATCTTCATATTGGGCTGGTTGAGATGTGTCTGGTTTTTCTTCGTTGATGGTTTTTGCTAATTGTTTTAAGAATTTTCTTTTTATTGTTGGTTCATCTATTTCTTTAATTTTTTGTAGCATTTCATCATATTCTTTTAATATATTTATTTTGTTATTACACATGCATACTTCATTGTTACAAGATTGACATTTTTCGTTACTTGTGTCAAATGGTTGATCTGAAGAATTGTAGCCATCATTTTCTGTTGATAATTCTAGATTGTCTATTTTTTGTAATATTTTGTCTATTTCTTTTATATTTAGATTGTTACAAATTTGTTGTATTTGTCTTCTTCCTGGGCAATCTCTTGCATAGTGACCGGGTTTGTTCCATAAAAAGCATTTGTTTTCTTTGTTATATGTTTAAAGGATGCAAAAGGTTTTTTATTATTGTATTTGTGATTATTATTATTATTGTATTTCTTCTTATAATTTGTCCTTTTGTTTTTATTGTAATATGTAGGAGTTTCAATTTGGTACTATTTATTTTTATGTGTTCTTCTATAAGTACTGTTTTTTGTAGTAAGGACTTCTATGATTTTCATATTGTTTCTTTTTTGTATGGTGATTGTAATTTATCAAAACCGAATTGTTCGCACTAATGTCCTAATTATTTTCTTGTTTGAGAATTTTCTTTCTTTAATTTGTAATTTAGTTTTTGGTCTTGACATAATCGTAATCCCGTAAGATTGACACATGTAATTAAATCTCCATAAGTGAGTTCGTCATAAGACAATTTTCCATATTTTTGTTCTATTGTGTCTTTTACTTTTTCTGAAAATAACTTTGGTAAACCAGTAATATATTTTTCTTTCCAATAGTAATTATTTGGGTCGGCTAAATTAAAAACTCTTTTTAGGAAGTTTTCTTTGTACCATTTAAATTGTTGTAGTTTTCTACATTTTAGATTTTGTAATATTTCAGAATTTCTTTCTATATATAAGTCAATATCTCCTATGAAATGAGTTGTAATATTAAATATCAAATTTATTAATTGTGCTGGAATTGGACTTCCATTTTCATCTGCTATTGGTTGTCCTTCATGGTTTATTTTTACAGCATCGAGAATATTTGTTTTTATATTATTTCCTAATAATTTATCCCACCAAGTTTTTAATTGTCCAGTAAATCCAAGGATAATGTTTTCTACTGCTTGTTTTTCTATAATAGTTTTAGATTTGTAAATGTTTCCTACTATTATCATTTCTTTCGTAATATTTAGGGCGAATTACATTTTAGGCCCCAAAGTTTGGGGTCGTTCCTATGATGGGCTCTAAAGTATCCCCGTTAGCATTTTGGGCCCCAAAGTTGTCATTTTTTGTCGAGTTAGGTCTTTTAATCAATTTCATTACAAAAACCAGTTAAGTAGGCACGTACCACGCGCTTGCAACCTAACGGTGGATAATTTTGAAATTGATTTAACTTATAGGGGGTTTACTGCACATTCTTAAGTTTAATGGGCTTAAATATTAAAAATTCTTTTCCAATCTCCGGCAACCCCGCGCCCAACTCCGGCAACCCTGTCCCCGACTCCGGCAACCCCCTCCCTTCCCTTTCCGGTGACCACCCCTCCCTTCCTAACATCCGGCTTCTCCTCCGACAACATTCCCCCATCTTCCCACCTCCGGCCATCTCCATCTCCCCCATATCCTCCCTCCCGGCGACCATCTTCCCACCTCATACAATTCATATCCCCAAGAAAAACACAAACCGACCACCCAACATTTTACTTTAATAATAAATTGGAACTCAAATGGAGCTCCGGGGAGCTGGTAAGACACGCCGGACTCACCCACGACGATGGATCGGTCGCCGTCGGAAGAGATGACGCCTTGTTTGACGGGCTTATAATATTTGGAGCGGCGGTGGAAGTATTGAAGGCGGGACTGGATTGGGGTTTGGAGGGTTGTTTTCTTTTGGATTTGAAAGCGGGTGGGTATTTAGAGATTGGAATTGGGGGTTTCGGAGGAGGGTGGTGGTGGTGGCGGTGGAAGTATTGAAGGCGAGACTGGATTGGGGTTTGGAGGGTTGTTTTATTTGGGATTTGAGAGTGGGTGGGTATTTAGGGATTGTAATTGGGGGTTTCAGAGGAGGGTGGTGGTGGTGGCGGGAGGGGTCGTTTGGCGGTGGTGTTGTGGGGAGGCTGGAGAAGAGGTTTATGCCTGGTAGTGAAGCCATGGAAATGAAGGTCTATGAAGATGAAGAAGATGATGATGATGAGTATTTAGTATATGTATTTTTTTGAGAGTGGGTGGGTATTTAGTATATGTATTTTTTGATAAATTAATTATTTTTGATAATAAATACTACACTATTTTACTTATTGGTTAAAGTATAATTTGATTGACCAAGAATCCTAATTCGAGCGAGACGGAGGGAGTATTTGTTTATGGATATTAATTTTTAATTATTGGTTAAAGTATAATTTGCTTGACTCTTAAAATGGGATGGAGGGAGTATTGACGAATATTAGATTATAAGAAAAATTAACTCAGTTTTTAAAATAATTAATCTCTTTTTTTTAGAACTCATTTGTTTTTTTTTTTTTTTTTTTTTTAAAAAAAAAAAAAACCTCAAAAGGTCTATCAGAGAACACCCAATTTAAGAATGTGCTGTAAACCCCCTATAAGCTCCGTTAGGTTCCATGTGCATGGCACGTGCCTACTTAACTGGTTTTTGTAACGAAATTGGTTAAAAGACCCAACTCGACAAAAAATGACAACTTTGGGGCCCAAAATGCTAACGGAGATACTTTAGAGCCCATCTTAGGAACGACCCCCAAACTTTGGGGCCTAATATGTAATTCGCCCTAATATTTATGATTTCCATTTCACTTGATCCATCAATATTCCATTCGTAGATATTTTTTGCATTGTAAGATTTTGTTATTTGTTTGGATATTTCTAAATCATCTGGTTGTTTATAATTGTAATAATTTCGTTTCATGGTTTGGATTGGAATTGTATTTTGTTTGAATTATTCTTCTGATGAATTATTTTCTTCATCAGATGATGTTTCCGATTCGGAAGTTTTGTCATTGTAATCTGTTAACATTCTTATGTTTTGATTTGGGGTTGATTCTTCTTTTATTGGTAAATAGGTTTTTATTTCATTCATTATATCATCTAATGGATTTTTCAGTTTTGGTTCTATTCGTGTTATTGTTATAGGATTTTTAGGAGGAGATATTTGTTTTTTAAATGTTCTGTCTTTATTTGTTCTATTTGAGGGGTCCATGTTGTATAATTCTGAGTATTCTGTAAATCTTGTGGCTTTGTAATTGTGATTTTTTGGTTTAACTGGTGTTGGTCCGATTTCTACTTCAAGATTTTTTACTTCATGACTTACTAGTGCTATTCCATTTGTGACATTGTCAATTTTTTCTTCAACTCTATCTAATTGTTGTCCCATGGTATATAAAGATAAATTTGTCCAATTATTTTGTAAATGTAGATCTAAATTGTTTTTGTTTACTTCTGGTAAAACATCAATATTTATAATAGGGTAGGTTGCATGATTAGCACCATTCCTACGAAAATAAGTTGTTTCTAGAGGTGGTCTTTCACTGTCATAACTTTCTTTGGATGGTAAATATTCTGGTCCTGGTCCTACTTTGTACCATTTTCTCATTTTCTCATTTTCTTTTCTATTGTTGTTATTTTGTATAAGTAGTCATTTTCTAAAAATTGAAAAATGGTAGATGGTTTTCTTGTAGTTCGCAGAATTCATAATTTTTTTCTTTTATTAATTTTTGTTCTTTTTCATTATATGTTTGAAAAAATATTTTTCTGTTTTGTTCATTGTCTTTGCTTTGAAAATCTTTTCTCAAAATTCTTTTGTTTACTGTGAATTCATTTTTTATTGTATTTATTGTGAAATTACTATCTTCAAAAATATTGTTTGTTTGGTGTGGGGAATTTGTTTCAGTTTCATTTTCATTTTCATTTTCAAAGATTGTTTCATTTTTTGAAGAGTTATCATCTTGATTGTTTGATTGTTGGTATTCGTATCTACCTGATGTAGATCTTCTTGATGGTATTGGTATTTTGAAATTAGCATTTGTATTTTTGTTGAAAGACTTTGATCTTTTGAATTTTAGATCTACAGATCCATCTTCATATTGTATGATTTGTTCTAAATCGTTTGTTTGTTTTTGTTCTTTAATTGGGACGGTCCTAGAAGGATATGTCCATTTGTCTGGTAAAGTAATATCATTACATTTAATTGTTTTAGAGATATTAATATTGGCTTTTGTTTTATCTACTTCCCAAAATATGGTTTCTCCTATTTTGTTTCTTTTGTTGAATGCATTTGGACAAAGTCCTGTGTTCATTACTTTAAAATGTAAAATATTTCGTATACATGAGATCCTTTTTTCATATGATAATTATGTGTTAAGATATCAAGGGTTAAGATATCTAAGATGTGAGGATCGGTTAAGAAAATTGTAAAATTTGGATAATTATTGAAATGAATTGGTCCATTTGTTAAACTTGTTTCGATGGCTCCTAATAAAGAGTCTATGTAATTTAGATGTCTAGCATCTCTTAAAGCTATTTGTATGCTTGTGTTTAATCCTTCCATTGTTAATGGTTTGATTGCTACTTGTACTAGTCCTATATGTAAAAAATTGTATCCTTGTGAAATATATCTTTTGATTGACGATTTTGAGAATAAACTCATGGTTTAATTGTTGGAAAATAAGGGAATGATTGTTTCTTTTGTTTTAATTGCTAGTTTTGATTTAATGTCAAATATTCTTTTGTCTTTATAAATTTCTGAATTTGAGATTAGAGGTGGTTTCCAATTTGTTAAACTTTGTGTATTCCATGTAATTTCTTTTGATAATATGTTTTGATTATTTTCTCTTTCATCATTTTCAATTTGTATATTATAATCGTTCATTTGATCATTGTTTCCAGGGGGCCTTCTATTCGTAAAACTACCTAACCAACTCATCGTTTATTTTTTTCGTCTTGCCTTTCGGATTTTCGGACGCACGACTTACACTCCTAATGCATGACTTAGACCTACCGACTCTCGGGACTATTAAATAAACGACTAGGTTACTTTGAGTTTTGTTGAATATTATGCTCTGATAACAATTGATCAGAGTGGATCGATTCTAACATAAAATTGAAGATAATAAATAATGATAATAAATCAAAAATAATATATATATATATATATATATATATATATGTTTACAGATTTTGGAAATTTTCCTTATTTGTGGTTTCATCCATAATCTTTCCTTATACATAAAAAACTAATATCTTCAATCTGACATGAGTACAGGGCCGAATATTTGCATGAGTGAGGTGAGCAACCACTCAGGGCCTCAGATTTTGAAGGGCCCATTTTTTATTGTATTCCTTATTTGTGGTTTCATCCATAATATTTCTTTCTACATCAAAAACTTAATGTATTCAATCTAGCATGAGTAGTTACCCTCGACAATGCAACGTACAATTAACCATATATAACTAAAAATAGGTTTTCTTAGAAATAGACCAACATGGGTGAGTGATTAATTTTGGCTTTTGTTGATTGTCATTGGGTAAGATACCACTAACGAAAACTCTCGCCTTTGGAACTTGAACGGTTAACGTAGATCAGATGTAGTTAACTATATTCAGGACAAAAACCTTTTCTCCAATAACAATTTTAGATGAAAGAAAACGAATTTGTAGCAAAACTTAATAATTTAAATAGCTTTATTTGCCAAAAAAAAGACCTAAAAATAAAGATATTCACTTTGACCATATTTCTCTAGTCAACAGTAAAATTGAGGGATATAGCTAATAGCTAATACCTGGAGTAACATTGAAAACCCATATAAATGAATTTTGCATTATTTTGGCCTCTTGAATTTAATCTATTGGCTTATTCTTGTACTGGTATTCGCCCTCTCTTTCTTTGTTTCTTTCTCCCTCTCTCATCGTCTGTTGAATGCTAACAATTATCTGTGCTAAGGTTTTACTTACTCTTATTTTTTATTTTTTTTATGAAGAATACTTACTTTTTAAATAAATGGGACTAAATGTTTACATTAAAATTATTTTAAAAAAATGTCCATAATTAATTCAGCAATACTTGGCCCATGTATAAATTAAGACCCAATTCAATCTTGCTACAAATTAATGATAAATTTCGGTCCAACATAGCCCATTTTTGTCCAAGCCCAATTAAGACATAAAATTGAAACCACTAACCCTAACCCTTCCAGTACCATCCGCCGCTTCCTCTCTCATCTCTTTCTTCTCAAGCGGCGATTATCTCTCACAAGTCATTACTCTCTGTCGCTTTGATCTATTCTCCCTCTTTACATCTTAATTCCGATACATTAAACAGCTATTCTCAATTTTATTTTTCCAATTTTGTCATTCAATTCCTACTTGACTATTTCCAACGAAGATGTAATCAAATCGATCGCCGCAGCAAAATCAATGACTTATTCAAATGGCAATTAATTGCAAGCACTTCTTTTCGGTAAGTTTCTAACTTTATAATATAGTATTGTTCTAGTTTTATGAAGAAAAAAAAAGGGAAATGTTATGAACTTTTGAATTGTGGACTTTTAGATCCGAATATGGTGGGCTTGTATGTGTTTTTAACATTTTCCATTATATTTTGAAGTACAAAAATGATTAATACGAATTTTTAGTGAAAAAAAGTTTGATTTCAAATTTAGTGATCGTACTTGATTTTTTTTTTTTCATTTAGATCAAACATTATGTCGTTAAAATAACTCTAGATCTGTTAGATTAACTGTGCAAGGTTGATTTTTTGGAATTTACATATAATATATTCATCATTTTTTATTTTTTTGATGTTTAGCTTCTTTGTAAGTATAGGGATAAAGATCTAAGTGTAATTGGTTTTCTCTTTCATATTAAACTATATTCAGTTAAATTAATTTTCAAATCAGTTAAGATTTTTGGTGCTAAAGTTGCACCATTTTAGAGTTTTGGTGTAAAAACGGTTGGAGATTCTCTTAGAAATAGCTTTTTTGTAATTAAGTATAATGTTAATTTATTATGACAAAAAATATATAAAAATGCCCTTTGATAATGAAATTCTTAGCGTTGCTATGTTCTTCTTAAAATACATGTTTCTATGGTTTGAATTTTTTTATCTAAAAATATTATGTATACAAAATAGTTCGCATTGATTAATCAAATTACCAAACAAAAATTGGGATGGAAAACCTTAAACTATTGGACTTTGTTTTGTACAAAATGTGTATATCCTCTATTAGTCCATGAAGTATTCTTTATTCATGGAAGACTAAAGCTCATTTTGGTTACATGATAAAATTATATTACCTCCATCCCAAAATGAATGTCCAAAAAAGTTTTAAATTTGCTTTTGAAACAACTAATTTGAAACAATTTTGGATATTCATTTTGGGGCTGGAGGTAATAGCTAGCTCTGAACTTTGAAGTTGTATATCTCTTCTTAAGATTGATACTTGGTGATTTATTTGTTTGTGATTGTATGATACAAAATACTTCTATGAGGTTGGAATCAGACCAAATATTACGGTTATCTAAATTTGAATTTGTCATCGTGACTTCAGATTATCAGATTCTTACTTGATATGTACTATATATATGTGTGTGTGTGTGTGTGTGTGTGTGTGTGTGTGTGTGTGTCTATATATATATATATATATATGTATGTATGTATAGATAAATCAATCAACTTGTGACTTAGAATTTAATAGAACAACATCACCATTACACCAAAAACAGAAACCTAAATTTATTGAACTTTTAAGTGAATACACTAGAAAAATATTTGGTGAGACTACGGAATCAGAGTTAACTAAGAAGTTGAAGATTTGAGTGGTCTTGTCGTGAGGCCAAACTACTTGAGGCCACAACACTATATTTGACATATTTGGATAGGATCCTTAATTTTGCATTTGAATGTTTGCTAAAAGTGACATTTTGCAGGAACGTTGGAACGAAAGCATAATGTATTGGTTCAAGGGTGGGCCAGCAGGGGTCATGAAGGAAAAATATGTTTTATTAACCCCATAGATTATTTATCCATATCAAACTCAGGTGAGAGATTTTTTCCTCTTAGTATTTTTGAAAAAGTTTTATTTTCTCTAACCTAAGTATTTGAAAGCTTTAAAAGAAGCTGGTTATGCTTATTTTTGTTCAAATGAATTTAGATTGTTTTTATTATAATGTAAGAAAGAAAAACATCACTACCAGATTATACGAAAAAATGATATAAATTCCATATTCAGGAGAAGTACAATCAATAACATAAATATACGTTCAGTTATGATACAAAAGTTAACCAATTAATCCTTGATGTGCAGTTATAATTGGATGAGCTCAAGGGTTTGATTGTGACAATCATTGTCTCCATCATCAAGTCTTTGGAATTTCCATATATGAATGATGATCACAGAGAAAAATAATGTAGAAAGTTTCATTGGCAAAAAAAAAACCCAGGTATACTTTGAAAAACTTGTATTATTTTATACATTGCTATGGTAGTTAATAAACATGAAATTTATAAATTAAAAAAAAAGATTAATAAACAAACTTGGGCTTGAATATAATTTTGTATTTACTTGTGCCAGAGCTGAAACATCATACTTGAACCAAAAAAAATTATTTGGATCCAAATGACTTTTGTTGAACAATAGTTTCCTTGGAAATTTTTTGCCACCAATCGAGATCACTCTAATTGCAGCCATAAAAGTTAGTTTGAAATGACATAACAAATATGCTTATTCAGTTTGTCGAATGAGAAAGGTGGGTATAGTTGCTTGTATACGTTCACCCTTTAAAAAAAATGACAAAGAAAAAAAAAACTTATAGAACAAATGTAAAGCAAGTTGTAGAAAAAAATTAATTAGTTTCTTACCTCTTCATCTACAAGAACAAAACAAAATATGGGACGCAACTTTAAGGTGTTATTTGCTGGAATATACCACTTGCATGCAACCCTTATTTCGACTGACCAATTTGATCTTACTTTTTTAGAGCATTGAGAAGAGATGAAAATATACACGGTGAGGTGAGATCAAAACGTCAAAGAATGAAAGAAATGTTTCTTTCAAACAGCTACCCAACATCTTTTCATCTACCAAGAGCTGTTCGATTTTCTAAAAGTCTTTTGTAGTCATTTTTTATTCTCGGCTGACTATAGGTCTTCTAGGGTGCATTTTTCAGAAAGTAGTTGTAATATTTATTGCATGTTTGTAATAAATAATGTCATTTTCCGGGCCTTATTTAAGGGGTATGTGTAATTAATTGAAGAAGGTGCATGAAGGGGTGCCCATTCATTTTTCATATATTCATGTTTTG
Source organism: Campanula takesimana (assembly GCA_026119855.1). Taxonomy (NCBI): domain Eukaryota; kingdom Viridiplantae; phylum Streptophyta; class Magnoliopsida; order Asterales; family Campanulaceae; genus Campanula; species Campanula takesimana. The sequence continues at coordinate 383,433 of JAOWBW010000579.1, forward strand.
TGACTTTTCATATTTCATATTCATGGGCTATAATGTTTTATATGTGCAGATACAAGGAAGCAATGAAATTCCAAAGGTTGCGGATTTTCATGCCTTTCTAGAAAATAGTTGTAATATTTATTAAATGTTTGTAATAAATACTGTTATTTTCAATGCCTTATTTAATGGGTATGTTTAATACAAAGACATACATTTAATGATGTTTCATCAAAAGTTTCTATTCATAGAAATAGGTTTTTGGCGCCAAATTGCCATGTTTAGTAAGTGTGTTAAGTTCATTTATGCCATTATATAGATATAGATACAATTGTGATGTCTTTTATACCAATCTTACAAATTCTCTAATACTTTACATGGTATCTAGAGCATAAAAGATCCATTTTTTTTTTCAATACTTCTCCCATGGCCGAATCAGCCACCCTCCCAAATCCGGCCGAACCTACAAAACCTTTGATCATTGTTTCCTTTACACACATTCTCAAACTAACCCCTACAAACTATATTGGTTGGAAAACTCAAATAGTTTCCTCCCTATTAGGTTATGATCTCCACCAGTTCATAGATGGTACCCATCATGCACCACCAAAAGAATTACCTAACCTCGCTGCCAACCCAATTCTTCCCGCCGACTCCACAGAAACCAAAAAAGCCGCCGCCTGCGCCGCTGCAGCAGCCGCTCCTGCCACCATTCTCAATCCTACTTACACTACTTGGTTTCGTCAAGATTAATTACTTCTAAGTGCCCTGGCTGGCTCTCTCTCGGCTCCCCTTATTCCACTCATATCTCAATGCCGCACAACCTAAGAAGCATGGAACACCTTAGCCAAGACATATGCCAATCCGACCAAGGGACATCTCAAACAGATCAAAGATCGCCTTAGAAATATCACCAAAGGGTCTCGTTCCATCACAGACTACATGCATGATCTCAAAACCTGCGCAGATCAACTAGCATCTCTCGGCCGCCCACTTGACCCCGATGATCTCGTGGACAAAGTTCTGGATCAATTGCATGATTCCGACTATGACAGTGTAATTCATGTTGTTCAGAGTCGAGACACCCCTATTTCTTTTGATGAACTTCACGAAAAACTCATTAACAAGGAACTGTCACTCAAGCATCGCTCTCCGTCTACTCTATCTTTTCCTGCAACAGTTGCCTATGGAGCCAAACAACCCTATGACAGTGAGTTCATGCTGTTCATTGTCGAGACACCCCTATTTCTTTTGATGAACTTCATGAAAAACTCATTAACAAGGATCTGTCACTCAAGCATCTCTTGTATATATAGGGGTTCATTATGATCAATACAGTTGTGATGTCTTTTACACCAATCTTGCAAATTCTCTAATACTTTACAGTTTATACTTTTCTTTTGCATCGGCTCATGGTTTGGAACTGTTCACATATTTGCTTGTGTTGAAAAGAGAGATGGTCGATAGAAGCTTGAAGCTTTAAATTAGAATGAATCCTTTCGTAAATTTCCTTTTTGAGTTCAGTATATTTCGGGTTCAACTCAATGAGGTTAGACAAGAGGATCAGAGACAGGGGTAGAGGAACAGGGAAAACAAGAATCCAGAAAAACGCGCGATAGGGTAAAAAAAAGAAGAAGCTGGGATCAGGGGCAAGCTAGGTAATTGGCACAGTAGAAATTTACTACTTGCGGTCCTTTCTATTCATGATCATGAACAGGAAAGGGTACTCATTTTGCAATAGTTGGATGAGATAATTTGGTAAACAAGGATTCTATTTATCCCATTTGCATCTTTGTATCAACCCAACGGATATCAACTTAGGGAGTAGTTTTACTTTGCTGTCCGACAATGCTTACTTGTATAGATAAACTCGTGTTTTGACACATGGCATAATGGGAAGGAAATGTTTTGTCACGTATGTTGGGTATGATTATTATAAACCACTCCTATTACTTAATTTGATTGATCCCATGACCTAATTTTATCTTTTATGGACTTTAGGATATATTGTAAAAAGTTTTATACTTCATTTAGTTAAGTCCATTTTTAGATAGTTTAGGCTTGTGAAGATTGGCTCCTTAAGTTTTGAAGAAAAGTTTCTAAGGCAACCTACCTCACAAGTGACCAAACTTTGAGCAGTCACAAGTGACCACACCTGAATCAGTCACAAGTGACCGCACCAGATTTACTTTCAAGTGACCACATCAGTGTCACTCTCAAGTGACCGCACCAAGCCACTCAAGTTGCCGCACTTGAAGTGACCGAAAGTCAATTAGCTTGCCTTATGAAGACCGAAGACTGAAGACTCAACTCAATTTTGGTTAAACTTAACCATGGTCACACTAGTGTCCAAAGCATTGGTTAGTTTACAACGTTGCAAGATTCAAAATTCAAATTTTGAATACAACTGTCATCTAACGGTGTGATGGTACATTTGGACCACCACTACTCTGCAACAAAAGGACAACTCAGACTGAGCTCCAATTAGAATTCAATAGCTCATTGTCCTCCAAACTTGCTCCCCGAGATTTCTAACGGCTACCTCTCCATTCAAGGCTATAAATAGTCCTTGAGTTCTTCATTAAACATTGCTGAGATTCAAAGAGAGAAATTGTTGTTGAAATACTTGGTGATTGAAGATCATATTCAAGATTTCCAGAATCATTTGAATCTTCAAGCACATGCCTTCAAATCTTCAAAGATCTCCAGCAACCTTCAAGCTCACCACATCTCAAGCCCAGCAACACAATATATTCATTAGACTCTTAATCATATAGATTATATAGAGTTCTTGATTCTTTACACACACACACCCCGATTGATCAATCACACAGATTACATCATTAGGGATACACTGGTCAAAGTCTAGGATTTGATCTTCATAGAAATAGGTTGTTGATTCAAAGCTTCATCTCTGTAATTTGTACTCAAGGAAGAATCAATATATACCTCATTCAAAATCCAAGACTGACCATCTTGGTAAAGGACATGGATCTTTTAACAGATCGAACCTTTCCAAATCCTTGTGTCATTTACTTGCTTCTCTTTACTTTCTACAAATTTACTTTCAGCACTTGTTCATCTTGTTCTTAATGTTCATATTAATCTTGTTTGTCATTTAGTGTTTTTGATCTTTCAGATATCCAAACTTGTTGTGAATTGTGTTTGTTTGTTTATCATATTGCTAAAGCTATATTTGACTAACTTATCATTTGCCAAAACTTCCAAGACACTATCTTTCAATATCTCAACCTACCGCACCAAATCACCTTTTACCTACCGCACCCTAAGTTGCCGCACTCTTCCTACCGCAACTTAACCTACCGCACTACTTCAAGCAAAAACAACTCTAACTCATTTGTATCGAAAACTTCTGCTGTGCATATTACTCTTGAACTAGTGGTTTTTAAGTGACCGCAAAATTTATTGAGTAAGCATAAGGTTGAATTTTGAAAAAGGGTTGAAATATTAATAGGCTATTCATCCCCCTCTAGCCTCTTTTCATACCCTTGTTGTGTCTTTGGGACCAACAAGTGGTATCAGAGCAAACACCTTCATAAAACTCTTGTTTTTCAAGCTTAACAGCTTGGGTGCCGATTCAATATGGCAAGTCAGAAAACTATGGCAACGGTTAACTTCACTCATGTTCCATCATTCGACGAAGATAACTTTGATGTATGGAAGCACAGAATTCTAACTCAGTTCTACTCCATGAACGAGCAACTCGGCGATTGTCTTACCATTAGACCATACTTTCCAATGAAAGCGAATCCGAATCCAGAAACCAATGCAGACATACCGTCGATCAAGAAACCAAAAGCTGAATGGACCGATGAAGAGAAAAGACTAGTTGGAAAGGATGTGAAAGCAAAGAGCATACTCCTAAGTACTTTGAGTACATCTCAGTGTCGACAAATCATTGAATGTGCTACTGCAAAAGAACTTTGGGATGCAATTGAAGATTACATCGAAGGAGATCAAGCTTGCAAGGAAAGCAAAAAGTTTGCAATTCAAAGAAGATTCAATAACTTCGCTAAGATCCCTGGTGAATCCCTTAGAGACACTTATGATCGTTATTGTGAAATCGTAAGTACTTATACAGCACTTGGAAAGAAGCTTACCAAGAAAGAGATCAATATAAATTTTCTTGCTGCTCTTGGTTCTCAATATCTTCACAAAGGAAACACTCTTGAAGATACAAATCTACTAGATGATATGTCACTTAGAAGTCTCTATGCCAACCTCAAAGTCTTTGATATCAAGATCCATAATATTGAAGAAATGGAAGGAAAGGCTAAGAGCTTATCATTGGTCGCTAAGAAGGAAGAAGTGATCGAGAGATATGGACGATGATGACTTTTCTATGTTCGTGAAAAGATTTCAAAAGTTCAGAAAATCAGCAAGGCCCGGATCATCAAGCAAGGCTCCAGCAAGGTTTTCAAGGAGTAGCTCAACAAACAAGAAAGAGTACTCCAACTTCTCCAAGAAGAAAGAGGATCTCATTTGTTTTAATTGCAGGAAACCATGTCATTTCGCATCAGAATGCCCAATTCCCAAATTCGAGTACATAAAGAAGAAAAGCAACTTTACTCTGAGATATTCAAAGCAAAAGGGAATGGTTACTGAAGAGGACTCTACCACAAAAGAGTTAGCTACCTGGATAGAGTCGGATTCTGATGAAAGCGACGAGGATTCTGAAGAAGGTCACATTTGTTTGGTCGTTCATTCCGATGATGAGGATGAGGATGATAATGAAAATCGTCGCTCACCAAATGCAAAATCTAAACGGATAAGCTATACGGCCGATGAACTTGCTGAAAAGGGATTCCTAACTCCAGTAAAAAAGAATGGTGATCTTCTATTTTCAAGATGTGATGTAAGTGCAGCAAAAAAGGCTCTATCTAATCCCAAAATGAAGGAAGCTCAAGCTACCACACCTCAAGTCAAGTTTGACATTTCCCCCGATGAACAAGAAAAGATGTTCATGAAAGGTGAACAGGTAATTAGTAAGTTCACTGGCATGAAGGAAGCTTTAGCACTTTCAACTGAAGAAATTTCCCAACTTAAGATGGAGAAATCTTTACTAAAATCTGAACTCACCCTCCTTAAGGAGCAGATCAAGAGTATGACTCCTCTTACTGATCGAACCCGTTTTTTAGAAGAACAAAATGCTATATTTAAAGTTAAAAACGATGAATTGGTTGCTGAGATAAATGACCTCAAAAGGATTACTAATGAGTGGACCAATTCGCGTGTCACTATGGAACAAATCTTAGAATCCCAAAAGCTTAGTGGTGATAAGGAAGGCTTGGGATTTCAAACTAGTGACAACTTTAAATGTGCATCTTGTTATGAAAGAAATGAGAAATTTACCCAGCAAAATTTGGAAGGGTCAAAGGCTAAACATCATGTTTCAAAGGGTCAAGGACAAGAACCAATGAACAAACTAGAGTTCAACTATGTCTACCCAAAGAAACAAACTGGCAAGGCAAAGTTTAAAGGTATTGCCATGGATGAACCTACCGCAGGAGCAAGCTCCAGTATGGTAGCAGAGTCACCCTGCCGCATGCACTTGCCACGAGGTCAAGTGGCCGCACCAAGGAAGCTGGCGACCGCATGGAAGCCAGCGACCGCAAATGGTGGCAAGGAGGCAAAGTTCAAAAGGATGAATTTTGTAAGGGCGACCGCATCCATACCAGTTAATAATGTTGTGCTTAAGACTTCAACGAAGTTTGTTAACCCTCATTTGGGTGGCTTCCACCATTGTTCTGTGTGTGATGATTATGGTCACAAGGCTGCTGAATGTCTTTTAAGATTCACACCAAATCCCAGAAGGTTTAAACCACCTTCTGTGAGGAAAGTGTGGGTTGTCAAAAGCTGCTAATCTTTAGGACCAAAAATAATAAAGGGGACCTCGATCTTAAATGTTTATTTTGTAGGTCCTCTGCTTAATGGTTGGTCACTCCAATGAAGCTACAAGTTTATGGTATCTAGACAGTGGATGCTCAAGGCATATGACTGGAGATATCAACCTATTGGAAAGTGTCCGTAATGAAAAAGGTCCAGTAGTCACTTTTGGAGATAACACCAAAGGAAAGACCATTGGATATGGAGTCATCAGAAAAGGAAAAATAACAATTCAAGATGTTTATCTGGTTACTAGTCTGAAACACAATCTTCTCTCAATCTCACAATTTTGCGACAAAGGATTGCAATGCCACTTCACTTCAACTCACTGTCTTATCAAGGATGGAAACTCCAGCGTCACTTTGCTTAAATGGATTCGTAAGAAAAATGTTTACATTGTTGATTTCAATTCTTCTTGTATTTCTTCTAATCTCTGTTTTGTAGAAAAGAATGTTAGCGAAAATAGTTGGCTATGGCATAAACGACTAAGCCACTTAAACTTCAAGTATCTTTCCAAGAATGGAAGAGACAATCTAGTTCGTGGTCTACCCAAGGTAGCTGATCACCATGATGAGAAGTGCACAGCATGTCAACTAGGCAAACAACCAAAAGCATCTTTCTCCAGCAAGACGACTCCATCAACTTCAAGATGTTTGCAACTACTACATATGGATTTAATTGGACCTGTCACTACCGCTAGTATTGGAGGAAATAGATATACCTTAGTTATGGTAGATGATTATTCGAGATATACGTGGGTTGAAATGATGATCTCAAAGGATGATTGTTATGACATTTTGACCGCATTTTTTAGACAGCTCCAAACTCAAAAGGAAGATGACATCGTTAGCGTTCGATCCGACAACGGTACATAATTCAAGAACAACGGTGTTGCTCAATACTGTGATGATCATGGTATTGACCACAACTTCTCTGCTGCTGGAGTTCCACAACTAAACGGTGTAGTGGAAAGGAAGAACAGAACGTTGATAGAGGCAGGAAAGACAATGATTGCTGATATAAAGCTACCACAATATTTTTGGGCTGAAGCTATCAACACAGCATGCTTCACTCAAAATAGATCCCTCATCAACAAGATCTACAACAAAACTCCTTATGAACTTTGGAGAGGAAGAACCCCCAACATTGCCTACTTCAAGATATTTGGTTGCAAATGCTACATTCTCTACAATGGTAAAGAACATCGAGGTAAATTTGCTCCTAAGGCCGATGAAGGTATATTTGTTGGGTATGCTAAACACTCAAAAGCTTTTAGTATATTTAATAAAACCACTCTTAACATAGTAGAATCTGTCCATGTTACTTTTGATGAATATTCACTCATTGGGCCACATTTGGCTCCAAATGTTGCTGATGATTTTGTTGAGCTTAATGAGACAGGTACAAATCAACCACTGTAGACACCCCGATCTCGCACCCCTAAAACCAACCCTTAATTCGGTCTAAACGCGATAATTGACCTAAAACCCCAGATTTGGCCGTTCGGGATTACCGACCGCCTTATCGGTGCATCGGATGAAGAAACCGAGTCCGAGGTTGTGTCCAGGACTCAAAACCGAGCAAATAGGCGTATTTTCCGAAAATCGAGCGTCGGGGCCCTAAGGCCTCGCACCCCTAAAAAGCCGTTTACCGGACATCTTATGCATTTAAAATTTTATTATGATATTCCTTGCTCATTAACATATTTCAGATATACTATTACGACCAGCAGATTATAAGGAGCAACTTTCATGTTGGACGCATAGACAACCGGAACACCGTTACGCGTACACCGGAGCAGTTCGGGACATCACGGAACGAGAAAACGGAGCCGGAAATGATGAGTGGCATGACCACAAAACGTGGCCATTTGCTGGGCATTCCATGGGATGACTCGCATTGCCTTGATCAATCAAGCTTGACCTCCAATAATTCAACAAACACAATCATTTTGTTGGAGACTTTTTTTTCATGACCCCTTGCAAGAAAACTGGGTATCACAGGTTACCTCACCCCCTACCTTCCTTAAGGGGCATTTCGGTCCAAAGAAACAAGTTTCTACCTCCTTCCATATACCCCCCTAGTTGGTGATCAAAAAGGGGGAATAAGAAGCATTTTTGCATGTTACTCTCCCTACCCGATCCTCTCCAAGTTTCTCTCAAACTAAACTCAGCTACAACTCCTCCATCATAAACCACCACTCCACCACCACTCCATTACCACTAAACCACCACTCCACCACCACTCCTCCACCACTACCCCACCACAAAAACACCACAAAACAACCTTCAAACACCTACTCAAACTCAAATCTCAACAACAACTACAACAAACTCTCAATCAACTTAAACAACTCAAAGCAACAACAAAAAAAAGTCTTCCCTTGGGTAGACAAAGGAAGCACAACCCCATCTCACAAGCTAGGTAAAATATCTAGGTAAACTTTGAATCTTTAGCTATGTAGGTGGTTATGTAACTAGTTTGGGACCTAGCCAACTAATGACTAGGTCTCCTTCATTCTTCATGTTTTTCTCCATGTAAAACTTGTAATGTGTACATGCAAATGGTGAATCTTTGTTGTTAATATTCAGGTCATCAAGTTTGCATGCTTTCATGAGAGTCAATATGGTCATTTCTTTGAGTTATCCATGCAAGTTCTCATCTTTTCTCTAAAATCCCAGAATCTGCCCTCTCTTTTCATTTCCATGTACATTCATGCAAAACTTGGTTTTTAATGCAAAGTGGCTCTTGGATAATGTTCTAAACATGTCAAATAATAAGTTCGATGTGTTTCATAACTTGGTTTTGAGTTTTGGTCATGTTTTGAAACCCATTTTCATGGCTTAAACTTCCAGTTTTTCCATACTCCGCTCAGACCAACGTTTTTCATGCTTTTAAAACTCCATCTTAAAGTGGTTTCTGGGTCTGAGTCAAAACATCAAAGTTTTTCATCACGTGTTGAAGTTCATTCTCGTCAAGTTTCATGATCATATTCCATGTTTAGGTCTAATTTTCAAGCATAGATCTGAGTTACAGACATGCTGTCCTGTTTGTTTTCCTGTGTGCCATGCTCTGTTCTTGTGCTTAAAACTCCATGAAAACGTGGTTTTTGAGCAAAGATCAAAACATTAATTTTGTTATAAACAAACTCGGGAAGATGAAAATATTTTTTAAACATTTTTTGGATCATTGGAAGTGCTCTGTTTTTTCACTTGTTTCAGCCTTCAAGCTTCAGTTTCAGCACTTCCAGTCTCTGACATAGAAATGTCAGAGGCCTTTTGAACAACTTAAACCCATCTTATGAACTCAAAATTTTGGAATCTTCACTTTTTCAATCTTTCCTTCAACTTTCATTCTTGGTATTTTGTCATATTCATGAGCTAAGATGGTTAAAATTGGTGGTCAATGTGCTATGTTTGTTGAGTAATTTTTTCTGGGCAGATTTTGTGAAAAGCTTTCTTGTCAACATTTGGAGTCCAAATTTAATCTAAAAATCCATAAAAACTTCACAATGATCTCTAACATTCTGGGAGTAATCCCCAATTTTTAGTTTTGGATTTGGATCATTTTAGGACAGGTACGATGGCTCGGGGAAGGAGAATGACGCCAAAATCGACAAAAGCTCCGTCACGAGGACATTTATTTTATTTATGGGATTTGTCTCCCATTTTTGCATATATGTATATCCCAGACTGTACATAATCCCCCTCCCGTGGATGTTTTCTTTCTTGACATGATCAAACCATTTTCGAAAACCAATCGGGGAATCCACCCAAACCGATTTCCCGGTTGCGAATTAAAATGAATGTGCCTAGACTAGAAGATTCCCCGTACATAAACATACACATTTTTTCACAAGTTAGGACATAAAACATTTTTTGAAAGGAAAATAAAAATGAAGCGTAGGCGGAAGCATGTTAGAGACCGAAAGGGCGAGTGGAGTGCTTAACACCTTCTCTTCTCGTAAATTAGCCCCCGAACCCACTTCTTTTTTCAAACAAAAGGTTTTATCTCTATTTTCCTTAAAATAAAATGAGGTGGCGACTCTTTTTTTCAAAACTCAAGTAGGGTAACCATTGCGAGGACGCGAGCGCGGATCACGGTTCGAGCGCGGGCTCTCACAGTGGCGACTCTGCTGGGGACATTTCCAAAAAGTGGGCTAGACTCAAATGTGTGCTTCCGCCATTGCTTGCTTTTTCCTTGTATATACATGTCCTAACTTTGTTTTGTAGGTTTTTTACCTTCTCATTTGTGTGTGTAAATAAAACGAAAACGAAAACAAAAAATGTGCTTTTTTCTTTTGTTCAAAAAATCATTTTTCAAAATTAGAGACCGCACACACATTCACATTTTTTGAACTTGCGACTTAGCAACCGTACAAACCTTAGGGGGTGTTACCCGGTGAGTGAAGGGGGGTCACCGATCCTCCGATAGGGCTCCCGGTTGACATTCCCGCCCCAAAGCGCGGCTACTAGTCGTCGCTGCGGGTGTAAGCCACTTGCAAGCCATCCATCAAAAGCCTCGATGTTCTAATTTTCAAAATGACACGTCCTCGACTTTAAGCCGGTTTTTGTCTTATAATTTCTCTTCAACCCTATGCATTCCTAAAAGGTTATAAACAACCTAAAGTGTGGATATTTTGGAACGATTGGGTTGACCCAAAATTATCAAGACCTTCACATAGACCGTAACCCGAATGGTGGATCCCAGAAAGAGTATAGGCCCTTCGCTAGGGGCTTCGGACGGCCATTAGTACAGGTGAAAAACGTTGGTCATATACTTTGGAGACGGTATCCACTATTCCAGGATTAAATCATCGAACGTGTCAAAATGAAGCAAAGTGCTTGTCCGGCTTCTTAGGTTTTTGTGCGTTGCTTGCGCTTCAACCTTTTTCGAAAAACAATGTTGTTTCAAAGTCTTATACTTTTCTTCTCTTTGTGCTTTTATTCTTGTACATAAAAGAAAGCCCATTTCAAAATCTAAAACATTCTTTTTCCAATCCATTTTTCTAGAGGGAGAATCTCGCTTCTTTTTCTAGCGCGACATTCAAGGTCCGTTCCAAGCATCACTTTGATCAAGGTCTACTCCGGATTCTCTCATCAAGCATGGCCAACAGCGGACAGAAACCAGGAAATGGAACTAGGGGCTCATTCAACTTTGAGCCGAATCCTACAATGGAGGAATGGTTGAAAGAGCGTTTGACAGCACATACAAGTCTTATACTGAGGCTATTTCAGGAATGCCAGAAGGAAGTAGCTGATCGTGTTGTGACTCTCTTACTGGATCAGTCAAAGGAAAAGAACTCCCTGCCTATGTGCTCCACTATTGCAGCACCACAAGATGGGAACCCGTCAGAAACACCTAACCTAGACGCCAACAATGATGAGCCAGTCCCTTTGGAGATGCAATCAGAGTTCAACAATCACACAGTGACTTATCTTTCGCTAACTGCACCAGAGGTGCCAAAGCTTGGTTCTACACTGAAGTCCGTGGATAGCGGTGTCTTCTTAGAAGAAGTTGTTCCTTTGAAGGAGGATGAGAATCAAGGACTTCATGATCCCCAGTCGGCTCACTCCCCAACTATCCTATCAGAATCAGTGAAGAATGAGGTTGCCCTAGCCACGTCGCTCAGCAAGAATGTGGAAAGCCAACAGGGGCTTCACAACCCCCTTCCAGTTCATCCTCCTACCATGTTGTCAGAAAATGATGCTATGCCAGTCGTGTCCTTCGGTCCAGAGGTTGAGCCTAAGAAGGCTATTCCAGTTGTCCCAAGTCCTTCCTCGACTTCCTCCCCAACTGAGTTGGCAAAAGATGATATTGCCCTGGTCACATGTCATGAACAGAAAATTGAGCTCGGGGAAGCAGCTCCAATTGTTCCAGAAAATCACGAGAGGCTACACAACCCTACAGTAAGTTCCATTGTTGTTCCAAAAACGAGAATCGTCAATCTCAAGTGCAATTCATCCCGAAGCAAGGAGATGAAGCAAAGGCTCAACAGACCCTTAGGAATGAATGACCAAGCCTCTAATACCCTATCCATGTTGGGCAAGCATGCCAATGTCCCTGATGATCCTAACGCCAGTTCCTCTAAGGGGGCATCAAGTTGTTCACAAAAGAAAAGGAAAATAGATGATCAATACGTTAGCTATGACAACTCTCCATGCTTTGTCTCCTCTTCTGCAATGACTATGCCAGTGTTCAGCTGGAACCCCAACGGAGTTCTGTGGCCTATACGGGAACATGAAGTTTTCCGCCGACCGCATCGAAGATTCAACTGTAACAAATATTGTGAATACCATGGTCGAGCCTCGCATGATACTTATGAGTGTTATACTATCAATGAAAAAATTCATAATCTCATCAAGTCTCAAAAGCCCGAATCAAGCACCTAATGCAGTAAATGGTTATCCTAGGGGCTCACCGAACCCCAAGGAAGGAGTTCTCTTTTGTTTGATGATGACCGCAGTTTATCGACTCGATAAAATGTTTTGCTAATAATGGAAGTTTGTCGACCCGAGAGATTTTGTCTCCTTTTGCTGTGAATAGGGCACACCGCCCAGACTCTAATCCCTTTTGCTTTCGGGCCCATTCTAAAAAAATGCTCACTCTTTCTTTCGTCTTCCAAATCCATGCTTTCGTGTCATCTTTTCCTGTAATATATTTATTTGTTTGCTTGTCTTGTAAATACACGTTTTCAGTTAATGAACTAGCGTTATAATCAAGTGCCTTCATAATCACGTATTTGTAAATTTGGTCCCACAAATGATTAATCTCACTTAATTAAAAGCAAACGATAATAAACGGAACTAATTTTAGATTGCGATTAATTGATGTGAGAACTAGGGTCGACAGTGCTCTATGGGATTCACAAACGAAGGCAATCAAGGAAGTTTACAGAAGCGATCGATGGAGTTCCCGCCAACTATCAGACACATATTTGAAGCGACCAAGCCAGTGCAAAGAGCGAGAAAATTATTGTTCTTATAATGACAATGTTATTTGTTAATTCCTGCATCATGTTTTACATCATTCATTGTAAATTTCCAATTATTGTAATGAAAAAAAAATATATATAAAAAAAAAATGATGAGTACAAAAAAGGAGAGGGTATCAAAAAAAAAAAAAAAAAAAAATGATGAGTGCAAAAAAGGAGAGGGTGTGAAAAAAAAAAAAAAAAAAACGCTCTATACATTATTCTTTTTCTTTGTACATATTACATGCATCTTTTATTATTACTTCGAAGGAACATCTCGACCCCACTGAGCGAGCACCAACAACGGGTGACTTTCGCCAGACCTAATAGCTCAAGCCGGCCTCTTACACTGAGAGGTTAAAAACCCTTACCTCAGAAATTTTCGTGAGTTAAACATTTTCCCTTAACAAACCAACCTCTCAATTTTAGAGGTTAGAGACCAAAAGTCAGACAGCCTTCAGGGACTCCATCAAGATCAAAAAACTCAACAACGAAGACGACATGGAGAGCACCGCGCATATGAGGCTAATCCACATTGAAGAAGATCTCGATCTCTTGACTTTGGGCAAGCACCATCAACGACGACAACTGGTGTCTTTTGTTGGGGACCAACATGCTCTGCCAATCCCTTACACTAAGGGATCCCAGCAGCCTCTAATCAATGTCAAAAAGCGCGACAACGACGACAAGGACCTCCCACCCATGAGGTCAACAGGCGGTGATAATTATGATAGGTATTTGATGGTGTTCTCATCTCGATTTGTCACGGTCTAATCTGAGTCCAAATAAATCTTTTCAAAAAAATAGAAATTAACTTTTGATTTTGAAGCACTTGAACATTAACGCGAGTTCTAATCTTGAGTCATTGATTTCGAATGTGAGCAATTTCCTCGAGTCTGGGGGCTTCCCCCTACTCTCGTCCTTCCGTCAATTTTTTCTACGCAAACACGATGTCAAAGATCTCATGGGGTCTTTATTTGCTTTTCCCAAAACACTGGCCTTGTGCCTTCCTCTTCCAATTCCTGTAATTGTCACAGCAAGGGAGGCGAGGGAATGTGATCCTCTGACTCTCAAAATCCAAAATCTGGAAGTATGCTCAAATGAATGAATGTGAACTGGGGCTGCGCGTCAGGATTCAGAAATGATAGATGGGTTCCCCGTTAATGCAAAACGTCTCAGGGGTAGGATAACTCTCACAGACAGTTGGTCCTTGGAAGTTTTAACATCAACAATCATCAGAATTTGTGAGACAACTGTCACAGATGGTTAGGTCTCTCTCAAAATAATCATCGGAGGGAAGTTTTTCAGATTAGCAGTTTAGGCCACAGGTCACAAAGCTCAATCGCCGGCAATACTGGGGGCTGTGTATAATTGGTTAATTCTCGAAGGCAGTTGATTTCCCCATCAAAGCGTCGAATGGAAATGTGACTATCACAATGTGTGAGTTACTCCCAGCAGCGAAACATCGATTCAATGACAACTCTCAATGACAGTTATGACTCAAAGCAGTATGAGTATCAAGGCATGAAGCTGCCTCAAACCGATGAAGAGTACAAAAGTCACCTTGGGATAGCAGTAGCGCTTCAGAACTTATGACCGCTCTTACAAACAGCGAGGTCCTCAGAAAATGAGTCGTCAAATGTGTGGCTGATCCTTGACAAAGTGGGGGCTTTCATGATTAAAGATCTGGGGCTGGTTCTGAAAAGGCACTGGGCTTCTACAACCGACATCTGGGGCAAGTCAAAGCCATCCACCAGGAGAGACACCGTCGAGTAAACTTTGATCAAATGGGTGTAGGGAAATGACCTTTCGAGTACTCGCTCTAGGCCTCCAACCTCGCTTCACCATATATCTCACCATGACTCTCGTTTCTCACAAAGTTCTCAGAAAAATGCACAGTTCATTCCTTTCCCGATTTTCCCTCTTTGCACATAGACACTTTGTTTCGTTTTATAAAAAGAATGATGGTTGAAATACAAGCAATGCACACGTGTCAAAAAAATAAAAAAAAAATATAAAAAAAAAAGCGAAAAGTGAAAAATAAAAAAATGTGTGCTTTCCATTTTGAAAAAACAAGAGAAGAAAAAAAAATGAGGTTTGAAGTTTAAAGTCAATTGCAAAAGAAGTCCTCATTCGAAGTTCATCAAAGCAAGCAGTTCTCAAAGTGATATGTTCTTTATCTCTCGATCTTTTAATCATGATGTTGTGGTTGCATGTATGACACTTCCAAGCACGTAATGTCAAGATATATCTGTATGCTTGTGAAAGGTCTTATGCAGGTACTCAAATCCAATCTCTGAGGCCATGTCACGTCCAAACCCCTCAAGAAAGGTCTTCTTCAACATCACACCACATCTGTTCCAATCAAATTGTGTTTTTCGAGTTTTTCACAAACTCGAACTACGTAAGGTCTGATTCCCAAAAGGGATACGTAGGCAGCCTGTCACCTCAGGTCCGACCACAAACGCATCGAAATGTTGAAAAGGGGGAGCTTGTCACATGAAGCCCAACCAAACACATCCAAATATTCCAAGAGCAGCTTCTCCACATCTTGCAGAAACTCGAGATGGCCTCCCGTCAAATCCAAAAAGGTCCCGACATGAAAGCATGGTAATTGGATTGTTCTCCTCAAGCTAAGAATCAAAAATCTCATTACACAGCAACTACAAAGCCAGAGGATCCGCACATGGCAGCAGCTTGCAGCGTATCCTTGATTTATCAAATTTGAATGTGCGTTGAATTTTAGATTATCTTGTTCATATCATGCCATTATCATATCATGTCATATACGATGTTGCACCCCCATCCCCAGCATGTCATTTTCACATCCATACATTTATCATGCTAACATCGTAATTGCAGCCACCATCATGTCAAATCTAATCATAATCTTTGATAAAAACGTGAGCTTATAATGAGAAAAGAAACTTGTGCACCTGCATCATAATGAAAAAATTAATGCAATTGGCACTAGCACATGTACTTTTGTGGTTTGCAATTGTTTATGACAGGTGCGCTCCCCAAACTTATCAACTCCGTTCTTGCCCGACAGTGGTTCATTGTAAGGCGAAGCTCAAAAACTCATCATGCATCAATCTCAAAGCTAAAGGATCGGAGAAAAATCACAACGTGCAGCGTATCCTTGAATTTGCTTTCATGATGTTTCTCTTGATTATTGAAATGTCTTGAATTTCGAAAAATTTGGTTACTTCCGGTCTATTCGGTTACACCCGAATTTGACATTTTCAAAATATTTGGTTACTTCCGGTCTATTCGGGCACCCGAATTTGACCTTTTCAAAACATTTGGTTACTTCCGGTCTATTCGGTTACACCCGAATTTGACCTTTTCGAAAAGTTTGGTTACTTCCGGTCAATTTGGTTATCCCCTAATTTGACCTTTTTAAAACATTCAGTTACTTTGGTCTGTTTGGCATCCCCGAATTAGAATCCTCTAATGATTATACCTCTGACTGATAGGCCGACGAACCCCCTAGAAGTCTTTCAATCTCTAGGCCGACTAACCCCCTAGAAGTCTTTCAATCTCTAGGACGACAAACCCCCTAGAAGTCTCCTCAATCTCTTTGACTTATAGGCCGACGAACCCCCTACAGTCCCATCAATATCATTGACTGATAGGCCGACCAACCCTCTAGAAGTCATCACTCTCCATTTCAATGATTTGTTTGCCCAGGTCTGTTCGGTCACCCCCGAATTCGACCTCCTCGAATTATGTTTGGTTACCTCTTGGTTCGCTCGAAGGCTCGAGTTGAATATCCCCGTTGAACTACGTAAGGTCTGATTTCCAAAAGGGATACGTAGGCATCCTGTCACCTCAGGTTCGACCACCCCTTATTTCGAATGTTTGGTTACCCCGGTCCGTTCTGTCACCCTCGAATTTGATCCCCTCGAATATTTGGTTACTTTCTGGTCCGCTCGAGCGCTCGAGTTGGACCTCCCTCAGAACTACGCCCTGACTTGATTCCCGCACGGGATACGTAGGCAGCTCTTAAGGCAAGAGCTTCAGTCGGCAATCTTTTCAAATCAAATTGTGTTTTACTTTCAATCCCCAGCAAAGAGAATTCGAATTCTCGATCCATCCCCAGCATTTGTTCTAGCTGAACTACGATTGATCTAATTCTCGCAAGAGATACGTAGGAAACTCGGGCACCCGAGTTCGACCATGTTTGAGTTTGATTGATTGTTTGTGCAGAACTACGGAGGCTTGATTCCCGCAAGGGATACGTAGGAAGCCCTACTTTGGGCCCAGCCGTTAAACCCTAGACGAGATCGGTTGTCTATAATGGATCGTCGAATCCACTTTACATCACAAGTGAATTCGACGAGGGGTCTGTAGACACCCCGATCTCGCACCCCTAAAACCAATCCTTAATTCAGTCTAAACGCGATAATTGACCTAAAACCCCAGATTTGGCCGTTCGGGATTACCGACCGCCTTATCGGTGCATCGGATGAAGAAACCGAGTCCGAGGTTGTGACCAGGACTCAAAACCGAGCAAATAGGCGTATTTTCCGAAAATCGAGCATCGGGACCCTAAGGTGGGCCCCGCACCCCTAAAAAGCCGTTTACCGGACATCTTATGCATTTAAAATTTTATTATGATATTCCTTGCTCATTAACATATTTCAGATATACTATTACGACCAGCAGATTATAAGGAGCAACTTTCATGTTGGACGCATAGACAACCGGAACATCGTTACGCGTACACCGGAGCAGTTCGGGACATCACGGAACGAGAAAACGGAGCCGGAAATGATGAGTGGCATGACCACAAAACGTGGCCATTTGCTGGGCATTCCATGGGATGACTCGCATTGCCTTGATCAATCAAGCTTGACCTCCAATAATTCAACAAACACAATCATTTTGTTGGAGACTTTTTTTTCAATGAAAAACTGAGCCACCTTGATGCCAAAGGGGGCAATTGTCCCCATTGATTTTTAAAAAGTAATAATTTACTAGTGCAAAATTTACAAAAAAAATGGGAGTTTAGTACAATTTGTTGATGTTTGCCCCCTTTGAGATAACATTTATAATAGTACACTAGGATTTTTTTTGCCCCCATTGACGAAAATATAGTTAAATTTTTTTTGCTGTGTAATTTTTGCCTCCATTGACGAAAATTCCTGGCTCCGCCACTGTTTTTCATGACCCCTTTGAGATAACATTTATAATAGTACACTAGGTTACCTCACCCCCCTACCTTCCTTAAGGGGCATTTCGGTCCAAAGAAACAAGTTTCTACCTCCTTCCATATACCCCCCTAGTTGGTGATCAAAAAGGGGGGGATAAGAAGCATTTTTGCATATTACTCTCCCTACCCGATCCTCTCCAAGTTTCTCTCAAACTAAACTCAGCTACAACTCCTCCATCATAAACCACCACTCCACCAACACTCCACCACCACTCCATTACCACTAAACCACCACTCCACCACCACTCCTCCACCACTACCCCACCACAAAAACGCCACAAAACAACCTTCAAACACCTACTCAAACTCAAATCTCAACAACAACTACAACAAACTCTCAATCAACTTAAACAACTCAAATCAACAACCAAAAAAAGTCTTCCCTTGGGTAGACAAAGGAAGCACAACCCCATCTCACAAGCTAGGTAAAATCTCTAGGTAAACTTTGAATCTTTAGCTATGTAGGTGGTTATGTAACTAGTTTGGGACCTAGCCAACTAATGACTAGGTCTCCTTCATTCTTCATGTTTTTCTCCATGTAAAACTTGTAATGTGTACATGTAAATGGTGAATCTATGTTGTTAATATTCAGGTCATCAAGTTTGCATGCTTTCATGAGAGTCAATATGGTCATTTCTTTGAGTTATCCATGCAAGTTCTCATCTTTTCTCTAAAATCCCAGAATCTGCCCTCTCTTTTCATTTCCATGTACATTCATGCAAAACTTGGTTTTTAATGCAAAGTGGCTCTTGGATAATGTTCTAAACATGTCAAATAATAAGTTCGATGAGTTTCATAACTTGGTTTTGAGTTTTGGTCATGTTTTGAAACCCATTTTCATGGCTTAAACTTCCAGTTTTTCCATACTCTGCTCAGACCAACGTTTTTCATGCTTTTAAAACTTCATCTTAAAGTGGTTTCTGGGTCTGAGTCAAAACATCAAAGTTTTTCATCACGTGTTGAAGTTCATTCTCTTCAAGTTTCATGATCAGATTCCATGTTTAGGTCGAATTTTCATGCATAGATCTGAGTTACAGACATGCTGTCCTGTTTGTTTTCCTGTGTGCCATGCTCTGTTCTTGTGCTTAAAACTCCATGAAAACGTGGTTTTTGAGCAAAGATCAAAACATTAATTTTGTTCTAAACAAACTCGGGAAGGTGAAAATATTTTTTAAACATTTTTTGGATCATTGTAAGTGCTCTGTTTTTTCACTTGTTTCAGCCTTCAAGCTTCAGTTTCAGCACTTCCAGTCTCTGACATAGAAATGTCAGAGGCCTTTTGAACAACTTAAACTCATCTTATGAACAAAATTTTGGAATCTTCACTTTTTCAATCTTTCCTTCAACTTTCATTCTTGGTATTTTGTCATATTCATGAGCTAAGATGGTTAAAATTGGTGGTCAATGTGCTATGTTTGTTGAGTAATTTTTTCTGGGCAGATTTTGTGAAAAGCTTTCTTGTCAACATTTGGAGTCCAAATTTAATCTAAAAATCCATAAAAACTTCACAATGATCTCTAACATTCTGGGAGTAATCCCCAATTTTTAGTTTTGGATTTGGATCATTTTAGGACATGTACGATGGCTCGGGGAAGGAGAATGACGCCAAAATCGACAAAAGCTCCGTCACGAGGACATTTATTTTATTTATGGGATTTGTCTCCCATTTTTGCATATATGTATATCCCAGACTGTACATAATCCCCCTCCCGTGGATGTTTTCTTTCTTGACATGATCAAACCATTTTCGAAAACCAATCGGGGAATCCACCCAAACCGATTTCCCGGTTGCGAATTAAAATGAATGTGCCTAGACTAGAAGATTCCCCTGTACATAAACATACACATTTTTTCACAAGTTAGGACATAAAACATTTTTTGAAAGGCACTTAAAAATGAAGCGTAGGCGGAAGCATGCTAGAGACCGAAAGGGCGAGTGGAGTGCTTAACACCTTCTCTTCTCGTAAATTAGCCCCCGAACCCACTTCTTTTTCAAACAAAAGGTTTTATCTCTATTTTCCTTAAAATAAAATGAGGTGGCGACTCTTCTTTTCAAAACTCGAGTAGGGTAACCATTGCGAGGACGCGAGCGCGGATCACGGTTCTAGCGCGGGCTCTCACAACTACAAAATCAATCAACTCAAGGAAATCCATCTACTTCAACCACACCTCCACCTCCCACACATGAAGCACTAGAAGCTACCACATCTTCTGCTACATCAAATGGAGATGAAGTTGAAACACCCATAAATGTGGAAGAACCAATCCCTCAAATTACTTATGATTGGGATGGCACAAATAATGTACCAATAGAAGACTTACAACCACCATCAACTCATCCAGACTTACCTCATGAAGTGTGAGAGGTCAGAGATCACCCAATTCAGAAAATCATTGGTGACCTATATTCTGGTGTTCGAACAAGAAGATCAAACTATGATGCACTTACCGCATTCATATCTCAAGTTGAACCCAAGAAGGTTGATGAAGCACTCCAAGATTAAAGTTGGGTTGTTGCTATGTAAGAAGAGCTCAACCAATTTGTAAGATGTAAAGTTTGGACCTTAGTTCCAAGACCAAAAGATCAAGGAGTGATTGGTACAAAGTGGGTGTTCAGAAACAAGATGTATGAGAATGGAAGCATCACAAGGAACAAAGCTAGGTTGGTTTCACAAGGCTATAAACAAGAAGAAGGCATTGATTATGATGAAACTTTCGCCCCCGTTGTAAGACTTGAAGCGATAAGGATATTCTTAGCTTATGCCTCTTACAAAAGATTCAAGCTATATCAAATGGATGTGAAGAGTGCATTTCTCAACGGTGAACTTCAAGAAACAATTTTTGTTGCTCAACGGTGAACTTCAAGCTTATGATACTCTATCTAAATTTCTTCTAGAGAAATGTTTCAAGCGTGGTAAGATTGACACAACTCTATTCATTGATAAAAATAATGATCATACTTTACTTGTTCAAATATATGTAGATGATATTATTTTTGGTTCTACTAATAAATTGTTGTGTAAGTGATTTGAGAAACTCATGAAAAGCAAATTTGAGATGAGGATGATGGGAGAATTGACATTCTTCCTTGGACTTCAAATCAAACAATGTGCTGAAGGCATCTTCCTCAACCAAGCAAAGTACACAAGAGATCTTATCAAGAAATTTGGACTTGAAAATGCAAAGGCATACGACACTCCTATGGCTACTGGTAACAAGCTAGATAAAGACTTGAAAGGTAAAAAGGTTGATCAAACCTTGTACAGAGGTATGATTGGCTCTCTTTTATACTTAACTGCTAGTAGGCCAGATATCATGTTTAGTGTTTGCGTTTGTGCTCGTTATCAAGCTGATCCTAGAGAAGCACATCTTATTGCTGTAAAACGTATTATTCGATATTTATCTGGGACTACTAACCTTGGACTTTGGTACTCCAAAGATTTGAATTTTGATCTTATAGGTTACTCAGATGCAGACTATGCAGCATGTACCATTGACAGGAAAAGCACAAGTGGAACTTGTCATTTCCTTGGAAATCGACTAGTTTCATGGGCAAGCAAGAAACAAGCCTCAGTCTCTGTATCTACCACAGAAGCTGAATATATAGCTGCTGGAAGCTGCTGCTGCCAAGTGATATGGATGAAGCAACATCTGGTTGACTATGGAATCAACGAAGAAAATTGTCCAATCTATTGTGACAACACATCTACCATTGCTGTCTCCAACAACCCTGTCATGCATTCCAAGACCAAACATATTGATATAAAATACCATTTTCTCAAGGATCATGTGGAAAAAAGTAACATCCATGTAGAGTATGTGAGTACTGACGATCAAATTACAGATATTCTCACCAAAGCTCTTGATTCCAAGAGATTTAGGTATCTTAGAGGAGAAATGGGTATGCTAGAACTCTAAATCCCTTGTCCATATGATGTTATGTACTAATGTTTGTGATTTCTATAAGTTCAACACCTAGTAGGTATTCAAGCGGTAAATCAGCTCACGGTCAGCAAAGGTCATGGTCACATTGATCTACAACTGACCGCACCCTACTGACCGCACCTATCTAAGCTACCGCATTATCAAAGTTACCACAACGACAATATATTTAAAGGTTTTGAAGAAACCCATCAAGTTGTAAAATGAAGATATGTGTTTACTACTTTGAAGAAGTAATCAACCAGGGTATGACCTCAAGCGACCGCACTATTCGCGGTCGATCATAACTTTCCGCATCCAAAGGACTCCAAGTAAATCTTTCTAAATTAGAGATATTTAGGATGCTTTGACCAAGTCTACCTCAAGGGTATTTCGGTAATTTCTAATTTTCCCTCGCTTCTCATTTATTTCAAATCATTTGGAAATATTTAATTTTGCATTTAATATTATTCTCCAAATCATTGTTCGCCATCATTGGTCACCTCAATAAGACAAAAGGACTCTTTGCATTTAATTCTGGACTGCGAAGAGTTGATGTTCCATCACTCCACTTCCTGACATCTTCTCAGCCTTACGTGCCTCCACCACCCTCTCCTCCTTCACTCTGCAGCTCCTACACTCTCTCTAACTTCTCTCTACTTTCTCTCTCTATAACTTCTTCATATTTCATTTCTCTCTCAATATTTCTCATTTATATGGCTTCCCCTACTACAAAATCATCACAATCTCTTCCTAAGAAGCAACAACTTCCGATTCTCTCAAGAATGGTATGAATCTCTAAACCCTAACTCCTTATTTTCTAGCATTTCGATTCTCTGTTCTGTGTTTTATGGCGGGCTTCAAAACCCTTTCATATTCTCACTCGATTCTCTGGGTTCATGGATATCTGGTTGTTATAATCTTGAGATTCGTGTTCTTTAATGTTCACATTACTTCTAGTTCGTGATTTCACGTTTTATTCATTTTGATTTTGGATTTCTTTTACCCAAATGGGTTTATTTTTTTCCAGTTTTCTTCATTTCCCCTTTCGATTTCTGGGCTTAATGTTGAAATTTTCTTGAATTTAGTGTGATTTTCGTGCTTAATCGGGTTCCTAGATGCTATATATATATATATATGAATTTTACGCGTTTTTATGCATTTTCTGGTAAATCTGGGTTCGTGACCCTTCATGGTGTTCTTCGTGTTCTTGAAGATGTTCTTCATGTTCTTGGCAAAACTACCTTTTTGATCCAAAATTTTTAGACCAATCTTTTGATCCGTTGTTTGTCACTTTTTGATCCATTTACATTTTTAGTGCTAAGTGTTTGTCCATTCTCTAATATTTCCTAAGGCAATCGACCGCACTCCTTACTTACCGTGCCTTCACTTGACCGTGCCTCTTACTTGCCGCATCTGTCAAGTGACCGCACTCACAACTCTCAACTAAACTTTTTACTTGTTTCTCTTTCAGGACATAAACAATTTCGTTCCTGGCCTAGTTATTAACATAGATTCTCTCAAAGGCGATGCGATTGGCTGCAATCTAATCAACCGCTTTGATGCCTCTGGGATCCTCTCTCTATTCACTATTGGTCATGACTACCATGTTCCAGCATTTGTGGACCAGTTCTTCGACTCAGCCAAAGAGAAGTCTGAAATTCTTGATGATGGTTCCACAAACAAGTATTTGAAAGCCAAAGTGAGTGGAAAGATAATGACTATTGACAGAGATGACATAGTCAACATTCTGGAGCTGGAGGTAGAAGAAGGAAAAGCTTATCCCATCAAGCTTAGTTCAAGAGATTTGAATGCCTTGACCCTTCGATTGGTGAACACAGCCAACATCACCAAGGTCCCTCGAAAAGAATTTAATGAGGTCATGTATCACATCTGCCACTTGGTTGGCCAGACTATTTGTTTCAAAACTGGAAACAAAGCGAATCTGAATCATTCTTAGTGGGGATGTCTGCTGCTATCTATCTGGCTAGGAAAATGGATTTGGGTCAGCTTATTTACGACTCCATTGTTGAAAATGTTTGTGCGTATCAGGATGCTCGTGATTAGGGAAAGCCCAAGTATAGAACCAACACTAGGTTCATTACTTACCTCATGGCTCATATCAAGGAAATCAGGTCTGAGTACCTTAAGATGAAGGCTGATCTAGTTGTTCCTATATCCAAGACCAAAATCTTCACTCGCAGCAATATGAAGGTTAACTTTAGAAATAGGTTTGGAGATGACCTCTATCATAAATATCTTAAAGCTGATCATGTTGAGCCCTACGAACCACCAAAGTTCACCAAACAAGCTCTTGCCGCATTTGGGGGAAATCCAGATGATGAAGACAGTGATAATAATGAAGGCACTGAAGACCAAGGAGATTCAGAGAAAACGAAAGATGGACCAACTGTAGTTGCCGCACCCGTTAAAGGAAAAGAAAACGCTACCGCATCTCAATCGACCACATCTGTAAGGTCCAGTAAGCCCAACCCTAAAGTAGGTATCACAATAAGAGAGCCCTCCGCTTCTCTTGAGAAATCCACTTCCACTTCTCCCAAACCAACAATTGCCTTACCTTCCATTACCAGGAAGTCAAGTAAGGTTGCCGCAGTCCCTCTAGCATCAAAACCTACCAAACTCTCAGTACCTCTCAAACCATCTAAAGTTGCAGCACCTTCTAAATCATCCAAACCAACTCTCACCAAATCCAAACCCTCTTCCACGGCAATTTCTGAGGGGGAGCCTCAAAAGAAGAGACCTCACTCTCTTTCTCCTGTCAAGACCTCTCTAAAAAAGGCTAAGGTAACAAAGCCTTAAGTCCTCATTCCTTCCCCCACTTTTTCTCCTGCTAGTTCACCTCAAGATGAGGTTGATGTTGTTATTCCCAAGGCTGCCGCAAAACCAAAGTCCAAAACTCCTCCTGCCGCATCAGTAACCAAGGAACTGACTCTTGTGGATGAGAGTAGTTCGGAAGAGCAAGTAGAAAGTAGTTCTGAAGCTATTGAGGAAGTTTTTACAGAGAAAATTCAAGATACTAATGAGCATGATGATAAAGATGCTGCTCCTGATGAATCTGATAAGGATGCTGCTGATAGTCTAACTTTTGAGCCCAAGGCTCCTGAAAAGACTGTTGATGTTGAAGTTGAGATTCCTATCACATCTGTTGATCAGATTCTTGAAGGCGACCGCACTGAAGCCGTTGGTTATCTGCCTAAGTCACCTTGCCACACTATTCCTCTACGGTCACCTACTCCTCCTCCCGTTGTTCCAGTTGATCAAACTCAGTCGACCGCAGATCTGCTTGCCGCAGTGCCGCTGCTAGTCCAACACCAACAAGAAACCAACTCTCAGGTCTATCTTCTCACTTCCAACTTGATTGCCCTCCAGTCTGAAGTCACTGAAATCAAGTCTAATCAAGCCTCTCTCCAGCACCAAATTACCTCTCTTCCCTCTTAGTTGATTGATACCATTAAGGGGGAGAGTGAGTACATCATAAAGGCTATTCGTGACTCTCTCTGGATCAACAAGATCCAGTTCTGCCGCATTAACTTCTGCCGCTCCACCTCCTGCCGCGCCATCCTCCTCTGCCACACCAACTGTCCCTCAAAATACCATCTCCTCTGACTACTTGAAAGAGGCACTCAGAATTCAAACTGATGCCTTAAATA
Source organism: Campanula takesimana (assembly GCA_026119855.1). Lineage (NCBI taxonomy): Eukaryota > Viridiplantae > Streptophyta > Magnoliopsida > Asterales > Campanulaceae > Campanula > Campanula takesimana. Next base: position 409,099 of record JAOWBW010000579.1, read on the forward strand.
GATGTGTATTAAATGGTTTGGAGGAAGCTAGTAAAGAGCTATCCAAGGCTATGGGTGCTGACAAGCAAGAACTCAAAGATGAGTTAGGCACAGTGATAGACACACTCAAGACTGCCTTGAAAAAACACTTATCTATTAACATGAATGCAGGTTTGATAGCTGTTGCTGAGAAGTTTGTACCCAAGATTCAAGCCATGACTGCCGCAATGCAAGTGCAAACCAACAGGATTGAGATTGCCAACAATTGTATTGAGGGTCAGTCAAACAAAATTGATATCTTGTCAAGCAAGGTAAACACTGCACTGAACAGACTGAATCGTGGAAGCACTCAAGGAGGACATGGAAGCTCTCAGACTCAAGGTGAAGAAAATGATGAAGAGGAAGATGGAATCAATATTCCAATCATGATTCCTGGTCTACCTGCTCCTGCCTACCTCTTTCCATTCTCCTCAAATCTTTATGATATTGATGTCATTCAAGTTGATCACATCTAAAACTACCGTGCGTGAAGTAACCGCACTGGATGTTTATGTTTTGTCATGTTGGGCTATTTCAAAAAAAAATTTACTTTATGTTTGTTTTTATTTGGTTTGTACGTTATTTGAAAATGCTCTCTTTTGTTCTGTACTCCAAATACTTGAATGTTTATCTTTATGGAGTATATTACTATTGTATGTGTTTGATGCATTTCTACCTATCTTTGATTATCTTTCTTGAAATGCTTCAAATGATATTTCTATCTTGCTAGAATTAGTACTTTTGTTTTCTTTATAGGATGATATAAATCTATGACATTGGCTTAGTGTGTGCATGATTTGGGACATGAACTTAATAAAATTTTATTCATTTGAAAATATGTTTTTACCAAGTACAATGAATTAGCCTTTGTTATAGTAGGTAATGGTCTCAATCAAATAGGGGGAAATTATTGGGTATGATTATTATAAACCACTCCTATTACTTAATTTGATTGATCCCTTGACCTAATTTTATCTTTTATGGACTTTAGGATATATTGTAAGAAGTTTTATACTTCATTTAGTTAAGTCCATTTTTAGATAGTTTAGGCTTTTGAAGATTGGCTCCTCAAATTTTGAAGAAAAGTTACTAAGGCAACCTACCTCACAAGTGACCACACTTTGAGCAGTCACAAGTGACCACGCCTGAATCAGTCACAAGTAACTGCACCAGATTCACTTTCAAGTGACCACATCAGTGTCACTCTCAAGTGACCGCACCAAGCCACTCAAGTTGCCTCACTTGAAGTGACCGCAAGTCACTTAGCTTACCTTATGAAGACCGAAGACTGAAGACTCAACTCAAGTTTGGTTAAACTTAACCATGGTCACACTAGTGTCCAAATCATTGGTTAGTTTACAACGTTGCAAGATTCAAAATTCAAATTTTGAATACAACTGTCATCTAACAGTGTGATGGTACATTTGGATCACCACTACTCTGCAACAAAAGGACAACTCAGACTGAGCTCCAATTAGAATTCAACAGCTCATTGTCCTCCAAACTTGCTCCTCAAGATTTCTAACGGCTACCTCTCCATTGAAGGCTATAAATAGTCCTTGAGTTCTTCATTAAACATTGCAGAGATTCAAAGAGAGAAATTGCTGTTGAAATACTTGGTGATTGAAGATCATATTCAAGATTTCCAGAATCATTTCAATCTTTAAGCACTTGCCTTCAAATCTTCAAAGATCTCCAGCAACCTTCAAGCACACCACATCTCAAGCCCATCAACACACAAGATTCATTAGACTCTCAATCATATAGATTATATAGAGTTCTTGATTCTTTACACACAAACACCCCGATTGATCAATCACATAGATTACATCATTAGGGATACACTGGTCTAAGTCTAGGATTTGATCATCATAGAAATAGGTTGTGGATTCAAAGATTCATCTCTGTAATTTGTACTCAAGGAAGAATCAATATATACCTCATTCAAAATCCAAGACTGACCATCTTGGTAAAGGATGTAGATCTTTTAACAGATCAAACATTTCCAAATCCTTGTGTCATTTACTTGCTGCTCTTTACTTTCTGCAAATTTACTTTCAGCACTTGTTCATCTTGTTCTTAATGTTCATATTAATCTTGTTTGTCGTTTAGTGTTTTTGATCTTTCAGATATCCAAACTTGTTGTGAATTGTGTTTGTTTGTTTATCATATTGCCAAAGCTAAATCTGACTAACATATCATTTGCCAAAACTTCCAAGACACTATCTTTCAATATCTCAACCTACCGCACCAAATCACCTTTTACCTACCGCACCTTAAGTTGCCGCACTCTTCCTACCGCAACTTAACCTACCGCACTACTTCAAGCAAAAACAACTCTAACTCATTTGTATCGAAAACTTCCGCTATGCATATTACTCTTGAACTAGTGGTTTTTAAGTGACCGCAAAATTCATTGAGTAAGCATAAGGTTGAATTTTGAAAAAGGGTTGAAATTTTAATAGGCTATTCACCCCCTTCTAGCCTCTTTTCATACCCTTGTTGTGTCTTTGGGACCAAGAACGTATCTATTCGTTTTTCCATCATTTGTGCATCTGCGTCCATTTTGTTGGCTAGAAGCAAAACTTTATCTTGCAATTGAACCTGTGAAAATACGTCTAATTCTATTTGTTCTCTTTTTTGTGATTTCAGGACTGAAAAGATGTTTCTCAAAATACAGTTGACATGGAATGTCGTAATCCCTGCTGAAAACCTTGATGTCAAGGGACTTATGCTGCAAAAGGAGATTGTCATTCGCTTGATGGACGACTTCTCCACTAAAAAGGCCACTAAAGATTTGGGCTACTTTGTAGCTTTGACCAATTTGGACAAGATTGGGGAAGGGAAAGTGAGAGAGCACTCGGGAGATGTCCTCTTCCCTGTATCCTTCAGCTGCACCACCTTCAAGATCTTCAGAGGGGAGGTTGTGGAAGGGGTGATGCAAAAGATTTTGAAGCACGGGGTTTTCTTGAGGTGCGGGCCCATTGAGAATCTGTACCTGTCCAATCAGAAGATGAAGGAGTACAAGTATGTGGCTGCGGAGAATCCCCTCTTCATGAACGACAAGACGGGGTCGAGGATTGAGAAAGATACGACGCTCCGTTGCATGGTGATTGGGGTCAAGTATTTGGAGGTTGAGAAGGAATTTCAGGCTGTTGTTGGCTTGGATGGTGATTTCCTTGGCCCTGTTCAGTAGTTGTGTCCTGTTTCTTCATCTGCTCTTGGACTTGGACTAAGTTTTACATGTGTAGATGTGTTTTGTATATATGGTGGTGCGCAAAACTTGCAATGGCTCTAGTTTGAATTGTTGGTGACTAATGTTTAAGAACCAAGGACTTCATGGAGTAACTTAATCTCAACTTTTAAGTAGAATGAAATCCTAAAATGTTTTAATCTCATGTTGAATGGTTACTACTTAATTGTAGATATAGAAACACATAGTTTGGGTTAAAAAAAGTTACTCGCTCCGTCTAAAAATAAATATTTTGAGAATTTACAACTTTGCTCAAAGTTAAATGCGAATTTTTTTATGCATTTATTTTGGACAAAGACTTATGTGAGACCGTCTCACATCATGGTGAGACGGATTCCCCATGGGTCAAACCCATAACCAGCCCAGCTGTAACCCGCCCAAGCTTCTCCCTTCTCTTCCCAGCGCGCGACACGTGTCACACATTTAAAAAAACCTCTCATAATTTTAAAATGCAATATCTTGTGATTTTGAAGTCGAAAAAAAATCTAAAAATACCGGTGTGTTCGTCTCGACAAGACGAATAAAACTAGATGGGTCATGATATGGTTTGATTTTTTTAAAAAAATATTTTTTAACACACAAAAAAAATTGGGCTGCTCGTTTCATGAGATGTAACACGTTCTTATGAAGAAAGTAACAGTTTGGTCTTACAAAAGTAACACTTTATTGTAAGATATAACAGCAGATTCGCAAATAATATAAATAGTTTTTGTAATTAGAAAAAGTAATAATTGAAGTGTAATACAGTGCATATATGATTGTAATATGTTATATATATGAATGTAACAGTTTTATAGGTTAAATATTACATTTTTTTAAGAAAAGAGTAAAAAATCATGGATATTATCGGTTTTGCATTTCAATTGAATGTAAAACCCTAGAAAAGTGTTACAATTGAGAAAAAAAAAAGAGGTTACATTCATTTATTATTATATGTAAACATTAGTTTGGTTGTCAATCTTATGTTATCTTTTAAAAAACATATTTTTTAACACAAAAAAATAAAAAAAAATAAAAAAAATTGAACTGCTCGTCGCTTAAAATGTAACACTTTTTTTTAAAGAAAAAAGTAACACTTTTATTGTAAAATGTAACAGCAGTTTTGCAGAAAAAATAAATAATTTGATAGTTTTTTTGCTAGAAAAAAGTAACATTGACATGCAACATAGTGCATGTATGATATAATTTCTTATATAGATGAATATAACAGTTTTGTAGAGTAAATGTTGCTTTTTATTCTTTAAAATAAATAAGAATTTTCCACTAATGAAATAGTTTGTTATATAGATGAATGTAACCAATGTAACACTTACAATAATAAAAAAAAAAATGTGATATTTTCTTTTCAAATGTAACACTTTCTTTTGAAATGTAACCATAATTTTGCAAAAATGGATTAAAGATAACATAAGATTGACAACAAAACTAATGTTACATTTTATAATTGAAATGCAACTGATTTTATACATGAATTCTTACTCTCTTTTTTTTTATAGAAAAAAGTAACTTTGACTCTATAAAACTATTACATTCATCTATATAGCAAATTACAATTATATATGCACTTTGTTACACTGCAATTATTACTTTTTATAACCACTAAAAACTATAAAATTATTTTAAATTTATGTTAAACTGCTGTTGCATCTTACAATAAAGTGTTACTTTTTAAAGAGTAAACTGTTACTTTTTTCATAAGAACGTGTTACATTTTGGTTGACGAATAGAGCAGTTTTTTTCTTTGTTAAAAAACATGTTTTCAGAAAAAATGAATTCAAACCATATCACGACCTATCTAGTTTTATTCGTCTCGTCGAGACGAACGCAATGATATTTTCAAAAAAAAAAAATTGACTTCAAAATCACAAGATATTGCATTTTAAAGTGGTTGGGTTTTTTTTTCTTCAAAAGCGCCATGTGGTGCGCGCGCGTCAGACATAGGTGGTGAGTCCGACATGTGATAGCTTGTGAAGAGATGGGTCATAAATGGGCTGGGCAAATGGGTGGGGTGACCCATGGATGATCCGTCTCACATTTATTTTGAGTTTGGGGGTAGTAGATAGTTTAGGTTGGGTTTCGTCATGCTCACCACTCCTCAGCACCAATCCTCATAGGCCAAGGATAGGTCGAACCGTCATTCCAGGATTTGCAGTCTGATACAAATTAGTTTGACTTGGAATTGCGACTATCTGGTTTGGATTTCATCAACAATTCGGAGCAAGGGTGAGCAAAATAAAGTTGAAACCGGATCGGACTAGACCAATTAAAATCAGAACAGACCAAATCAATATTAATGGTCTGATTTTGGCTCCATATTTGTTCGGAACCAGTATATTCGTCCGGTTGGTTTTGAATTTTTTTTAAAATAACCCTGTTTAAACTATATACTCCCTCCGTCACACTCGAATTATGATTCTTAGCTATTCTAATTATTCTTTGACCGATAATTTGAAGAAAAATAATTATCTTAATGAAAATCTAAAAATAGTTACTGAATTTGTTAGTAACCGTGATATAATAACAATTTTAAATTTTTATTAGCATCATTATTTTTCTTCAAATAATTGGTCAAAGTATAATTAGATTGACCAAAAATCATAATTCGAGTGGGACGGAAGGAGTATACATATACATATATATGTAATTGTTAATGTCACATCTTTGAATCCTTTTATGTTTGTTCAAAATCTTTGTTATTATTGTTTCTTTAAAAAAAAAAAAAAAAAAACTTTGTTATTTTTTGTTTTTTTTTTTAAATCTAGTTCAAGCTCTTGCAATCTGTCAAGCATTTCAAAATGATATTGTATATCCTCTAAAAGCAAATTTTAAACATTTTGTTAGCATGCTAACTTTTCTTAAATGACCTTACGTAAAAAAAAGATAAAGGCGGACGTTAGTTGTAACTTTGCTTAAATTAAAAAATATTGATAAAAGTAATAATTTCATATGGACAATAAATCATCAGAACTGTAGAACCGAACTAGAGATCAAACCATTTGAAAAAAAATTCGAAAAAAAAACATTTAGGGACAAAGTTATGTTAAAAAAAGACACTCATTTTGAGACAAAGATTTTTGAAAATGGACACTCATTTAGGGACAGAGAGAGTAGTATATTTTTGGTTTCAAATTTTTATATAACCAAAGAATTGTACCTGATCTTAGTTCCATAATTTTTGTACCAAAAATAGACCAGATCGGATCATATGTGTCCTTAGTTCAGAGTCAATCTTTCATAAATAGTCTAGAGTTAATCTTTGTGTAAATAGATGGTCCATATTGATTGATGGGAGGGTGGGGTCAAAAGTTTATTACTCTCTCGTTTCAAGTTGGTAGTTTTGTTTACTTTTTCAAACATTTTAAAGTTATATTATAAATTTTGAAAATTTGTGTTGTGAAGCGTTAATTGAAAATATGACAGTAACTTTTTGAAAGAATTAAAAAGAAAAATGAGACTATTACTTTTGCAACGGAAAAATGAGACTATTACTTTTGCAACGGAAGGAGTAAAATATAGGCAATCTACCAAAATATGCCACGTACTTTCGTTTTGGTTACAATTTATGCAACGTACCACAAGTTTACCACATAATCCAACGTACTTTGTAATTTTGTTTCAAAAAATGCAACGTACTTTGTAGTACGTTGCATTATTTGAAACAAAAATTGCAAAGTACGTTGCATTAATTGTTATGAAAATTGCATATTTTGAAATAAATTTGAAAGTACGTTGCATTATGTGGTAAACTTGTGGTACATTGCATAAATTGTAAACAAAGGCCTGGTACGTTGCATTGTTTGGTAATTTTTCCGTAAAGTTTATATTCTTCATGTTGAAGATATGAGCAAAAGATAAATGAAGATTGATTGATCTGAATTGATTGAATTGAATAAGTGAGGAGAAGATTACAAATTAATGAAATAGTAAAGGAAAGAAAATAAATGCTGGAGAAATATTTTAACCTTGCTTTTGTATTGATCAATTGTGTTTTTGTACATCAAAAATGAATGAAAACCTACTCTATTTATACCGCTAAATCTATGCAAATCTGAATGTATATACAATTAAATTGGAATAGATCCTCTCTCTCTTATAACAGAATTGTTGCCATATGTCTTAGTGCTGTGATCTGGTGTGCTGCTCTTTTGGTAAGTCTGGATGCTGAGCTTGTAGCATTGCAAGCTTAGCATCCAGACTTACCAAATTAGTTGGAAATATTGATATATGGTGCTCTTTGAGTGAGTCCATTATTGGTTCTCAAATTAGTTGTTCGAAGTCAATATTTTGCATACTTGACGTGGGTAGACGTGTCCAATCCGGTTAACCGGTTATAACCGGCGGTTAGAAATTTCACATGGAACCAACCGGAACCGGCCCGGCTAACCGGCTATAACGGTTAAGGTTAGGCGGTTAACCGGTTAACCCGGTTAAACCGCCTAATTTTTAACCTTTTTAAAAAAAAAAACTGAAAATGTCAAAAAAGTGACTTGAAATCTGGAAATTTAACTGAAAATGTCAAAAAACTAACGAAAAATTTGAATAAACTGGCTGAAGTCCTTACAAAGTAACTGGAATCATTAAAAATCTGACTGGAAATATGAAAATAAGTTAAATAACTGACTAAATTCTGGAAATTTAACTGAAAATCTTCTATTCTTGTCTTTCGGGATGCTTTGTTGTAATATGCCTCTTGAATGTACCGTACCCACCACCTTTTCTAATGATGTACGTCATTCCACAATACTTGCAAGTGAATTTGTGTGTGGGCGTAGTGGGCGCCATGTACAAGCCATCTTCGTTGAGTGGTGTGATTGTAAAATGCCTCCCCATAATAGTAAATTGTCTCACCCTCTCATTGTTTGAATTAGAAGCCATTTCGTTAGAAAGTTAACGAAAAAAGTAATAAACTTGGGGATGTTTAATTGTAGAGAAAGATTTATATTGTAGAGAAAGGGTTTGTGAGGTAGTAGTGTGAAAAAATAGTGAGGAGGGAGGGGGTATTTATAGTTAAATTGGTGGAAATTCTCAGCCAAGTTAAAAAATAGCCGTTGGGGGACTAAACTGACATAATTCAAAGTGGTGGACCACAATGTGCAGAACAGAAACTCAGAAAATTCAAAAAAAAAGGGCTGGGCTGGGTCTTTCTTGGACTGGGCTTGGGCGCTTGGCGGGCTGGAGGCTGGAGCTGGAGGAGTGGTGGGCCGACAGCCTACTGGGCCGCTAGGTTAATATGCTAGGGCCTTGGGCATTTTTCCTTTTTTCCTTTGGTTTGGGTTTGGCCCAACGAAAAAAATTATATTTAAGCCTTTTTTTTTGGGACAGAAAGTTAATAAACTTTTAAAATGTAATTATTTTTTTTCAAAAATCTTTAAAAATATGTTAGCATTTAAATTGAAACCCAAAAGATTTTTTTTTTTTGAGCTTTTTTCAAAAAATACTCAAGAAATATAGTGTATTTTTTTAAAAAAAAAGGGACGGTACCCTTAAATTTTATTAATTAAAATTAAAATTACAAAGAGGGGGACAACCAAACCTTGCCCTTTTATAATTAAGGGAGGACATAATGGAACCTTTACCTCAACTTAACTATTACAATGAAACTAAAATAAAACTATTCTAAACATTAAAGATATAAAAACTTTCTAATTGCCTTCCCCTTCCGAACTTCCCGTAGACCCTTCCAAGTTGTATTGATATCGTGGATCTTGTATATCCTGTTCATAAGGCATATCTTGCTCTCTCTTTTCCGCTCTAATCCAATCACCAAGTAAGAGTTGGTTTTCCAAATTATCAACCGTTAGTTGGGAACGTCTTGGATCCAAAACATTTCCTCCCACGCTAAATGCCGATTCGACCGCCACCGTTGAAGCGGGAGAGGCTAAGACTTCTTTTGCAATTAAAGAGAGTATGGGATAACTTTCATGCCTTTGTGCCTACCACCTCAAAACGTCAAATTTAGTTGGATTTGAAGTGTTTTGTACATAATCAAAATTGGAGTTGAAATATAATTCCAACTCGTAAGGAATGTAGAAGAAGAAGAAGAAGAAGAAGAAGAAGAAGAAGAAGAAGAAGAAGAAGAAGAAGAAGAAGCCATTCTAGGACGTTTTGAGGAAAACAAGTCGTCAAAAAATCCATATGGATTGAAAGTGAGCCCACCATCTTCTTGTGTACCAATATCTTGATTAGCATATGAGGGTTCTTGTTGTTGTTGAGAAGGGTCTCCATACTTTGCATTATACTCATTATAAAGAGTCACCAAATCTTGTTTTGTATTTTGAACAATAATCGCCGGGCTTTCATATACTCCGTCCCCATTTGGGTATAAATTCTCATAATAAAACTTACTATCGCCTCTAGGTTGTCCAATGTAACACGGGGATCGAATAATTTTGCAACAAAAAATAGAGACGGAATAGTATCAAAATATTTAGCCACTTTACCCTCATTTCAATAATGCTTGGGCCAAAAACGTCGCAACTTTCTAGCATGTTAAAACTTCGAACAATTGCAACACATTGCTCAAGTACCAAAAAAGAAGTTGGATAATAAACTCCCGACAAAGCCTCGGTAGCGGTAAAGAAAATCTTTAATAATTGACATAAATTAATGCAAGCGTTCCAATGATAAGCAAATAAAGGGATGTCCGTACCCAAATGAAGAAAAAATTCCATGAGAAGCTCTTTATACTCAAAACCATCCTTTAACATTGTATATGTGGAATTCCACCTAGTCGGAACATCCATAGAAAAATATTTTTCATTTAAACCCTTACTTTTCAAAAAATTGATCCATTTTCTTGTAACTCTATTTTTTTTTTTTTTTTTGCAATAAAAAAGAGAGCATCTCTAATGGGTTTAATATATGTCTCCAACGCATCCAAACCGTCTTTAACACATAAATTAATTATATGACATAAACATCTTATATGAAAAAACTTACCCCCAAGTGACGGTTGACAAATAAGCTTCAACTCCGGTATACTAGCGGTATTAGCACTAGCGTTGTCGAATGAAATAGTGAATATTTTTTGAATAAGACCATACTTTGCCAAAACGCCGTGCAACTTTCTACAAATATTTTCCGCAGAATGGGGTGGTTCAAAACTATCATATGCAATTAATCTTTTTTGGATAGTCCATGAATTATCTATCCAATGGCATGTAACACCCAAATAACTATTTCTAAGCCAATGATCACTCCAACCATCGGCACAAATTGAAACTCTATGATTTAATTTTGCTAAATCCTCAATTAATTTTAATTTATATTCCGACACCACCATTTTAATATCGCGTACTAGAGTCGACCGTGGCACTTTATGACCGGATGGATTTAAAGAAAGTCTAATAAAATTTTGAAAAAAATCATCATCCGCAAAATTAAAAGGAAGCCCTTTAACACACACAAATTTGGCCAACTCTTTCTTATAAAAGATATTATTAAATTTAAATAATATCGAAGACGTACCTTGGCCTTGAGCAATTGGATTGAAATGTAATTGAGATTGATCGCCCTCAATCCCAAGTTTGTCGGGATGTTTTGATGACATATGCGCGTTCATTGACCCATACCCTCCACCTTTTTTAAAGCCGTACCATTTTGGACAATAATTGCATTGCGCTTTGAAATGGATATGGTCATTGGGGTCAATTTGTATTTTTTGGAAATGGATCGCAAAAATGTCGGATCTAGATTCTCTTGGTTGACGTTGTTGTGCTTGTCCTTGTCCGCGACTCCGACCACCTCGACCTCGACCTCGACCTCGGCCTCGGCCGCCTCTACCACTTTGACTTTCAACAACATTTTCTTCCGTCCCTTGCTCATTTTGATTTTCAACAAAGGGTTCCTCAAAAAATTGATCAAAATCTTGGTTTTGGGAGGTAGAATCAACATGAGACTTGCCAAGATTTCGAGATGAAGACATTTTTTTAACTGAAATCTGGAAAACTAACTGAAATCTTGAAATTTAACTGGAAAATGTCAAAAAACTGACTGGAACCGTTAAAAAATTGACTGGAACCGTTAAAAACTGACTGGAAAACTGGAAAAAGTTAACTAAAAACTGACAAACTAACTGGAACCTTAAAAATCCTGACTGGAAATCTGAAAAAATTAACTGAAAACTTATAAAACTAACTGGAACCGTTAAAAAATGACTCGAAATCTGAAAAAATTAACTGAAAACTGATAAACTAACTGGAACCGTTAAAAAACTGACTGGAAATCTGAAAAAATTAACTGAAAACTGATAAACTAACTGGAACCGTTAAAAAACTGACTGGAAATCTGAAAAAAAAAACTAACTGAAAACTGATAAACTAACTGGAACCGTTAAAAAACTGACTGGAATTTGTTAAATAACTGACAGGAATCTGGAAACTAACTGGAATCTGTTAAATAACTGACTGGAAACTAACTGAAATTTTAAAATTAACTGGAGTCTTTGAAGAGTAGAGAGAGAAATATGGAGAGAAGTAGGTAGGGTAGAATTGTGAGAAAAGATTGGGAGGAGGGAGGGGATATTTATAGTTTCAAAAAACTGGAAAAAAAACTTTTTTTTTAATTTTCGGCATTATAGCCGTTTTTGGTCAGAAAAGTAACGGCCAAAAACTGACAAACTAGCCGTTTTGGACCTTTCTGGTCAACTAGCCGTTGGGAGGGGCCACACTGTCATTTCTGGAAAAATCAGGTGCATAATGCATTTAGCCGGTTTAACCGGTTATAACCGCCGGTTGACCGGTTGGTGGAATCTCTGACCTTAACCGGACCGGCCCCATCCGGTTAACATCCGAAACGGTTGGCCGGTTAACCGGTTGGCCGGTTTTGACCGGTTTTGACCGGCCGGTTAACCGCCGGTTAGCCGGTTCCGGTGGAGTTTTGGACACATCGGGACATGGGATTCAAAGTTATAATTATAAACTGGGATATTTCCGTTTATGGTTAAATCCACAGTTCAAATATATGCATTTTAATATTGTTCCTGTTTAAAGATACGAAAAATATTTTGTTTAGTTATTGGACTAATTGTAGTCCTATATAATTAAAGTAAAGTATTTTCTAGTTATCTTTTATTGTGGAATAATCTTATTGTTTGTATTAGAATTAATTTATCATTATACTTGATTTAACTTAATAAGTTAATCCTAATATTATGTGGATTATTTTGTTAGGTTAAGTGGGCTCTAAGGTAAAGACTTTGTAGTTGACTAGTTCATTATAGTCAAACACGAGTAAAAGGCCAAAAGAGTTTTAGTCCCATTAAAAGTCTAATTACTAAACAAAAGGAATCTACCTAGTCAACCTATTATAAAGGGTGTCGTTTTGGGGGGACAAACAGAGGCAGTAGAGGCACTGGAAAAAGCACGAGAAAAAGGAAGAAATTAGAGCATCTCCATTGATGACTTTTGTTCATGTCATGAGCTGAGTTGGCGCCTAAGCCATCCCCATTCATGACAAGTTCACATGCCATGGATGACACTACCCCTTTTCCTTTTGCCAGACGCCACAATGTCATCCTGACATTGTGGGCCTTTATTTAATTTTTTTTTTTTTTAAAAGCAACATTGTGGGTTATTCCCGTTGGTGACTTTTTAAAACTCAATAGGGACCTGGCAAGTGTCCCAATTCAAAATCTATTTCAACAAAATGCAACGGTTATTAAAAAAAATAAAAAATAAAAAAAATAAAAAATTGCAACGGACATAATTTAGAAAACTCTATAAATAGAATTAAGTTGTGTAGAATTTTATTACAGCTTCTTCAATTTTTATATTTTGTTCAATATTTGTAATTTTGTTTTATTTCAACTTTCTCCTACATTTTATAATTATGGATTCTAATTATCCTAATTATTTTGGAAATAGTCAATATCCCCAACAAAATCCAAATGCCAATAGAAACTCAAATGCTCAAATGCCTCTTGATCCAAATTTGTTAAACCATCCTCAACTATGCCAATTATTGGGATTTTATCCAACCAACCAAATTCCGAATCCTGTCAATGCTCCAAATTTTTTTCAATCCCAAATTAACCCACATTTATTTTCTTCCCCAAATATGTACGCTTCTCAAAATGCTCAAATTTTTTCTCCAAACCTTGAACATCCATCATCTCAATAATATAATAGGTCTCCTAGAACACCCGTTGGCGATGTAGGCAGTTCAAGAATTTTATTTCAAGATCTTGAAGATGATGATGAAGAGGATGCCATTCATCCTTCTAATCAACCCGGTAAATCCAAAAGTAAGCAAGATAAGATCCCATGGAACATAACTGAAGATAAAGCTTTATGTTCAGCTTATCTTGAGTCGGGTGGAGATGTTGAGATAGGAACTGATCAAAAGAGGGGTGATCTTTGGGTGAATATAATGCTAAAGTTTGATGAAGCTCAAAGAGAAAACTCAAGCGTCATAAACGCAAGAAATAAGGATTCGGCATTTTCTCGTTGGAGAAGAATTGGCGCTCAAGTGAATAAGTGGGTTGGGGTTTATGACGAAGCACAACGGAAACGAAAGAGTGGTTGGAGCGAAGATAATGTTATAGGAGAAGCTCGAGAAATATGGGAAAAAACTAACAATGGAAAAAAGTTCCAACTCGAGCATTGTTGGGATATTCTGAAACACTTTCCAAAGTGGCAAGGTGGGATGATTGCTGAAGATCAGCAAAGCACTCACAGTTCCAAGAGATCAAACTCGGATACACCAACAATTGAGGTTCGTCCTATGGGAGTGAAGAGGTCTAAACGGAAAGGTAAGTCAACTACTTCTTCTCAAGTTGATGTAGATCATGTAACAAACTGCATCAATAGTCTCAATACAAGTCGCGAGCTAGATGCTGAGAGGCTTCAACTAGATAAGCAAATGCTAGACTTTTTTAAACAGAAGGAAGAAAAAAGGCAAGCGGAGAAGACACAGAAGAGAAGGTTCACACTGTACAAGCAAAATGTATAAGAAAAATGTCTTCATCATCTAGCTCATCATCGTCAAGTTCAGATGATACATGTTTCAACCAACTGATTACTAGGAAGATGGAATGGAATCAATCTTTACGTGGAAGACGCCAAATGAAAAGCGAGCATACACTCGATCATTCCTCTAATATCATCAACGATTGAGAGGCCTCCGTCCGAAGCTCGAAGAAAATACGTGCGCAGAGAACGTGAGCAAGCACATGAAATATTGTATGGACAATATTTTGCTAAACATCCGACTTATTCAGATGAAACATTTCGCCGTAGATACCGAATGAGACGCCATGTCTTCTGTCGTATTATGGAAGCATTGCGTGCCTCTGATGAGTATTTCCAACAGAAACCTGATGGAGCTGGTAGGCTTGGTTTAACAATTGAGCAAAAATGCACTGCCGCTATGCGAATGCTTGCATATGGTACTGCATATGACTCGGTTGATGAACATCTAAATATCGCAGAATCTACATCAAAAGAATGCCTTCTCCATTTTGTTGAAGGTGTCATAATACAGTTTCGCAACCATTACATGCGAAGACCGAATGCTAATGATATGGCTGAGTTATTACAAGAAGGAGAGGAGCGTGGATTTCCAGGGATGATGGGAAGCATAGATTGTATGCACTGGACATGGAAAAATTGTCCACGCAGTTGGAGAGGACAATTTCAAGGTAGAAATAAGACACCAACGTTAATCCTAGAAGCCGTAGCCTCGCGTGATCTGTGGATTTGGCATGCTTTCTTTGGAACACCAGGTTCGTGTAATGATATAAATGTCATTGATCGTTCTCCGGTGTTTACAGACATTATGGAAGGTGAGGCTCCACCGGTTAATTATATGGTAAATAATCATGCATACAATATGGGGTACTATCTTACTGATGGAATATATCCAAAATGGGCGGCATTTATTCATTCAGTTAGTGCCCCCCAGACAGCAAAGCAGAAATTATTTGCTAAAAAACAAGAGTCAGCGAGAAAAAACGTGGAACGTGCTTTCGGAGTTTTACAAGCTCGATTCGCAATAATTCGACAACCTGCTCTAGCATGGAGTAGGGATATACTTGGAAAACTTATGCTTGCTTGTATCATCATGCACAACATGATAGTCGAGGACGAACACGCAACTTACAAGAATCATCGAGATGTAATAAGAGAATTTGAAGAAGATCATCCTCAAAATCAAGCGTCAAGTAGCACTCAAAATGAAACATTTACTTACTCTATATGAGTACCAGAAGTCGAGTTCGGGATACAACTATCCATAAATCATTGAAGGAAGATTTGATTGAGAATATATGGGAAAAATTCCATGAGGAAGCAGATGATTAAATGTTCTACTACTTATCATAGAATATTCCATGTAATTTTAAATATTTTTATTGCTTTACTATGTCTTTAATGTATTTTTATTTTCATATGTGATTTTCATATATTAAAAATTTATTAGGTATTAATTTCTGTAATAAATATGAAATTATAAAAAATAAATATATCAAAAAAATATTTTACTATTAATAAATATTAATTATAATGAAATTTAAAATTAATCATTCTTGTACAATAATTAATAATAATGAAATAATATTTTTAATTATAATAGTTGTAAATATAATTGAGTAGGAAAATGAAATTATAGTTAAATATATTAAAAAGTAGGAGAGAGAAACTGATGACTTTTGTCATGAATGGGGGTAAAATTCTTTAAAGTTGTGGTTTTGATAACTGATGATGTGGAGCTGAGTTGGAGGAGAGAGATATGCCATGACTCAACTTTTAAAAGTTATGGTTGCAAATGCTCTTAGGCATAAGGACCGGCGCATGAACAGTAGCGTATCTACTGTTAAGTTGCGATGTTACCGATTGTCTTTGGCTTCTGTAATCCATGCTTTGGTCTCCTCTTTTATCTGGTTAATATTCTTTTTTAATGCTACCAAAATCCTTAATCCATGGTGAAATTATGAGAGGCTCAGGCGAAATGGGATAGCAGGCGCAAGTAGATCTGTACCTGTGTGCGCAGACTTTGGTACTAATCTTGAGATCGTTTTATCCTCAGAGGAATTTGTCAGTATCCGAAATCGCACGAGAAGGAGACAATAATTTCTCTTAGGAGAGTCTTATTCAGGCGACTCGATCTACCCGATAAGTGTTCTAACTTTCGCTTTAATTTTCTTATTGTTTAAGTATGTTTAATTTACTTGTACCGTTATTTGCTGGTTTGCTACGATTATATATTGATTACATGATTGCCCCTTTGATTATTTGTATAATCTGCTCGTTGCGTAATTTATATTCCAACAGTCTAAGAGAAATTAATATCATGTTTTCTTGTTAATTGTAGTTGATTTGGTATATTCGTGACTTGTCCTTATAATCATAAGATGCTTGAAAGATGAAATCTTTGGACAAGTAAATTTTATGGTTTGTAGAAACTTATTGAATTTGCATGATTATATTGTTAATGGACAATTCGTTCTTGTGCTTGTTATTGATGGTTGGTTCTCTATGCATGAAACGGGAAAACTAGTGCAAATAAATAATTGCCGTAATCAAATAATAATATGAAAATATTCTTCTAGACTATTTAATTTTGCGTTGTCATAGTAAAATTAGTTGTAAAGGTTCAAGGGATCTTGAGTCTTGCTAATTTTGGGTATGATCTAGAAATCTCATGGATTTTCATGTAAAGTAAAAATCAAGGTTTTGATTTATTTTGATCATGAGCGTAAAATTGATCTAGGGTAATATTTTATATTTGTTAATGATGTAAAAGGTATATGAAGTCCTTAAAAAGCATTAGTTTCAACTTTGTTGAATGAGCCTTTTTGATTACTCTCATATCCTTTTAAGTATTATTGTTTGATGCACTATTTAAGGATTAAAATAGAATACTTTATTGAGTGTGTCAATATGAAAAGTACCATTATTGTAATCTTGTAAGTTTCATGATATTTGAGAAAATCAATAACTGAAAAAGCACAATATGTTATGATTATTAGTTGTACTCTAATAAATACTAAAAATGAATGTTTTGAGAAAATTCGATAATGTCATATCTTAAGGTTATTTCATTAAATTGAAATATTTATTATATGACATAATATTTAGTATGAAGATTAGAGTTGTATAATAATATTAATGTGACCCTTTCTTATGTACCAATGTATGACCAACTGATAACAATTGAGAAAAATTGTTAGAGAAGAAAGTGTTCAATTTATTGTTAATCATATTGATAAGTAAAGAGATAAATTAAAATACTTGGGCCGGAAAATGCTGAAAAACATTGTTTTATTTCATATGTCTCAAAATTTATAATTACTTGTGAGTCTTTAGTGGTTAGTGAATATACAAGTAAGAGTGAAATTCGTTTCTGACAAACTCTTTTGTATATTAATAACTTGAAGTTGAAGATTGATAACAATGGGAAAAATACAGTGTTGCGATAGTACTCATAAAATAATGTGCGATCTAAATTGAACTCTAGTGCACATTTTGTTATGCAGTAAGTGTAGCACGATATTTTTATGTGTTATACTTTTTCAAAATAACTCATGTTTAATTATAATATATTTTTAGTGAGCATGTAAATAAAAATGTCGTTTTTCTTGTTATGTAGTATTTTATTGACTTGTAATACTTATCTGATTATTATGATTAATGTAATAGTTGAACATAGTAGTCTATCTGAGAATAGTAAGTTTAATTATCTTGATTTGTTAAATGAATTATTTGTGAATGGCTTGGCAACTTAGATGATTTAAATTATGTTTCCGCTAAGGATTGTTAATTTAAATGGAATCTTATTATGCTATTAATAGGAAGTCTCAAATTTCTAGCATTAGATGAATTTAACTTGGTTAAAGATTTTTTTTTTTGAGAAATGATATTAACCTTGTTTATTCTATGTTGAAATTTGTGACTGTTAATAGTGTGTTGACCAAGGACATGTAAAACATGTTATAACTTTTATTAATTATTAGCATAGACCATTTGTTACTTACTTAACTGTAAAGTTAACGTAATTGACAAAATTCTTTGTTGCAAAGCTAAATCTTAAGACTAGTAAGAAACTATTGTGGTTATGATCTTATGAAGCGGAAATAAGTTTTCTTTATCTATTCACTGTTTACAAGATACTTGACTCAGTTCATAGAACGGCTTTGCTTAATACTCTAAATTATTATGGGATGATGCGTGAGAAAAGTAAACGTCTTAAAAGATAAATAGTAGTTTAACATTTTAAAGTTTGAAATTATCAAAGTAATATTTAGAGATAAACTTTGAATTTGGTTTACCTTATTCTGAAAAAGTTATCTTGAGTATTTGAGTGATCGTGAATCAAACTTTTGTAAAGTTATATTTTAGCTTGAATATCTTTTGGAATGTGGGGGTATCTTTCACAAGTATGTACTTCACATCAAAAGACCAAAAGCTAAAATTGTAAGAAAAACTACTATTATTGTAATCTTTTAGGATATGTGACACCAATATGCTTAAGATCTTCAATTCAGAAATCTTTGGCACATTGGCAAGCATGGGAATTTTTCTGTATGCTATGTTCTATCAAGATGTTATTCCCATATAATTAGAGGTGATGTAGACTTCACTCTCACATTTGATTCTTATACTAATCGTATGAAAATGATAACAAATGTGGGGGTAATCCTATGTATTTCTAACTTTGGAAGTTATTCAAATTTAGGAGAAACATGGAACTTTTAAGATTGCTAAGCATAGTGGAAAGTAATCTTATTACTTTCAAGTTACTATCAAGTTACTATCAAGTGTAACCTTTAATGTTCAAGTATGTTTTAAGAGCTAGATAATTTATATTGTCTCTTCATGAACAATGTAAATTACTTTAGCTCACTCTTAATTGCATACGAATGGATTGTTGAGAGTCAATATGATTCGTTGAGATCTTAAAGTATCCATGACTTGTTTAAGACTAGTTTGGTTGTGAAATGGTTATAGCAAAAAGTAAGATATAGATATTATCTATATTCTTGAGTCACTAATGATTGCAAATTTTGTTTATGATTGAGTATATGATTTGGAAAGTCATTACATGGATGTTGTATTTCATTCATTGTATATGAAAAATAAATATATATGCGAATCAATCAAGTAATTTTGTAATCAATAGTAACAAGTGATTTGCTAATTTGTTATAGTCACTTAATATACTTTAACAAAACCTTTACACATGTGATGAAATAATTGATATAGTTATTTCATGTCAGCTTAGTATGTATGAATTTTGAGTATTGGGTCTATTGCAAAATCAATAGTTGATACGTGTATGTCTATGCCATGAATGTATTCATTTAGCTGAAATTAATTGAGTTAAATTAATGGTTACACATCATTCTTGAGTAGTAGTTTGAAATAATGGATGAGAACCTTTAATGAGATTCTTAACTTCAAACGTGATACCTGTCACGGGTGTATATGTGATACCTGTCGCGAGTGTATACGCGATACCTGTCACGGGTGTATACGTGATACCAGTCGCGGTGTATACGCGATACCTGTCACGGGTGTATACGTGATACCGGTCATGGGTGTATACATGGCAGTGTCTTTGTGACACTTTGATTTTGACATTGATTGTTAGTAATGGTTATCCGGGTATACCTTTTGACTTGGAATTGACGGAATTGTTGAGTTGGAATTGACGGAATTATTTAGAATCATCGAATTGGTCTTTGACCGCTACGTGATCAAAACGTTCTTTTGAAAATATACGAACCTACAATTTTGAAGCCATGAGATTTTGATTTATTTGAAAATTGTATTCTTTTTATATTTAGATATAAAACTCCCTTTTGTTTTGATTAAATGATTTTGAGTTTTCTTTGTGGTCACCTCTTCTTAGAAACCGAAGGGGCGTCGTATGATCTTACTGGGCATTTGTTCGCTCACCCTTTCTTTTCCCCTCCAGTTTTGCAGTTGACTGTTGATCGAAGTTTGAGATCGAAGAATTGGGACGGATCAGTTTATTGACAATTCAGGGTGATTAATTATATTTTGTACATTGTTTTAGTGATTTTCAGATGTAATATTTTGGATTTATTGAATATTAAGTTTATGAAAATTCGGGTCGTTACAGTTAGTATCAGAGCATTGGGATTAGATCTTGAAAGGGAATAAGAACTCTGATATTGAATAGGTTTGGGTTCTTAAACATTCTGATTTTGAGCGGTTTAGAAAGACTAAGTTTTCTTTGAGGTCAACTAGTTTCCTTTATTATGGGGATTTGTGGGACAAAAGCCTAACGGATTTGAGGAGACGAAATTAAGATAGAATTCGAGGACGAATTCCTTTTAAGGGAGGAAGAATGTAATAACCCCAAAATTTATAAAATATATTTTTGGGATTAAGTTCTATTTTTGGACTAAAGAATGATTAGTGGTAAATCAAATGTTATTTTAGTTGGGCCTTAGTGCTAGTCAAGTTAATTGGGTTAATGTAAATTTATTATATGGGCTCGGGCCATTTAAATATTAACTAGTTGAATTGTTGAAGAGAGTATAAATATTTCTACCCTAAACCTAGCACGTCAATTAAACACTAAAAAAATTGATTCTTTACCGCAAAGAAAGTCGAGTGGCGACGGCAAAGTAGGGCTATGGCACGGAGAACGGCAGCAACCTTTTTCCTACTTTAGGTATGATCTTAATTTTGTTTGTGTTATTGTATTTAAATAGAATCATTTGGAGTATGCTTGAGAAGTTCAAAGAGTAGAGAAATCATGGACATGAGAGTGTGAGGCAGTGAGTTTGTGCGTATGAGTTTGTGCTTTAATGTGTGTGTGCGTGTATCACAGAGGAGTGGGTGTGTGTTTGTGAGCATTTATATGATGGGAATTGGTTTTTAGAATGGTCGTGAATTAAAAGATTTACATGAGTGAGAATGAGACTGATTAAGGTTTTAGAGAAAGTATTAGAAATATGTATGTTACTATGCCCCATTGCAATTTGAGAGTAGGGAAATTGGGAGCAATTGCTAGTTTAATTATCTGAATTAGGGCAAGGGTTAAGTATATTTTATTATACTTATTTTATTGTTATCAGATTTTGACAGCGAGTTAGGCTACTTGTACCGGTTGAGGAGTATAATTAAAGTTGCATATTTGAGGTAAGGGATTACGTTCTGTTTGTCTTTTGAACTTCATTAATTGTATTGGCCCTCCGTTCCATTTTTAATGAAAAATTGATATACCTTTATGGCAGGTATATTTTTGAATGAACTCCGTTCCTTAACTCGTACGTCATTTGAACCCTCTTAGATCATGTAACAAAATTATTGGTTACATGAGAATCATCGTTGTGATTGATTCGAACAAAGACTTGTACCGCATGCTACTTTATTTGAAATGATTTTGAAAGTTTTAGTTGTACCGAGTGGTACTGTATTTGAAATAAAATGATATTTGGTTTGACTGTACCAATGGGTACCCTTTCGAGATTTTGATATGATCATCGCGTTAAACGATATCAGTCACGAGTGAATACGTGATACCTGTCACGGGTGTATACGTGATACCTGTCGCGAGTGTATACGCGATACCTGTCACGGGTGTATACGTGATACCAGTCGCGGGTGTATACGCGATACCTGTCACGGGTGTATACGTGATACCGGTCATGGGTGTATACATGGCAGTGTCTTTGTGACACTTTGATTTTGACATTGATTGTTAGTAATGGTTATTCGGGTATACCTTTTGACTTGGAATTGACGGAATTGTTGAGTTGGAATTGACGGAATTGTTGAGTTGGAATTGACGGAATTATTTAGAATCATCGAATTGGTCTTTGACCGCTACGTGATCAAAACGTGCTTTTGAAAATATACGAACCTACAATTTTGAAGCCATGAGATTTTGATTTATTTGAAAAGTGTATTCTTTTTATATTTAGATATAAAACTCCCTTTTGTTTTGATTAAATGATTTTGAGTTTTCTTTGTGGTCACCTCTTCTTAGAAACCGAAGGGGCGTCGTATGATCTTGCTGGGCATTTGTTCGCTCACCCTTTCTTTTCCCCTCCAGTTTTGCAGTTGACTGTTGATCGAAGTTTGAGATCGAAGAATTGGGACGGATCAGTTTATTGACAATTCAGGGTGATTAATTATATTTTGTACATTGTTTTAGTGATTTTCATATGTAATATTTTGGATTTATTGAATATTAAGTTTATGAAAATTCGGGTCGTTACAGCCACCACATTAAAGAATCAGGTTCAAGCAGGGCCGTTCCTAGCTTTTTTGGGGCCCTGGGCGAGGTCCATTGAAGGGCCCTTCTCTTTTTGAAACAATGAACGGCCTTTTATAAAAAAAAAAAAAAATCTCCTTCAAAACTCCTGTTTTTTACTAGCAGAATTATTTTTTTTGTGTTAACTTGTACTTTGAATTTGTATTTAAGTATAAAATAATTGTAAGATCAAATGATTGAAGTTAGCATAATAACAGATAAATTAAAGGTTATAATGAAACCTATAAATTTTTATCATAAAAGTAAAAAAATATGTACAACAAAAACATGATGAAAAAAAATATACATATAACGTCCCAAAATTTGCAAAAGAACATATTAAATAAATATATAAAAGTGTCTTAAAAACTCTTGCAAAAGATAAGATTAAATTATGTTCACCAAAAATAAAATAATATAATAAGAATATGAGGACTAAAAAAAATTACTCCAAAGAAGATTATACATATCTATGTCTTACAGATGTTTTCATTTCTACTTAAATTTGTCACAAGAAAAAAATAATTTTCTTTGAGTTATTAAAATAAGGGAATATGAAGGCCCCAAAAGTATGAGGGCTTAAATATAATATGAATGAGGGAATATGAAGTCCCCCAAAAGTTATATATGTAGTCGTCCTTCGTTGATTTTTTTCTCAAATAAAATATGCCTTTTTTGTGTATTTTTTTTCTTGGGGCCTCTTTTGCTTAAAAATGAACTAATAAAATGTGTCAGCTGATTTTCTTTTATTTCTTTAAGAAATAATTAGTGATAATTTTGTTTTTTTCATAATATATATATATATATATACACACACACACACACATATACATACACACACACACACACACACACACACACATATATATATATATATATATATATATATATATACATGCTATAAAAAATTTGAGTCCCTCTCCCGGCAAGGGCCCTGGGCGGGCGCCCCACCTGCCCCCCCCCCCCTTGGGCCGGCCCTGGGTTCAAGACACCCGTTCACCTAGATTCTGTGGGGGCATAAGTTGACTGACTAGGTAGGGATTCAAGCTGGGAAGCACCATCTATCGAAAGCATGACAATGGATAGTCTTTACTTGTCTTTTCACTATGGATTTGTGGGGGATTGTTGGAAATATTGATATAGGGTGCTCTTTGAGTGAGTCCATTATTGGTTCTCAAAGTAGTTGACCGAAGTCAATATTTTGCATACTTGACGTGGGATTCAAAGTTATAATTATAAACTGGGATATTTCCGTTTATGGTTAAATCCATAGTTTAAATATATGCATTTTAATATTGTTCCTGTTTAAAGATATGGAAAATATTTTGTTTAGTTATTGGACTAATTGTAGTCCTATATAATTAAAGTAAAGTGAACGACATAAACCAACCTGGTTAATTACGACCCATAAACTCTGGGCTCACACACCGTAAGGCCCATCTACAGAGGCCCACAATCTTATAAGCCGAGATACATCAGGCCAAACAGGCAGCCCTTGCCTAGGCCGAGTTCAAGAGGCCCAATCCTTAGCCGGTCTCCACGGCGAGCCGAGTGGGATTACAGGCCAACATACGCCAATAATCTTCCTTATTCACGGGAGTCTATTTACAGAGTTTGATTACAACTCTAACAGTGAAGATCCTTATCTAAGCAAGGATACCTCTTATGCCAGATAACAGGATATCATCCATCCTTATCCGGAGTCTATCTCCAAGGAATACGAGTCCTACATCAACACGGGCATCCTAGCTTCTCGGACAAGCTAGGACTCATTCACCCACGCCTATAAAAACAGGTCCTCACAACAGGAAAAAGGTAACGAAATTCTTTGGCTCCATTCTGGTCAATTGATTTCTCTTATTATCACACAAACCATATCCTTATTCTCACACCGGAGGGCCTTCGCCGGTGAAGCCCCGGCGTAGTTTACGTTTGTTTCGTGTGTGTAGCTCCGGCCATCAAGAACTGTCGCTGGGATTATCCGAACCGCTGGACGAAGGCTGATCCAACCAGATTTTGGCATCATCAGTTTGGTTCCATTGCCGGGAAATCGATTGGTCAGTTCTTTAGCCAGATAATTCCAGACCATGTCCGGAGAATTGGTTGACGGGCAAGAAGCCAGCCCTTCAAAATAAACTGCAAGAGATGCACCGCCCCCTGAAAACACGAACGGTGTTGCACAAAATCAGGGGCTCCCACCTACAGCACCTGCACAAGGGGGAGGAATGCATACCCGTTCAAAGGGACCGGTCCCCAATGTTGTTAACCAATATGGGCGCCGCCGACGGACAGGATCCCGAAACAATGGAGCAGGACCATCACAGCCGCTGCCATTGGACAAGAGAACATTGCTTCAACAGAATGTTCAAACACTCCAACAGCTGGCCGACCCACAGCGGGCTCTGTTAGAACTTGACCCCGAAAACTCCTTGGCTAACCTGCTCCAGCCGTCTGGAACAAGGAGCAAAAATCTGGATGACAGAGCAAGCAGAAGGGAGCCCCTACAAAATCGTAGACAGGAAGCGCCCCCAGAAGCCGTGCAAGTCGCCAAGACGGACGGCTAGGAAGACTCAATATCGATGGGGACCTGAGAGACCACATTAATCGCCGCCGGGGAGAACAAGAAGATGAATCCCTAGGAGTGGAAATTGTAGAGGAAAGACGTCGTGGGGACGCCCGACGTCATTCACCTCCCAGGCAGGATCCACCAAGGCGCACACCACCCCGACAGGATTTACCCCGGCACACTCCACCTCGCCGTACTCCTTCAAGGCATCGTCTCGAACCAAACCAAGGTGAAAGGAGACGCCGAGACCGAAGCATAGTCAGTTCCAGTCACACCTCGGCATTCAGCACAAGGGACATTGTCGACCTTAGAGAAAGGCTCGACAACATTGAGATGATGAATCAGGGGCACAGGAGACCCAATAATGACTACAATGCTATGCACCCTTTCGCGCAGAGGATTAAGGATGCACCACCTAATCCACAGTTAAAGTTTCCACACCTAGACAAATACTCCGGCAACGCCGATGCTTTGGATCACGTCCAAGCCTTTGAGGCCACCATGCCCCTAGTGTCCAATCAGGACGACGTACTGTGCAAGGCCTTTGCAAGTACTTTAACAAAGGAAGCTCGGTCCTGGTTCATGGACCTTGAGAAAAACAACATCAATTCCTTTTCCAAGTTGAAATCACAATTTTTGGAGTATTTTGCTACCGCTGGGGCGAGGAAGAAAAGATTGTCTGACCTAGCCAACATGGTCCAGAGCAAAAACGAGTCGACCCTAAGCTTCTACAACCGGTTTAGGGATCTTGCCGACTCAATAGAAGAACACCTGACTGACAGGGAGATCATTGTATGCTTCACGAATGGTCACAGGTCAGAACAGTTAACTTATGAACTGTCGGTCAGAGAGCCCCTCACAAAAGCCGACTTGTACCACGTTGCTTACGCCACGGCCATCGTCGAGGAGAAGAAAAAGACGTTATATGGTTATAAGGAACGGGACCGAGATCATGACAAGTCGCATAACGGGAACTCGTCCCAGGGGAACAACGGGGGAAACGGCAAAGGCAAGAACAGGACCAGGGGGACCGAGACATTCACCACATTCAATAAGCCGATCTCTGAGATCATGAATCTGGTGGATCTCCCCAACCCCAAGCCTCTAAAAGACAACCCGAAGTACCAGGTAGACAGGCCACCTCAGGCCAGGTTGATAGGCGTGATCAGAGAGGAAATTCCATCAAACAAGAAACTCAAGGAGCAGATTTACGAGCTAAGTAAAGTCTTCCACATCCCTCCTTGGATCCATGAGAGGGAGGAAGTGACTAGTTTTTCTCCGAATGAGTTGGCGGGAAACCGTGCGATGAGAGAACAACCATTGGTCATCACAGGCCGCATTGATAATTGCGAGTCAGACAGGATCCTCATAGAATCCGGAGCGGCCAAGGATGTGCTATACTATCGAACTTTTAAAGAGATGGAACTTCCTGATACAATGCTGACCCCATATAATGGAAGGCTAGAAAGGTTCACTAATCATAAGGCCGATGCCAAAGGAACCGTCGACTTACTCTTGGAAATCGGCACTCATCCCTTCAAAACCTCGACCACAGTCACCTTCATAGTCATGGATCTGGACAGTGATTACCATGCTATCCTAGGTGCACCCAGTCAAGGAAAGTTGGGTCTGGTTGCCTCCCTCCCCCACCAAAGGGTGAAGTTCCCCACCCCGGCTGGAATTAGGTGCGTCCCAGGCTCGCCTAGAGATTTTTTGGAACATGTGATGAAGTCCAGGAAAACAAAGGCCAAGATGGAGATTGATACTCCAGATAAAAGAATCATGGTTTCAAAATCAACCACGGTTACAACCTCGACGCCACATATCGGTGTTATATTAGTGACTGTTGAAGATGGACCTGAAGAGTGGGTTATTCTTGACAACGACGTCCCAACTAAGGCCGAGGTTACTTATGGCTTAGACGGCTTCGGCTGCATCTCGATGAACACAGCTTCGGACGAGCCGAGTAACTTGGCTCTCGCCATCATCCCAAGCTCAGGGGCCACACAGCCGACTCACATGGAAACTGAGATCGAGAAACTGTTAGACATGGAAAACCTAAGTTTGGAAGGGGAGGACAAGGAGAAGGTCAAGCAGATCATTGTCGAGACCCTAGAGTTTAGAGACGGCCCCGAACTTAAACCTGTGGATCAGTTAGACGAGGTCCTCATCAACCCAGACTATCCAGATCAAAAAAATCAAGATTGGGAAGCAACTCTCCCAACAAGAACAAGAACGAGTCTTCTCTACCGACAAGGAAAAAGCAATTGGGACCGAGGTTGACAAACTCCTCAAAGCCGGCATCATAAGAGAAGCAAAATACCCCGAGTGGCTTGCCAACGTCGTCATGGTAAAGAAACACAATGGCAAGTGGAGGATGTGCGTGGACTTTACGGACCTGAACAAGGCCTGTCCCAAAGATAGCTATCCCCTCCCCAGGATTGACAAGCTCGTAGACTCTATTGCCGGCCATCAAACCCTCAGTTTCTTAGACGCCTACTCCGGCTACCACCAAATCAAAATGGCCAAGGACGACATAGAGAGGACGGCTTTTCAAGATGCAGGCGGCATATACTGCTACGTCATGATGCCTTTCGGCCTAAAAAATGCAGGAGCCACGTATCAGAGGATGGTGAACAAGGTCTTCAAATCTCAGATAGGCAGGAATATGGAGGCCTACATTGATGACATGGTGATCAAGACCAAGGTCGGCAGCCATGTACCAGATCTGAAAGAGACCATTGACAACCTGAAAGCTAACGATATGAAGCTCAACCCTAGCAAGTGCGTCTTCGGGGTTACCGCGGGCAAGTTTCTAGGTTTCATGGTTTCTCAGCGAGGCATCGAGGCTAATCCAGAAAAGATCCAAGTCTTGATTGACATGAGGGAGCCGATTTGTATCAAAGAGGTTCAAAGGTTGAACGGGAGAGTAGCGGCACTCGGTAGGTTTATCGCCAAATTGGCAGAAAAATCCCTCCCATTTTTTAAAGCCTTGAAGGGAACGAAGGATTTTTCTTGGACGCTTGAGTGCTCGACCTCGTTCCAGCAACTGAAAGACTACCTCGGCTCCCCACCTCTACTCAGCAGCCCGGTTATGGGAGAGACATTGTGCGTCTTCTTAGCAGCGACCGACCGAGCCGTAGCAGCTGTACTCGTTAGAGAAGAAGGCGGCATCCAGAAGCCGGTCTACTACGTCAGCAAGGCACTGTCAGACACCGAGAGCAGGTACTTCAATACCGAGAAAATTGCTTATGCCTTGGTAATTGCGGCCAGAAAATTACGAGCCTACTTCTTGGCTCATCTAATCATGGTCTACACCGACGCTCCTCTTAGAAAAATACTTCACAAGATGGACAGCTCAGGATGCCTACTTAACTGGTCGATCGAACTGACCGAATTCGACATAACCGACAAGCCGAGGAAGACTCTTCTGGCCCAACCTCTTGCCGACTTCTTGGTCGAGACCGCCTTCACAAGTGAACATACGGCGACCACCCGAAAGAGGAAGTTCCCTATGGATAGAGAGCCCTTGGAAGAGATACCTCCCAACTGTTGGGTCCTATACACCGACGGGTCAACTACCCAAGGTAGAAGCGGCGCCGGAGTCTACTTGACTAGCCCTGCCGGCGAGCATGTTGCACGTGATTTTATCAGGTTCAAGTTCCCTGCCTCAAATAATCAAGCTGGATATGAAGCCCTAATCCTGGGACTAGAAAGAGCCAAGTTCTTTGGTGCAACGAGATTGGTAGCATACAGCGACTCCCAACTGGTGGTGAATCAAGTTAAAGGGGAATACAACACCGAAAACCACATGCTGAACAAGTACAAAGATCTCGTCCTAAACCTGACCAAGAACTTTGAGTTCTGGGATATACGGCAAGTTGGTAGAGAATACAACCTGGAAGCCGACCTGCTTTCAAAGATGGCAACAGCTGAAGACTCGGATCCCCTAATCATTTATGCCGACCAGCCTGCTTATGAAAGACTGGAGATCTTTCTCCTGGATGATGAGGAAAGGACATGGATCGACAACTACAAAGACTACTTGGAGAAGGGAAAGCTTCCTGAAGACGAGTTAGAATCCAAGTCGATCAAAAAGAAGACGGCAAGATACATAGTCTCGAACGGCATCCTGTACAGAAGGTCATTCTCCAGACCTCTCCTTAGATGTGTTGCGCCAAAAAGCACCGAGAAACTCCTCGCTGAGGTACATGGGGGAGTTTATGGGGAACACCCGGGGGCCAGAACCCTTGCCGACAAGATCATCACACTTGGCTACTATTGGCCAAATATAAGGGAGGATGCCCAAGCCTATGTAAAGAAGTGTGACAAATTTCAACGCTACTCTGACTTACCCAAAGTACCTGCCGTAGAGCAAATCTTGATCTACCGACATGGCCATTCGACATGTGGGGAGTCGACATTATTGGACCGTTCCCATTAGCCAAAGGGAGCAACAAATATGTAATTGTGGCAGTCGATTACTTCACCAAGTGGGTAGAGGCGAAACCACTAGCAAAGATCACTGAAGAGAACGTCATCAACTTTATCCATGATTACATATGGTGTCGGTTTGGCGTGCCCCACACTATAGTGATAGACAACGGCCTACAATTCTCTAATGCTTTCACCGAGGAGATGAATATGTTGGGAGTCAAGCACAAGAAGTCGTCAGTCAGCCACCCTCAAGGCAATGGACAAGCCGAGGCCGCTAACAAACTTGTCTTAAGAGCACTCACAAAGAACTTAGAAGGCAGTCAAGGAAAGTGGCTGGACGAACTCCCCCTAGCTTTATGGGCCGTCCGTACAACCACTCGGGGGCCAACTGGGGAGACACCCTTTGCTATGACTTACGGTTCAGAAGCAATGGCACCAGTCGAGATGGCCTTGCCGACTTTAAGAGTAACCAACTATGACGAGGTCGTTAATGAATACAACCGACTACTGGACCTAGACCTAGTCGACAAAAAAAGGCTAACTGCCCAACTCAGAATGATCAATTACAAGCAAAGAACCAAGGCCTACCATGACAGCAAAGTAAAAAAGAGAACCTTTGAAGTCGGTGACTGGGTACTCAGAAAAATTGAGTCGACACACTTGAAGGCACAACAGAATAAGCTCTCGCCAAACTGGGAAGGCCCTTACATCATCACCCACATTATACGGGAAGGGACCTACATGCTCAAAACTCCGGAAGGAAAAGAGCTTAAACACCCATGGCATTCCGAGCACTTGAGAAAGTACTATCAGTAGCACCTCGGTTAGCTATTTATTCTTTTTATCAGATTTTCGGTCTTAGATTATATAGTTGATATCTAGTTATTTCTTAAGTTTGATTTCATCGATAAAATTTCCTTTATTTTATTTACATCAAGCTTTGATTATAGTACATAATACGGTCTTAGCGTTATTTACAATGCCGAGATCACCTAACGAAGTCGGTGAGCACACTTAAAGCATGACTTCTAAAGCCTAGTTTCAATAACTAGCACCCTAACGAAGTTGACGAGCACACTTACGCATAACTTCTAAAGCCTAGTTCTAACAACTAGCACATGAGACGACTTGAGCTGGTCCTAACGGTTAGACTCAAATTTGGATAGTAAACTCCCAACGATTTGAAACTAATCTCGAATGCTAGTTCTCTCGCGTATCAAAACCGAGCACTAGATGTTCGTCACGGCCATAACGGTAAACGACCACGGCCTACAAACGTAGCCTAACTCGGCTACAATCAAAGCCTATTTCTGTCGGCTAGCGCTCTCAATTTTGGGTTAAGATTAATACATCTAGTTCCCACGACAATTTGAGACTAAGCACGGTTTAGTTCTTAGAAACCGAGCTCCTAACGCTCGTCGCGGCCTATAATGGTGATCGACCACGGCTGGCAGCATAACCTAAACCAGCTGGCACATCTCGTCACCTCAGATCGTTGAGACATCTCAAACCGAGATAAAATAACATGAACTGATAACGAGATAGCACTTAACTAAACAAGTTAAGGAAACAAAGGCTAAACGCCTCAAACCGAGGTTCACAAGTCCTTACAAAAAGTGTTTACGCCCCCCAGTCAACACTGGGTCCAGGCATACGAATACTTGGACAAACAAAAAGTGTTTAAAACTCCCCCAGAAGACGCTGGGCGGAGTGAGACAAATACTAAAAACAACTGTTCCAAGCCAAACCGGCTTTACAACCCGACAAACATAAAGTCGTGATAGATTAATCCACACCGGCACGGGCCTCGTCCTCAGTTCGCTCCAGCAATTTCTCAAAGTTATCAGGCGCCAGCTCTGGAGGTTCCCATACGGGCCTGTTGGCCTTACGATCCATCACCTTGATAACCCTGAGACTTCCTTCGGAGAATGGAATGAGAGAATGCGCAGCCCGAGCCTCAACACTATAGGCATCCTGATGATAAAGACAAGCACACTTCTCCAATGGTACATCAACTTAGGGATCGATGTAAAGGAGACGGGTTAAATTGGACCAGGCATCATTGTATATCATGCCGACTCTATCACTCAGGTCTGCCCTGAATTGGGGCCCACTCTTATATGCCTCAACGGCCGCCTTCTCTTTGATCGCCACGCTCTCCTCCAGACGAGCATACTGGTCTTCCAACAAAGCAAGCTTCTCCTCAACGGTGGCCTTTTCTCCCACCAATGTCTCGACACGCTTACTCTCGTCCTCAAGCTCGCTTTTCGTGGCTAGCAGAGACTCCTTCAGCTTTGAGACTTCTTCCTGAGATTGGCGCCGCGACGCGTCAAGAAAAGATTTTTCTTTCTCTAGGCTAATTACCTTGTCGGTAAGACCGTCAACGGAACCTTTAAGCCTAGACACCTCAGCTTCTGTCTCCTTCAAAGACTCGTAAGCGTGCCGATACATGGTATAATCGGTTTGGGCAAGGGAGGCAAGCTACAAAGAAGAAAGAGGAAATGAATAACGACAAAGAGAAGAAGGAGAATAGGATAACCAAGAGCTTTACCTCGCTAAGGAGTAAGCCTTTGCGGTTCAACATTTCGGAAACCAACTGTTCGATTGTATCCACATTCATGGCCAGCTTTATCACAGGACGGCCCTTCTTCAAAGCAAGGCCCGAACGAACCGATACTTCCAGTCCCGACAAAATAGGGACACCACCAAACCTCTCTACCTAACTCTTCACCTCATCGTCAGGCAAGACCGGGCTAAAAGAAGAATCATGAGCAGAGGGAGTTGCCTTTTTCGGAGCTCGAACCTCCCTAACCTCCTCCCTGGATCTTTTCTGACCGTGATGAGCACCCCCACTATCCGCCTCAATCACAACGCGCGTCTCCTGACCTTGACTCTGGGGCTGACTATTGAGAGCGGTCTCTTCGATCTCGGGGGCCACCGCGTCGGCCCCATCCCCAACTTCCCCCGCAGAGCGGTCTGACATTAGCACCGCGGAATCATCCTTGTTTTGAAGCAAAGTCTGCCTAGCTTCCATATCGCCATGGCGCTTTTCTAAGGCAGCAGCTTTGGACCTATGCTTCTTTGACCTCGCTGCTTGGACGGGGTCAAGTTCCTCCATCTCGATCTCGGCGACTTGCTACATAGTCAGAACTGCACAAAAAATAAAGATTAGACCGAGACGAGGCATAGATCAGGGGAAAAAGGTCAAGGTAAGATAATTACATCCTACAGTGTCTTCAGTTTTAAGACAAATGTTGTTATGCTCTTGGCAACGAACGCATTCACGAAGGAAAAAAAATTGGGATGGACGATCCAATCTGGGAACCTATTCCCCCTCAGAACGTTAACTTTGGGGACGACACCGTCAAGGGGACCCCTCATTAACCCGGCTTGAACATAATAGCGTGAATCTTTCTCCAATTCGTTCCAATCCAAAGTACCCAGATTGGCGAACTCCTCAAGTTTAGCAATCAACCTGTCACTCCATTCAGGCTTGTGGACTTTCTGAGGACGGGATGGTGCGTATTCGGGAACGGCGAACTCCCAACCAAAACGGGACTCAACTTTAATTACGTGGGAATTCCACCCAGACACCTTGCTGACAGTGCCAGAAATAGGGGTGATGATCTTGGGTTTAGATGGATCGGACTTGATGGTCAGTGTCCTCGTAGTCTTGTTATAACTCACGTTAAAGAAGTGGTCAAAAGCAGACATACACGGTTCGAAATTAAGACTGCGACACAAGACAATGAAACTAACCAGGTACCTGACTGCATTAGCACCAATATGAGCCGGCATCAGTTCCCACGACTCCAGAAATTCGTTAATGAATGGGTCAAGAGGAAGCCGTAAGCCTAGTTGGAATTGTTTAAAGAAGAACGAGACGACAGCCTGGTCGTAGTAAAAGTTGTGGATTTCCTCATCTGTATCTAAAGGAATGGCTTTGCTATAGTACAAACGATATTCCTCTCGGTCCACTCCATACCGAGAAAAGAGGGCCTCAATCATTTCCTCACCCGATTTGGGGTGTTTATCTACAATGGGACCTGACTTCCCCATTTTCTTACTAGTCGTCTTAACACTGGCACCACGTCTCGGCCTGGAAACACCGGCATCAAAGCGGTCCACTATCCTATCGGTAGTGCTCTCTCCGGCCATACATGTAGAGGAAGCAGAGGGGTTAGACTCATCGAGAAGCCTTGGTAAGGCCGTATCCCCCCCCCCTCGAATCGACTACTGGAACCGAGGAGGTTGCACCCTCAAAACGAGATCGAATCAAGGATTTGTCTTTTACATAGAATAAATAAATATGGTCAAGGACTTTATCCTTATTATCGAAGACAATCATATCGGCATCGTCGTCCTCCCTAACCCTCGGGGCATAAAGGCCAGATGGATACCTCAGATCTTCCCTAGGTGACCCCCTCGAATACAGGATATCCCCCACGGCTAATAACGACAGCATATTCCAATCCCATTTGATTTAACATAAATCCTATTGTTTCTTTGATAGAAACCATACAAGGGATTTTCACCCGAAACCGGAGGACCAGACATTAGAAAGAGGTGAAAGTTCAAAAAATACAGCTAAATAGGAACAATGGCGGGCGAAGCAGTAAAACCCTCAAAGAAACGCTCGGAACCCCAACTATGGAAAATCAACAAAAGTAAGGGTGAAAAATACCTTAAAAATGGAAAGGGATCGGAGGGAGCTAGTCGAAAGACCGCCTTAAGCACTTTAATCGAAGCAGATTGAGGGGAGTCGCTTCAAAAGCAGAGTTATTGTTTGATTCGCCGGCGGCAGACACACTACGCAGGCGAGGAATTTGAAAATGGGATATTTTCAAGGGTTTATTTTGGAGTGTATATAGGCGGGTCAAAAATTATGGATCCGGGTTTAACCCGGACCTAGCCCGCAACCCATGGGCTGCATGTACTCCCACTAACCCATCATGATTCACATTTAATGGGCCACATTTTCTAGGTGAATGTCCCATCACCGGGACACGTGCACCAATCAATATAAGGAGAAGACAAACGATTGAAGTGACCCAACTGCCGTTTGAGAAACACAAACGGATCGCCAATACTTGATTAACACGTGGCAGGCCGAGACCAACGTAAAAAATGCCAGTCGGCCTCGAAAGGCATAAACACTTCGGCTAGATAGGTCGACACGGAAGAGTCCTGAGCATGGATGTAACCGACACCACCACGATGGACCGACATCCTTAATGGTATCAAAGAACAAGACGAGACCGAGATGAGAAAAGGTCAGGGGTAGGTCGACGTCGGGCGGTGATTGAAGTTATGGTTGAACGACAAATACAAACGCCTTCCATACCGACATGTCAACTAAGATCAGATGATCGGCATTACTTTATGGCGACATCATGTAAAAGGTAGTGGTAATGAAAAAAATTCAAGGTCATGCGAAACGCAAGGAGTTCAAGCTATGAAATCAAATCAAAATCAGAGCAAAGATGGCAAAGGATAAAACCCCAGTATATATATATTTAACAAAAGACCCCCACAGCAAGGCCGGGGGCCTGGCCTATACAAAAAAGGAAAAAAGAAACTACTGAGTCATCCTAAGGATTCAAGAAAGATTATAATCTTGATCTTGCTCTTCATCATCCTCCCACTCAACGTCTCCATCGTACCCATATTCATCAATGATGATGGGTTCGGGATCATCCTCACTATCATCTTCATCATCATCATCCTCGTCCTCATCCTCTGACTCTTCTGCACTAGAGTCGTCGGAGAATTCATCAACAGGGTCCGGCCCCGAGTATTCGCCATTACTATCGGACGGTGATTCTTCCGCCGGAAAAGATGAACGTATCTTGGATGGGAACATTGAATCATCGCTGCTTGAAGGATCATGATAAACTTGATTTTCTGATCCTGTACTCACTTCTTCCGGGAATGCATCATCGTATTTCCTCTTTGAAGCCATCTTGGAATTCTACGCAAAATTTGGGATGTTCTTGGAGAATTCTAGAGGATGAAGGTAAGATAGAGGGTGACCAATGGATAGACCATCTATTTATACCCCTGGAATATGAGGGGGTGGGGAGTTTATCAATGCTACTCATAATTGGGGAGCAATTAATGAAGCCTTCGATTTCCAAGAAGGGCAATGATTCCACCTGTATCAAATCCACCGTGATGTCAGCGAATCCAAGCAAAAGAGGATTTTTGGCGGCTGCAGGTCAAATCAACATAGATGAAGGGCGAAGCAAGTACAAGGGCACAGTTCCTACTCGGCATGCCGAGATAGAAACTCGGGGGCCACTGAACGACATAAACTAACCTGGTTAATTACGACCCATAAACTCTGGGCTCACACACCGTAAGGCCCATCTACATAGGCCCACAATCTTATAAGCCGAGATACATCAGGCCAAACAGGCAGCCCTTGCCTAGGCCGAGTTCAAGAGGCCCAATCCTTAGCCGGTCTCCAGGGCGAGCCGAGTGGGATTACAGGCCGACATACGCCAATAATCTTCCTTATTCACGGGAGTCTATTTACAGAGTTTGATTACAACTCTAACAGTGAAGATCCTTATCTAACCAAGGATACCTCTTATGCCAGATAACAGGATATCATCCATCCTTATCCGGAGTCTATCTCCAAGGAATGCGAGTCCTACATCAACACGGGCATCCTAGCTTCTCGGACAAGCTAGGACTCATTCACCCACGCCTATAAAAACAGGTCCTCACAACAGGAAAAAGGTAACGAAATTCTTTGGCTCCATTCTGGTCAATTGATTTCTCTTATTATCACACAAACCATATCCTTATTCTCACACCGGAGGGCCTTCACCGGTGAAGCCCCGGTGTAGTTTACGTTTGTTTCGTGTGTGCAGCTCCGGCCATCAAGAACTGTCGCTGGGATTATCCGAACCGCTGGACGAAGGATGATCCAACCAGATTTTGGCATCATCATAAAGTATTTTCTAGTTATCTTTTATTGTGGAATAATCTTATTGTTTGTATTAGAATTAATTTATCATTATACTTGATTTAACTTAATAAGTTAATCCTAATATTATGTGGATTATTTTGTTAGGTTAAGTGGGCTCTAAGGTAAAGACTTTGTAGTTGACTAGTTCATTATAGTCAAACACGAGTAAAAGGCCAAAAGAGTTTTAATCCCATTAAAAGTCTAATTACAAAACAAAAGGAATCTACCTAGTCAACCTATTATAAAGGGTGTCGTTTTGGGGGCAAACATAGGCAGTAGAGGCACCGGAAAAAGCACGAGAAAAAAGAAGAAATTAGGCATAAGG
This sequence comes from Campanula takesimana, assembly GCA_026119855.1. Taxonomy (NCBI): domain Eukaryota; kingdom Viridiplantae; phylum Streptophyta; class Magnoliopsida; order Asterales; family Campanulaceae; genus Campanula; species Campanula takesimana. The sequence continues at coordinate 445,901 of JAOWBW010000579.1, forward strand.
ACCGGCGCATGAACAGTAGCGTATCTACTGTTAAGTTGCGATGTTGCCGATTGTCTTTGGCTTCTGTAATCCGTGCTTTGGTCTCCTCTTTTATCTGGTTAATATTATTTTTGAATGCTACCAAAATCCTTAATCCATAGTGAAATTATGAGAGGCTCAGGCGAAGTGGGATAGCAGGCGCAAGTAGATCTGTACCTGTGTGCGCAGACTTTGGTACTAATCTTGAGATCGTTTTATCTTCGGAGGAATTTGTCAGTATCCGAAATCGCACGAGTAGGAGGCAATAATTTCTCTTAGGAGAGTCTTATTCAGGCGACTCGTGTAAGGACATGGCTTGCAACACAAGTCATTTAGACTTCCATTCATAAAGTTATGATTATAATATTAAATTATAAAGTATAGTTGATAATAAAATGTGTAGAATTCCTGGATATATATTACCTAATTGTGATGGGCAAAAGGGTAATTTATTATCATAAATCTTGAAAGGGTGTGGTCCCTAAATGAAATGTCACCAAGTCTACTATATAAAGGGCATTCCATCAACCCTTAAGACTACTCCATTTTTCATTAGTACTCTCTCCATAAATCTTCATTAAGTGTTAAAGAAGTAAAAGAGGAAACACATTCATCATTTAGAAGATCATTCTCCTACATCTTCTTCTTCTTCATTTCTCCCTACTTCATAATGGATTCAACAGGTATTTGTTCTTAACGCTTCCGCTTCATCTCTTCCTCAATCCTATTCTAAAGTGAGTGTGGCATTCAGGGATTAAAATTGTTCCAACAATTGGTATCAGAGCCCCGCTCATCTTTGGTTTAAGTTTGAGTTCTTGTATTAAGAAAAAGCTTTCATGCTTTACTTTGATTCATTTTCTCTGTTGAATCATAAGGTTTTTGATGTCGATTAGGGACTCTAATTCGTTAATAGAGTGCTGATGATCTTCATCTAAAATTAAGAAAAATGGTTTGAAAGTTTTTGTTCATTAAAAGGTTCAAGTGAGACTATCCCTTCATAACATGGTTTTATGTTTTAAGTGCATACCATGTGGATCTACTCACTTGATTCCATTAATTTTAAAAAGCAAGATTATCCTAAATAACATGGTTTTATGTTTTAAGTACATACCATGCGGATCTACTTGCAATTCATTTGATTTTTAGGAAAATTTAGACAAAAATTCAGAAGTGCAGATTATATGGCACGGTCGTGCTCTTTGTTTTGGCACGGCCGTGCGCCTCTATTACCTTGAACCGGTGTGTTCATTGGTGCTGGTCCGGACGGGTGTGTTGTTTAAACCGGTCGGACCGTTTCGTTTGGCACGGTCGTGTCTATTATTTTGGCACGGTCGTGCCATCTGCACCGTGAAAATTTGTTTTTTCCCATATTATGGCACGGTCGTGCCCTTTGTTTGGCACGGTCGTGCTAAGTATGTCGAAAGAAAATCAAGTTCTGCATTATTTTGTTGTTTTCTCTTGAACAAAAAACATTCATTTTTCAAACCTTAAAGCCCTGATTAATTATATGCTTAAATAATTTTATTCATTATTTAAATAATATTATCACCTAAGTGATTAACGTTATTTAAATGCAAAATTATTAAAGTGTTGAATGTTTAAGTTAATATGTGAATGACATGAATTTTCCAAAGAAGATCTTGACATTTGACTAAACTTAGGCATTCATGTGGTAACAAATAAAATGAACATTAGGATATTTTCTTAGGTACTTATGTCGGCCCAAAGGAAGATTAAGTATTTATTAAAATATAAGTTCAAATTGCTTGTTACCTAAGGCAATCATTTATGAGTCAACTCGCAATCCAAAGATTAGTTTGATGTCATGTTGATTATCTTATTGATGGATTTCGTTGATATAATTAATCATTTTTCATTTTGTAGTTTCTTATTCATGTTTTGTTCTCATTCTTTTTTGTTCTCAAAACCCAACATATTTACTTATTGCTTCGTCCGTAATTACTGCTATAAGTACTTTATCGATGCTTAATGGAACTAATTTTAAAACTTGGAAAAATAAAATGATTATGATCTTAGGCTATATGGACCTAGAACTCGCATTAAGGGATTCGTTTTCTCTTCTTATTGCTTAAGTACTGAGAAGTGAAAATAATCTAACCGCGTGAGCCTAATGATAATAAATAATGTTGTCCCGGAGACATTTTGGATAGAGTCTCCGAGGATGTTGATGCTGAAACGTTCCTTGATACCCTTAAAGAAGCTTGTTTTCTTACGGAATAAGGGTACCGGGAATTTAAGGGAGTACATTTAGAAAGAGATCACCTATCGACAAAACTAAAAGCACTTAAGTCCGGGATATCCAAAGATATTCTTATGCTTTTAGTTTTGATCTTTCTTCCTTCTCAGTTTGGTCACTTTGAGGTGACCTATAATTGTCAAATGATAAGTGAAATATTAATGAATTATTTTCACTTATGACACAAGAGGAAGATAGGTTAAAAGTGATTTAGAACTAAATGTGTTCATTTAGCATCTATCTTTTCTCATGGGACAAGAGAAGAGGGAAAGAAACTGTGGTTGCAAGTAATGAGAAGTCTAAAGGATCATCTAATGATCATAAAGAAATGCTTCTTTTGCAAGGACCTTACTAATATGAAGTTCGATTACCCTAAGTATCACGCTTGGCGTGAAAGGTATATCATTTGGTCTTGTTTGTATTGTATTGAGGCTAATTTGGTTTCAATTCCTACATATACATGGTGATTGGATTTTGGTGCGACCACTCACATAAAGATGTTTAAGTAGGATTACCGAAGACCTAAGTAAAGATGAAGAAATTCATCTATATGGAAACTAGGAATCCGGTTGAAGTTATAGGCATAAGGATCCTTTAAGTTATTGTTAAAGTACTAAGTATTATTTGTATTAATAATACATTCATTGTACCATCATTTGAACGGAATTTAATATATATATCACAATATTGAATAAAGAAGGTTATTTTGTTCATTTTTTGTGACATTTATTTTAAATTCCAAGGTTGTTGGTACTAGTACTTTGTCAAGTGTTCTTTATTTACTTGACATTATTCAAACAATAAATGTGTCCCTTAATGATGAAATCAAAACTAGAAAGCAAAAGTTATCAAGTAAATTTTATTTCATTAAGACATAGGCATTTGGGTCATATTTCCAAGAGGAAAATTGATAAGCTTATGTTAAAAGAAATCTTAAACAAACTTGATATTTTGGAAAATACTTTTGCATTAAATGCCTTAAAAGAAATTTACAAACATTAAAAGAATAATATTTTCGAGAGCATCAATTGTCTCAAAGAACTAATACATTTGAATTTTGTGGGCCATTCATTATTCCTTCGTGGAAAAGGTCAACAATAGTTATTACGTTCATAAATGATTACTCTCAATATGGATACATTTATTACTTCATAAAAGTTTTAAGTTTTGGACGTTTTTCAAGTCTTATAAGGTCAAAGTTGGAAATCAACTTTGAAAGACTATTAAGAACATTAGGTCCAATCATGATAGTATATATCATAGTTGGATTAATTGTTAAAGGGAACAACGTCTAGGTCATTTTTACTCGCTATTTTGAAAGAGTGTGGGATTGTCTCTCTCTACATTGAGCCGGGTACGCCTAGCATGAATATTGTAATAGAGACATATTGAAATCCTTAAGGATATGGTAATAAGTATGTTTTATACTTCTCTTACCTCACTCATTATGGGCGATACGCTAAAACCGCAACCTTTATTCTCATTAAAGCTCCCTCTAAGGCTACTAATATAAACCCTTAATGATTTAAGGACGCGTTCCTTATTCGTCCTTAAATCATATTCATTTATGGGATTGTCTAGCATAAGGATAGACTTTATAAGTCTACTAAGGGCAAGTTAGATATAAGATTATTAGTAGTTATTCATGGGGTAAGCCGAGAGAACTAGGGGATATATAAATTTTACAACCCGAAAGTTAGAACGTTTTGAAAAACGAGAAATGCTAGGTTCTTTTAAGGATGTTGAATTTAGTGGGAGAATTGGAGTAATATTTTGAATTTGAAAAGGAAGAGGAATTCATTTATATGAAATCCATTTATATACCACTTCCCATAGTTCCAATGAGATATCAAGTTTTGAACTTGACATTCAAAAAGAACATACAATTCAAAATAATTATGATTTCCCTATAAATATTGAACAACATGGAAATGTTGATCATAAGAAGGAAATTCAACAACCTCGAAATTAGTAAGAACCGGTGCCCTTATAGAGATCAAATAAAGTAAGAAGGAATGCAATTCCGGATATTCATTAAGTGTATCTTGTCGAAAATAAAGGACACTTAGGTATAGTGGGAGATAATCTATTTATCTTCCATAAAACCATCAATAGTCCTAATTCTCATAAGAAGATTAATGCCATTAATAAAGAGTTACAATCTTTTAAAAGATAACAACGTTTGGGATCTTATTTCATTACATAAGGATGTGAAACCTATAAATGGGTCTCTAAGACCTAAAAGGATTCACAAAGTAATGTTGAAAGATATAAAGCCCATCCAGTTGCTAAAGATTTTAACTCATAAGAAAGGTATTGATTACAAAGAAAGAAACACTTTTCCGGTATCTTCTAAAAGCTCCTTAGGATCATTATGGCACTAATAGCACCTTTGATCTTAAGCTTCATTAAATGGATATTAGAGAAAAATTTTCTTAATGGAGACATTAAGGAAACTATTTATATGGAGAAATTCATTTATGAACTTAAGTAAAAATTCTCATTAATGGTATTTAGAATTTAACCAAGTCATTCTTTCATTAAGTTTTGAAATGAATCTTGGTAAATATTAAGTATACCATAAGTTCAGTGGGAGTAAATTTATAATTTTGGTCTTATATGTGGATGATATTTTGCTTGCTAGTGATGATATAAACCTTATTAAGGAAACTAAGAAATTTCTTATTTGAAATGAAAAATCTTGGTAAGGCATCTTTGTATTAAGAATCCAAATTCACCGTGATCGCTCACGAAATGTTTTAGGATTATCACAAAAGGCCATATGGAAATTTATTACAAAAGGTTTAGCATGCAAAAATGTAAACCACATGACACCCCTAATTTTAAAGGAGACATTCTTAGTCTCAAACAGTGTCCTAAAGGAAAATTTTGAATCCAAGTATATGGAAAATTCCCTCTTTGCATCAGCAGTAGGAAGCTTAATGTATACGTAAATCTTACATTTAACGTTGGGATGCTTTGTCAATACCAAAGCAATCCGGAAAGAACATTAAGTAGCAGCCAAAAGAATGATAAAAGTATTTACAAAACACTAAAGAACTACATGCCTATGTTTTGAAGTCGGATCATCTTGAGATCATTAGGTATTCCGACATTAGTTAAATATATGGCTGCATATGTTTTAATGGACTGTAATTTGTCAAAACAAGTGTCGAAAGACCAATTAAGAAATGACTATCAGGTAGCAGTTCTGTACTCCAACAAGAGTTTATGGATTTAGACATTAATTATCTTGTTATAAAGAAAAGAGTACAAAATGAACGAAAGGGATACAACTTATAGAAACAAACTCTATTTAAAGGATCCATTTATGAAAAAGTTATCATCTTCAGTGTTTCACGAGCATGTTGCTCATATGGGTGTAACAACTTTTGATAACATTTAGTATAGTGGGAGTTTGTGTTGTTCTTTCATTAGTTGTTCTATTATTTAAAGTTTTGATCTCATTTGGTTAAGTTGGACTAGTTGGAAGAATATGTATATATTCATTATGATTCCATGCTACACATCTATACTTTTGATCTATGTCATTTAGTTGGATTTGTATACGTGATTATTGTGGGTTTAGTTGCGAATCAATTACAACGACTGCCCCTTTAGTCCTATACTTGTATGGCTAATGGACGAGATTGTTATAAATGACAATAAAGTGCGCACATAAGGGTTGTCATTTATGTTATGATCATAAATTAAAGGAAGGACTTTGTTTTGCAACCCAAGTGGGAGATTGTAAGGACATGGCTTGCAACACAAGTCATTTAGACTTCCATTCATAAAGTTATGATTATAATATTAAATTATAAAGTATAGTTGATAATAAAATGTGTAGAATTCCTGGATATATATTACCTAATTGTGATGGGCAAAAGGGTAATTTATTATCATAAATCTTGAAAGGGTGTGGTCCCTAAATGAAATGTCACCAAGTCTACTATATAAAGGGCATTCCATCAACCCTTAAGACTACTCCATTTTTCATTAGTACTCTCTCCATAAATCTTCATTAAGTGTTAAAGAAGTAAAAGAGGAAAGACATTCATCATTTAAAAGATCATTCTCCTACATCTTCTTCTTCTTCATTTCTCCCTACTTCATAATGGATTCAACAGGTATTTGTTCTTAACGCTTCCGCTTCATCTCTTCCTCAATCCTATTCTAAAGTGAGTGTGGCATTCAGGGATTAAAATTGTTCCAACAACTCGATCTACCCGATAAGTGTTCTAACTTTCGCTTTAATTTTCTTATTGTTCAAGTATGCTTAATTTACTTGTACCGTTATTTGCTGGTTCGCTACGATTATATATTGATTACATGATTGCCCCTTTGCTTATTTGTATAATCTGCTCGTTGCGTAATTTATATTCCAACAACAATTTCAAAAATTACTCTGCAAATATTCCTTGACAAGTAATATGTTTCCAAGTAATTAGTCTTCAGCATAACTTTGAATTGGACTTGAAATTTCATCAAACACTTGGTCTACAACGCAAGAAGCATACTGCATATCCAAAGGTATGTCGTGTTCCTTTATTTTTCAACTTTAAAATCATTTTTTGTTATATTTATCTCCTCTCTTTTTTTTTTTTTTTTTTTTAAATTCGGCTGTAACTGTAGTACTGATTTTCAGACGAAAATGCCCAAAAAACACTCCAATACAATATACTCCCTCCGTCCCACACCAAAGTGCACTTTTGGTCAAATCTACTTGAACTTTGACCAACATTTTATGCTAAATAATTTATCTCCATAAAATTTAAAAATAGTTATTGATAATGTTTCTATTACTGATTTAGTAACCTTTTTAAAATTTTTATGGAGACTAATAATTTAGAATAAAATATTAGTCAAAGTTCACGTTGATTTGACCAAAAGTGCCCCTTAGCGTGGACGGGGGGAGTAAGTAGATCCTTTTCTTGGCAAGTGCTCCAATATTACCGGGCAATAGCCCAAGGCTGTGTACTTTGCTCCGTTAAAGAAAAGCTTATATTCCTCTTTGTCTACCCTAGAATAACTGTTCAGCTGTCATGCATGAAAAACGTTCGAACAAATATCAGAAAATTATCAAGTCATTAATCTATACTCCCTTTGTCCCGCTCGAATTAGGATTCTTGGTCAAGGAATTTATACTTTGACCAACAATTTGAAGAAAAATAATTATCTTAATAAAAAATCTAAAAATAGTTATTTAGTTTATTATTGATCGTGATACAATAACAGTTTTTAAATTTTTATTAGCATCATTAGTTTTCTTCAAATTATTAGTCAAAGTATAATTTGCTTGACCAAAAATCTTAATTCGAGCGGGGCGGAGGGAGTATATACATTTGTTTTGTGAAACTTGTAGGAAAAGTGAAGAGTTTTCCGTGTCATATACTGCAGCAAATGTGCAACAATATCTTTAGATGTGTTCCCCCCCCCCCCCCTCTTTTCATTGATGATGATAATATATGACTGATTACTGTTATCCGAACCCAAACCATTTTGGGATTAAAACTTGTTGTTATTGTTAGTATGCACTAAAGTATGATACAATACTTATTAAAATTAATCAATTTTTAAAGAAAAATTGCATCCAAGATCACCCAACTATTAAGGATGTGTGGTTTTGATCATTTAGCTCATTTTTATTGCATTTAGTAGCCTGAACAATTTTTTTCGTGCATCCGTGATCGCTAGTGCTAACGACATCCAATTTTTTTTGTTAAGTTGTCGTGTGCAATACAAAGGACTAGACTTGGAAGGGTAAAATTGGAAATTAATGAGATTTTAACAGAATTAAATGCTAATTTGGTCACTGACATGTAGGATTTTTTTTTATTTGATCACTATATTTTTGTTACTTTTTTATTAATTACAAGTGTGTCATGTCATCCTTCAATCTAAAATTAATCAATTTTTCGTTAAAATCATTAAAATAGACTTATGTTTTGTTGCATCACCATCTTCACCACCACGACAACTACCAAGTTTACCATCATCAACGCCACCATTGCAACAACCATCACCAACTCCGCCGCTGCCACCATCCATCGAGTATTATATTTTGAACCAAAAAAATGATTTTTTAGCTAATTAACAAAACTTACAGTGCAATTATCACAATCTCTACAATTATCACCATCACATCCTTGTTTACCTCAGGCATAATTACAAACCTTAGCATCTTCAAAAATTCATTTTTTTTTAGTTCAGGCAGAAAATTGAAGATGGGAAGAACGTGTAGATATGATTTCAAAATCAGACACATATCTGATTTTAAAATCAAACCCAAATATGATTTGAAGATGGCGACTAGAATGGAGGATTTCGATGGCCTCATTGGAGGGGATGAAAGAACGGGAAGACGCAATAGGGCGTTGGATAGAATGGCCGGAATTTGAATGTAGGGCGAGACACCATATTTGAGCTGGGGGATTTCGATTTCCGATCAGATTTGTCAACTGAGATGGGGTTTTGAGGCTAGAGGTCGGTTGGATTGAAATATTTAGAGGGACACGACCTATGATTTTGTGGAAGGTAGAGGGAGATGACGGTATTGGACCTAGGCTGACGGAATGAAGGTGTGGGGTGCAAATGTGGGAGCGGGGAAGTCATGTGTGTGAGGCGGATAGTGAGAGAAGATGAGTGAATTTAGGGTGGTTGTTTTATAATTTAGGTCCATTAGTTTTAGTTTTAGCATTTTAACCCATATACCCTTAGTTTCCTACTTTACCCTTCAACGTTTTATCATGTGTGATGCACACGGCCACTTAACAGGAAAAAAATGGATGGCTAACGCCATTGTGATTACAAATGCACACAAAAATCTCTCTATATATATATATATTAAAGTTGGTGAGGAGAGCTAAGGTGTTGCCATGTGGACAAGTCATGGAAAAAGCTTGAATTTGGTGATGCCACATCAACACTACCCTCTTAAATAAGTGACTTTTTTTTTCTTTCTATTAGCTAATAATATTAGTTACTATATAGGGTAACTATTATAGTTAACTATAATAGAAACTATTACTAATAATAGTAATAGTTAACTATAGTAGTTAAGTACGAGAAACCTTTTTCGTCCCTAAACTAGTTGTTATGTTACCTTCTCGTTACTCAACCAATTTTTTTTACCTAAGAGTCACTAAACTCACTTTTTCATTGATTATGTGATCCTTCCGTCTATGTTCCGTCAAATTGACTGTTAAATCCGCTGATGTGGCAGGCTGGTGTGGCGTTTTGTGCTTATTTGGCACCACATAATGTGAAATTTGCTTAAGTGGAAGCATAAATGGGTTAAATGTAAGTAAAATGGGCTAAATGTATATAATACCAAACATTGGTTATTAAAAATCATTTGTGTATTCTTTCAAAAAAAAAAAAAAAAAATCATTTGTGTATCTTTATTTCAATTTTTTTAGAAAGAATATCTTTATTTAATTTTGAGAAACTATAATTTTTATTTAAATTTTTCTCAAAAAAAAAAAAAATTAGCCTTTTTTTTTGAAAGACAAAAAAAAATTAGCTTTAAAAAATACTAATTTTACTAAATATCATTAATTATATTCATCATTTGTTTTCTCTTTTGACTTTTTTTTATTTCTTTCTCAAAAAGAACTTCACCACCATCACACCAAACCACCACTTCCCATCACCGTCAACACCACTACACCTCCGCAGCACCGCCACCACGTCACCATCAGCTGCCACAGTTTCATATCCCACGACCAAAATACTCTCTTTCCACATCCCACCATCAATATAATTAAGCCTCCATCAACATAGTCAGTGGAAGCCTCCATCAACATCAACAATGGCTGCACACTTGCCATTCCCAGTACCAATCCATTCATCACATCAAACAACACCAAAACAAAAATTCCCAGATTCGGGCAGGAAAATCAACAAAATCGAACTCAATAAAAATAGGTTTTGAAAAACCCTTCAAAATTCCAGATCTGGGTACAAATAGAAATGAATAATTAAGCCTCCATCAACATAGTCAGTGGCAGCCTCCATCAACATCATCAATGGCTGCACACTTGCCATTCCCAGTACCAATCCATTCATCACAACAAACAACACCAAAACAAAAATTCCCAAATTCAGGTATGAAAAGCAGCAAAATCGAACACAATAAAAATAGGTTTTGAAAAACAGTTCAAAATTCCAGATCTGGGTACAAATAGAAATTGAAAAAAAAAAACAAATATTTAAATCCCATTTGAAAACTTATTAATCGATGAACAGATCTGTTGTGCAACAGTCATAAAACAAAGATGGTGTGGATCTGGGAGAGTGGATCTGGAAGAGAGAGAGAGAGAGAGAGAGATAGAGAGAGAGAGAGAGAGAGAGAGAGATAGAGAGAGAGAGAGAGAGACAGATAAACAGAGAAAGAGGGGTGTGTTTGTTGACGACGACGACGGTGTGTGGAGGACGCGGCGGCCATGGGAGGGTGGGGGGTGGCTTTGAAGGGGTGGCGTCAGATTGGAGTGGGCTCAAAATTGATGTGGGATCGGAGAGTGAGCTGATGAGAGAAGAGAGGTGGGGTAGTGGCAGCGGTGGTGGTGACTGAGGAGTGAACGGCGGGTTATTGGCGGAGAAGGAAAAGAAGGCGGTGGTGTGGTGAGGCGGCGACATGAGGTTGAGGAATGGATGGGTGTTGAAGTGGGTGGGAACAGGGTAGCCGGTGGATGTGGGTGAGGAAGGGTGACGGTGGATGGGGGAGAAGAAGGCCAAGAATGGGGGAAGGGGTTTTCTTTTCTTTTTCTGGTTCTATTTTGCTGAATTGGATTAGGTTAGAGAGTTTAATTATAAGGGTGGGGGGGGGGGGGGGGGGGGGGGTGGGGGGGGGTGGGGGGCGGGGGGGGGGGCTTATTTGCAAATTAACATTTTATATTTTATATTGTAAGCCTTTACATAGTGAGAAATAATTTTTATGGTCTACATGGTTTAACAATTTACAGTTACACCCCTTTTATTTCCATATCAGCAATTTATTGCCATCTGTAAAGCCAACTCGACTTTTTCATTATGTCACATTGCCATGTAGGCAGATCTAACAGAGATTTTGACGGAACATGGACGGAAGGATCACATGATCAACGAAAAAGTGAGTTCAGTGACTCTTAGGTAAAAAAAATTGGTTGAGTAACGAAAAGGTAAAATAACATCTAGTTCTGGGATGAAAAATGTACTTTTCTCATTTAGGTAGTATAGTTAAGTATTACTATTATTAGTAGTAGTTAACTATAGTAGTTAAGTATATTAGTTAACTATTACTATTATTAGTAATAGTTAACTATAGTAGTTAAGTACTATAGTTAAGTATTACTATTATTAGTAATATTTACTATTATAGTTAACTATAATAGTTACCCTATATAGTAATTATTCTATTATTAGTAATAGTTACTATAATAATTACTTTATATATTAATTAATGTAATTAGATAATATTTTTAAGAAAATAACAATTGACTATTAATAGTTAACTATCATTATAATTAATATTTATGTTTAACAATTATAATTAACAATTAAATAAACTAAAAATTACTATTAGTAGTATTAGTTAATCATAACAGTTACTATATATATTAATTATTACTATTAATAGTATTATTATTTAATCATAATAGTTACTATATAAGTTAACTATTATTATAAATAGTATTAGTTAATCATTATACAATAAATGTTAATATTTAATATTAATAGTACTCGCTCCGTTCGAGAGTAAGAGTCATACTTTCTATTTTTGTACATCCCACTAAAAGTCTATTTCTTAAAAGGACAGATGATGAGAAAGAATAAATAGTGTTTTGGACAATTATACCTTCAACACACTTGCAATGTTTACCAATTTTCTATTGCGTCTTTAATAAGTGTGCACAAACAAGGTAGGACTCTTACTCTAGGGCGTAAGGAGTATTAATTAATTACAATAGTTATTATATAGGTTAATTATAACTATTAGTATTATTAGTGAATAATAATAGTTATTATATATGTCAATAAGTATAATTAATAATATTAGTTTGAAAGTTTAGATAGCTAGAGAGATCAACCAAACAGAGACGTGGTGTGAGACTTAGTGAGAACACACACCCAGTTACACCACAACACACACAGCGGAATGTAAAAAGACAATAGATATAAAATAACACTTATCTTTAGTAATGAACTGAAGACAATAAAACTCTTCTTATAAGAAATAGATATGACAGTGTTTGCAGTAAGGATTCTTAAGAGAAGAACTAAACCACTCAAGAATACAACCTCACAACAAGTTGTATTCTACTAAACACTAAAACTCACAAAACTTGATTCTTAGAGAAGCAAGTTCTAAAACCCCGAATTAAAATCTACATCAATAGCTGGTCTTGGTATATATACACGGCAAGAAACCCTAATTGATTTGTCAATCAATATCTCGAAGATCTTGAGATAAACATCAACAAGTTCCTTTCCTTATGTGAGCCAATCATAGACATTATGAGATCCCTACAAAAACTATAAAGATATACACTACACAACCTAATTAATAGGTTAGTAAATAAAACATAAAGAAAGTAACAAATCTAAACTAGAAATTAATAAATAAAACTAAGTGATTAAACATGTGTGCCAAGCCACACTTTCAATCTCCCCCTGATTTGTTGCTTTCTGGTCAAAAACAACATACCAAGACGGAGATAAAATCAAAAGAGAAAAAAAATACCACCACGGAACTATTCTGCACTTCTATCATCATGACTTCCACTTGCACCTTCACGATATCCAATTCCTTGCTGATTCAAATTTTCCCAACGAAACCCTTCGTGAGCGACATCTTTGAATACACTACTTCCTCCAGCAGCAGCAGCATCCACTCCCCCTTTTTGACCAGAAATCCGACCCTTTTCAGCAAGCAATCTGTTTCTCCTGGCAGAGAGCTCTTGAAACTTCACCTTGTACTCTAGCATAGTCTTTTCTAAAAATGCAATTTCTTCATCATAGATAACAGCTGGATCAGTTGGTGGGGATGGAGGTAAGTTCACACTGTCATCCACATCAGCAATGTCATTGCGCTCTTCATGCTTATCTTCCCCATATTCAATGGGAATATCAATCAATCTGTAAGCATGCGAAGTAACAGGCTTTATTCCCATAGCATCAGCCTTAACACCAGAAAGATCCTTCTCCACCAGTTCAACTCCTTGCTCCAGACACATAGATGAAATGAGACATGGGAATGGCAATGCCCAGGGCAGCACTTTTTCTGCAAATTGAGTCACACTCCCAAAGACTACTTCTCCCAGATTAAACCCCTCCCTCTTAACAACCCTGTAGATAAGTTCTGCATTAGGAATTGTAACGGTGGAAGCATTTGAAGAGGGTCTCCAGTTGTAAGTGAACAATTTAAACAGGTATCCATATAGACTGGTGAGAGAGGTGATCTGGATCCCTTTCTTCCATTTTGAGAGCAAACCATTTGAAATGGTTGAGGCAAGGAGATCAGGATGGACTGAACTTTGAGGACCAATGGGAGGAGGAGAGGACAGGAATCTATTGATCTCAGCCACATAAAATTTAACATGTTTGCCCCTCACATACACAAGACCACTCCTTTCAGATCTAGGATCTTTGATGTCAAGGGTCAAGTTTGCATAGAACTCAGAAACAATGCATGGGTAGTACACAGTGGGGAATGTCACAGAATTGTAAAGATTAAGATCTTTCAAAAGCTTATCCAAATTTACTGTGTCAAAGCCAATATCTCTAACTCTTTCAGCCACAACCTTCTTTTCAGAAAACGATTTTCCCCTATCCCTAGCTTTAGGAGTAAGATAGAAGAGATCAAATGGATCACTTACAGAGGAGTGGACAGTTTTTCTTCTTGTGGAACGCCTAGACACAGGCGTGGAACTGGGAGGTGCATTCATTTTCTTTGAGCTTCTGGTTCTAGGTGTAATAGCTGGTGTGATCACATCTTCCATCTCATCAGCTTTAAGCCCCTCTAAATCATCCTTGCCCAATTTGAATGTAGAATCTGATTCTTCTGAGTCATCAGATTCAGGTTCATCTTCCTGATCCTCCTCTTCTTCCTCCATTATTTGTTTTCCCTTTTTCAGGGCTATCTGCTCATCCAGCAACTGTTTGAGAGGGATATTGTCTTCCTCTTCTTCATCATCAAGACCTTCAGCCTCCTCAACTCTGCCTTCTTCTTCAACCTCTTCAGTTTGATCAGGGAGTCCATCAATTCCAACCTCCTCTTCGATATGATCACAATGCTCAGGAATGTCTCCTCTTTCAGAAACCTTTTGAGCTAGAGATTGGAGTTCTTGTTGAGTGACAAGAACATGAGGGAAAATATCAGATGTCTCTGGAGGTGAGACTTCACCTTGAACCTTACTGGAAACCTCTCCCCCTTTCTCTGACCTTTTTCTGGGCACAAGTTGATATGCCTCTGCATCATCATCAGATTCACTTGTTTCATCCCTGAGACTCAAACTGGTTGGAGCTGCAGCAGGGGTTGACTGAGATTTTGACGGTGGTGGAACAGAGCTTCCCCTTCTTGGAGTATCTTTCTTCTTTGATTTTTTCGAGCTAGCCCCTTTCTTCTCTTTTCCCTTTGATTTTGTGGGCTCATACTCATCATCACTTGCTTCAATCATTTCTGGCTCCCCCATAAACGGACGCCATTTTGGAGTAACAGACTCCATCTGAGGCTCAAAACCTCGTTGTCGGAGGGACCACCTCGGAACATTTTTAACCCCATGCTTTTCCCCCACAGCCTTCAAATTTCCTGGATTTTCTACATCGATGACATTTGTTTCATCACCAGGTAAGGCGACTGAGATTGCAACATCCTCAGTGTTGATTGAAGGAACAATTGCAGAGGTTGGATCCTCCGAAGCTTTCGCCGGAGTCGGAGATTAAGGAAGCACCGGAGAGTTAGAGTTTTGATCGGCCATTGATATTCTGCAGAGAGAGATTAGAAGACAGAGAAGAATAGAAAAAAAATCAAGAGAGAGTAAGTGAGATAAGAGATGAGATAGCAAGGATATTTATACCGACTCACATCACACATCAATTCAACCTAGACTCCTAGGGAGAGGAGAGTACACACAGGATTAATAACTTGGCAGAGGGCCCCACGGAGAGAAAATAGGTAGACTCACAAACAACCTCTCCGAAATAAATAGATGGAAAGGATAATGATTATCAAAAAACAAGATTTCACAAATATTTTGAGAATAATTATTATACCATAGATACACAAAAAATCCCGAAAAATTATACTCACCCTAAATACATAGCCAATAAAACGCAGTTTATTCATGGATTTCATGGAGCAGAATATTACAAGTATGAAGCACGAGAAGAACACAGAATTAATTAGATGAGATATTCACAATGGTAGGGACGACTCAAGAAAGAAAAAAATAATAATAAAAAATATGTAAGTGAAGTGTACAACTCAGATTAGTGTGACTTGGGATGAATTCACACCCGGGGACTCAACTTATCCAAGACCTTCAATGAACATTACTCCCAATCTGCTCAGCCTCTAGAATGCACCCACCCCTTTTTTAATTGTGGGAAATGAAATTGTGGGTAGCTTTCACTCTACATTAAAACCAAAGATAGCCCTTTCTCTTTCAAATGGTCGTATCAAATTCGAGGCACACTTTGTTTATGTGTGAGTTCGTTTGATCACATTCGGATTGGCTGCATACAATGGTGGAGCAGCTGTTTCCCAAGAAGGCATCCACTGAGAGATAAATTGAAGGCTTTTGCCATATAACCACAGAGAGAGTTCACAGTTCAAGGACCAGTCAAGTCAAGGGAGTGGATCAAGTGATCACTCTGAGACGTACAGTGCACAAATACAATGCAATTTTTTTTTTTAATTTTTTTTTTTTTTTTTTTTTTTCAAAATAAAAGGAATACTACAAGTGTGACACCTGGTGTGATCAAACAGGGGATCACACCATCATATGATGCAAAGTCCAAGAGACTTCCTTAGGGAGGAAAATCTCTGAAAGTCTAGGGCCTTTGTGAAAATATCAGCGAATTGATTCTCTGTTCTTACAGGTTCTAGGCTAACAATTTTCTGTTCAACCAAATCTCGAATAAAGTGATGTCTAATGTCTATGTGTTTAGTTCTTGAATGTTGGACAGGATTTTTTGCAATATCCATCGCACTCAAATTATCACAAAAGACAGTAAGAATCTCACTTTTCAACCCATAGTCCTTAATCATCTGATTCAGCCAGAGGAGTTGTGTGCAACAGCTACCTACAGCAACATACTCTGATTCAGCAGTGGACAATGACACACAGTTCTGCTTTCTACTGAACCAGGAAACAAGGTTGTTGCCAAGATAAAAACACCCTCCAGTTGTACTCTTCCTATCATCAGAATTTCCAGCCCAGTCTGAGTCACTGAAGCCTACCAAATTTGTGTTGGTTTCTCTAGTGTAACTAACCCCCAAATTCACTGTCCACTTACATACCTAATGATCCTTTTAACAGCAGTTAAGTGACTCATCTTTGGGTTGGCTTGGTACCTAGCACAAAGGCACACACTGAACATGATGTCAGGACGACTTGCATCCAAATACAACAAGCTCCCAATCATACTTCTAAAGAGTGTTGGGTCAACACTCTCCCCATCTTCATCAATACTCAACTTTTGGGAAGATCCCATAGGAGTTTTTTGATGAGAAGCCTTCTCAAGACCAAACTTTTTAACTAAGTTCTTGGCATACTTGCTTTGAGAGATGAACATTCCTTCTCTACTTTGCTTTATTTGAAGTCCAAGAAAATAGTTTAACTCACCAACCATGCTCATTTCAAATGTGGATGTCATGCTTTTGACAAAGTAGTCAAGCATGATCTTAGAAGATGACCCAAAGACAATGTCATCCACATATATTTGAGCAACAAGAATTTCTCCTTTCTCTCTTAAGATAAACAAGGATTTGTCTACCTCACCTCTCTTAAACCCCATTTGGATGAGATGCTCAGTTAGTCTCCCATACCAAGCTCTAGGGGCTTGCTTGAGGCCATACAAGGCCTTTTTCAATTTGAACACATAACTGGGAAACTGAGGATCTACAAAGCCCTTAGGTTGTTCAACATAGGCTTCCTCATTAAGAACTCCATTTAGAAAGGCACTTTTCACATCCATTTGGTGTAAAGTGATGCCTAAGTAGCAAGAGATAGCAAGAAGAAGCCTAATGGACTCTATCCTAGCAACTGGGGCAAAAGTTTCTTCAAAATCAATCCCCTCAATCTGAGTGTACCCCTGAGCCACAAGTCTGGCTTTGTTCCTAGTTATTACCCCATTTTCATCAGTTTTATTCTTGAAAATCCATTTGGTACCAATCACATTTCCCCCACTAGGCCTAGGTACTAAAACCCACACATCATTTTTCTCAAATTGGTTCAGTTCTTCTTGCATGGCAACAATCCAGTTATCATCCATCATAGCCTCATTCACATTTTTTGGCTCAAGATGAGAGACAAAACAGCAAGAACTTACCTTGGAGACCAGAGATGTGGTGCAACTCAGACCTGCAAGGTCTCTGTAGTTAACTCTTGGTACCTGTCTTACCTTTACCTTTTCATGCACATCACCGACCACTTGAGATATTGGGTGGTCCTTCTGGATTCTACTGGGAACATCTTTGGTCCTCCCTACATCTGTATCCTCTTGATCTGAACAGCTGGATGCCTCTGATTCTGAATCAGTCTATCCTGGGTCAGGTGTGACCTTAGGTGTGTTATCACCAGGATTGTCACCTTCGCTTACACCAGTAGACTTGTCAGATTCATCATTGGCGGGGTCCAGCTGATCAACAATTCCTGAAACATCATCCTCAACAGTCTTTAGATTTAAATCAGAAAAATCATCAAAGGTGACATTAATGGATTCCACAATAGTTTTGGTTTTAAGGTTATACACCCTGTATGCCCTACTGTTTGTGGAATACCCCAAGAACACCCCTTTGTCACTTTTGGAGTCAAATTTAGACAAATGTTCCCTGTCATTTAACACATAGCAAACACACCCAAACACATGAAAATACTTGAGGGTTGGCTTCTTTCCCAAAAGTATTTCATAAGGAGTCATGGTGGAACCAACTCTCAAGTAAACCCTATTGCCAATGTGGCAAGCAGTATTGAGAGCCTCTGCCCAGAATCGCTTTGAGATGTTTTTAGAACTAAGCATAACACGTGCCATCTCTTGGAGAGTTCGATTCTTTCTTTCAGCCACCCCATTCTGTTGGGGTGTCTTAGGGGCTGAGAACTCATGAGTGATGCCTTTGGAATTGCAGAACTCAGTGAACTGAGAATTTTCAAACTCAGTTCCATGATCAGACCTGAT
The DNA here is from genome assembly GCA_026119855.1 of Campanula takesimana. Lineage (NCBI taxonomy): Eukaryota > Viridiplantae > Streptophyta > Magnoliopsida > Asterales > Campanulaceae > Campanula > Campanula takesimana. Next base: position 464,556 of record JAOWBW010000579.1, read on the forward strand.
TCTCACAACTTTCTCTCCATGCAAATTCCTCACCTTTTTGTACCATATTTTGAAAACATCAATTGCCTCGGACTTTTCTTTCAAAAACAACACCCATGTATATCTTGAAAAATCATCAACACACACAAAAGAATACTTTTTCTTACCTATACTCTCAACCTCAATGGGACCCATAAGATCAGTGTGTATTAGTTGAAGATTCCTAGTGGCAGAACTATGAGTGACCCTTTTGTGGGGTGTTTTAGTCTGTTTACCCTTTTGACAAGGACCACACACACAAGGATTTTTAAAATTCAGTCTGGGCAAATCTTTCACAGCATTAAACCGAACCAACTCTTCCATTTTCCTAATGCTAGCATGACCCAATTTTTGATGCCACAACTCAAGATCATCCTTTTTGGCTGAGAGACATGACAGATTGCTTCCAAAGGTATAGCAATTATCATGTGATCTAGTGCCAGTGAATAGACAGGAATCAGAATTATCACAAACTTTGCACTCATGCTTATCAAACCGAACATAAAGATTGTCATCACCTAGTTGACTTATGCTTATGAGATTAGCTTTCAGTCCTTCTACATGATAGACATTCTTTAGTTTTGGCATATGATCAATGCAAAGAGTGCCTTTACCAACAATCTTACCTTGGGCTCCTCCCCCATAATTCACATTTCCTCCGTTTATGGGAGAGTAGTCAGACAAGTATTCAACATTACCTGTCATGTGCCTTGAGCACCCACTGTCAAAATACCATGAGCTTGACACACTCCCTTTCAGAGAGGTGAGAACAACTTTGCATTCCTCAGATCTCTTGACTTTCCACACAAACTTACCATTGTTTTGATGTTGAGGAGCATGGTGAGATGTCACCTGCCTTCTCACTTGTGGCACTGGTTCTCCAGCATCCCTTAATCTCTGAAAACAAAAAGGTCTGATGTGACCAGGATTAAAACAGTAATGACAAACAAATCGTTTCTTCCTAGGTCTATCACTCTTTTGAAAATTTTGAATTTTTGAACCAGATGCTTCTTCTTTGACAAAAACATTGTTATACCCTATACCAGTTCTAGAGTAGCTTCCAATACTCAACACTTCATCTAGTTTCGCTTTTCCAGTGTTCAATTTAGTGAAGGTTTCATCAGCCTTTTCAAGCTTAGACTTAACTTTTTCAAGTTCCATTTCACCTTTGGTGATGATAACCTCCAGTTTTCCTATGATTTCCTTTTGGTCATCATTTTCCTTAGACATTCTCTCAAGTTCCTTTTTGAAAGCATTGTTTTTCTCAAGAAGTTTCTGGTTCACTTTTTCAAAAACAGCAATTTTTTCTACACGTTTCTCCCAATCAGCAAAGAGATCCGTGTAGGCTTCATGAAGTTCTCCATAGTTCTATTCACCCTCATCTTCCTCTGTATTTTCATTAGTGGTGGAGTTGAAGCATTTAAGTACAGAGTCAGAGGGTGTGACCGAAGATGAGATGTTATCACCATACTCACCAGAATGTAAGTGATTTAGAGAATCTGAGTCAATGACTGCTATGAGAGCAGTCTCATCTTCATCCTCACTATCACTTAGGGTTGCAGTTAGACTCATACCCTTTTTCTTCAGAGTGTTTGCACACTCATTAGCATAGTGACCAAAGCCTTTGCAGGCTCTGCACTGAATATTATCACTTTTCTTTTTGGTAAAGCTCCCAGGCCTCTTGAAACTACTCTCAGTGTCTTCTTTGAACTTATCTCCACCATTTTGAAACTTAGGTGGAAACTTGTTTTCACGTTTGTTTTTCAAAAAAGATGTGAATTTCTTTGTTAGTAAAGCAACATCATCACTTTCCAATTCAGATTTATCAATTTCTTTTGAGATTTCTTCAATTTCCTTTGGAACTTTAGACACATTAGCTGACACGCCCCCAGCTCCCGGGATTCCCTAATAGAACCTCGAACCTGGATGGGAGTGCCTAACGGGAAACAAGAAACTTAACAAGAACTTAATGACATTTGTTTAACAAATTGACATGATATATATACTCTAGAGTAAGGAGCTATACTAGCTCACAACACGAGTTCTATACAAGAAAATTTAAAACCAAACTTAATACATACACAGCGGAAACATGCCTAGCACATAAGCTGGCATTAAGAGTACCATACAAGATGTCTAGTGACAACAAGAACTAAACAAGACTGTCTACCCCAAAATAAGGAGTTATACAACCCAATACATCGTCCTCACCAAGTGTAAAAGGACACAAGCCCCCAAAATAATCACGACCTGCGAAGCAAGCTCCCAACTATGTCGAGCCTCACTGCGCACTATCCTTCCTTCCTGGGGGGGGGACAAATAAAGGGTGAGATAAATCTCAGTAAGCTATTAGATGCAACTACATGACATGTTATCATGCAATTCAAGTAGATACTCAAGTAATTATATATCAAGTATCATCAAGTAACAAGTATATGAGAGGATAATCCACTCATCAAATAGCACATAAGGCTAAACAAGCAAGTTATAAGGATATTGCTTCCTTCCTTATTCCTCCCAAGAATACCATTGTTGTCGAAGCTTGTATTACTTTGACATCACGATCAATAACAGGAACTGATTATTCAGTATATATCAGAAGACCCGGTAACCAGTGTCATTCTCAATATCAGTACTCATGATTATTCATGAGGTGTTCGGGACGGGAGTTTAGCATTCACTTAAGTCAGGCTTATTGCTCCAACTAAGGAATCTATGCCCTTACTATGGCCGGTAGTAAGGGGTCGGGCGGAAATACATAGGGACCCGATTGTCACTTAAACCCCAGCTCTCGCGACAAGCGTGAACCTATACATTTTCGAACAAGCAAGGAGAACCAGCTGGACTCACACAAGAAAGTACAAGTAGATATTTACTTGAACAACGGGAGAAGAACTAATCCAAATGTAGTGGACTAGCTCAACAAGGAACATGCTTCAAGTACTCAAGAAGTCACCTTGTATCAAGAAAATGTATGCAATGTTTGCACATACACAACAAGAACATGTCTCATACACGTTAGTGCTTGTTCATAGCACTTTCTAGTTCACTACCATACATATGTATGGGTGTCAAGCCAAGTACAAGATTTTATTATCTTATATTCAAGTCTTAATCCATTTCTATGGATGTTCAAGTCATGTACAAGCTTTTAATGTCTTATACTTCAAGTTATAACTTCCAATCTTTGGACATTCAAACAAGTATAAGAGTTATACATTTACTCTTAACAAATCCCACTCCTATTCTTAGGATGTTCAAGTCTAAGACCTTATGCTAATGCCTCTAAGGTGCACAATCATTGGATTCACAACAAGTATAACACATTAGTGCTTGTTCATAGCACTTTCAAGACATAAAGAAGAGATACTACTCTTATACCTATGTTCTCATTTTAATTCAATGAGTATACATGGTTAAGACCAAGTCTGATGCCCCTAAAGTATCACAACACTTGCTAGGACATCTTATATTAAGGTTATATACCTTAACTAGGGTTACTTCCAACTTTATACAAACTTTAAACAAAATCTTTGTTTTTCAGACAACTGTGCGGTCGCCCACAATGGACTGTGCGGCCGCACACAAGCATGTCAATTTCTTTGAAAAATCCTTCAGAAAGATGTGCGGTCGCACACTCATTTTTGTGCGGTCGCACAGTGTACTAAAATGCGAAATTTTCATTCTTTCCCAGGTTGAAATATTTTCCGATCCAAACGTAGGAGTAACATTTCCTAACAAATTCAACATTCCCAGAAAAGGCATAACATCATTCAAACTCATCTTTCCAAATCCCTTTATAATTTTACACAGGGGAATTTTACTCCTTTTGTCCCAAATTTACAAGTACCACAAAAATCACCCCAAACACAAAATTAACATTCACAAGTATCGAGAATAACATTTATGCATGTTATTACAAGCAAGGGGGAGCTAATAACTTACCTAGTCAAAATTCAAGTTGACCAAAACTTATTTCTGTTCGGCCTGGAACGCTCTATTCAACGCCACGAATATTAATCCGGGATCGGAATCAAGAACGGAGGGATAATTAAACTCGAGGAGTCTAGAATAGGGTAAAAACCTAACCCTAACTTTGAAACAGAGAAAGAACGAGAAGAATTTGGGTGAAATGCCTTTCTCAGGCAAACCAAAACTTGATATACATTCAAGTTTCCAACAATTGCACCTAGGCCCCTCAAGTTTCACTTTTAACAAAAAGACCCCTAAAGTCAAAATTTCACAAATGACCCAAAAGTCAAAACTAGACATTTAACCACCTTAATATTCTAAAGCAGTTAAAACTTTAACCCAAGTAAAACTAACACATAATATGCAAGTTCAAGTATTTAACACGTATGTCAAATATTTAACAGGAAATTCGATGGGTGTTACATCCTCCCCACCTTAATGAAAATTCGCCCACGAATTTTTACTTACCAAAGTTTTCAAATAGGCTCGGGTATTTATCTCGCATCTCTTTCTCGGTTTCCCAAGTAGCCTCTTCAATTTCATGATTTCTCCAAAGGACCTTCACAATAGGAATCCTTTTGGTACGCAATACTTGCTCTTTCCAGTCCAGAATTTCAACAGGTTGTTCCTCATAAGACAAATCAGGCTGAAATGGAATGGCCTCATACTCAAGAACATGTGATTCATCTGCCATATACTTGCGAAGCATAGATACATGGAACACATCATGAATACCAGATAAAGAAGGAGGTAAAGCCACTCTATAAGCCAACTTACCAACTCTTTCTAGAATCTCAAATGGACCGATATAACGAGGAGATAACTTTCCTTTCTTCCCAAATCTCTTTATACCTCTACGAGGAGAGACCTTCAAGAATACAAAGTCACCTACCTGGAATTCAAGATCCCTTCTACGATGATCTGCATAACTCTTTTGTCTACTTTGAGCTGTGCGCAATCTATCTCGAATGAGTTTCACACTTTCAACTGACTGTTGAACCATTTCAGGACCCAAGAGTTTAGCTTCTCCCACTTCATCCCAACATATAGGAGATCTACATTTTCTGCCATAAAGAGCCTCATATGGAGCCATTTCAATGCTAGACTGAAAATTGTTATTATAAGCAAACTCAGCCAAAGGAAGATGAGTATCCCAACTGCCTTTGAAATCAATAACACAAGCACGTAACATATCCTCGAGAATCTGTATAAGTCTCTCAGATTGCCCATCAGATTGAGGATGAAAAGCAGTACTGAAATTCAATTTAGTACCCATAGCACCCTGAAGAGACTGCCAGAATCGAGAAGTAAAACGAGGATCTCTGTCAGATACAATACTCACAGGAACTCCATGCAGTCGGACAATCTCCTGAACATATAAAGATGCCAACTGAGACAATGGATATCCCATGGAAACAGACAAGAAGTGAGCTGATTTAGTCAACCTGTCCACAATAACCCATACAGCATCATGGCCTCGTCTGGTACGTGGCAAACCAGTCACAAAATCCATAGTAATATGCTCCCATTCCACTCTGGAATTTCCAATGGTTGCAACAAACCTGCTGGACGTTGATGTTCCACTTTTACTTGTTGACAAGTCAAACATTTGGATACATACTCAGCAATTTCTCTTTTCATATTGTTCCACCAAAAATGTTTCTTCAAGTCTTGGTACATTTTAGTACTTCCAGGATGAATAATATACTTGGCTTTGTGAGCCTCTTCAAGAACTTTCTTCTTAATCTCAGGATCAACTGGAATACAAACTCGACTTCGGAAGGTAAGAATTCCATCACTGTTGAAAGAAAAATCTGGTTGCTTTCATTCATTCATTCCACTAATGATTTTCTGTAATTCAGAATCACTTACCTGAGCTTCTTTGATCTGTTGGAGTAAATCTGAAGTAGCTTTTATATTAGCAAACATAACTCCATGATTTGATTCACAAGGACTCCAATCACACAAGTCTTCAAACATCTTCCATTCACGAATCATCAAGCAAGAAATATAAGTCTTTCTGCTCAGTGCATCTGCCACAACATTGGCTTTTCTTGGATGATAAAGGATAGTACAATCATGATCCTTCAATTTCTCCATCCATCTACGTTGCCTCATGTTAAGCTCTTTTTGAGAAAACAAGTACTTCAAGCTCTTATGATCAGTAAAGACTTCAAATTTAGTTCCATACAAGTAATGCCTCCATTTATGCAAAGCAAAAATAATCGCAGCCAACTCTAAATCATGAGTAGGATAATTCTTTTCATAAGGAGATAGTTTTCGAGAAGCATAAGCTATTACCTTGCCATCTTGCATCAGAACACAACCCAATCCTTCTTTAGAAGCATCAGTATAAACCATGAAATGCTCAGAACCATTAGGCAAAGCCAAGACTGGAGCTGTAGTCAAACGCCTTTTTAACTCCTGAAAACTTGCTTCACATTTGTCATTCCACTCAAAAGAAATAGCTTTTCGAGTCATATTAGTCAATGGAGTAGCAATCTTGGAGAATCCCTCAATGAACCTCCGATAATAACTAGCTAAGCCCAAGAAACTACGGATCTCAGTCACTGTAGTTGGCCTCTTCCAGTTTACAACTGCTTCAACTTTGGAAGGATCTACTGCAATACCAGTAGCAGACACCACATGCCCCAAGAATGAAACCTCTTCTAACCAGAAAGCACATTTGCTGAATTTTGCAAATAGTTGTTTCTCACGAAGAACTTGTAATACTACTCTGAGATGTTGTTCATGCTCAGCCCGTGACTTAGAATACACAAGAATGTCATCAATGAATACCACCACGAAACAATCAAGATATGGCTTGAATATACGGTTCATCAAATCCATAAATACAGCTGGAGCATTTGTCAAACCGAATGGCATAACAATAAACTCATAATGCCCATACCTGGTACGGAAAGCTGTCTTTGGTATATCCTCAGATCTGATTTTCAACTGATGATAACCACTTCTCAAGTCAAGCTTCGAATACACTACTGAACCCTGAAGCTGATCAAACAAGTCATCAATATGAGGTAACGGATATTTGTTCTTGATAGTTACCTGATTAAGATCTCTGTAATCAATACACAATCGCAAAGTCCCATCTTTCTTTCTAACAAATAACACTGGTGCACCCCACGGTGATACACTAGGTCTGATGAAACCCCTTTCAAGCAATTCCTCAAGCTGTGTTTTCAACTCTCTTAACTCAGCTGGAGCCATTCTATAAGGTGCTTTAGAGATTGGTGCTGTACCTGGTAATAACTCAATACAGAACTCAAGCTCTCGATCAGGTGGCATGCTATACTCAGAAGAGAACACATCTGAAAATTCAGACACAACAGGAATATCCTCCATCTTGGGAACAGATAAACTCTGATCAAGTACACATGCGAGATACCCGGCACAACCACGAGATAAAAGTTTTCTAGCTTTTAAAGCAGAAATAACATGTATAGCACATAAAGGCCTATCACCTTCAAAGGTAAAATCAGGCAAACCAGGAATAGAAAAAGTTACTACTTTTCTATAACAATCAACAGATGCATGATGCACATATAGCCAATCCATGCCAAGAATCACGTCAAAGTCCCTTATAGGTAACACGACTAGGTCAGCAAGAAGGGCATGATCACCCACAAGAACCTCACATTTCTTGTAAACCTCAGAAGTAAACATGCAATCTCCCATAGGGGAAAATACTTCTAGCACATAAGGCATAGAATCAGGAAGAACATGCAAATGCGACACAAAATGAGATGCCACATAAGAATGAGATGAGCCTGGATCTATCAAGACTCGCGCTCTCGTACTAGAAAGTAATATAATACCTCCTATGACCGCAGAAGACTCAGCTACACCCTGCTGATCTAAAGCAAACACTCGACCCTAAACTTTTGGTCGACCCCCACTATCTCTCTTAGAACCTGAGACTGGTTGACTTGTACCCCCAACTTGATTTACTTTACTCTTAGAACAATTTCTAGCAAAGTGCCCCGCTTCACCACACACTATACACTTTCTTTGCTTTAGCCAACACTTGTCTTCAGAATGGCCTTCTTTTGAACAATAGCCACATACTCTCCTGGGACCTTGGACTGTTGTCCTCGAACCAGTTGATAAACTACCTTTGCTTTCAGTTGGCTGTCGGAATCGACGATCTTGGCGGCCAGATTTACCACCTTTAGAACCCGATCCCTGAGTTTTCTCTGATACACGACCAGTCATGGTTGTTCCCAACTTCACCTTGTGTTCTTCGATATCATTTTCAATAGTATAAGCCTTTTCCACTGCTTGCTGATAGCTAGTGAGTTGTAAAGAAAGAAGTTGCTTCCTATACTCAGTCCTTAACCCTTTAACAAACCTCTGGGCCTTCTTAGCTTCATTTGGAACTAAGTGATCACAATACCTCGCCAATTCTGTGAACTTGGTTGAGTATTGCCCCACGGTCAGACTTCCCTGCTCCAGATTAAGAAATTCCATTTCCTTTCTGTCTTGGACTACTGTTGGAATAAACTGCGACTTAAAAGCTTTAAGAAAATTCTCCCATGTCTGAGGTATACCTTCCAGTTCCCAGCTTTTACTCAACACTTGCCACCAATGTTCAGCGGCTTTCTCAAGTTTAAAGGTTGCAAAGGTTACCTTATCACCACCTGCACATCTCAAGGCTGTAAAGATCTTCTCAATGCTTTCAATCCACTCCTCTGCCTTTTTAGCATCAAATTCCCCATCAAAACTACGAGGTTTCAACTTCAAAAACCTTGTAAGGCGATTAGGATAATCCCAGTCAACATTATCAACCATTTCTTCTTGAGGAGTTATAGATCTCAGCTGATTACTGCCACTAGTACCTTCAGAACTCATTGTACCTGTAGGTAAACACTCAGCGTTATTAATAACACCCCAAGACTCACCCATACCTAGGCCATAGATCCTATCCAGACTTATAGCAAACCAAGGTAGCTAAACAGGGTAGCTAAACCAGGGTAGCTCTGATACCAACCTGACACGCCCCCAGCTCCTGGGATTCCCTAATAGAACCTCGAACCTGGATGGGAGTGCCTAACGGGAAACAAGAAACTTAACAAGAACTTAATGACATTTGTTTAACAAATTGAGATGATATATATACTCTAGAGTAAGGAGCTATACTAGCTCACAACACGAGTTCTATACAAGAAAATTTAAAACCAAACTTAATACATACACATCGGAAACATGCCTAGCACATAAGCTGGCATTAAGAGTACCATACAAGATGTCTAGTGATAACAAGAACTAAACAAGACTGTCTACCCCAAAATAAGGAGTTATACAACCCAATACATCGTCCTCACCAAGTGTAAAAGGACACAAGCCCCCAAAATAATCACGACCTGCGAAGCAAGCTCCCAACTATGTCGAGCCTCACTGCGCACTATCCTTCCTTCCTGGGGGGGGGACAAATAAAGGGTGAGATAAATCTCAGTAAGCTATTAGATGCAACTACATGACATGTTATCATGCAATTCAAGTAGATACTCAAGTAATTATATATCAAGTATCATCAAGTAACAAGTATATGAGAGGATAATCCACTCATCAAATAGCACATAAGGCTAAACAAGCAAGTTATAAGGATATTGCTTCCTTCCTTATTCCTCCCAAGAATACCATTGTTGTCGAAGCTTGTATTACTTTGACATCACGATCAATAACAGGAACTGATTATTCAGTATATATCAGAAGACCCGGTAACCAGTGTCATTCTCAATATCAGTACTCATGATTATTCATGAGGTGTTCGGGACGGGAGTTTAGCATTCACTTAAGTCAGGCTTATTGCTCCAACTAAGGAAGCTATGCCCTTACTATGGCCGGTAGTAAGGGGTCGGGCGGAAATACATAGGGACCCGATTGTCACTTAAACCCCAGCTCTCGCGACAAGCGTGAACCTATACATTTTCGAACAAGCAAGGAGAACCAGCTGGACTCACACAAGAAAGTACAAGTAGATATTTACTTGAACAACGGGAGAAGAACTAATCCAAATGTAGTGGACTAGCTCAACAAGGAACATGCTTCAAGTACTCAAGAAGTCACCTTGTATCAAGAAAATGTATGCAATGTTTGCACATACACAACAAGAACATGTCTCATACACGTTAGTGCTTGTTCATAGCACTTTCTAGTTCACTACCATACATATGTATGGGTGTCAAGCCAAGTACAAGATTTTATTATCTTATATTCAAGTCTTAATCCATTTCTATGGATGTTCAAGTCATGTACAAGCTTTTAATGTCTTATACTTCAAGTTATAACTTCCAATCTTTGGACATTCAAACAAGTATAAGAGTTATACATTTACTCTTAACAAATCCCACTCCTATTCTTAGGATGTTCAAGTCTAAGACCTTATGCTAATGCCTCTAAGGTGCACAATCATTGGATTCACAACAAGTATAACACATTAGTGCTTGTTCATAGCACTTTCAAGACATAAAGAAGAGATACTACTCTTATACCTATGTTCTCATTTTAATTCAATGAGTATACATGGTTAAGACCAAGTCTGATGCCCCTAAAGTATCACAACACTTGCTAGGACATCTTATATTAAGGTTATATACCTTAACTAGGGTTACTTCCAACTTTATACAAACTTTAAACAAAATCTTTGTTTTTCAGACAACTGTGCGGTCGCCCACAATGGACTGTGCGGCCGCACACAAGCATGTCAATTTCTTTGAAAAATCCTTCAGAAAGATGTGCGGTCGCACACTCATTTTTGTGCGGTCGCACAGTGTACTAAAATGCGAAATTTTCATTCTTTCCCAGGTTGAAATATTTTCCGTTCCAAACGTAGGAGTAACATTTCCTAACAAATTCAACATTCCCAGAAAAGGCATAACATCATTCAAACTCATCTTTCCAAATCCCTTTATAATTTTACACAGGGGAATTTTACTCCTTTTGTCCCAAATTTACAAGTACCACAAAAATCACCCCAAACACAAAATTAACATTCACAAGTATCGAGAATAACATTTATGCATGTTATTACAAGCAAGGGGGAGCTAATAACTTACCTAGTCAAAATTCAAGTTGACCAAAACTTATTTCTGTTCGGCCTGGAACGCTCTATTCAACGCCACGAATATTAATCCGGGATCGAATCAAGAACGGAGGGATAATTAAACTCGAGGAGTCGAGAATAGGGTAAAAACCTAACCCTAACTTTGAAACAGAGAAAGAACGAGAAGAATTTGGGTGAAATGCCTTTCTCAGGCAAACCAAAACTTGATATACATTCAAGTTTCCAACAATTGCACCTAGGCCCCTCAAGTTTCACTTTTAACAAAAAGACCCCTAAAGTCAAAATTTCACAAATGACCCAAAAGTCAAAACTAGACATTTAACCACCTTAATATTCTAAAGCAGTTAAAACTTTAACCCAAGTAAAACTAACATATAATATGCAAGTTCAAGTATTTAACAAGTATGTCAAATATTTAACAGGAAATTCGATGGGTGTTACATTAGCTAGAGCAGTAGCAAGGGCTATGTTATCAGCCTTGTGTTGCTGTTGAATAGCCAAATTCATTTCAAACATGGTTAGTTTGCCAACAAGAGCATTATATCCCAAGGTGGCAGTATCATTGGCTTCTTCAATAGCAGCAATTTTTATGTTAAAATTTTCTGTAACGGTTCTTAGTAACTTACTTACTAGCCTAGCATTAGAAATAAGCTCACCTAGGGAGAGGCACTCATTAGAGATATCTTTGATTTTAGCAGAATAGCTTTTGATATCTTCAGTGTCTGACATTCTCAAGTTTTCAAACTTAGTCATGAGAATCCTCAACCTAGTGCCTTTCACTCCTTCATCTCCTTCACAATGAGCTTGAAGAATATCCCAAGCATTTTTGGCAATGCTTTGATTGGTGACCAGTCTGTACATGTCTTCATCCACATGACTAGATATGGCACCCAAAGCTTTGGAATTATAATTTGCTAGGGTTACTTCATCAGTTGTCCAGTCTTTCTCCGGTTTAGAAATGTAGACCTTTTCTTCAGAGGTTTCACCCTTTGCAGCCTTACTTTCCATCCTTGGAGGAGTCCAGGCAACTATGATACTCCGCCATGCTCTTTCATCAATTGCTTTGATGTACAGACGCATTTTGGATTTCCACAAGGCATAGTTTGTACCATCCAACACAGGTGGTCGATACTGACTCAACTGACCTTCCATAATGACTATCCTTTCTGGATCTCACTCAGTATATCGAGTGGAGGCTCTGGTGCCAATTGAAAGTTTAGATAGCTAGAAAGATCAACCAAACAGAGACGTGGTGTGAGACTTAGTGAGAACACACACCCAGTTACACCACAACACACACAGCGGAATGTAAAAAGACAATAGATATAAAATAACACTTATCTTCAGTAATGAACTGAAGACAATAAAACTCTTCTTATAAGAAATAGATATGACAGTGTTTGCAGTAAGGATTCTTAAGAGAAGAACTAAACCACTCAAGAATACAACCTCACAACAAGTTGTATTCTACTAAACACTAAAACTCACAAAACTTGATTCTTAGAGAAGCAAGTTCTAAAACCCCGAATTAAAATCTACATCAATAGCTGGTCTTGGTATATATACACGGCAAGAAACCCTAATTGATTTGTCAATCAATATCTCGAAGATCTTGAGATAAACATCAACAAGATCCTTTCCTTATGTGAGCCAATCATAGACATTATGAGATCCCTACAAAAACTATAAAGATATACACTACACAACCTAATTAATAGGTTAGTAAATAAAACATAAAGAAAGTAACAAATCTAAACTAGAAATTAATAAATAAAACTAAGTGATTAAACATGTGTGCCAAGCCACACTTTTAATTATAATAATTATTTTAATTATTACTAAAAAATTAACACAATTTTCCTAAATTTAAAAGCAAACATTTTAATTCATATACAATATAGTTATTTTAAAAAAGCTATTATGTTACATTACTAAATAAAATCATAAAAAACAAAATACGAAAAAAATAGTAAATTAGTTTCCCGTGCAAAGCACGGGTTACCCACTAGTTAGTTCAAACTATTGAATGCAAAAAAAAAAAAAAAAAGAGATGAGTGATCAAATCCACACATGACCATATATGCAATTTTTCCAATTTTTTAATACCTTCCTTAAAATTGAAGAATCCATTTGGAATAAAGAAAGTAATCAGTTTGGAGTAAAGGAAAAAATCACTCTGGAATAACAAAAGTACGTTTGTAACACTTGTCATCCCTAACAAAGGTGAATAAAAAAAATTGAACTACAAGCTATTAGAGGGACCTGTGAACTCCTGCGTAGCGGTTCCAAATCCCTATTACACGTCAGGACTCAGGATCCATTATAAAATGTCCAAACAGGGAGACTATCAGAACATCACAAAAAACCCATTCCTCTCAACAAAAACTTGGCCTAATCAAATGGATCATGCAATATACAAGGCAGCAATATCAGGCGATGTCAATGTCCTCAGGGTAAACAAGGGCAAACTGTTGGATGAAATGACTCCAAACAATAGTACGGTCCTCCATCTTGCCTCACAATTGGGCCATGCCGATTGTGTCGTTAAAATCCTAAAAATGGCACCATCATTACTAGATAACACAAACTCAAGAAATGAAACAGCGCTGCACCTTGCAGCACAGAATGGTCATAAAAATGTGTGTGAGAAACTCATCGACTCTGCCAGGAAAGTCGTGCGAGACATAGAAAGTGGGGTCGGAGCTGTGAAGGAAATGATGTGGAAGCAGAACAAGGAGAAAGACACGGCCTTACATTTGGCTGCACGACATAATTTCCATTTCGTCGTGGAGCTGTTAACTAAAGAAGATCCACACCACCCGCACCCAGCTAATGATTCAGGTGAAACCCCACTTTATGTGGCAGCTAGTAGAGGGCATTCATTGGTGGTTGGTGAGATCTTGAACAACTGTGAATCGCCGGCTTACGATGGCCCGCAAGGTACAACAGCTTTGCACGGGGCAGTCATCAGTAATTCCTTAGGTATGCTCAACTTAAATACTCCCTCTGTCTCAAAATAATCTTCGCATTTGACTGTTCAAACTTTTTAAGGATATGAACACTCGCTTCGCTAGTCACGTTTTGTTTTCGGATTTGAGGTTTTATTTAGAATTTCTCTATCTGAACAAAACATTAAATTATGCACGGTTTCTTCTCAGGATGTGTAGGGAAACTATTGGGATGGGACGCTAGTCTGACGAGGAAGACAAATGTAGCTGGTCAAACACCCCTTCATTATTGCGCAATCTTGCATTATTCAAAAATTGTAACAGAGCTCATGCTTGTGGATAGATCTTGTGCTTATATTCAAGATGGGGATGGAAAGAATACCGCACTTCACCTAGCCGCTATTCACGGTGGCACAGAAGTCATCACAATAATTGTATCTTTTTGTCCAGATATATGGGATATGGTCAACGGTGAGCAGCAGCGCAACATTCTGCATATTGCAGTGGAAAAAGGTCGTAGCTATATGGTTGCATTTATCCTAGACAGATGTCCAGTAATCAGCAGTGTCATAAATCAGAAGGATGTCGATGGCAATACACCTCTTCATATGATAGCCACTTCCTTACGTGTTGTGCAAATGCTCATACGTCATCCTTTGATAGATAAACGAGCCTTGAACAACAAAAACTTGACTCCTCTTGACTTGGTCACTTCCGCTGACTATCCTCCAGAGATAGCAACAAGACAGGTAGTAGCAATGAAAACTTTGCTCTCTTTTTTTCTTTCAGTATTACATAAATATTTTTGTAGACATCTAAATTTATCGAAAGATCCTAACCTTGGCAGAGGGAGATTGTACAAGTTCTGAAATGGTTAGGTGCTACTCGGAGTTTACACAATTCAATCATGGATAATCAAGATTGTGAGATCACTATGTAACACCCCAACTTTTCACTACTATTAAATAATAACTTATTTGAATAAATCCCAAATTCAGAATGCCCCAACGGCTACAATTAACCACAATTCAAACTTTAACTGACATTCAAATCCAAACGGCTAGTACAAGTCACTAGCTCAAACGGTAACTAACGGAAAATAAAGACTAGAACTTAAACGCAGCGGAAAACATAACTATTAACTAACTTCTTCCAAAGGTAACTCTTATGCCGCCAAAACTTTGCGACTCTTGACTTGCTTATTTATAACCTGGAAAGAAATAAGAATGGAAGGAATGAGCGAACAATGCCCAGTAAGTTCATACGGGATCCCCTCGGGTACTAAGAGGAGATAACCGAAACGAACGGTAACAAAGAATTAACAACGAAAGGATAACTCAATGATCAAACAACCACTCAGTTTGAAAACATTTAACTTGATGAAAATCAATTCATTACTTGAAAACACGTGGCTTCAGAGACAGTTTCCAAAATCACAACTTTTACACACACTTTACTTATCTTTACTTTACTTTACTTCACTTTACTTCATTTAGGGATTAAGCACGCGCTGTACCCAGGGCTCGGGTTTCTACTGACCGCACCCAAAATCGGTATATCATGATAACCTACGTTACTTCATCAAGCAACGCAAAGGGGTCCACATGTTCAACTTAGAACTATGGATAACTGTGAGGGTCCACTTATCCGTTTCGGGATTATGGATAACTGTAGGGGTCCACTTATCCGTTTCGGGATTATGGATAACTGTAATCACTTTACTTATTACAAAACTTCACTTTAAAGAGCTTTTACAAAACAAAGCTTAACTTTACAAACTTTACTTGATCACTTTTTAAAAGATACACATCTCACTTGGACACCAAGGTTACAAAATCAATCATACACATGATACCCCTATTGAACAATAACAATATCAATAGAGTAGATAACAAAAGACGAAACAATTCGCAGAACGGAATAGTTATTAAAAGACTATCTAGCCACACAGATAGTTTACTTTATAAAAACAAAGATTGGGAATCCTAACAAAGGATTAAGAATCAATACACAACTAAGAGCGTAATCCCTTACCTTAGCCTTGCGTTAACTCTTCTTGCACAACCACGCGCACGAATCTACAATCATGCGAAAATAACTTTCTTAGACAAAAGTAAACTATTTACCTCCGTCCCCAAATACTTTTCTTTTACTTTCTTAACCTTATGGGTTTATCTTCTTTAACCCCTTTTAAGGTTGATATTCATTCTAGGGTTTGTACTACCCTTTATTTGTATTCCCAAAATACCTTTTTTTAGTTTACCAAAATACCCCTAGGGTTTCATTGTTTCTATTCCCAATTAATATGCTTTAGGGTTCTATTATACTCACCAAAACACTATTCACAGATTACTATTCACGAATTACTATTCACAGATACTATTCACGAATCACTGTTCACAGGCACTGTTCACGAGTTAATATTCACAAATTACTATTCACAGATTACTATTCACGAATTACTATTCACAGATACTATTCACGAATCACTGTTCACAGGTACTGTTCACGAGTTACTATTCACGAATCACTGTTCACAGGTTACTGTTCACGAGTTACTAATCACAGCCAACCCTAGTTGATCATCATCTTCTTAGGGTTTGAATTCCTAATGATCAAAGCTTAATAAAGATGGAGAAGAAGGATTTATGGGTTCTCGATTTACCTTGATGAACACGTTCACCTTCTCTCTTTCTCTTCTCCTTCTCCGGCTCTACCTCTGCCTCAACCTTCTGCGGCTGCTCTCTTCTCTGCGCCGTCCCCTCTTTCCCATTCTTTTGCTTTTTCTTTTGAGATAGAAAATAAAACTAGGGTCTTAGGGTTAGGGAATATTTATATTAAAAGGGTTTTAATTCCCCAATCGAAAAGGATTTCAATATCCTATTGGGTTTTAATTTCCCAAAGCCCAAAGTAAACCCAATACTTACTCATTAATTAATTGAGTCCAAGATAAATAAAAGAGTCCCACGAAAATAAAATAATTGGGCCATAATTGCCGGTTATTACATTCTTTCCTCCTTAAAAGAGTTTGGTCCTCCAAACTAAACGTACCTTAATCAGAAAACAAGGCGGGATATACCTCTCGCATCTCGCTCTCGAGCTCCCACGTAGCTTCTCTTTCCGTATGGTTGCTCCATTGCACTTTCACATAAGGAATTACTATTTTCCTCAAGGTTTGATCCTTCCGATCTACAATATTTATAGGTTCCTCGTCGTAGCTCAAATTGGCACGAACTCTTAGTTACTTATACTCGATCGCATGACTCGGATCGGGAATGTACTTCCTTAACATTGACACATGAAATACATTATGCACTCCAGCTAGCACATGTGGTAAAGCTAACTTGTAAGCTACCATCCCAACTCGTTCCAAAATCTCAAATGGTCCCACATATCTAGGGCTTAACTTCCCGCGAATACCGAACCTCATGACTCCTTTAGTTGGCGAAATTTTCAAGAACACATGATCGCCCAATTGAAACTCTAAATCGTGCCTTCGGCGATCGGCATATGACTTCTGTCGACTTTAAGCGGTCAATAACCATTTTCGAATTTGTTGAACCTTATCAGCGGTCACTTGGATAAGTTCTGGTCCAGTCAACTTTCTCTCGCCAACTTCATCCCAGCAAGTAGGTGACCTACACTTTCTCCCATATAATGCCTCGTAAGGTGCCATTCCGATACTAGCATGAAAACTATTGTTGTACGCGAATTCTACTAGCGTCAAATGTTCGTCCCATGTTCCTTGCCAGTCCAACGACGTAGCTCTCAACATATCCTCTAGAGTCTGAATAGTCCTTTCTGTCTGTCCATCCGTTTGTGGGTGAAAGGCTGTACTCATTGCCAATTCCGTACCCAATGCTTGTTTTAAACTCTTCCAGAATTTCGATGTAACCCTCGCAACCCTATCAGACACTATCGAAACTGGTATTTCATGTAATCTCACAATTTCATCAATGTATAGCTTGGCCAATTTCTCAAATGAATCATTTACCTTAATTGCTAGGAAGTGAGCCGACTTCGTAAGCCTATCAACAATAACCCAAACTGCATTGTAGCCCTTCAACGTCTTTGGTAATCCTACCACCAAATCCATAGCTATATGTTCCCACTTCCACTCCGGAATAGGTAACGACTGTAGTAACCCTGCTGGTCTCTGGTGCTCACTTTTCACTTGTTGACATACTAAGCACTTTGATACAACCTCGGCTATATCTCCTTTCATATTGTTCCACCAGAACGACTCTCTTAAGTTTCTATACATTTTCGTACTTCCAGAATGCACGGAGAATCTCGAACAATGAGTCTCCTTTAAGATCTCCCCCTTGATATCTTCATTATCTGGCACACATATTCTAGATTGGTACCTTAAGATTCTGTCTTCTCCCACATGAAAGTCTTTTGCCTTCCCTTTAGCGATACTCTCATGCATTTTCATTATTTCTTCGTCACTCCCTTGTGCTCCTTTAGTTCTAACCATAAGCGTTGGCTGAGCACTCATTTGAGCCAAATAACCCTTCACTTGCACTTCCATGCTTGAAATCTCAATGCGGTTCCACGCACTTTCCTCCTTAAAATTTAGCGTCACTAGCGTTCCATAGTTCTTTCTACTAAACGCGTCTGCTACTTTATTAACTTTCCCAGGGTGGTACAAAATCGTACAATCACAACCTTTCAGAAATTCCAACCATCTTCTTTGTCGCATATTAAGCTCTTTCTGGGTGAATATGTACTTAAGGTTCTTATGATCAGTGTAAATCTGACATGTCACCCCATACAAGTAGTGCCTCCATATCTTTAAGGCAAACACTACTGCAGCTAATTCTAGATCATGGGTTGGATAATTCTTCTCATGGTTCTTCAACTGCCTAGATGTGTAGGCTATAACCTTATCATTCTGCATTAACACGCAGCCTAGTCCTTTAAGTGAAGCATCACTATATATCACAAAATCCATCCGTTCCTGATGGCAACGCAAGGACTGGTGCGGCCACCAATCGTTGCTTCAATTCCTCAAACTCCATTCACATTCTTCTGACCAAAATAAACTTTGCTCCTTTCTGAGTTAATCTCGTTAATGGCACTGACAACTTTGAGAAACCTTCTACGAATCTCCTATAGTAGCCAGCTAGACCTAAGAAACTCTTATTACACTAACCGAAATTGGTCTCTCCCAATCCATAATAGCTTCTATCTTTGTCGGATCTACGGCAATCCCATCTTTTGACACCACATGCCCTAAGAATGCCACCTTTTCCAACCAAAATTCACATTTCTTGAACTTAGCATATAACTTTTGTTCTCTTAAGATTTGCAGTACTAGCTTCAAATGTTCCTCATGTTCTTTCTTGGTTTTCGAATACACCAAATTGTCATCAATGAATACAATTACGCACTTGTCTAGGAACTCTTGAAATATCATATTCATAAGTTCCATAAACGCTGCCGGTGCGTTAGTCAACCCAAACGGCATCACTACAAACTCATAATGACCATCCCTTGTTCTAAAGGCCGTCTTAGATATGTCTTCCTTCTTTACTCTCAGTTGATGATAACCAGACCTCAAATCTATCTTCGAGAAATAGCACGCTCCACAAGTTGGTCAAACAATTCATCTATTCTTGGTAACGGATATTGGTTCCTCACCGTCACACGGTTCAATTCACGATAGTCGATACATAACCTCATCGACCCATCCTTCTTCTTTACAAATAACACCGGTGCACCCTATGGTGATACACTCGGTCTAACCAAACTCTTATTCAACAACTCTTGCAGTTGCTCCTTTAATTCTTCAATTCTGACGGAGCCATTCTATACGACGCCTTCGATATTGGTGAACTCTCCGTACTAGATCGATAGAAAATTCTACTTCTCTTTATGGAGGTATTCCCGGTAAATCCTCACGAAACACGTCCTTGAAATCTCTAATCACAGAAAGTGATTCTATAGTTACTTCCTTCTGGTCCGTAGTACTCACATATTCCAGAAATCCTCCACACCCTTCTCTTAACAGCTTACGCGCCTTCATTACCGATATAAGGTCCGATCGGCTTCTAGGTTTCGTCCCTTGAAAATAACACTCTTTTCCAGATAACAATATGAAGTGGACTTCCTTCTTAAAACAATCCACATGGGCATGGTATGCAGCCAACTAGTCAATTCCCAAGATTACATCAAATTCTTCGATGTCCTAAACTAATGAGATCAATCTCAAGTTCTTTCTCGTCCAATTTCAAAGGACACTTCCTAGATATAGACGTAATAGGGATCGATTCTCTAATTTGAATATCCATAACTAAAGAATTCTCTAACGCCTCAGGAATTAATTTCACATTCCTAGCCATGCAATCATTTGGCACTTCTTATCAGAACATTGCCCCTTGGCGTCGTTCTTATGGTACTTACTTGTATTACGTTCCTTCTCACGATCATCAGCATCCTTTCGCTTATTATTCCCATCATTTAGATTCAGTCGACTCTTTCTCATTTGACTGCGATAACTATCAGATTATTTCTCTACTATCCTTGCCCCATCCAACACTTGATCATAGGTTGGTAGCATTAATGGAGTGATTCGTATCGGATTGGGTCGCTCAAACCAGTTCAAAATTCTCGAGCCTTTTGCGTTTCATCATCGAAGAGCGTTAGGGCAAATTCTAGCAATTCGGTGAATCTATCACCATAGTCGTTCACCGTCATACTTCCTTGAGTTAGTATCATAAACTCAGTCACTCTGCCGTTTCGAACACTTGCCGAATAATATGATACTATCATTAGTTATCATGAATACGAGACTCTTTCACGCTCTCTCATACTATAGCTCGTCTCTACAGACTAACATTCTATTTATAGGTCATTCACTAACCACTGGTCGCTTCAACAGACCATCACTATTTTCATTAGTCGACTTTACTAGATTTATTGGTCGCTTCATTAGACCATTTCTATTTTAATCGGTCATTTCAATAGACCATAATCACTTTCATTGGTCGTTTCAATAGACCATTCTTACTTGTTCCAGGTTAACTCGCACATTTAACACTATTACTCACGCGAACACAAGCATCGTACTATGCTTAATACTTTTACATAAATAGGCCGTCCCCAAAAGACGTAACTTTTACATAAATAGGCCGTCCCCAAAAGACGTAACTTTTACATAAGATCGGTTTACTAGATTCCCGGTCGTTCCAATAGACCAATTCTACTTAGGAAAATCATTTTACTAGACTTTACTTATTCATCGCAGGTCGATTCACTAGACCTACTTTCATTCACATTTTGGCCGTTTTACTAAGCCAATCACTTTTACTTTTGACCGCTTCAATAGGTCACTTTATTCTTGTTTCGATCGTTTTACTAGACCAAAACTAATTTCACTTGACCGTTTCAATAAGCCAATTATACTTAAGGTCTTTTCACTTGACCCATACTTTCTCGTTCTAGACTCGCTCACATGCTTTAACATTTAAGAACGAAACACTAAACAAAGCCATTTGCTTAGAATAAATCATAAAATTTTATTACGAGGATCTTCTTGGAATAAAAGTAAACAAAACAAAAAGTCTAGTATTTTCTCTAACTAGAACTGACTATCAATACTATGAATGATATAAATTCTATGTTCCACTTTTCAATCATGGACACCTTCCTAGGCCTTCCCTTAGGTCTTCCACTAGGCACCTTTGGTGTCTTCTTAGAGCCTCGTGGTCTACCTCTGGACCTACGAACTGGTACCATTGGTGGTTCATCATCAATAATTTCAATTGGATTAGCTTTATTGCTTCCAGGTTGATATCTACTTCCTCGATTTCATCATCAGCTACTAATTCTTCCTCATTTGGTGCTTCATTACCTATAAGTGTGGTCGGTTTAAGCTCTATATCCTTTTCTTCCTCGAACTTTTCCAGTTCATAATACCATTGATAGGCCTCTTCTCTGACCTCATGGTAGTCCCTCTCATTTTGACTCATAGTCTCTTTTACTTCTTCTAACTCTCTGCTAGAACCTAGCCGAGCCTTCCTATCTCGCATCTATTTTCCCAATGCAAGACTCACCTTGACCTTTTCATCTTTTAATTCTCCTTTCAGCTTCAGGATTTTGAGTACATACTTCTGGATCACTCTTTGCTTAACCATTCTATACTTCAAGTTCATTTTCGAGTTTCTTCTATATCCGTCCATAACGTACAGTTTGGACATAACTATTATCAGTACCATATAACCCCAAAGGTATATGACCATAACCATTATTTGCATAAGTAACTTAAAGTGATAACATTCCAGTGTAATCCTTCAAGTTTCATTCCCAAAGTGTTCACTTATAATCCTTTATATTCCTCAATATTCCTCGAGGAAATCTTGTCTTAGGTTCTTTCCTAAAATAGTAAGTTTCTACAAAAGAAAAGTTTTCAAACTTAGAAAGTTTCCCAAAATGGAAAGTTTCCCTAAATAGCAGGTTTCCTCCATTAGTGCTTCCCAAAATACTTTGTTCTTATCAGAGTTCTAAAGCCGAACATCGTTAAGTACTACTTCTCCCAATAGTCTTAACTTCTAAGTCTGAGTCTCCCAAGTAATCTTAAACCGGGGCTCTGATACCAACTGTAACACCCCAACTTTTCACTACTATTAAATAATAACTTATTTGAATAAATCCCAAATTCAGAATGCCCCAACGGCTACAATTAACCACAATTCAAACTTTAACTGACATTCAAATCCAAACGGCTAGTACAAGTCACTAGCTCAAACGGTAACTAACGGAAAATAAAGACTAGAACTTAAACGCAGCGGAAAACATAACTATTAACTAACTTCTTCCAAAGGTAACTCTTATGCCGCCAAAACTTTGCGACTCTTGACTTGCTTATTTATAACCTGGAAAGAAATAAGAATGGAAGGAATGAGCGAACAATGCCCAGTAAGTTCATACGGGATCCCCTCGGGTACTAAGAGGAGATAACCGAAACGAACGGTAACAAAGAATTAACAACGAAAGGATAACTCAATGATCAAACAACCACTCAGTTTGAAAACATTTAACTTGATGAAAATCAATTCATTACTTGAAAACACGTGGCTTCAGAGACAGTTTCCAAAATCACAACTTTTACACACACTTTACTTATCTTTACTTTACTTTACTTCACTTTACTTCATTTAGGGATTAAGCACGCGCTGTACCCAGGGCTCGGGTTTCTACTGACCGCACCCAAAATCGGTATATCATGATAACCTACGTTACTTCATCAAGCAACGCAAAGGGGTCCACATGTTCAACTTAGAACTATGGATAACTGTGAGGGTCCACTTATCCGTTTCGGGATTATGGATAACTGTAGGGGTCCACTTATCCGTTTCGGGATTATGGATAACTGTAATCACTTTACTTATTACAAAACTTCACTTTAAAGAGCTTTTACAAAACAAAGCTTAACTTTACAAACTTTACTTGATCACTTTTTAAAAGATACACATCTCACTTGGACACCAAGGTTACAAAATCAATCATACACATGATACCCCTATTGAACAATAACAATATCAATAGAGTAGATAACAAAAGACGAAACAATTCGCAGAACGGAATAGTTATTAAAAGACTATCTAGCCACACAGATAGTTTACTTTATAAAAACAAAGATTGGGAATCCTAACAAAGGATTAAGAATCAATACACAACTAAGAGCGTAATCCCTTACCTTAGCCTTGCGTTAACTCTTCTTGCACAACCACGCGCACGAATCTACAATCATGCGAAAATAACTTTCTTAGACAAAAGTAAACTATTTACCTCCGTCCCCAAATACTTTTCTTTTACTTTCTTAACCTTATGGGTTTATCTTCTTTAACCCCTTTTAAGGTTGATATTCATTCTAGGGTTTGTACTACCCTTTATTTGTATTCCCAAAATACCTTTTTTTAGTTTACCAAAATACCCCTAGGGTTTCATTGTTTCTATTCCCAATTAATATGCTTTAGGGTTCTATTATACTCACCAAAACACTATTCACAGATTACTATTCACGAATTACTATTCACAGATACTATTCACGAATCACTGTTCACAGGCACTGTTCACGAGTTAATATTCACAAATTACTATTCACAGATTACTATTCACGAATTACTATTCACAGATACTATTCACGAATCACTGTTCACAGGTACTGTTCACGAGTTACTATTCACGAATCACTGTTCACAGGTTACTGTTCACGAGTTACTAATCACAGCCAACCCTAGTTGATCATCATCTTCTTAGGGTTTGAATTCCTAATGATCAAAGCTTAATAAAGATGGAGAAGAAGGATTTATGGGTTCTCGATTTACCTTGATGAACACGTTCACCTTCTCTCTTTCTCTTCTCCTTCTCCGGCTCTACCTCTGCCTCAACCTTCTGCGGCTGCTCTCTTCTCTGCGCCGTCCCCTCTTTCCCATTCTTTTGCTTTTTCTTTTGAGATAGAAAATAAAACTAGGGTCTTAGGGTTAGGGAATATTTATATTAAAAGGGTTTTAATTCCCCAATCGAAAAGGATTTCAATATCCTATTGGGTTTTAATTTCCCAAAGCCCAAAGTAAACCCAATACTTACTCATTAATTAATTGAGTCCAAGATAAATAAAAGAGTCCCACGAAAATAAAATAATTGGGCCATAATTGCCGGTTATTACACACTATGCCAAGCAGAGGCGGATACAAGGCCGCACCAATGGATGGAGGTGCACCCACTTACTCAAATAATATGTGTAGTTGAGTGGTTAATGTGTTAGTTTTAACTTTAAGGTTATAAATTGGAGTCTAAGTTGGAGTCTCATAACATGCAATTATTGTATATTTGTGCACCCACTTACAAAATGCACTGGGTCCACCAGGTGACATCAAGCCTTCACGCGGTAAGCGTAAGGATTATGGTGAGGAAATTGCTATTCTGAGGAGAAGAGGTGAGACCCATATGATAGTGGCAGCACTAGTAGCAACAGTAACATTTGCAGCCGGATTCACATTGCCAGGTGGTTACCACGGAAATGAAGGACCTGATTCGGGATTGGCCATTCTTCGAAAGAACAAAGCTTTTCAAGTATTTGTCTTCGCTGATACTTTAGCCCTAGCCTTGTCACTTATTGCTATTAGCCTCCACTTCAATGCAGCAACTAAAGCTAGGTTATTTGAGCTCGAGTTCATGATTACAGGGGCAGCTATGTGTGTCAAAGTCTCCATGGTGGCAATGGTCACTGCATTCATTACTGGGACATACGCGTCACTGGCACCTTCAAAACTCGCCATAGCCACCTGCGTTATTGGTTCTTTCTTCTCTTTCTACATATTTACTTATTTGATATATTTTAGACTTGACAAACATGACATAGAGAATGACATAGAGAAGGTCAATTTCATACTTGTGAAGGCACATGACTTGATTGTTCAGGGGATCATAAAACTATGTTCTAGGAGTTTTGGACGATCGAGAATTATATAAAAAACTGTAATTCTTTAGGAGATGATGTTAGCTGCGCCGTTTCATTTCATATTGTATAACTAACAATCATGCAATGTCTACGAACAGTTTTGTATGAGAATAAGAAATATTTGAATGAGCATTAGCCCTATCCCTTGATGAGAGAAATATATATGCAAGTTATTCACAATCTTATACTAGAGTAAATACTATTCTTAACCTTAAATACATACTCCTATTAGGAAACATGACGTACAAATAATAATTGACTATGTAGTTGATTTGGATTGAGATTCTTAAGTATTTCTATCATGCCCCGCAAGATGGAAAACCGAGAGGTGTGTCCAAACTTGGACAAGATCGCATGAAACGAAGCAAGAGCCAACGATTTTGTTACTGCATCCACATGTTCCCGAACAAAGTGATAGTCTAAGCCAACGTGCTACATCTTTGAGTGGAACTTAGGATTGACAGCAACATAATAAGTGCACCCAAATTGTCACAAAAGATAATTGGAGTCTGAGTATGAGGGGGCAGATAGCTCATGTAAAAGATTTTGAACCCATAAAATCTCCGCATTAGTGGCTGCTGCAACAGCTCGGTACTCAGCCTCGGTGGATGATCGAGCCAAAGTACGTTGCTTGCAAGAGCTCCATAAAAACAATGTAGCCGGTCATAGAGAGAAAGGAATCTCTATCACGTGCCCAGTTCGCGCCAGTGAATGTGTAACAACCCGAGCACGAAGGTCTGACCCGCTACATAGGTACCACACACTAGCCCACCAAGCATCTTATCAATTGGGTTAACCACAGCCAATCACAGGCCTCCAAAAGTCCAATAGATGATTTGATGCTTAGTAGGAGCGTATGGGCCTTCTATATAGCACATTCAATTCCCACATATTTCCGATGTGGGATGAGAGATATCACATTCTCCCCCACTCAAACCATTGCCGTCCTTGGCAATGTCAATCAATACCCAGATCGTACCCCGGGCTAGCTCGCAATCCTTAAGGCCGGGGTTCCGCTCTGATACCACTCTGTAACGACCCAAAACTAGGTCACATTTATTGTTGAACCCAATCTTAAGTCCGTTACTCCTTCCCTTGCAAAATAACTAAATCATCTCAAATATATCAATAATATTTATTTTCCATAAACTTATTTCAATCCAACCGTCTAGGGTTACAACCCAATCGTCACACTTACAAGTAATTAAAAATAGTTTTACATCATTATTTAAATACGACATAGCTTAAACTTAAATGTTAAAAGTTCCCAAGCTATTCTCCATCTAATGCTTACCTGTAAGAGAATAAGAGAAGGGTGAGCGAACAATGCTCAGTAAGTTCATACACGGGCCCCTTCGAATACTAAGAAGAGGTGACCAATCAAGAGAATGTACTTTTGAAAATAGTTTTAACAATTCGAATACAATCAATGGAAAGAGAGTTTAATCTTTTGAAGGTAGAAAAGAACAATCAAACAATACAATTTTATCTTTAAAAAACAAACGTTCGATTTCCACATGGATTCATGATCACATAAGTGGTCTAATGACCTTAACAAACACAAAAGCCCACAAGGAGCACAATACAAAACAGTGATTCCGGAACACCTACTAATCATCAATAGTGAAAATGCCTAAAAAGGCCAATACAATTTTACCCCGTTAATACGAGTTGTTTAACTTAAGTGATCATGAGAGTCAAAAGGTCAATTTATGTCGAAGTTCAAACAAGTTTAATTTCATGCATTATAAACATGAAATAGACAAAGGTTGCGATATTAAAATGTTGATTTATCAAAGAACGCATTGCGACGGAGTCAAAGCAAGAATCAACTCAAAGTTGATTTTAAGGTTTTCAAAGACGGACATTTCTAATAAATTTAACGGAAAACTAACAATTGAAACCGAACATCAAATACCTAATTAGAGGTATAATCCCTTACCTTTACTAAGCATGTTTACTAGAATCTCAATGTACGAAAAACCTTCAACAATGCTTGCCAAAATCTTTTTCTTTCTTTCTCCTAGACTAGCTATATTGTTTTACAAAATCTTCAAGCTCTTGCAAGTATTTCTTACAAAAATATGCAACATAATTATACTAATTCTAATATTTGTAACTCCTAAATCACTATAACCAAATTATTTATTTCATACTAATTACCTAGCATAAATGTTATAACTCCGATAACCATAATAACTAAATTAGTTATTTCATACTAACTACTCCCCCGGTCCAAAATAACTGTCTCTTTTGGCATTTACACACTTCTTAAGAAAAGCAATTATATCAAGATTTAAAGGCTAAATTGCCAAGTTTACCCCTATTAAGTGTGCATCTTCTTACATTAATGTCTCACATTAAGACAACTAATTAAACATAACAAGTTTCAATGCAAGGGTAAGAAGGACATTTAGCTCAAAAGTGACAGTTATTTTGAACCAAAATTTTAGTCCAAAAGCGATAGTTATTTTGGACCGGAGGGAGTAACTAACATAAGTGTTGTAACTCCTACAACCATAATAACTAAATTAGTTATTTTTTAATAATTATCTAACATAATATCTATAAATAATTGACTATTAAAATCTACATTAGTACCAATTAGCTAACATAAATTAATGTCTACTAATGATTGGGTTTGCATTCTCGAGGCGGTCTCCTGTGCAACCGCCGCACGTTGTGCGACGGCGCCAGGGAAGTGGCCTTCCGGCCATTCTCCCCCTTTCCAGAGAAGTGGCCGGGCGGCCGCATCCCAACTTTTTTCCTCCCAACAAAAGCAACACTTGTTATAACAAAATGTAACACTTTTTTTTTCTTTCAAATGTAACATTTTTTTCCCCAAAATGTACCACAATTTTGCTACAATATATTAAAGATAACATAAAGATTGACAACTAAACTAATGTCACACTTTTTATAAAGGAATGTAACACTCTTTTTTTTTTTTTTCAAATGTAATACTTTTTTCCCCCCCAAAATTAACATAAGATTGACAAACTAAAACTAATGTTACATTTAATATAAAATGAATGTAACATTTTTTTTCTCAATTGTAACAGTTTATATTCTTAAATGTAAGAATTTTTTATTGAGAATCTAACAATTGAAATGCAACTCGATTATATATATGAATTTTTACTCTTTTTTTAAAGAAGAAAAGTAACATTTACCAAATAAAACTGTTACATTCATCTATATAGAAAATTATAACTATATATTCACTTTGTTACACTTCAAATATTACTTTTTAAAACCACAAAAACAATCAAAGAATTTAAATTTTCTTGTAAAATTGTTGTTACATTTGACTGTGAAAAATGTTACTTTTTGAAGATGAAACTGTTACTTTTATCAGAACAGAGTGTTACATCTCAGCTGACAATGCAACTCAAACTTTTTGTGTGTAAAAAAATATGTTTTTTTTTTCAAAAAAATCAAACCATATCATGACCTATGTATTTTTATTTGTCTCGTCGAGACGAACACAACGGTATTTTTTTTATAAAAAAATCCGACTTATAATTCTCAAGATATAGCATTTTAAAGTTATTGTGTGTTTTTTTTTTTTTTTAAGGAAGACACGTGTCGCGATCTGGGAAGATGGAGGGCTGGATCTGACCGTCGGCTGTAGCGGAATAGGCGGCTGCGAGAAGCAGCGGAACAAATCAAGGTTGCCGCACATGGTGCGGCGGTTGTAGCCAAAAATTTGTCTTCATTCTCTACATTAAAATCAATATTACTACTCATAAAAAGTGAAACCCAAATATTTCCTGATTAACATTTAAGCATCTTTAGAATTCTAAATGTCACTCTTTAATACTCATAATTATTGGTATAAAACCTCTTAATAATTATCTAAGTTATTACACATTAATAACATAATTTCAACCTATTCATTATTATAAAATTAATACTCCCTCCGGTCTCAAATATAAGCAAAAATAACTAAAATCACACCTATTAAGAAAGTAGTTAAGTTAGTTAATTGTCTTGATTTTATAATAAAAACATGTTAAAATTACTAATATATCCTCATATTAAATGTGTAATAAATGTGCACTTGTATTTGAAAATGAATAATTAAATAGGGGTATTTTTGGTAAGAGAGTATTAAATGGTCTTGAAATCCCTTAGAGTTGATTATATTTAGGTCAAAAAAAAACCCACTTTTGTTGCTTATAATTGAGTCCGGAGGGAGTACTCATTAACATATTAATTAATATATTGCATTTTTTTTCTTCTGGTTATTACATACTTACCCCTTTAATTTTAAAGGAAGTTTGGTCCTCTAAACTTAACGTCTCCGATATACTCTAAAAATAAAGAATTAACTCCAAATAAACTTCAATCATAGTTTTAGTGCTACGACCAGATTTATTTAACTTACTATTATATTTCTTAATATTTTATACATATTTATTCTAGCGTAAAATCCACGCAACAAACCGAAATAAGTTACAATTTACATGTATTAAAATGTATACATTTTTTACCTAATAACATGGATTATTAGATCCTTCCCCTCTCAAATTGAAATGGTCCTCCAAATCTCATCAGAACTATAATACCTAGCACCGCATTAATACCACGCACTAGGGATGGCAAAAACCGGTTCCGGGCCGCCATATATGTGACCCTGAACCGGCCTGCCCTTACCCCGGTTCCGGTTCCGGTTAGGCTCCGGTTCCGGTCCCCCCTTTAAAATTATTGAAAAACAAGGGATTTTCGGTACGGTTCCGGTTCCGGTCCGGTTCGCCATTTATGTGACCCTGAACCGGCCCGGATGCCTTGCGGTTCCGGTTTGTCCGATTCCGGTTTCCTCCCCGGTTTGCTCCGGTTCCGGGCTTTTCCGGTCCGGTTCCGGTCCGGTCTTACGGTTCCGGTCCGGTTTGGCCATCCCTACCACGCACACTATAATAAACTAACATCTCGCTTATAAACCACCAAATATTCATGAGGTAGTGAGTATCCATGACTAAAAATACTGTTAGGGACTAAATTGATTTTTCATCAAAATTTGGTACGGACCCTTTTCGCTTCAAACTTTTTGTTCCAATAATTGCTCTGAAACCAAAAACTCAATAATTAGTTAACACATTTTTACTTAATAAAGCTTTTGACATTTTGCTTCAATTATACATTATTCTCACAATAATAACCTACAAACCTCATTATTCTTCATATAAATATTACTGGTTTATATCAATCAAAATTCCCCTTTCACTTAAATCAATATCCAACCAAAACTCCCAATTTTCTATATACACAAATCCATCAATTCTGAAAGCAAGTACACCATTTTTGCACTCACACCGACATACATGCATGATAATCTTAAAATGTTTACCTTCTTCACCAATTATTTTGTTTTATAGTTTAATACTCACTTATCTAATACTCACTCCGTCCCAAAATGATCTTCATACCTTTTTCGCTGTTATTGCGAAGGAACTTTGAGCAATAATTTTAGATTGATATAATTGTCGTAATGAAAATCTAAAACTTGGTATTAATAGTAGTATTGATGATGTACCAATAACAAGTTTTAGATTTCCATCAGGACAATTAAATCAATCTAAAATTATTGCTCAAAGTTCCTTCGCAATAACAGCGAAAAAAGTATGAAGATCATTTTGGGATGGAGGGAGTACTAGGTGCAACGTACTTTCACTTTGTTTACACCAAGTGCAACGTACTTTAAAGTTACCACATAATGCAACGTACTTTCCAATTTTGTTTCAAATAATGCAATTTTCGTTTCAAATAATGCAACGTACATTTTAGTACGTTGCATTATTTAAAACGGAAATTGCATTATTTGAAACAAAATTGGAAAGTACGTTGCATTATGTGGTAACTTTAAAGTACGTTGCACTTGGTGTAATCTAGAGTGTGGTACGTTGCATCAAAACGTATTTTTCCCTCACTGTCAGTATAGCCTACTTTCTTTCAACTTCAACAGTTACATTTATTCCTCTCCAATTTCTATGTGTAAGCATTCTCTAAACTCCATCTTTTCTTTCCATTCTAGACTAAGAACTTTCTCTAATATCTCTTTCCATTCCATATGAAAGGTACTACCTTTCTTTTCTTCTTACTCCATAAGCTGAGATTCTCCCCTCAAAAAATTATGTTACTTTGTATATGTAAGAATCACCCAACAATACTCCTTTTGTTTCTATTCATCCCAAGAATTTAATGAAAAACAAATAAATAATACAATTTATTTAATGTATTAAAACTCTCTAATTATTACCCATAATTACTAATTTACTTATCTCATTATTACCTTTATTAATACATACTAAATACAAATTATAAACTAATTTAATACTATCAAATTAATACACATTAATATGCAATTAATTCATTTTTAGGTTATTTTTTTATTAACACTATATAATCTAATTAAATTCTCATTAATATAAAACCATAATTAAATAACTTAATTTTATTTATTTAATTAGTTTATTTTTAATGGATATTACTCTCTTATCCCCTTAAATAAATTTGGTCCACCAAATCTATATATAAAAGTCGACGCAGAGTCCTATGGATGTGACACGTGGACAAGATTTATCGAAATCATTCATTTCGTGAAGCCACATCACCATGTACCCCACAACAATATGACTTTTCATTTTTTCTCTTTTAGCTAATAGTATTAGCATACTATAATAGTTACTAAACTAGAAGAATACAACTATTAGACATTACCATTCTACTATTGCTATAGATAATCATATTCTACTGTTAGATACTAATAGAATAGTATGCTAATATATATACTAATAGAGAAAAGATGAGGTAGATGAAGAGTTTAGCTATTAAATTTTGAAATTATTACATTCATCATTGTGTGCGTTAATATTACAAATCTAATGACAAGGGTTATAAAATTTGAAAAGCCTATACACATTAAATTTAATTAAGACACTCTCATACACTAATAATTTTTTTCATGAATAAAATATAAATGCATACATTATAAATTATGTTAAAAAGAGTATGACATTTTTTTTTTTTTAACTTTTTTGTAATTATAAAAAATACATTTTTAACTGTCTTTGATGAATAAGAATGATTTTTATTTTTAAGAATGTGGTTTTTTTAAATCAAATAAAAGACTTTTATATTAATTTTTGAAATTTCTTATGCTTATTTCATGAAGGACATGAATTGTAACGTGATATATAGGAGGTTGATATTTATTCTAGATTTGAAATACATAAATTAAAGGATATATAACTATTTATAATCTGATAAATAAATAGTACTTATTGGTTTGTTAGTTTTGTTGTATAACATCTTATATGCATTAATTAAAAAAATGACTTGATTTAGTACAATACATAACTTTTTTTGGTGCAATACTTAAGATTTATTGAAAAACTATAAGTGAAAATTAGAAATACAATCAACTAAAAATACTTGAAAAACAAAGTTTTATGATGACAATAAATATAAATTATAATTATCTTCAGATATAAATAAACTTTAAGAATAAATAGTACATAAGTTCACGTGCGGAGCACGGGTTATGGACTAGTTCTATCAAAATGCAAACGTGTAATAGTTAAATATCATGCTTCGTATGCACTCTTTAATTAAAAAAAATAAAAAAAAAATCTAAGTAGTAAGCCATCAAATATGCAATTCCCACTAACAATCTTTACTGAAAACTAACACTTGAACTTAATAAAAAATAATCAACCAAAATTTTAATATGAACACTTCTAATCTCCAAATCATAATTATTTGAAGGATTTGAATCAATAATAAAATCAACAAGTCTAATAAAGTTAAACCATTAAACATTATCAAATACCAAGTTATCTTTCTAAATTCAATTTTCAAGCTATTTCCTAAAGATAATTATTTATATTACCATTTGTAACGACCCGAGCCCGAAGGCCCGACCCGCTACATAGGTACCACACACTAGCCCACCAAGCATCTCATCAATTGGGTTAACCACAGCCGATCACATCAATTGGGTTAACCACAGCCGATCACAGGCCACTAAAAGTCCAATGGATGATTTGATGCTTAGTAGGAGTGTATGGGCCTTCTATATAGCACAATCAATTCCCACATATTTCCGATGTGGGATGAGGGATATCACAATATTCATGGAGGGTAAATGGTGATGAGCGGCGAAGAAGTAAAACATGAGAGGAAGTACCCACTAGGTAGCATAAGAGACGCTTAAGAGCAGCCTAAAGATCATCAGTGGGGTAACACATGAACTGACAACGATGATTAACAAAAAATGATATATCCAACCGAGTGAGGTAAATGTATTGTAAACTACCAACCAAAGCACGATATTCAGAAGGTTAGAAATAGGTGATCCGAAGGAAGCCAAGAGAATAGAGTGAGCAGCCATAGGAGTAGAAACGGGTTTCGCCGTAGTCAATTTGCCCTGAGCAAGAATATCGTGGATGTATTTTTGTTGGGAAAGTAGAAGACTGTAACGACCCGAGCCTGCAACCCCGACCCACTACATAAGCACCACACAACTGGACCACTGAGCACAACAACTGGGTCCACTTGGCTTACCACAGGCCCACCCAAAGCACGTTCCTGTTACTCAATAGCAATCCTTCTCTTCATGATCTTTACCATACCTAGGGCATGAAACACTCTTTTTGTTTACAAGTGTACTATCAACACGTTGCATCCCTTACCTTTTTGCTTGAGTCCCTGAATCCCTATTATTTTCCTGAAATCTGGGTGGCCTATCTCTCTTTCTTTGCTTGTTATCCCAATCTGCGTGTGCTTCATTAAGACCCTTCTCCACTAACAATGCTTTATTCACCACATCCTTATATGCTTTTAGCTCAAATGGTACGACACCTCTCTTGATAGCAGGCCTTAACCCCTCTTCAAATCTGCGAACCCTATTCTCTTCAGTTGCCACATAAGCAGGGGCAAACTTAGCAAGTCGTGCAAACTCAGCCTCATACTCAGATATAGTTTTGTAACGAGCCGACCCCCCAAGCCCGACCCGCTATATAAGCATCACACACTGGCCCACTGAGCACAAATAACTTGGGTCCACTTGGCTGACCACAGGCCCACCCAAAAGTCAATGGATGTTATTGGTGCTCAATGGTAGTATAGTGGAGGCTTATATATTAATCAAAGTCCATATCATTCCGATGTGGTACAGGGTATTACAAACACCCCCACTTAAATCCTTGCCGTCCCCAGCAAGGCCCAAACAATACCCAGATCATCCTCCCGGGCGAGCTCGCAAGCCTTACGGCCGGGAGTCCGCTCTGATACCATTTGTAACGACACGAGCCGGCAAGCCCGACCTGCTACATAAGCATCACACACTGGCCCACTGAACACAAACAACTTGGGTCCACTTAGCTGACCACAGGCCCACCCAAAAGTCCATGGATGTTATTGGTGCTCAATGGAAGTATAGTGGAGGCTTATATATCACAATCAAAGTCCATATCATTCTGATGTGGGATAGGGTATTACAAAGACCTTGTGGATGTGGAATGACTTCGACCCCAAAGGAATAGGAAAGATGAAAGAGACCCTAGATCGTTGAGAGAGAACCGAGAGGGGAAAGTAGAAATAAATGAGTTTAGGTGGTAGGGGTTGGAACCAGTAATAATTATATCATCGACGCAAGCAATAAGGTAGATGACATTAGAATTGTGATGGAGAACAAAGAGGGAGGATTCTGAGACACAGTTTCTGAAGCCAATAGAGATGAGATAAGAATTGAGTTCTACCAAACACGGGGGACTTCTTTAAGACCATAAATAGCTTGACGATGTTTGCAGACATGAGAGAGAATAGACGAATTGATAAAACCAGGAGGTTGTTGTATATACTCATATTCAGAAAGGGAGCCTTGAAAGAAGGCATTATTTATGTCAACTTGGCAAAGTGACCAATTTTTCATGGTTTCTATGGATAAGATGGTGCGGATAGTGATGTGTTTTACAACGAGGCTAAAGGTTTCAAAGTAGTCTAAGCCAGGTTGTTGATGGGAGCCTTTAGCTACAAGGAGGGTTTTATGACGAGAGATAGCGCCATCAGGACTTGGTTCGAAAGATCCATTTGAACCATGTAATATTTTAAGAGGAGGAGGAGGGGACAGTATCCCAAGTGTGATTGGAGATAAGTGCATCATATTCAGCTCGCCAGGTGGGGTTTTTGAGTGTTTGAGTGATGGTAGTAAGCTCATATGAGGAGTTATGGAGGGTCGTGTATAGATTTATTTTTTGTATAGGTTTGGTGATGTCGTTATGAGAGCGGGCAACTGGTTGATGTGGGACATGAGTAGATGAGGTAGGGGGTGAAGTATTGGGTGAGGTGGATGCTGAAGAAACTGGAGATGGGTTGGCTGAGGGGCAGGGGGCTCGATCATGGGAGAAGTAGGGTCGGGTAGAGAGGTGTTTGTTTGGGTTGGGTTTGGTAGGTAGAGTGGGAGGGGATGTATTATTTTCAGTAGGAGGCATGGGTAGTATATGAGGTCTATTGGAATAGGTAATGATAGGTATATGATGATTACACCAGTCATCTGAGTTCGGGTTGAATGGGTCGAATGTAATGCGGGTTGAGAACGAGAAGGTGTGTTCTATGAATTTGACATGCGAGAAACATAAATTTTATGGGTGGTGGGGTCAATACAATAGTAGGCACTTTGAGTGGCTGAGTAGCAAACAAAGACACAAGGGATTGAGCGAGGGTAAAGTTTGTGAATGGTGTAGGGGAGAAGCCATGGATAGCATAGGCAACCAAAGCTTTGTAATTTGAGGTAGTAGGGATTTGAGTTATGAAGCTTAAAGTAAGGGGAAAGAAGGTTGAGGGTAGGAGTGGGCATTCTATGAATGAGGTAGCATGTAGAAGAAAAAGCAAGAGACCAAAATTTATGAGGCATGGAAGAATGACTAAGGAGAGAGAGAGAGAGACCGATTTCAATAATATGTCTATGAAGACAATAGGATTAGCCATTATGTTCCAGAGTGTGAGGGGGGAAAGTGAGATGAGAGATGCCATTAAAAGCAAGAAAGGGACGGAGGATAAGATATTCACCTCCATTAACACTATAGATGGTGAGAATGGGACGATTGAAGAATTTTTCAGCAAGTAGTTTAAAGTGAGTGAAAATAGAGAGAGAATTATTTTTATACTTTAGGGATAAACATATTTGTGGAGTGGTCAACAAAATTAATGTAATATTTGTATCCATCAAAATAGAGGAAAGGGGAGGTCCAAACATCACTGTAAATAATATCAAGAGCCCCATTGGAAGTAATAGATTTTACATATAATGGAAGTTTAAGACTTTTATTACAACCACAAGAATTGCAGTTAAACGTAAGAGAAGTGGGAATGTTTGAATTGAAAGACTTAGTAACATGACGTAAAATACTATAAAAAGGATGCCCTAATCTCTTTGATGCCAATTTGATGTAGAAACAGAAGCTGACTCGATAGTTGGTGTTGAGGAAGGCTACTCAAAGACACGTGATTTATTTGGACCTTGAAGAAGGATTGCCCCCGTGTAAAGATCCTTCATGACAAAGGAGGTAGGTAAGAAAGTGATAGAGTAATTGTTATCACGACAAAATTGAGATATATATATAATATTACGAGAAAGAAAGTGAACATGAAGAACATTATTGAGAGAGAAAGTAGTGGAAGGTGTAAAGCTCGAAGTAGAACCCATGTTTGATATACCGAGGCTAAAACCATCGCCGATTATGAGCTCTTTAGTGCCATCATAAGGTGAGTGAATGGAAAGGGTGTCAAGATCATTGGATGCATAATAGGTAGCTCCTCTATCAAGAAGTCAAGCCGGAGGATTCTGGGTGCACAAGAGGTATTATAGGAGGCATGAGTGTAGTTTATGTTGGATGGCCAAGGGGATAGATTGGTTGTAGGGGGTTGTGCTGCTGGGAACTGATGACAAAAGAGAGGAAATTGTGAAACAAAGTTCTTTTGAGTGCGGCACCATTTACAGCGTCCTCTGAAGGGGATAGATGGCTGAGGAGAGTTGTTGGTGTTGGGATGACATGGTGGAGAGGGTAGGATACCAGGTTGTGGTTGAAAGTTGCGAGGTGGGTTGGAAGAGAGGGGTGGTGGCTTGGCGGCAAGGTTAACTGTGGCAAGGGAGGTGGGGAGAGATTTGGTGTTGTTTTTAATTGTGAGGTCACTATTAATTAATTTTTCTTGAAGCTCGTCAAAGGAGATAAGGTTTTCACGTCTTTGGACCGCATGGGTTACACTATCAAATTCGGGATCATTAAGTTGTTTAAGAATAAGATTCAAAAGATCGTCGAGGTCATGAGGGCGGCCGAGAGAGACTAGTTGGTCAACACATGTTTTGAGTTCATGCATGTAATCAGTAATGGATTTGGGAATTTTGTGATGTTGCAGAGACGATCACTGATCTGGTTTCTTTTGGGTTTCGTGCAATCATGCGCAGCGGAAGACATCACATGAAGAAACCCAAAGCCTAGATCTTCTATGATCAATAATTCATAATATGTAAGATGAAAGAAACTAACCCTTGTAGAACGAAATATGAAACCTTGGATCTAGATGCTAAGAAAAGCACCATTTACCGGTGATCCACAAGTCGAGCGAATTCAAGAAATCTTCTTGACTTGACTGCTAGGTCCTTCGGATTGAAAAAATTTGATGAAGAACGATTCTTCAATTGCTCCCTTTGATTATTATGGTTTGATAATTGAGAATAATCAAACCTAATAACCCTAGTATAATATGTGTATTTTCTCTCTCCAAGAAAGAAGTTATGATTTCACAAATCAATGTTATGAGACTGAATCCTGGTTGTACATTTTATATACTAGAGGTCTCCAAGATCCTTTAGGGTTAAGGAGTTCTTGTCCAACAAAAAAATCCTAAAATAAACTGCAGTGCGGCACCCCAGCCGTACGGCTCCAAGACAGCCGTATGGCTCTCAAGGAGCCGTACGGCTCCAATTCTGTACGGCCTTGTTTTTTGCTCATTTTAATTATCCTCTATGTGTGTGTTACCCAATAGGATTATACCAAGTTGGCAACGAGTCCAAACCATTCAGACCTCATAAGTCATAAGCAGACTCTAGCAAGCCATTATGATTACCCAAATAGTATAACTTGGAAATCCCAAAGTTTCCTAAAATAGAACATAACACAATCTCTTTGTTACACGATGTCTATTGAACGTAAGCTTTGGTCAATGGTCAACTTACTTGTTCAATGCTTTCTCGATCAAGTATTTGTTCTCCACCAAATACCCATAAGTCTAATTGTATCGCATACACATAATCATCATATGACTATCCATTAAACTTATACTAGTAATTAATCATAATTACTAGGGA
The DNA here is from genome assembly GCA_026119855.1 of Campanula takesimana. Taxonomy (NCBI): domain Eukaryota; kingdom Viridiplantae; phylum Streptophyta; class Magnoliopsida; order Asterales; family Campanulaceae; genus Campanula; species Campanula takesimana. Next base: position 503,417 of record JAOWBW010000579.1, read on the forward strand.
CGAAGATTATTATAATAAATATGCAAAAGATATAATAATCAAACATTCAATATCTTTATTAAAGCGTAAAGCAAATGATAACATTCATCGTTCAAATAACGTGCCTAGGGCATACACACCAACAATCTCCCACTTGCAGTAGGCCTAATTAATGTATCGAATACCCATAGACATAACGTGACCATCATGCTTCGCTTGCGGAAGACCCTTTTTCAATGGGTCAGCAATGTTATCTTCAATTGGTACTCTGCATATATTCACGTCTCCTCTATCAACGATTTCTCGAATAATATGAAAATGCTTAAGTATGTGTTTGGATTTCTGATGCGATCTAGGTTCCTTTGCTTGAGCAATAGCACCATTATTATCACAATAAAGGTCTATTGGATTAGCAATGCTAGGAACCACCTCTAGTTCACCAATGAACTTCTTAATCAAAACAGCCTCTTTAGCAGCATCGGATGCATCTATATACTCAGCTTCAGTTGTAGAATTAGCTACGGTACTCTTCTTAGAACTCTTCCAGCTTACAGCACCACCATTTAGCATAAACAAAAAACCAGATTGCGATCTATAATCATCCTTATCAGTTTGGAAGCTTGCATCTGTGTAACCACTTACAATAAGATCATCTTCCAAACCTCCATATATCAAAAAAGAATCTTTAGTCCTTCTCAAGTTCTTAAGAATCGCTTTGACAGCTATCCAGTGACTCTCACCAAGATCCGATTGGTATCTGCTCGTCATGCATAAAGCATAGGAGACATCCGGTCTAGTACATATCATGGCATACATAATGGATCTAATTGCAGAAGCATATGGGATTCCATTCATGCGTTCTCGCTCATCAGTTGTCTGAGGACACTGAGTCTTGCTAAGACTTTTATCATGTAACACTGGCAGGTTACCTTTCTTAGAGTATTCCATATAGAATATTTTAAGAACCTTATCAATGTATGTACTTTGACTTAAACCAATAAATTTCTTAGATCTATCACGATAGATCTTTTATCCCAAGGATGTAAGCGGCTTCTCACATATCTTTCATTGAGAAACACTTTCCTAACCAAGTTTTTACAGACTGAAGTGCAGGAATATCGTTTCCAATGAGCAATATGTCATGAACATATAACACTAGAAATAATACTACGCTCCCACTAATTTTTTTGTATACACAAGGTTCATCTTCGTTCTTGATGAATCCAAACTCTTTGACCGATTCATCAAATCGAAGATTCCAACTCCTAGACGCTTGCTTCAATCCATAGATGGATCCTTGCAACTTCCATACTTTATTAGAATTTTCTGGACTTACAATACATCCTCAAGTAAGTTCCCATTAAGGAACGTTGTGTTGACATCCATTTTCCATATCTCATAGTCATAATATGCGGCTATGGTAATTATAATCCTTATAGACTTGATCATTGATACGGGTGAAAAGGTTTCATCATAGTCAATACCATGAATCTGCCTATAGCCTTTCGCTACAAGTCTAACTTTATACGTATGCACCTTTCCATTCATATCAGTTTTCTTTTTGAAAACCCATTTGCATCTTATAGTTTTTACACCTTCAGGTGCATCTATCAAGTTCCAAACTTGATTATCATATATGGATTTGATTTCATATTCCATGGCTCCAAGCCATTTATCCGAATCAGGAGCGGACATCGCTTCTTGGTAGGAAGCAGGTTCATCATTCTCAATGATTTCTACTTCATTACTAACTGTTACGAGAAATCCATATCTCTCGGGTTCGGATCGTAACCTACTAGATTTGCGACGGACTTGTGTATCTTGAACGAGTTCCACAACTCCTTGTGTAACATGTTCAGCTTCCACCATTGATTCAATGTTATTTTAGGGTTCTAGAATCTCTTCGAGATTAATTTTACTCCTACTGATTCCTTTGGAGAGAAACTATTTCTCTAGAAAGGTACCAGTTCTAGCAACCAACACTTTGTTGTCTGTCCGGTTGTAAAAGTAATATCCTTTAGTTTCCTTAGGATATCCCACGAAAATACATTTATCAGATTTGTGTGCAAGTTTGTCAGAGACAAGTCTTTTCACAAATTCCTCACAACCCCAAATCCTCATGAAAGAAAGACAAGGTTTCTTTGCAGTCCATATCTCATATGGAGTCTTTTGAACCGATTTAGTTGGAACTCTATTAAGTGTGAACGCAGCAGTTTCTAATGCATAACCCCAAAAGGATAGTGGAAGATCACATTGACTCATCATAGATCGAACCATATTCAATAGAGTCTGATTCCTCCACTCGGACACACCATTCCATTATGGTGTTCCGGGTGGAGTTAGTTGTGAAACAATTCCACAATTTTTAAGATGGTCGTCAAATTCTTGGCTTAAATATTCACCACCACGATCTGATCGAAGTGCTTTAATAGTTTTTCCAAGTTGATTTTGTACTTAATTTTGAAATATTCTAAATATCTCAAATGATTCACTTTTGTTTTTCATTAAGTAAATATAGCCATATCTACTAAAATCATCAGTGAATGTTATGAAGTATTGATATCCACCCCTAGTGCTTCTACTTAATGGTCCGCATACATCAATATGTATAAGTCCCAATAAGTCACTAGCCCTTTCACTACTCTTAGTAAAAGGTGTCTTAGTCATCTTTCCGAGTAAACAAGACTCACAAGTTTCATATGATTCAAAATCATGTGAATCTAAAAGTCCGTCCCCATGGAGTTTTGAGATACGCTTCTCATTTATATGGCCATAACGGCAATGCCACAAATATGTATGGTTTTCACCATTAGGTTTGGATCTTTTATTTACGTTATAGATATCCTTATTATTTTGTTCTTCAAGATTTAGGATATAAAGTCTGAACGGAATATATTTTCTCCTAAAATTAAGGAATAAAATCCTACTACGATTTATGTACGAAGGGACTCCTACCAGGCTAAGGATCCTAAATTATACAAGGACTCAGTCTCCTAATACAAATCAATTATGGATCTCCTATTCTTGGTGGACACCCCACCCCAAATCTATAAATAAGGGTCCTAACCCTCACACAAAGAAACAGACAAAAAAAATACCCTATCAATACAATAATATACTTTTCCTTCCGGTTTATATCATCATTATACACGATGCTTATTCTCACACCGGAGGGTATTTGCGGGGGTAACTCCCTCGCGCCCTAACGGTATTTGTTTTGCAGATTGTCCGCTTGTTCGTCCAGGATTATCCATCGCCGCGTTCCCGACTGATTAGGTACCCCCGGTACCACCCTTTTTTATGCATCATCAGTTTGGTTCCATTGCCAGGAACGAGACACGATGAACACGGACGATGACTATGATAATGGAAAAAATCAAATCTTTCATCTATCAGTAAGCAAATACACTGAACACACAACGGAAATCATCAACTGTTCTCTGAAACGTTAAATTGACAATTCAAAACTGAGGATCCGTGAAGAAGAAGCCATCCCCATATTAAAGCACAAATTCAGAGAGAATTTGGAGATAGTGGTATCAGCAATCATTCCACTCCAACCAATCAATTGGTGTTTGTATGAATCACAATTAGCCATGCTAAGGAGGCCCTTGAATTAACTCACTGGATCAGATTTATCGAGAGGAACCAATTGGGAGGTTAGTGATTGAAGTCAACAAACGCCCAACATTCCGCTGAGTTCGTTGAGAAGAATCTCTACAAAAAAGCGCCAACAATCTGCTCCTTTGAATTTGGCGACCTTATACAGATCTCCATCATCAAAGCATTATCGCATCGCCGAGGAAGCTAACACTACTACGCTAGGAGAAGCCTGCCCTTGAAATGGAAATGGGAAATCGAATTTACTGCCATCGAAATTCAATCGCGCCGCAACCGACGAGCTTACTACTTTGACATATCCGACAACCGATTCCAATCAAACACCGTCTTTCTTGAGAACATCAAAATATATTCAGGTGTACTCCTTTTATTTTACAAATCACATGGGATGCCTGTTATTTGTTGGATATAATCTGCTCAATAAGTACATGTATAACTCTTATTCTTAGTTGATATCACTAATACGTTCTGCGAGGATCTACACAGAGAAAACTAATGAAGACAATAATGGCATGCTTAATTATAAATTATTTACATGTGGGTACTCATTAAAATCATGAGATACATGAACACTTACATGTGAGGTTCCATGGATATGATTAGTGGAAACTTCCATGCTGAACATGCTAGTATGCTTATTATGTGTTGACTTCATTCAGGCCATGACCATTACTAGATTATATATCAGACGCGTATAATGGCTAATGACCTGATAGTACTTGGTCTTTCCATAGGCTTCACTTAATTAGCAAACAAAATTATTTGCACTATTTCTAATCCGAACATACATATTAAAGTGCATCCTAGTTGGCTACCTTGGCCTTACAACACACATTTTGCACTAGTTTCAAATAACTGCTTGAGAATAGTTGTACAAGGTGACACTTCCATGAGTATCGTGGAATTTATGCTGAAGTACCTATGAATCTAAGCATAATTGTTATTTTGCATGTGGAGAAAATGAGGCTGTGTACAACAAGCATATTTGCGAGCACTCCAAAAGGCCATGACGAGCATGAAACAAGGTCCTTGTTAGGATCGGAAGGTAGTATATTTTTTATGGAGGAATTTAGATAAAGTGGGGCAGAAGGTAAGTTTCACTTAGGCGTGATCACGCCTAAGTCTAAAGAGTCTTCTTTAGAATATTTTGAGAAGTATAGATGAGAAGCTTATTTTATATTTCTTCAACTCATACTTTGCAACTTACATGACATCCCTATTTATACTTGACATAGGAAAATTCTAGAGAGACTTTACATGATCTCTATCTTATCTTAAAGAGATACATGTACTACTTTATTCATGAACCACATTATTAATGTACTAGTCTTTTCAAATAACCAACTAAGACTTTTGCAATTTCTTGCATGCACATTAGTCAACATACTCCCCCTTAATGTGCTGCCACAACTCCAAGATACTCCCTCAATTGTTGAAACTTTTCTTTTGGAAGTGCCTTTATAAATATGTCCGCAACTTGATCTTCGGACTTGCAATACACCAACGGAATTTCATTCTTCACAACTTGATCACGAAGAAAATGAAAACGAGTATCAATATGCTTGCTCCACCCATGCGTCATATGGTTCTCTTGATAATCATAATAGGGCCTTCGCTCGTATCCATTTGCAACAAGTTCTTTATGCCTTTCAATATCGTCATTTGCCTTGACATTTTTCTTGAAAACCCATTTCACATCAATGATATCCTTGTCATTTGGTTTCTCAACTAGCTCCCAAGTCTTGTTCTTCTCTATGGAATGAATTTTTTCCTCCATTGCTTTTCTCCACTCTTTCTCCATGTAAGCTTCTTCAAAATTTTCTGGTTCTAAGACACAAAAATTGCATCTTGCATAAATATCACTCAAACTCCTTTTTCCTGCGGAACCGGGAGAGGATAAACTTGAACTTGAACTTTTTGGAGTGCTTTCGGGTGAATCCGGACCATTATTTGGATGATCTTCATCAAGATCCCCGCCTTCACTATTTTCTTCTTCAACATCACTTTCATCATCACCGTGAAAAACTCCACCATTTTCTATTCATTTTTTCTTCCAATCCCAAGAAGCATTCTCATCAAACAACCCATCTCGACTAATTAATACCTTATTGTCTTTCAAAATCCATACTCGGTAGCCTTTTGACATGGTACTATACCCAATAAAGATACACTTTTCACTTGCTTCATCTAGCTTTCTCCTTTTTTCTTTTGGAACTTGAGAGTAACAAATACACCCAAACACCTTCAAGTGTCTCAAAGATGGCTTTCTTCCACTCCATGCTTCAAATGGTGTTTTGTTGAACAATGCCTTTGTGGGACTTCTATTAATTAAGTACACGGTCGTATTCACAGCTTCACCCCAAAAACTCTTCGGCAATCCTTTTGCATGAATCATCGACTTAGCCATTTCTTCCACCGTTTGATTTTTCCGTTCACTTACTCCATTTTGTTGCGGAGTATAACGAACCGTGAGTTGCCTATCAATTTCTTCATCCTCACAAAACTTGTCAAACTCATTATTATTATATTCCTTGCCTCTATCACTTCTAAGGAATTTAATAACATGACCACTTTGTTTTTCAACAAGAGATTTAAACTTCTTAAAAATGGAAAACACCCCCGATTTTTGCTTCATGAAATAAACCCAAGTCATACGAGAATAGTCATTAATAAACAAAATAAAGTACCTATTCTTGGCATGAGTTGGATTCTCCATTGTACCGCACAAATCCGTATGAATTAGCTCCAATTTCTCCTTTGCACGCGAAGCACCACTCTTCGGAAAAGATTGACGATGATGCTTCCCAAGTGCACATCCTTTACAATCTTCATGAATCTCGTCAATCCTTGGAAGCCCTTGAACCATGTTCTTTTGTTGAAGTAACTTAATACTATGAAAATTCAAATGCCCAAGTCTCTTATGACACAACCACGAATATTCAAGAATGTAAGCCTTCAAAGCTAAATTTTCACCATACTTGAAAACAAGAGGAAAACTTCGATTTCTCTCCATTTTGATAGAAGCCACCAATTGTTGTGAACCATTTTTTTCATAAATCTTTCAAAAATTATCCTTAAAATTCACCGCATATCCATGCTCCACAAGTTGTCCAACGCTTAATAAATTTTGATCCAACTCCAGAACAAGCAATACATCATGAATGAGCTTTGCTCCCTTCTTTGTTTGCACACGAATAGTACCCTTTCCTTGTGCCTTCGCCAAAGATCCATTTCCCATCTTCACTTGTGAATCTATGGAGATATCCATAGCCACAAAAATTGATTTGTCTCCCATCATGTGATTGATACAGCCGCTATCAAGGTACCAAACATCATTCTTGTATTCGGTTGCACTTTGACAAGCATAGAACATGTGCCCTTCACTTCTTTTCTCCTCCATAAAATTTGCTCCTTGTTGCAGATTTTTTACCCTACAATCTTTCTCTTTATGCCCAAACTTTTGATAAAGGTAACACTTTGGCTTGCCTTTAAACCAACAATCTTTAAAATTGTGACCATTCCTTCCGCAAATTTTACAACCTTGAGAATTTTGAGAATTTCCTCCACGATCTTGACTTTGCCTACCACCATCAAACTTATGTCTTCCTCCACCTCTAGAACCTCTACCACGGCCTCTTCCTTGGTTTCCACCATGTCGACCGCCTCTAAATGAATCTCCACTTCTTTGACTGCTACTTTCAACACTTTTCTCAACTTCCTTCAAACCAATATTGAGCTTAGATTGGAAAGCACTCTCAACAGATTTTTCGGAGTGTCTTTCTAATCTCTTCTCATGAGCCTTCAATGAACCCATCAAATCTTGAATCGTCAATGTAGCAATATCTTTGGTTTCCTCAATAATTGACACCATACCATCAAATTTAGGAGGTAAACTAACAAGAATTTTTTCAACAACTCGACTTTTCAATAACTTCACCAAGCCCACGCATTTGATTAATAACATCTATCACCCTAGTATAATAACTTTGATCACTTTCAGCTTCTTTCATTTTTAAATTCTCCAACTCTCTCCTAAAAGTTTGAAGATTGACATTTTTTAACTTCAAATCGCCATGGAACTCCTTTTCGAGAATATCCCATGTTTCTTTTGCTCTAGTTGCTCTAATTATTCTTGAGAACAACTCTGATGACACGCCTTGTTAGATAAATGAAAGAGCCTTCGCATCCTTCTTTCGGTCCTCCTTTAATTTTCTCCTTGCTTCATCGTTCAACTCCCTTTCGGGTTCTTCAAATCCGTCTTCAACGTACTCCCACAAATCTTTAGAAATAAAGATTGTTCTCATCTTCACAACCCAATGATCATAATTATCACCGGAAAATATTGGGATAGGTGGTGACTCACTAGAATTGGCCATTTTGCCAAACTCTCTCTTTTTTATCTACCTTCAACAGAACCAAAGCTCTGATGCCACTTGTTAGGATCGGAAGGTAGTATATTTGTGATGGAGGAATTTAGATAAAGTGGGGCAGAAGGTAAGTTTCACTTAGGCGTGATCACGCCTAAGTCTAAAGAGTCTTCTTTAGAATATTTTGAGAAGTATAGATGAGAAGGATATTTTATATTTCTTCAACTCATACTTTGCAACTTACATGACATCCCTATTTATACTTAACATAGGAAAATTCTAGTGAGACTTTACATAATCTCTATCTTATCTTAAAGAGATACATGTACTACTTTATTCATGAACCACATTACTAATGTACTAGACTTTTCAAATAACCAACCAAGACTTTTGCTATTTCTTGTATGCACATTAGTCAACAGTCCTCGAGGCAGCAATGCAAGCATAATGAATAGCTCCCTGATAAAACCACAAGCTTATCATAAAGAAGCCGATCGCTTGACAAACTCCACGGGCCACTACCAGCCCGCGAATATTGACTTGCTAGACCATGCCGCGCTATAATGAAATCAAATTACTAGCGAAGCACTAACATTGTTGACCGAGCAACACTCATCCTCGCTCGAACATCGACCTGATGTGATATCACATATAACCAGTTTGTTGACAACAAGCTCGTCACAGTAATCCGCCTTGCTTAATGGTATCATATCTTGAGTCAGTCTCACCCTAGGATACTTACGTCCAAAAAGGGTCACCTCATCTTTGGCTCCCTATATACTCAGACCAGATTTTGGTGCCGCAGCATTTAAACAAGACATCAAATAATTAACACGCCATCAAAATGGAGGAGACCATCCCGCCTAACAGTGATCTGAACAAGTGAAACAAAAGCTTACCAAAGGTCGCCTATTTCTTCTTCGACCGGGGAAAAATATTGAGCTTCCCACAACGTGCTGGACCAAGATATGCCAACCTACGAACAATCAAAATTATTAGCCGAGCTAGCGGTCCAGATAGTTAGCCGAGTTGCCAAACCTTCATCGACCAAGGCGGGCCGATCTAAGCCAGAGCAGTTTCCTACAGCCACTGACGACTGTCCACCAATCAAGAGTCGACTTCCCCTCAGTTTCTCCATCGATATAATGGTCACACTCCAACTTGAGGTATATTTGGGTAAAATGAGCAATACCCAAAAGTTTACAAGAGCAAAGCTGTGGTAGCACAACTAACGGAAAAATTGGGGGTCAGCTAATGAGAAAGATCAAAGCTAAAAAATTCATTCCACAAAAATTTCCGAACTTAAAGACCATTTGGCTAAAGTTTGCAGTAGCTATCTAGCTCAGAAACGAAGAAAAGCAAACAAAACATCCTAAAATGGGTTTGAGTCAGTCTCACCCTAGGATACTTACATCCAAAAAGGGTCAAGTGTCTCCCTTATGGTACTTAACTTCAAGAAGCATCAAGAGAATTTGATTTCAATCAGGAACAAAGGAAGCCCTCATGAAGACTCCAGCCCGATAGCAAATGACAAGAATAATTGCATCAGCACGTTCTACGATAAAGCCTAACATCACGCTAGCATTTGGCCAAAGCATTATATGACAATGCCTAGTCCCCAACAAGTATAGACCGCCGTCTAAATCCTCAACACCAAGCACTGACGTGCTCGATTTACACAGCCTAGTGAACCACACTAGCAACCTAGCTCAAACATCATTTGCATGAACTTTACGTATTGATACTCGGCTTATCCGGGAAGTCTGGAGCAAAAACGCCTCTCTTCCCATGCATTTGAGTCAAAAGAAACTCAAATAAGAGCCTCGAACATCGTTTTCATGAACTTTGTATAACTGATACTCGGTTTATCCAGGAGGTCTAAAGTAATACGCCTCTCCTCCCAAGTATTTGGTCCAAGGTGAAACTTGCCAGATGAAAGCCTAGTCTCTAGACTAGCAAGGCTAAAGCATACACGACATGCTTGGTCCCCAATCCAAGTTATGATACATCTAACACCCCTTCAATCCAAGCCTTGTTATGACAATGTGATTAATCTAACAAAGGGAAGTTATGATCAACATCTAACTCAGCTTACAAGTTGATCCATGTTCTAACAACTGACTCAGAGTTAACAAAGTTATGATCAAGACATCTAACTCTTTACCACTTGAGTTTATTTTGACAACGGGTTCAGAACATAGCTTGCATTGGCTAAGAACTCAAACGAAACAAACCAAGTTCAACAACTCGTCACGGTCTTTAGCGGGTGTACAAACCCTGGCCTACCAATACTTAGCTTATACTGGATAAGAATTAAAGTTAAGACAAAAAAACCGAGTACCTGACACTCGACAAGGCCAATAATGGGAAAACAAACCTGGCCTATGAATGCTTAGCATGTACTGGCTAAGCAAAGTGACAACTCGGTCCATTCTAGGCCGAGGTTCAACTATCTCGACGTAGCCTATGACGGGAAAACAATCCCTGGGTTACCTACACTTAGCTCATAACGACTAAGTATAAAGCACATTTATAGCAAATCCGCCTACACTTAGCTCAAATATTTCTTGTCACTTAGTGTAGACACCCCGCCTTGGACCTCTCACCCCGATTGCATACATAGTATTTTTATTTAACTTATTTTTGTTGATTTTTGTTACTTCGGTTAAGTTCCTAACTAACTCCGTTAGTTTTGGACTAAACTGTATAACATAGTTAACTTTAGAGTCATTTCTGTCATCCTGCCTTTCTCACCCACGGGCGTCTCCCATAATGGTCATGAGGCGCGCGCGCATTTGGTCCAGTAGGCCGGACTCCCGCGCTTCCCATTATGACAGTTACGGACTGCACCAAGTTTCCCTCCATTTCTAGAGTCAATAACAACCTTTTCACCATATGTTTTATTCTAGCATTAAACACATTTTATTTTATAACTCCCAATCCCATTGTTGTAGCCATTTCTTTAAAACAAAATATTTCTTTTCATTATTATTTGATTTTTTTCTTATTATTTTATTTCTCTTTATTTTCTTATTGGTTCGAAAGGCTTATTTTCCTCTCTTTTCTACCTATAAAAACCCTCTCATTTTACCTTAGAAAAGGACCCAAAAACTTTCTCTACATCTACACTATACACATTCCTCTCAAGAATTCTCTAAAGGATTCTCCTAATAAACAACTCAAGCATCAAACTCTAGACGAAACTCTTTTCAAGTCAAAGTTCAAAGTCCACTTCTTAAGGTACAACTTCCCTTTTCCTCTTCTATTTTACATGTCTTAGTAATAATGTATGCAATCCCCATCAAATGGGACATGACTAAATGACCACTTTACTACATTAAAGTTGGTTAAGGTTATCTCCCTACATTTCAATCTTTACTTCAATTTACTATTCTTCTCTTAACAAAGGAGGCTATTATACCCTTACCATAATCGGTAGTAAGGGGTCAAGCGCAGATACATAGATACCCGATTATCACCTTGGACCCAGCCTCATGATAAGCGTGAACCTATATACCTCCGAACAAGCAAGGTCCAGCTGGACTCACACAAGAATGCACAAGTAGATGTTTACTTGAACTACAAGAGTAGAACTAATCCAGAAGTAGTGGACTAGCTCATCAAGGAACATGCTTCAAGTAATCAAGAAGTCACATTGTTATCAAGCAACTATATGCAATGTTTGTACATACATATCAAGAACATTTCTCATACACGTTAGTGCTTGTTCATGGCACTTTTAAATTCCTTACCATACACATGTATTAGTGTCAAGTCATGTACAAGATTTTATCATCTTATATTCAAGTCTTAATCCAATTCTTTGGATGTTCAAGTCATATATAAGAGTTAATTGTCTTAGACTTCAAGTTCAAGCTAAGTAAATGAGTTATACATCTCATACTTACAAGTTCTTAATCCTATTTTTAGGATATTCAAGCGCAAGACATTGTTCTAGTGCCCCTAAGGTGCATAAACATTGGTTTCAAGACACATATAACACATTAGTGCTTGTTCATAGCACTTTCAAGACATATAAAAGAGTTCTTCCTTTTATACTCAAGTTCTCTATTCAAATCATTGAATAATCATGTTCAAGACTCACTTATGATGCCCTTAAGGTACACATACACTTGCTAGGACATTTTATACTAAGGCTCTATGCCTTAACAAGGATTAAGTCTAGCTTAATCAAACTTTATTCAAGACTATTATTCATCAGGGCAGGTGAGCGGCCGCGCAAAAGAATATGGGAGGTCGCCCAAAACAAGACATTTCAAGAGTAAAATCTTTCAGATAGGATGGGCGGTCGCTTGGCCAAACATGGGCGGTCGCCCAAGGTACTAGAATTCGAAATTTTATTTCTTTCAAGCAATTTATTATTTCACCGTCCCACAAGTAGGAGTATAAACTTACTAACACTCCCTAACATTCAAGAATGCATTTTAACATGCTCAGAACACATCTGTAGGGATACTTTCATTAATTTTACCGTCCCACAAGTAATAGAATAATTTTCTTTTATTCCATTTAAATATTTCACCGTCCCAAAAGTATAAGTATAATTTATTAACAATCAAGAGGGATATTTTAACATACGAGAACACTTATTTCAAGTGTATTTCATTCTATTTACAAATTCTTTCAATACTCCCTTTGTACCAAATTTACAAGTATCACAAAAATCACCCCAAACACAAAATTAACAATCACAAGTATCAGGAATAACATATATGCATGTTATTACAAGCAATGGGGAGCTAATAACTTACCTACTCTGAAATCAAATTCAACCAAACTTATTTTTGTTCGGCAGGAAACGTTCTATTCAACGCCACGAATATTTATCCAGGATCAGAATCAAGAACAGATGGATAATTAAACTCGAGGAGTCGAGAATAGGGTAAACCCTAAACCTAGCTTTCTGAGACAGAGGAAGAACGTAAACAATTTGGGGATAAATGCTTTCTCAGAGAAGGCAAACAACAAGATATACATAAAAAGTTTCAAGAAATGACGCTTAGGCCCCTAAAGTTTCAATTTTAACAAAAAGGTCCCTAAAGTCATATTTTCACAAATGACCCAAAAGCCAAAACTAGACATTTAACCACCTTAATATTCTAAAGCAGTTAAAAACTTAACCCAAGTAAAACTAGCACATAATATGCAAGATTAAAAATTTAACAAGCAAGTCAAATATTTAACAAGAATAAGGATGGGTGTTACATCCTCCCCTCCTTAAAGAAAATTCGCCCACGAATTTTACTTACCAAGATTTTCAAATAGGCTCGGGTATTTATCTCGCATCTCTTTCTCGGTTTCCCAAGTAGCCTCTTCTATTTCATGGTTTCTCCAAAGGACCTTCACAATAGGAATCCTTTTGGTGCGCAAGACTTGTTCTTTCCAGTCAAGAATTTCAACAGGTTGTTCCTCATAAGACAAATCAGGCTGAAATGGAATAGCCTCATACTCAAGAACATGTGACTCATCCACCATATATTTGCGAAGCATGGACACGTGAAACACATCATGAATACCAGATAAAAAAGGTGGTAAAGCAACTCTATAAGATAACTTACACACTCTTTCAAGAATCTCGAATGGACCGATATAACGAGGAGATAACTTTCCTTTCTTCCCAAATATCTTTATACCTCTACAAGGAGAGAATTTCAAGAATACAAAGTCACCTACCTGGAATTCAAGATCTCTTCTGCAACGATCAGCATAACTCTTTTGTCTACTTTGAGCTTTGCGCAGTCTATCTCGAATGAGTTTCACACTCTCAACTGATTGTTGAACTATATTAGGTCCCAAGAGTCTAGCTTCTCCCACTTCATCCCAGCATATAAGAGATCGACATTTCCTGCCATAAAGAGCTTCATAAGGAGCCATTTCAATGCTAGACTGATAACTGTTGTTATAAGCAAACTCAGCTACAGGAAAATGAGTATCCCAACTGCCTTTGAAATCAACAACACAAGCACGTAAAATATCCTCGAGAATCTGTATATGTCTCTCAGATTGCCCATCAGATTGGGGATGAAAAGCTATACTGAAATTCAATTTAGTACCCATGGCACCTTGAAGAGCCTACCAAAATCGAGAAGTAAAATGAGAATTTCTGTCAGATATAATACTCACAGGAACCCCATGTAGTCGGACTATCTCCTGTACATACAATGAAGCTAATTGAGACAATGAATACCCCATGGAAACAGACAAGAAGTGAGCTGACTTGGTCAGTCTATCCACTATAACCCAAACAGCATCATGACCTCGTCTGGTACGTGGCAAACCAGTCACAAAATCCATAGTGATATGCTCCCATTTCCACTCTGGAATTTCTAATGGTTGCAACAAACCTGCTGGACGTTGATGTTCCACTTTCACTTGTTGGCAAGTCAAACATTTGGAAACATACTCAGCAATTTCTCTTTTCATGTTGTTCCAGCAGAAATGTTTCTTCAAGTCTTGGTACATTTTAGTGCTTCCAGGATGAATAGTATACTTGGCTTTGTGAGCCTCTTCAAGAACTTTCTTCTTGATATCAAGAGCAGTTAGAACAGAAACTCTACCCCGAAAGGTAAGAATTCCATCACTGTTGAAAGAAAAATCTGGTTGCTTTCCTTCATTCATTCCACTAATAATTTTTTGCAATTCATAATCAGTTACCTGAGCTTATTTGATTTGTTGGAGTAAATTTGAAGTAGCCTTTATATTAGCAAGAATAACTCCATGTCTAGATTCACAAGGACTCCAATCACACAAATCTTCTAACATCTTCCATTCATGAATCATCAAACAAGAAACATAAGTTTTTCTGCTCAGTGCATCAGCCACAACATTTGCTTTCCCTGGATGATAAAGGATAGTACAATCATGATCCATCAATTTCTCTATCCATTTACGTTGCCTCATGTTGAGTTCTTTATGAGAAAACAAGTACTTCAAGCTTTTCTGATCTTTGAAGACTTCAAATTTAGCTCCATACAAGTAATGCCTCCATTTATGCAATGCAAAAATGATCGCAGCCAACTCTAAATCATGAGTAGGATAATTCTTTTCATAAGGAGATCATTTTCGAGAAGCATAAGCTATTACCTTTCCATCTTTCATTAGAACACAACCCAATCCTTTTTTAGAAGCATCGGTATAAACCATGAAATTCTCAGAACCACTAGGCAAAGCCAAGACTGGAGCTGTCGTTAAGTGCCTTTTCAATTCTTGAAAACCACGAGAACAAGATTCAAGACAAGATATCAGTCACTCTATTAGGCTTATTGATCTAACAAAGGAGGCTATTATACCCTTACCATGATCGGTAGTAAGGGGTCAAGCGCAGATACATAGATACCCGATTATCACCTTGGACCCAGCCTCATGATAAGCGTGAACCTATATACCTCCGAACAAGCAAGGGCCAGCTGGACTCACACAAGAATGCACAAGTAGATGTTTACTTGAACTACAAGAGTAGAACTAATCCAAAAGTAGTGGACTAGCTCATCAAGAAACATGCTTCAAGTAATCAAGAAGTCACATTGTTATCAAGCAAATATATGCAATGTTTGTAGATACATATCAAGAACATTTCTCATACACGTTAGTGCTTGTTCATAGCACTTTTAAATTCCTTACCATACACATGTATTAGTGTCAAGTCATGTACAAGATTTTATCATCTTATATTCAAGTCTTAATCCAATTCTTTGGATGTTCAAGTCATATATAAGAGTTAATTGTCTTATACTTCAAGTTCAAGCTAAGTAAATGAGTTATACATCTCATACTTACAAGTTCTTAATCATATTCTTAGGATATTCAAGCGCAAGACATTGTTCTAGTGCCCCTAAGGTGCATAAACATTGGTTTCAAGACACATATAACACATTAGTGCTTGTTCATAGCACTTTCAAGACATATAAAAGAGTTCTTCCTTTTATACTCAAGTTCTCTATTCAAATCATTGAATAATCATGTTCAAGACTCACTTATGATGCCCTTAAGGTACACATACACTTGCTAGGACATTTTATACTAAGGCTCTATGCCTTAACAAGGATTTAGTCTAGCTTAATCAAACTTTATTCAAGACTATTATTCATCAGGGCAGGTGTGCGGCCGCGCAAAAGCATATGGGAGGTCGCCCAAAACAAGACATTTCAAGAGTAAAATCTTTCAGATAGGATGGGCGGTCGCTTGGCCAAACATGGGCGGTCGCCCAAGGTACTAGAATTCGAAATTTTATTTCTTTCAAGCAATTTATTATTTCACCGTCCCACAAGTAGGAGTATAAACTTACTAACACTCCCTAACATTCAAGAATGCATTTTAACATGCTCAGAACACTTCTGTAGGGATACTTTCATTAATTTTACCGTCCCACAAGTAATAGAATAATTTTCTTTTATTCCATTTAAATATTTCACCGTCCCAAAAGTATAAGTATAATTTACAAACAATCAAGAGGGATATTTTAACATACGAGAACACTTATTTCAAGTGTATTTCATTCTATTTACAAATTCTTTCAATACTCCCTTTGTACCAAATTTACAAGTATCACAAAAATCACCCCAAACACAAAATTAACAATCACAAGTATCAGGAATAACATATATGCATGTTATTACAAGCAATGGGGAGCTAATAACTTACCTACTCTGAAATCAAATTCAACCAAATTTATTTCTGTTCGGCAGGAAACGTTCTATTCAACGCCAAGAATATTTATCCAGGATCGGAATCAAGAACAGATGGATAATTAAACTCGAGGAGTCGAGAATAGGGTAAACCCTAAACCTAGCTTTCTGAGACAGAGGAAGAACGTAAACAATTTGGGGATAAATGCTTTCTCAGAGAAGGCAAACAACAAGATATACATAAAAAGTTTCAAGAAATGACACTTAGGCCCCTCAAGTTTCACTTTTAACAAAAAGGTCCCTAAAGTCATATTTTCACAAATGACCCAAAAGCCAAAACTAGACATTTAACCACCTTAATATTCTAAAGAAGTTAAAAACTTAACCCAAGTAAAACTAGCACATAATATGCAAGTTTAAGAATTTAACAAGCAAGTCAAATATTTAACAAGAATAAGGATGGGCGTTACATCCTCCCCTCCTTAAAGAAAATTCGCCCACGAATTTTACTTACCAAGATTTTCAAATAGGCTCGGGTATTTATCTCGCATATCTTTCTCGGTTTCCCAAGTAGCCTCTTCTATTTCATGGTTTCTCCAAAGGACCTTCACAATAGGAATCCTTTTGGTGCGCAAGACTTGTTCTTTCCAGTCAAGAATTTCAACAGGTTGTTCCTCATAAGACAAATCAGGCTGAAATGGAATAGCCTCATACTCAAGAACATGTGACTCATCCACCATATATTTGCGAAGCATGGACACGTGAAACACATCATGAATACCAGATAAAAAAGGTGGTAAAGCAACTCTATAAGACAACTTACCAACTCTTTCAAGAATCTCGAATGGACCGATATAACGAGGAGATAACTTTCCTTTCTTCCTAAATCTCTTTATACCTCTACAAGGAGAGACTTTCAAGAATACAAAGTCACCTACCTGGAATTCAAGATCTCTTCTGCAATGATCAGCATACTCTTTTGTCTACTTTGAGCTGTGCGCAGTCTATCTCGAATGAGTTTCACACTCTCAACTGATTGTTAAACTATTTTAGGTCCCAAGAGTCTAGCTTCTCCCACTTCATCCCAGCATATAAGAGATCGACATTTCCTGCCATAAAGAGCTTCATAAGGAGCCATTTCAATGCTAGACTGATAACTGTTGTTATAAGCAAACTCAGCTAAAGGAAGATGAGTATCCCAACTGCCTTTGAAATCAACAACACAAGCAAGTAACATATCCTCGAGAATCTGTATATGTCTCTCAGATTGCCCATCAGATTGGGGATGAAAAGC
Source organism: Campanula takesimana (assembly GCA_026119855.1). NCBI lineage: Eukaryota > Viridiplantae > Streptophyta > Magnoliopsida > Asterales > Campanulaceae > Campanula > Campanula takesimana. Next base: position 521,323 of record JAOWBW010000579.1, read on the forward strand.
TATACTGAAATTCAATTTAGTACCCATGGCACCCTGAAGAGCCTGCCAGAATCGAGAAGTAAAATGAGAATTTCTGTCAGATATAATACTCACAGGAACCCCATGTAGTCGGACTATCTCCTGAACATACAATGAAGCTAATTGAGACAATGAATACCCCATGGAAACAGACAAGAAGTGAGCTGACTTGGTCAGTCTATCCACTATAACCCAAACAGCATCATGACCTCGTCTGGTACGTGGCAAACCAGTCACAAAATCCATAGTGATATGCTCCCATTTCCACTCTGGAATTTCTAATGATTGCAACAAACCTGCTGGACGTTGATGTTCCACTTTCACTTGTTGGCAAGTCAAACATTTGGAAACATACTCAGCAATTTCTCTTTTCATGTTGTTCCAGCAGAAATGTTTCTTCAAGTCTTGGTACATTTTAGTGCTTCCAGGATGAATAGTATACTTGGCTTTGTGAGCCTCTTCAAGAACTTTCTTCTTGATATCAAGAGCAGTTAGAACAGAAACTCTACCCCGAAAGGTAAGAATTCCATCACTGTTGAAAGAAAAATCTGGTTGCTTTCCTTCATTCATTCCACTAATAATTTTTTGCAATTCATAATCAGTTACCTGAGCTTATTTGATTTGTTGGAGTAAATTTGAAGTAGCCTTTATATTAGCAAGAATAACTCCATGTCTAGATTCACAAGGACTCCAATCACACAAATCTTCTAACATCTTCCATTCATGAATCATCAAACAAGAAACATAAGTTTTTCTGCTCAGTGCATCAGCCACAACATTTGCTTTCCCTGGATGATAAAGGATAGTACAATCATGATCCTTCAATTTCTCTATCCATTTACGTTGCCTCATGTTGAGTTCTTTATGAGAAAACAAGTACTTCAAGCTTTTCTGATCTGTGAAGACTTCAAATTTAGCTCCATACAAGTAATGCCTCCATTTATGCAATGCAAAAATGATCGCAGCCAACTCTAAATCATGAGTAGGATAATTCTTTTCATAAGGAGATCATTTTCGAGAAGCATAAGCTATTACCTTTCCATCTTTCATTAGAACACAACCCAATCCTTTTTTAGAAGCATCGGTATAAACCATGAAATTCTCAGAACCACTAGGCAAAGCCAAGACTGGAGCTGTCGTTAAGTGCCTTTTCAATTCTTGAAAACCACGAGAACAAGATTCAAGACAAGATATCAGTCACTCTATTAGGCTTATTGATCTAACAAAGGAGGCTATTATACCCTTACCATGATCGGTAGTAAGGGGTCAAGCGCAGATACATAGATACCCGATTATCACCTTGGACCCAGCCTCATGATAAGCGTGAACCTATATACCTCCGAACAAGCAAGGGCCAGCTGGACTCACACAAGAATGCACAAGTAGATGTTTACTTGAACTACAAGAGTAGAACTAATCCAAAAGTAGTGGACTAGCTCATCAAGGAACATGCTTCAAGTAATCAAGAAGTCACATTGTTATCAAGCAAATATATGCAATGTTTGTACATACATATCAAGAACATTTCTCATACACGTTAGTGCTTGTTCATAGCACTTTTAAATTCCTTACCATACACATGTATTAGTGTCAAGTCATGTACAAGATTTTATCATCTTATATTCAAGTCTTAATCCAATTCTTTGGATGTTCAAGTCATATATAAGAGTTAATTGTCTTATACTTCAAGTTCAAGCTAAGTAAATGAGTTATACATCTCATACTTACAAGTTCTTAATCCTATTCTTAGGATATTCAAGCGCAAGACATTGTTTTAGTGCCCCTAAGGTGCATAAACATTGGTTTCAAGACACATATAACACATTAGTGCTTGTTCATAGCACTTTCAAGACATATAAAAGAGTTCTTCCTTTTATACTCAAGTTCTCTATTCAAATCATTGAATAATCATGTTCAAGACTCACTTATGATGCCCTTAAGGTACACATACACTTGCTAGGACATTTTATACTAAGGCTCTATGCCTTAACAAGGATTTAGTCTAGCTTAATCAAACTTTATTCAAGACTATTATTCATCAGGGCAGGTGTGCGGCCGCGCAAAAGCATATGGGAGGTCGCCCAAAACAAGACATTTCAAGAGTAAAATCTTTCAGATAGGATGGGCGGTCGCTTGGCCAAACATGGGCGGTCGCCCAAGGTACTAGAATTCGAAATTTTATTTCTTTCAAGCAATTTATTATTTCACCGTCCCACAAGTAGGAGTATAAACTTACTAACACTCCCTAACATTCAAGAATGCATTTTAACATGCTCAGAACACTTCTGTAGGGATACTTTCATTAATTTTACCGTCCCACAAGTAATAGAATAATTTTCTTTTATTCCATTTAAATATTTCACCGTCCCAAAAGTATAAGTATAATTTACAAACAATCAAGAGGGATATTTTAACATACGAGAACACTTATTTCAAGTGTATTTCATTCTATTTACAAATTCTTTCAATACTCCCTTTGTACCAAATTTACAAGTATCACAAAAATCACCCCAAACACAAAATTAACAATCACAAGTATCAGGAATAACATATATGCATGTTATTACAAGCAATGGGGAGCTAATAACTTACCTACTCTGAAATCAAATTCAACCAAATTTATTTCTGTTCGGCAGGAAACGTTCTATTCAACGCCAAGAATATTTATCCAGGATCGGAATCAAGAACAGATGGATAATTAAACTCGAGGAGTCGAGAATAGGGTAAACCCTAAACCTAGCTTTCTGAGACAGAGGAAGAACGTAAACAATTTGGGGATAAATGCTTTCTCAGAGAAGGCAAACAACAAGATATACATAAAAAGTTTCAAGAAATGACACTTAGGCCCCTCAAGTTTCACTTTTAACAAAAAGGTCCCTAAAGTCATATTTTCACAAATGACCCAAAAGCCAAAACTAGACATTTAACCACCTTAATATTCTAAAGAAGTTAAAAACTTAACCCAAGTAAAACTAGCACATAATATGCAAGTTTAAGAATTTAACAAGCAAGTCAAATATTTAACAAGAATAAGGATGGGCGTTACATCCTCCCCTCCTTAAAGAAAATTCGCCCACGAATTTTACTTACCAAGATTTTCAAATAGGCTCGGGTATTTATCTCGCATATCTTTCTCGGTTTCCCAAGTAGCCTCTTCTATTTCATGGTTTCTCCAAAGGACCTTCACAATAGGAATCCTTTTGGTGCGCAAGACTTGTTCTTTCCAGTCAAGAATTTCAACAGGTTGTTCCTCATAAGACAAATCAGGCTGAAATGGAATAGCCTCATACTCAAGAACATGTGACTCATCCACCATATATTTGCGAAGCATGGACACGTGAAACACATCATGAATACCAGATAAAAAAGGTGGTAAAGCAACTCTATAAGACAACTTACCAACTCTTTCAAGAATCTCGAATGGACCGATATAACGAGGAGATAACTTTCCTTTCTTCCTAAATCTCTTTATACCTCTACAAGGAGAGACTTTCAAGAATACAAAGTCACCTACCTGGAATTCAAGATCTCTTCTGCAATGATCAGCATAACTCTTTTGTCTACTTTGAGCTGTGCGCAGTCTATCTCGAATGAGTTTCACACTCTCAACTGATTGTTAAACTATTTTAGGTCCCAAGAGTCTAGCTTCTCCCACTTCATCCCAGCATATAAGAGATCGACATTTCCTGCCATAAAGAGCTTCATAAGGAGCCATTTCAATGCTAGACTGATAACTGTTGTTATAAGCAAACTCAGCTAAAGGAAGATGAGTATCCCAACTGCCTTTGAAATCAACAACACAAGCACGTAACATATCCTCGAGAATCTGTATATGTCTCTCAGATTGCCCATCAGATTGGGGATGAAAAGCTATACTGAAATTCAATTTAGTACCCATGGCACCCTGAAGAGCCTGCCAGAATCGAGAAATAAAATGAGAATTTCTGTCAGATATAATACTCACAGGAACCCCATGTAGTCGGACTATCTCCTGAACATACAATGAAGCTAATTGAGACAATGAATACCCCATGGAAACAGACAAGAAGTGAGCTGACTTGGTCAGTCTATCCACTATAACCCAAACAGCATCATGACCTCGTCTGGTACGTGGCAAACCAGTCACAAAATCCATAGTGATATGCTCCCATTTCCACTCTGGAATTTCTAATGATTGCAACAAACCTGCTGGACGTTGATGTTCCACTTTCACTTGTTGGCAAGTCAAACATTTGGAAACATACTCAGCAATTTCTCTTTTCATGTTGTTCCACCAGAAATGTTTCTTCAAGTCTTGGTACATTTTAGTGCTTCCAGGATGAATAGTATACTTGGCTTTGTGAGCCTCTTCAAGAACATTCTTCTTGATATCAAGAGCAGTTAGAACACAAACTCTACCCCGAGAGGTAAGAATTCCATCACTGTTGAAAGAAAAATCTGGTTGCTTTCCTTCATTCATTCCACTAATAATTTTTTGCAATTCATAATCAGTTACCTGAGCTTATTTGATTTGTTGGAGTAAATTTGAAGTAGCCTTTATATTAGCAAGAATAACTCCATGTCTAGATTCACAAGGGCTCCAATCACACAAGTCTTCTAACATCTTCCATTCATGAATCATCAAACAAGAAACATAAGTTTTTCTGCTCAGTGCATCAGCCACAACATTTGCTTTCCCTGGATGATAAAGGATAGTACAATCATGATCCTTCAATTTCTCCATCCATTTACGTTGCCTCATGTTGAGTTCTTTATGAGAAAACAAGTACTTCAAGCTTTTCTGATCTGTGAAGACTTCAAATTTAGCTCCATATAAGTAATGCCTCCATTTATGCAATGCAAAAATGATCGCAGCCAACTCTAAATCATGAGTAGGATAATTCTTTTCATAAGGAGATAATTTTCGAGAAGCATAAGCTATTACCTTTCCATCTTGCATTAGAACACAACCCAATCCTTTTTTAGAAGCATCGGTATAAACCATGAAATTCTCAGAACCACTAGGCAAAGCCAAGACTGGAGCTGTCGTTAAGTGCCTTTTCAATTCTTGAAAAACACGAGAACAAGATTCAAGACAAGATAGCAGTCACTCTATTAGGCTTATTTCTCTAACAAAGGAGGCTATTATACCATTACCATGATCGGTAGTAAGGGGTCAAGCGCAGATACATAGATACCCGATTATCACATTGGACCCAGCCTCATGATAAGCGTGAACCTATATACCTCCGAACAAGCAAGGGCCAGCTGGACTCACACAAGAATGCACAAGTAGATGTTTACTTGAACTACAAGAGTAGAACTAATCCAAAAGTAGTGGACTAGCTCATCAAGGAACATGCTTCAAGTAATCAAGAAGTCACATTGTTATCAAGCAAATATATGCAATGTTTGTACATACATATCAAGAACATTTCTCATACACGTTAGTGCTTGTTCATAGCACTTTTAAATTCCTTACCATACACATGTATTAGTGTCAAGTCATGTACAAGATTTTATCATCTTATATTCAAGTCTTAATCCAATTCTTTGGATGTTCAAGTCATATATAAGAGTTAATTGTCTTATACTTCAAGTTCAAGCTAAGTAAATGAGTTATACATCTCATACTTACAAGTTCTTAATCCTATTCTTAGGATATTCAAGCGCAAGACATTGTTCTAGTGCCCCTAAGGTGCATAAACATTGGTTTCAAGACACATATAACACATTAGTGCTTGTTCATAGCACTTTCAAGACATATAAAAGAGTTCTTCCTTTTATACTCAAGTTCTCTATTCAAATCATTGAATAATCATGTTCAAGACTCACTTATGATGCCCTTAAGGTACACATACACTTGCTAGGACATTTTATACTAAGGCTCTATGCCTTAATAAGGATTAAGTCTAGCTTAATCAAACTTTATTCAAGACTATTATTCATCAGGGCAGGTGTGCGGCCGCGCAAAAGCATATGGGAGGTCCCCCAAAACAAGACATTTCAAGAGTAAAATCTTTCAGATAGGATGGGCGGTCGCTTGGCCAAACATGGGCGGTCGCCCAAGGTACTAGAATTCGAAATTTTATTTCTTTCAAGCAATTTATTATTTCACCGTCCCACAAGTAGGAGTATAAACTTACTAACACTCCCTAACATTCAAGAATGCATTTTAACATGCTCAGAACACTTCTGTAGGGATACTTTCATTAATTTTACCGTCCCACAAGTAATAGAATAATTTTCTTTTATTTCATTTAAATATTTCACCGTCCCAAAAGTATAAGTATAATTTACTAACAATCAAGAGGGATATTTTAACATACGAGAACACTTATTTCAAGTGTATTTCATTCTATTTACAAATTCTTTCAATACTCCCTTTGTACCAAATTTACAAGTATCACAAAAATCACCCCAAACACAAAATTAACAATCACAAGTATCAGGAATAACATATATGCATGTTATTACAAGCAATGGGGAGCTAATAACTTACCTACTCTGAAATCAAATTCAACCAAACTTATTTCTGTTCGGCAGGAAACGTTCTATTCAACGCCAAGAATATTTATCCAGGATCGGAATCAAGAACAGATGGATAATTAAACTCGAGGAGTCGAGAATAGGGTAAACCCTAAACCTAGCTTTCTGAGACAGAGGAAGAACGTAAACAATTTGGGGATAAATGCTTTCTCAGAGAAGGAAAACAACAAGATATACATAAAAAGTTTCAAGAAATGACACTTAGGCCCCTCAAGTTTCACTTTTAACAAAAAGGTCCCTAAAGTCATATTTTCACAAATGACCCAAAAGCCAAAACTAGACATTTAACCACCTTAATATTCTAAAGCAGTTAAAAACTTAACCCAAGTAAAACTAGCACATAATATGCAAGTTTAAGAATTTAACAAGCAAGTCAAATATTTAACAAGAATAAGGATGGGCGTTACATCCTCCCCTCCTTAAAGAAAATTCGCCCACGAATTTTACTTACCAAGATTTTCAAATAGGCTCGGGTATTTATCTCGCATATCTTTCTCGGTTTCCCAAGTAGCCTCTTCTATTTCATGGTTTCTCCAAAGGACCTTCACAATAGGAATCCTTTTGGTGCGCAAGACTTGTTCTTTCCAGTCAAGAATTTCAACAGGTTGTTCCTCATAAGACAAATCAGGCTGAAATGGAATAGCCTCATACTCAAGAACATGTGACTCATCCACCATATATTTGCGAAGCATGGACACGTGAAACACATCATGAATACCAGATAAAAAAGGTGGTAAAGCAACTCTATAAGACAACTTACCAACTCTTTCAAGAATCTCGAATGGACCGATATAACGAGGAGATAACTTTCCTTTCTTCCCAAATCTCTTTATACCTCTACAAGGAGAGACTTTCAAGAATACAAAGTCACCTACCTGGAATTCAAGATCTCTTCTGCAATGATCAGCATAACTCTTTTGTCTACTTTGAGCTGTGCGCAGTCTATCTCGAATGAGTTTCACACTCTCAACTGATTGTTAAACTATTTTAGGTCCCAAGAGTCTAGCTTCTCCCACTTCATCCCAGCATATAAGAGATCGACATTTCCTGCCATAAAGAGCTTCATAAGGAGCCATTTCAATGCTAGACTGATAACTGTTGTTATAAGCAAACTTAGCTAAAGGAAGATGAGTATCCCAACTGCCTTTGAAATCAACAACACAAGCACGTAACATATCCTCGAGAATCTGTATATGTCTCTCAGATTGCCCATCAGATTGGGGATGAAAAGCTATACGGAAATTCAATTTAGTACCCATGGCACCCTGAAGAGCCTGCCAGAATCGAGAAGTAAAATGAGAATTTCTGTCAGATATAATACTCACAGGAACCCCATGTAGTCGGACTATCTCCTGAACATACAATGAAGCTAATTGAGACAATGAATACCCCATGGAAACAGACAAGAAGTGAGCTGACTTGGTCAGTCTATCCACTATAACCCAAACAGCATCATGACCTCGTCTGGTACGTGGCAAACCAGTCACAAAATCCATAGTGATATGCTCCCATTTCCACTCTGGAATTTCTAATGATTGCAACAAACCTGCTGGACGTTGATGTTCCACTTTCACTTGTTCGCAAGTCAAACATTTGGAAACATACTCAGCAATTTCTCTTTTCATGTTGTTCCACCAGAAATGTTTCTTCAAGTCTTGGTACATTTTAGTGCTTCCAGGATGAATAGTATACTTGGCTTTGTGAGCCTCTTCAAGAACATTCTTCTTGATATCAAGAGCAGTTAGAACACAAACTCTACCCCGAAAGGTAAGAATTCCATCACTGTTGAAAGAAAAATCTGGTTGCTTTCCTTCATTCATTCCACTAATAATTTTTTGCAATTCATAATCAGTTACCTGAGCTTATTTGATTTGTTGGAGTAAATTTGAAGTAGCCTTTATATTAGCAAGAATAACTCCATGTCTAGATTCACAAGGACTCCAATCACACAAGTCTTCTAACATCTTCCATTCATGAATCATCAAACAAGAAACATAAGTTTTTCTGCTCAGTGCATCAGCCACAACATTTGCTTTCCCTGGATGATAAAGGATAGTACAATCATGATCCTTCAATTTCTCCATCCATTTACGTTGCCTCATGTTGAGTTCTTTATGAGAAAACAAGTACTTCAAGCTTTTCTGATCTGTGAAGACTTCAAATTTAGCTCCATATAAGTAATGCCTCCATTTATGCAATGCAAAAATGATCGCAGCCAACTCTAAATCATGAGTAGGATAATTCTTTTCATAAGGAGATAATTTTCGAGAAGCATAAGCTATTACCTTTCCATCTTGCATTAGAACACAACCCAATCCTTTTTTAGAAGCATCGGTATAAACCATGAAATTCTCAGAACCACTAGGCAAAGCCAAGACTGGAGCTGTCGTTAAGTGCCTTTTCAATTCTTGAAAACTTGCTTCACATTTGTCACTCCACTCAAAAGAAATAGCTTTCTGAGTCAGATTAGTCAATGGAGTAGCAATCTTGGAGAATCTTTTAATGAATCTCCGATAATAACTAGCCAATCCCAAAAAACTACGGATCTTTGTCGCTGTAGTTGGCCTCTTCCAGTTTACAACTGCTTCAACTTTGGAAGGATATACTGCAATACCAGTAGCATACACAACATGTCCCAAGAATGAAACCTCTTCTAACCAGAAGGCACATTTGCTGAATTTTGCAAATAATTGTTTCTCACGAAGAACTTGAAATACCATTCTGAGATGTTGTTCATGCTCAGCCCATGATTAAGAATACACAAGGATATCATCAATGAATACCACCACGAAAAAATCAAGATATGGTTTGAAGATACGGTTCATCAAATCCATAAATACAGCTGGAGCATTTGTCAAACCGAATGGCATAAAAATAAACTCATAATGCCCATACCTGGTACGGAAAGCTGTCTTTGGTATATCTTCAGATCTGATTTTCAACTGACGATAACCACTTCTCAAGTCAAGCTTCGAGTACACTACTGAACCTTGAAGCTGATCAAACAAGTCATCAATATAAGGTAACGGATATTTGTTCTTTATGGTTACCTGATTAAGATCTCTGTAATCAATACATAATCGCAGAGTCCCATCTTTCTTTCTGACAAATAACACTGGTGCACCCCACGGTGATACACTAAGCCTGATAAAGCCCCTTTAAAGTAATTCCTCAAGTTGTGTTTTTAATTCTTTCAACTCAGCTGGAGCCATTCTATAAGGTGCTTTAGAGATCGGTGCTGTACCTGGTAATAACTCAATACAGAACTCAAGCTCTCGATCAGGTAGCATGCTATACTCAGAAGAGAACACATTTGAAAATTCAGACATAACAGGAATATCTTCCATCTTGGGAACAGATAAACTCTTGTCAAGCACACATGCGAGATACCCGGCACAACCACGAGATAAAAGTTCTCTAGCTTTTAAAGCAGAAATAACACGTATATCATACATAGGCCTATCACCTTCAAAGGAAAAATCAGGCAAACCAGGTATAGAAAAAGTTACTACTTTTCTATGACAATCAACAAATGCATGATGCACATAAAGCCAATCCATGCCAAGAATCACGTCGAAGTCCCTTATAGGTAACATGACTAGGTCAGCAAGAAGGGCATGATCACCCATAAGAACTTCACATTTCTTATAGACCTCAAAAGAAAACATGCAATCTCCCATAGGGGAAGATACTTCTAGCACATAAGGCATAGAATCAGGAAGAACTTGCAAATGCGACACAAAATGAGATGCCACATAAGAATGAGATGAGCCCGGATCTATCAGGACTCGCGCTCTCGTACTAGAAAGTAATATAGTACCTCCTATGACCGCAGAAGACTCAGCTACACCCTGCTGATCTAGAGCAAACACTCGACCCTAAACTTTAGGTCAACTCCCACTATCTCTCTTAGTACCTGAAGCCTGTTGACTCGTACCCCCAACTTGACTTCCTTTGCCTTTAGGACAATTCTTGATAAAGTGCCCTGTTTCCCCACAAGATAAACATTTCCCAAGCTTTAGCCAACACTTGTCTTCAGAATGGCCATCTTTCAAGCAATAGCCACACACTTTCCTGGAACCTTGGACTGTCATCTTAGAACCAGTTGATACACTACATTTGGTTTCAGAGGGTTATCTAAATCGACGATCTTGGCGGCTAGATTTACCACCCTTAGAACCAGATCCCTGTGCTTTCTATGAAACACGACCTGTCATGATTGTTCCCAACTTTACTTTGTGTTCTTCAATGTCATTTTTAATGCCATAAGCCCTCTCCACTGCTTGTTGATAACTAGTAAGCTATAGAGAAAGAAGCTGCTTCCTGTACTCAGTCTTCAACCCCTTCACAAACCTCTATGCCTTCTTTGTTTCATTTGGAACTAAGTGATCACAATACCTTGCCAATTCTATAAACTTGGTTGAGTATTGCCCCACTGTCAAGCTTCCCTGCTCCAGATTAAGAAATTCCATCTCTTTTCTGTCTTGGACCACTGCTGGAATGAACAGTGACTTGAATGCTTTGAGAAAATTCTCCCAAGTCTGTGGTCCCCTTCCAGTTCCCAGCTTTTATTCAGAACTTGCCACCAATGTTCAGCAGCTTTTTCAAGTTAAAAGGTTGCAAATGTTACCTTATCACCTCATGCACATCTCAAGGCTGTAACGATCTTTTCTATACTTTCAATCCACTCTTCTGCCTTCTTAGCATCAGGTTCCCCGTCAAAACTATGAGGTTTCAACTTTAAAAACTTTGTAAGTCGATTAGGATAATCCCTGTCCATATTATCAGCCATCTCTTCTTGAGGAGTTGCTGATCTCACCTGATTACTGCCACTAGTACCTTCAGAACTCATTGTACCTGTAGGTAAACGCTCGGTGTTAATAACACACCCAAGACTAACCCATACCTAGGCCATAGACCCTATCCAGACTTAGAGAAAACCAAGGTAGCTAAACAGGGTAGCTAAACCAGGGTAGCTCTGATACCAACTAACACGCCCTAAGTCCCGGGATTCCCTAATAGAACCTCGAACCTGGTGCGCGTAACTAACAAGAATCAAGAAACTAACAAGAAACAAGAATAATACCTGCTAGAATCAAACTGACATGATATATATACTCTAGAGTAAGGAGCTAAAATAGCTCACAACATGAGTTCTAGACAAGAAAATTAAAACCAAACTTGGTTACATACAGCGGAAGACATGCCTAGCACATAAGCTAGCATTACAAGATGTCTAGAGACAACAAGTACTATACAAGACTGTCTACCCCAAAATAAGGAGTTATACAACCCATACAAAATCGTCCTCACCAAAGTGTAAAAGGACACAAGCCACAAAAGAATAACAACATGCGTAGTAAGCTCCCAGCTATGTCGAGCCTCACTGCGCACTATCACTAGCCTTCCTTTGATCTAAGGAAAACAAATAAACAAGGAACGGGGTGAGATAAATCTCAATAAGCTATTAGATGCAACTACATGACATGTTATCATGCAATTCAAGTAGATAATCAAGTATCATCAAGTAACAAGTATATGAGAGGCTAAGCTAACTCATCAAGTAGCACATAGGGCTAAGCTATCACGTTAAAAAGGATATTGCTTCCTTCCTTATCCCTCCCAAGAATACCATTGTTGTCGTAGCTTGTATTGATGTTGACGAATCACGATCAATAACAAGAATCAAGAAACTTCTATGCAGTATATAATAAGAAGACCCGGTAACCAGCGTCATTCACGAGAACAAGATTCAAGACAAGATAGCAGTCACTCTATTAGGCTTATTGCTCAAACAAAGGAGGCTATTATGCCCTTCCCATGATCAGTAGTAAGGGGTCAAGCGCAGATACATAGATACCCGATTATCACATTGGCCCTAGCCTCATAATAAGTGTGAACCTATATACCCCCGAACAAGCAAGGGCCAGCTGGACTCACACAAGAATGCACAAGTAGATGTTTAATTGAACTACAAGAGTAGAACTAATCCAAAAGTAGTGGACTAGCTCATCAAGGAAAATGCTTCAAGTAATCAAGAAGTCACATTGTTATCAAGCAACTATATGCAATGTTTGTACATACATATCAAGAACATTTCTCATACACGTTAATGCTTGTTCATAGCACTTTCAAATTCCTTACCATACACATGTATTGGTGTCAAGTCATGTACAAGATTTTATCATCTTATATTCAAGTCTTAATCCAATTCTTTGGATGTTCAAGTCATTTATAAGAGTTAATTTTCTTATACTTCAAGTTCAAGCTAAGTAAATGAGTTATACATCTCATACTTACAAGTTCTTAATCCTATTCTTAGGATATGCAAACGCAAGACTTTGTTCTAGTGCCCCTAAGGTACACAAACATTGGGTTCAAGACACATATAACACATTAGTGCTTGTTCATAGCACTTTCATGACATATAAAAGAGTTTTCCTTTTATACTCAAGTTCTCTATTCAAATCATTGAATAATCATGTTCAAGACTTACTTCTGATGCCCTTATGGTACACATACACTTGCTAGGACATTTTATACTGAGGCTCTATGCCTTAACAAGGATTAAGTCCAGCTTAATCAAACTTTATTCAAGACTTTTGTTCATCAGGGCAGGTGTGCGGCCGCGCAAAAGCATATGGGCGGTCGCCCAAAACAAGACATTTCAAGAGTAAAATCTTTCAGATAGGATGGGCGGTCGCCTGGCCAAATATGGGCGGTCGCCCAAGGTACTAAAATTCGAAATTTTATTTCTTTCAAGCAATTTATTATATCACCGTCCCACAAGTAGGAGTATAAACTTACTAACACTCCCTAACATTCAAGAGTGCATTTTAACATGCTCAGAACACTTCTGTAGGGATACTTTCATTAATTTTACCATCCCACAAGTAATAGAATAATTTTCTTTTTTTCTATTTAAATATTTCACCGTCCCAAAAGTATAAGTAAAATTTACTAACAATCAAGAAGGATATTTTAACATACCAAAACACTTATTTCAAGTGTATTTCATTCTATTTACAAAGTCTTTCCATACTCCCTTTGTCCCAAATTTACAAGTATCACAAAAATCACCCTAAACACAAAATTAACAATCACAAGTATCAGGAATAACATATATGCATGTTATTACAAGCAAGGGGGAGCTAATAACTTACCTACTCCGAAATCAAAGTCAACCAAACTTATTTCTGTTCGGCAGGAAACGTTCTATTCAACACCACGAATATTTATCCGGGATCGGAATCATGAACAGAGGGATAATTAAACTCGAAGAGTCGAGAATAGGGTAAACCCTAAACCTAGCTTTCTGAGACAGAGGAAGAACGTAAACAATTTGGGGAAAAATGCTTTCTCAGAGAAGGCAAACAACAAGATATACTTAACAAGTTTCAAGAAATGACACATAGGCCCCTCAAGTTTCACTTTTAACAAAAAGGCCCCTAAAGTCATATTTTCACAAATTACCCAAAAGCCAAACTAGACATTTAACCACCTTAATATTCTAAAGCAGTTAAGAAATTAACCCAAGTAAAACTAGCACATAATATGTAAGTTCAAGAATTTAACAAGCAAGTCAAATATTTAACAAGAATAAGGATGGGCGTTACATAAAAGAACCACCACTTGTCGTTCTATAACCGTCTGAATGTGGTCTAGGGTATGTGTCACCACTCAAGGGAATCCCTAAGGAAGAAAGGGATTGGACTTCATACATAGTGCCGATCGCGCCACCCTATCGAAGGACTCTAAACGACGGGTACTTTGTACGCGAGGGGGAAAACTTGACATACTTCATGTTCCCTAAACCATGGATTGACCATAGGGGGAAGCGCCAACCGGGATTTGAAATTTTCAGTGATTGTGATCCATACTCACTTGATATAGAACCGATGCAGTTCTCGTGGCTACCTCGAGAATTAGGGGGTACCAAGGCGGAAGCGTTCAGTAAATGGGACTTTGTGTTGGGAGAAGACCTACTGCGCCAATTTCTCAACCTTTGCAAGCTAGAGGACACTCAGATCAATGCAATAGACAAGGGGGATGCTCCAAACCAAGACTACACCGAGCTCATCAAGAAGTGTGATGAGCCTATCAAGAACTGGTACACAACTTGGGGGACCCATAGCAAGTGAAGACTTCCTGATCAAAGAATTAGGGTGTACTCCCCATCCCCATAGGGAAAGAAAATTTGTAACTCTCACCTTAGAGTCAGATACCACTACCGATGAGCCCACCCAAGAGGACTTGGATGCCATCGCGGAACATGTATTCCCCTACTTTCTTAATGAAAACATAGATCTTTCCGAGTATCCTGAGATTGCTAGTGTCATAAATGATGAATTAACTAATAACTCTAACGAATTAGATAATAATGAGTCCTATTGATGCCAAAGAAATGCAAATAGTTAATTTGGGGACGGACGATGATCCGAAAGAGACCAAGATTGGCAGTTTATTCAAGGGGGAAGAACGACAAGCCCTCATAGCGCTTCTCCGAGAATTCGTAGACGTGTTCGCTTGGTCCTACAAAGATATGCCGGGGCTATCTAATTCGATTGTTGCGCATAAGATACCGCTGCTTCCCGATTCGAATCCAGTCAAGCAGAAACTCCGCAGAATCAAACCAGAATGGTCGATACAGGTCAAGCAAGAGATAGAGAAGCTCCTAAGTGTCGGGTTCATCAAAGTGATAGAGTATCCAACCTGGTTGGCTAATACTGTGCAGGTTTCCAAAGAAAATGGAAAGGTACGTGTCTGTGTAGATTTCCGCGACCTCAACAGAGCATCTCCGAAAGATGATTTTCCCCTCCCTAACATAGACATGCTCGTTGACAATACCGCAAAATATGAAGTCCGTTCATTCGTAGACGGGTTCGCAGGGTACAACCAGATCCTCATGGCAGAGGAAGACCAACACAAGACAGCGTTTACCATACCTTGGGGGACGTTCTGTTATACAGTCATGCCATTTGGACTCAAAAATGCCGGAGCCACGTACCAGAGAGCTGTAACTGCGCTGTTCCACGACATGATACATAAAGAGATGGAAGTGTACGTCGATGATATGATCATACACTCTAAAGGCTCTGATGGGCAGCACTTCATCGACCTCAGAAAGTTCTTCGAACGACTGAAACACCACAAGATGAGGCTTAATCCAGCAAAGTGCACATTTGGGGTAGTGAAACGAAAAGTCCTTGGGTACATGGTCACCGAACGTGGTATAGAAGCAGACCCTGCTAAAATCAAAGCCATCATTGACATGCCTCCACCTAAGACGCAAAAAGAAGTCAAGGGATTCATGGGTCGCCTTCAGTACATTAGTCGTTTCATTAATCAGCTCACGACAATGTGCAAGACCATTTTCAAACTCCTTAAGAAGAATGCATCCCTAGAATGGACCGAAGAGTGCCAAGAAGCCTTCAAAAAAGTCAAAGAATACTTGGTAAATCCGCCAGTATTGGTCCCACCATATAAAGAGAAACCATTGACCTTGTACCTCACAGTCAATGATACCGCATTAGGGGCTATGCTAACACAAGAGCAACCCGATTCGAAGAAAAAGAATGCCATATACTTTGTCAGCCATCGTTTTCAAGTGGCTGAACTGAACTACTCTACATTAGAAAAGTCATGTGACGCACTGGTATGGATGGCTGAGAGACTAAAGCCATACATGGAAGTGTTTCCTGTACAACTAATTGCCCGAATGGACCCAATAAAATACATCTTTGAGAAATCACATGTCTCCTCTAGAATAGCTAAGTGGTACTTGATGCTCGCAGGGTATGATATCACTTACATCATATAGAAATCCATAAGAGGAAGAGTCTTTGCTGATCATCTAGCCGAATTTCCATGTGATGAAGCGAAAGGGGAAGACCCGCGATTTCCTAATAAGGACATCATGGAAATAGAAGAAAATAAGTGGCAATTATTTTTTGATGGCGCAGTCAATAAACGGGGATATGGCATTGTCATGTTACTAGTAGATCCCTCAGATTTCTACACTCTACTCGCAATCCGCCTTGACTTTGAGGCCACTAACAATATTGCCGAGTACGAATCTTTCATAGCTGGGCTTGAAGCAGCCTTAGAAAGAAATGTGACCAAACTAGAGGTCTACGGAGATTCACAACTTATAATCTATCAGTCACTCAAGAAGTGGAAGGTACAAGATCCTACACTCCACAAATATAACGACCATCTCCAAGACTTGGTCAAACAATTCAAAGAGGTCACTTTCTACTATCTTCCTAAAGATAAGAAACGCTTAGCAGATTGCTAGCATCACTTATAGAAATTCCCGAATGGACTGAGGTTAAAACCTTCAAAGTCGTGAGACGAACGACTCCTGCCTACCACTCAATCATAGACTTGCATGACCGCAAATAGGTGTATGACTCTGTTTCCGTAAATGCCTTAGACGATAAGCCTTGGTATTATGATGTATGGCGTTTCCTCCTAGACGGAACATTCCCATCAGACACATCACCTAAAGCAAAGATAGCTCTCAAACGGTTTGCTGCCCAATTTGTTATTATAGGTGATCGCCTCTACAAGAAACATCACAAGCAGTGTCTACTCTGTGCTGATGAGCACGAAGCCATAGAAATCATGGACCAAGTTCATTAAGGAGTCTGTGGAACCCACATGAATGGAAATATGCTAGCGAAGAAAGTCATCCGGCTAGGATACTATTGGGCTACAATGGAAGCCGACTGCACCGAGATGGTTAAGAAATTCCACAAGTGTTAGATACATGCTAATTTACAACACGCACCACGGTCCGTGTTATACCCCATGACATTCCCTTGGCCATTTTCCACGTGGGGAATAGACGTCATTGGAAAAGTCTCACCAACAGGTCATAATGGACACTCATTCGTATTGGTCGCCGTTGATTACTTCACCAAGTAGATCGAGGCTCAATCCTACAAAGTCTTAAATGCCAAAAAGGTGGCTGAATTCATTAAGACCAACATCATATGCTGGTATGGGGTACCTCATGAGATGATATCTGACAATGGCACGGACTTTGAGAAGGAATGTGACCAACTACTCGCAGAGTACAAGATAGAGAGACAGCAGTCGTCACTATACCGACCACAGACCAATGGAGAAGTCGAAGCTGCTAACAAAACCGTAGAAACCATCATTAGAAAAATGGCTAAGACTGGCAGAGACTGGCTCGAGAAGCTACCTTTCGAACTCTGCGGCTATCGTACTTCAATCCGTACTGCCACCGATGAAACTCCATACGCCCTAGCCTATGGGATGGAGGCAATATTACCAATCGAATTAGAAGTGCCGTTACTAAGGGTTCTCCTAGAAAACCAAGTAAATGAAGTCGCATGGTTGAACAGCCGTTACGAATAACTAGCCCTACTAGATGAACGACGACTTCGAGCCGCCGAGCATATCCAAGCGTATCAACGGAGAATGGACCGAGCATTCAATAAGAAAGTCAAATCCAGAAACATCAAAGAAGGGGACCTTGTCCTACGCGAACATCGTCCTGGACCATTCAATCCTATGGGGAAATGGGGACCAAGATGGATATGCCCTAACATAGTAAAAAAGATCTTCTCCGGAGGAGCGGTACAACTCACAGACCTAGATGGAGATCAACTGCCAAAGTCCATCAACATGGACAAGCTGAAGAAGTACTATTCATAGCTCCGTCCCCTATTTAAAAAAAAATACACGAGAAAAGAAACCCGCTAGATTGAAAACCTGAAAGGGCGGCCCAGGCAAAAATCAGGGTGTGCATAAAAAAAATAATAAAAAAATAGGGGACAGTCTCATACGAGACACCTATGTCTCGTACGAGACATGTCAATCAGCAGACATATTTTCTCTTTCTTGAACAAGAACTACGATGACCTGAGCTCCTTATTTAATTGATGTAAAAGGAGAACGTAGGCAGCCTTTTGGTCCGGTCTATTCAATAAATAAAATTAAAATCTTGTTTTCTTATTAACTGAATGCATTTCAAGAAAGAAATAAGAAAATTTCTAACATGAATACCAACTTGCAAAAAAAAAAAAAAATACTAAAAATCTAAACATTGGTCTATCTATAGCAATCTCTCGATACTCCTAAGGATCTATTTCTTCCTTGACTTAGTAGGGGCTTGACCACGGTCCACCTTGTCATTCCTTTTCCTCTTATGCAAAGGTATCTCGTAATCGGGAGGAACATCAAGTCTGCTGAACACTGAGGGAGTCAACCTTGTGAACACGTGAGGCCTGTCAAGAGCTTGAAATTTACCGGGAAGTCCATTCGCCCTCTTCTTGTAAAAGTCACTATCCAAAAAGTCTTGAGTGGCATCTACACTGATATTATAAGGATCCTCCTTAGCTTCCTTCTTCCTCAAATTCAAGCTAGGCTCGAATTGGTCCCCCAACAGAGAACGGCAGATCTCATCAATACCCTCGGCATTAGGACGGAGTTCTTTGAGGAACCAATCCAAATATTTATCTGATAAATAAATGCTCCCTCCATCATGACGAAGATTGGTCCAATAGTCCATAGTGGTTCCTTTCCCCCAAGCACGAGCCAAGCTCGTAGAGAACTCTGAGTCCATAAAAGAAATATCCTGAGACTGTCCCCCTAACACAAAAGTGTCATGTTTTTTACCGAACTGTCGAATCACCCTTCGAGCAAAGTAAAAAGAGGAATCTCTCTAACCTGGAAGGATGACCCTGTCGTATCCAAGGGTATTAGCTACAAACCTCCTCACCTTCCAAAAGGGTGGGCACCAAGCAATAGCACCGGTCTCCGCTTTCGCAAAAAGATGGGCCCACTCCTCAATGCTGAGACACTTCACCAACAATCTCTGCCTATGGAAAGTATAAGGAGAATACTCGGTCGGGGAGTCCAACAGTTTAAAATGTTCTCTAAGCCAAATGGTCAACAACATGGGACTTCCCCGGGTAATAGAGCTGGTTCGGTGTAACTCATCAAGGCCATGAAGGGTATCCCCCAAGATAAGAGGGACTACGTTGAAAGCCCATCCTCTAGCTTGCAAAACAATGTCCACGAGCTCCGTATCCGCCATACCACACTTGCTCATAAAAAGCACGCTTCGAAATAAGCACAATGCCAAGAGGCAATATTGGGAATCCAAACTGTGAGTACGTGTCACGCGACCTCTAAATCTCCTAGGCAAAGCATGGAGATCAACATGACGGTTATGAATGTAACTCTGCGCCTCGGGGGGGCCTATGCTCAATAAATCCCTAAAACATTCTTCAGGTGCTTTGTCATACCTAGGCCCGCAATCACCCCGGTCAATGGCATAACCAAGATAGCCGCCATCTCCTCTACAGTAGGAAACATCTCATTAAGCAAAAAATAGAAGAGATGAGTCGAAGGATCCCAAAATCATGCAACTCCCTTTAAAAGGTCCCAATCCGGTTTTAGGTTCTTAAAGGTGAAAAGAATCTTAAAACCGAACATCTCTACGAATCTTC
Source organism: Campanula takesimana (assembly GCA_026119855.1). Taxonomy (NCBI): domain Eukaryota; kingdom Viridiplantae; phylum Streptophyta; class Magnoliopsida; order Asterales; family Campanulaceae; genus Campanula; species Campanula takesimana. The sequence continues at coordinate 541,356 of JAOWBW010000579.1, forward strand.
CTTGACGAGCCTTGTCAAATGAATGAAAGAATGTTGCTAAGTCACCCTTGTAGCGTTCCACCAATTCCGCTTCTAGGGAAAACTCATCAACAATTATTGATGAAGGGACGGACTTGCTTGGGGCCATTGGGAGCAAAGGGTTGAGAATTCTACTCCAAAAGAAAAGTTCCCAGAACTGATTTAAGGCTGCATGGTATTCTAGGATGGACTAGAGGTTTTTATATACAAGTTCGGACACCAAATCCTCGAGGAAAAAGGAGAAAAAGCCGCAGACTCATAGGATGACTCGTACGAGACATCAATGTCTCGTACGAGGCATCTGCCCAGAATAGACACTAAAAATTCTGCTCAAATCTCAGGTTGCCCAATGAGTCAAAACATGCCTCAAACACCTTAGAAACTCACCCCAGACAGTTCCTACATCACATACAAATGACCCAACACGAATCCATCTCATAAAAAAAACCCTCAGTTGACCAACCAGACATGAATCAAATTCATTATACAGTCAGAAATAAATACTAAAATTAACAAAAGTATTATGTGTTAGAGTTAGGAATTAACTGTTGCATAGGTACAAACCAAAGCGAAAGAAAAATTGTCTTCGCCTACCCCGAGGCAATAAATACATCATCAACGAAAGAGGGAATGGGAGATCATATCTACTAAGGCATCGAAAGGAAGGAGACGTCGCCACTGCCACGTGATCACTCGTCGGTCCGAGGTTTCTTCCCGCAAGAATCCGACTCTGCTGTCTGGCGAGCCAATCGGCCTAAGAGATCCACTGTCTCTCTCTTCACCCTCTTGGCATAAGCCATAAACTGGGCAAACCGTCCTGCGACCTCCCTATACTCAGCAATGGGCACCTGTTGAGAAGAAACAAATAGAGATGTCAAAATCTTCAGATAAATGATAAACAGAGCAATGAAATGGTGGAATGACGGAAATGGCAAAAGAAGAGTCATAAATCATACCATGGTCGCATCGGCAGGAGGTACGAGTCCCTCAGGCATATCGTACTGCGTGGGAAGATCCTCGATGCTCTCTATCCCCTCAGCCATGCTGTAGGAAAATGAAGCTGGTCCGAGATGCGGACAAAAAGGGACATGGACAACCCCCTAGGCCTGAGCCTAGTCTCCCTCTATAATCAGTCGGGGCATGAGACGAGTCAGAAAATCAGCATAATCAGCCTCGAGATGTATGTGGTCGAAGGCAACCTGGCCGATAATGAGGTCATCTCTCTCCTCACCCTCGATGGCATAAGAATCAAGCATATGAGCCGGTGGATCCAATGGGACAATAAGATCCAGCCTGCCACCATCGTGCTAGCGAGAGACTCTCTATCCCAAATAGAAGCATCCCCCACCAAGGCCGATCATCAGTAACCTCAGGCCTGACTGCCAGAAATCATGATCAATCCCTAAAGTCCTCCATGGAAAGAGAGCAGTAGCAACCTCGGGAACGTCTACCCACTCATCAAAGGTATCGCCGCATGTGCTCCACTGACAAATCAGCTCCCTCAGCATGCTCACTGCTGGTATCTCGGTTGCCCCGGTGCCACCTCAAAGTGTCCGGAAACATGATGGTGTTATCACGGAGATCAAAGTTAAAGAGACCAAACATGGCGTATCCCCAAGCCTGCAAATGGGAGAAATATGGAAAATGTCAACATACAATGGCTGAAATGAAAAAAAAGGGCTACTGAAACAAAGTAAACTGGGGCTAAAATAGAAAAGAAGAATGCGAAAAATGGACGTCATACCTCCCAAGCATGGCTATAACCACCCAAGTCAGCGTTCGCCCGATCCCGCGAACTCTCATCCATGGCCACATAGCAGTGGGCCAAGCTAGCTAACCCCCAGCTAGCATCAGTCACATGCTGTAAATCCTTCAAGCAGCTCAACAGAGTGAACAAGGCAGTCGACGCGTGATTAGCAAATAGCGTCTCAGAGAAAGCCCACCACAGAAAGCCGAGGACAGCTACAATGCGAGTATTAGGATGCCCCATCTGACCCGCATTGGCGGTGACATAAGCATCCATTTTATCTCTCAAATCTTTCAAAGGGACCCCCTTACCCGAGGTGCGCACAGTGAAGCCTAGAAAATGCCTCATATCGTCACTACCAGGAAGGAACTCAGTATCCACCTCAAGCGGCTCACCGGCGATAGAGAGCCCGGTAATAGCATGAAAATCAGTGGGAGTCATGGTGACCTCTCCCCACCTCATATGCATGGTGTGGGTACTATCCCACCACCGCTCCCTGATAACTTGGAGCACATGAGCATTCCGCCGCTCGCCCACCAAGCCGTCAAAGAAAGGTTTAAGCCCGAGGTTCTCGATCTCTTCCTTAATTTCACAATTGAGAGTTGCCCACCTCTCAGCAACGACTCGCACACTACCTCTACAATTGTTGATGATCTTGAATGGCTGCAAAGACATAGACAAAAGAGATGAATGTAAAAAAAAAATTGGAAAAATCCTCATTTAAGCAATTTACTCGAAAAATCGCAAAATTACCTAGAACGACAGTTAAAATAGTGTACTACTATACTGCAATGATTTTCAACATCAACAAGGGTGAAATCCCATCAAAAGATCAGCCATGCATGATAAACCCTAGCAGCGATAATTCTAGGCAAAAATTGACAAAAGTTAAAATGCGAAGGCACCAAATTGAGACATGCAACAACGAAATTGACATGGAAACTCAGTCAATGGAAGAGATCCTTACCCGCCTTGTCCGAACGGCGTGAGAAATATGATCCTCGGGGAATGGGCATAACTCATCCGTCGCCCATACTTTACCCTTTATATGCCTACCAAAGAGGTGTCCCTTATGCGAACGATGTGCACCAGCCATTTAAAAGGGTTAAGAATCACTAAAACTTGGTGAAGACGAAGATTTTTGGGAAAGAAAATCGCCTAGGATTGAGAACTCTTGAAATGAAATAAGAAAAGTGATTTGAAAATCCACTTTCAGTGCCTGATATGCGCCTGTTCTGCACAAAATCAGGGATGACTCGTACGAGGCATATATCCCTCGTACGAGGTATCAGAAAAATCTCAGAAAACCCTGTTTTCTTGGAAAATTCCAGAAAAGCCCTGCTTTTAACAGAAAGGTCAGAAAAAACCCCGCTTTTGACTGAGAAGTCGAATCTGAACCCGGTTTAAGATGGAACATTGAGTCATCAACAAAAAGAATATTTTCAGAATTGGAACAAATAAAGTTGTTTCTCAGTACGAATCTATTCTCACCGCACATCCAAGATCATGGGTGAGCAATAAAATCTGCATCAGTAAACTCTAAATTCCATGTCTGTCATCGAGACGTATGTTAATGGCACAGGATTTTCAAAGCCGGGAATCCCACGATTAATAACACAGGATCCCACCATTTAGAGTCCCATAATTGCCATCGAGACTTATGTTAATGGCATAGGATTCATTTTTTCAACGGAAAGAAAGTCGCGTTGAAAGGAGAAGTTAGGTCCGAGTAATTGGCATCTCCAAATTTCACTGGTCCCATAATTGTTATCAAGGCGTATGCTAATAACATAGGATTCACACCCCTCAGATTCCCATCATTGTCATCAAGGCGTATGCTAATGACATACGATTCACTCACCTCGGAGTCCCATCATTGTCATCAAGGTGTAAGCTAATGACATAGGATTCCCACCAGAGCTGAAGGCGGTTCGTCATCAACAACAAGGCATATTCAGAACTGGAGTCAAAGAGATTGATTCCTTAGTATGGATTGCAATTGGAGATGGGTCGTCATCAACAAAAGGAGTACATTTATAATTGGGTCAAGGACATTGATTCCTCAGTATGGGTTACTCTCTAAACTCTAAACTTTACTTACTACAATATTGTTTTCGAAAAATGGTTTTCAAAATACCTCAAGCCTCCGTTTTTGCGTGTTTTGGAGTCGAACTACGTTTGGTCTGATTTCCTTCCGAGGAATACGTAGGCAGCTTTCTAGCACGACCATACCCAAAGTTCTAAATGGTGTCTTTTCTATCGACGACGTTACTTCATTCATAAGTATCGTCGCCGAGGGTCTCTGTAGACACCCCATTTTGAACGTTCTTTCATAATCACACTACTTCTGTGTCTCTCCTTTGATTTTGGTTGAAACTCGTTAAGTTGGACATGTTTCGTTAAGTTTCTAACTGACTCCATTAGTCAGGGACCAAAGCAAACATCAAAACTACTGCAGAAGGGCATAAATGTGATTCCAGCACAAAGATGCCTCGTACAAGACATTGATGTCTCGTATGAGACATCCCCCTTTGACAGTCGAGTTCAGCAGTTTCCTTGTTGATCACAACCTCGTTTCTTGGCAAAGACTCCTTAATTCGGGAAAATTGGAAAGGATGATCAGAGAGTCCAAATAAACCTCCTTGGAAATAAAGTCATTGATTCCCATCCAAATTAAACCCTTTGGCTTAACCCTAAAGTCATAAACCCCTATAAATATAGAGGTTCTTGAACCAAAAAAAAAAAGGATGATCAATTGAAGAAGGCTCTCATAATCAACCTCCTTCTCCTACCCATGAAATTTAGAAGATCATAACTCAAGTCGAGTCAAGTTTCTTGGATCATTAAGGTCTTTAGTCAAGGCCATCCATAGAATTCTCGAAGAACGCTTAGGTAAAACTCTTTGTTTTCTATCTTCTCATCTTCTTCTTTGCTTTGAAGTAGTGTGATTCCATTAAAGGATCAGCCTAAAGCCTCTCCAATTCATGGAGATGGTCTCGAAGCATATGATTCGACATTCCAAATAAATAAGAAATTATTTATTTGGTTCCTTTTGTGCATGTTTTGCATGATTTTGAGGCAACGATGATGATTTCTTAGCAAGACCAATCCTAGATTGGGTGAATTGGGTGCTCCTTGACCTTCTCAATTCATAACTTAACCCCTGAATCTAGATCTTATGGTCTGTGTTCCGTTAAACATGGTGGCGACTCACAACAAATGAGCAACATTCAAACCCTTACAATCCGAACCGAGCGGTCCAGGCACCGCGGGAGGGGCACGCGCTCACACAATCCTTCTCGGTCCAACGAGGATATAGCCAACATGGTCAAAGAACTGGAAAGGCGAATTGATGCACTCGCCGAGAATGCCCGACGCAAGGATGATTTGTGGCAAGCTAGTCTCAAGCATGAGAGAATGGCCCATAAGAAAGAACTTGCTAAGCTCGAGAACCAGTTGGAGGAGCTCACAAATGAAGGAAAAATGGTCCAAATCATTGATAACAGTTTGGTCAATACTCTCATGGCATACATTGACCAACGTTTTAGTGGGCTAAATTTGAACAAAGGCCCAAGCTCCGATCTCCATCAAGCTTCTCTTCTCATGGACACTATGGTGGCCCTTCCCGAAGATGCCTGATATTGGCAATTTCAAGGGGAACTCTTGTCCCGATGCTCACATTGACTCCTACATTTGGGCCATGCTATCGAAGAAAGTGTCTCCTCAAATAATGGCACAATGCTTCCCACTTACTCTTGATGGGGTCGCAAAAGATTGGTATATGGGTCTCCCGGTTTCCATCCGCCTCAATTGGGATGATGCCATGCTTGCCTTTAAGTCAAAATATGAAGGAAGTTACATGCACCGTCCCACGAATAAAGAATTGGAAAACACCATGCAAGAGGGCAATGAATCATTTGGGGACTTTTCTCGCCGCTGGAATGACAAGTTAGCCGAGATTGTGGATAGGCCCTCAATGAAGCAACAAATGGAAATCTTCTTGAAGTGCTTGAATATGGACTACCGAGCTCATCTTAGTAGGGCCTTTTATCTGGATTTTGCAAGCATGTATGATGTGGGAATTTGAGTTGACAATTTTCTCCGAGAAATGGTCGAGTCCTCATATGAGACAAGCTTCGACAACGAAAGGTTACCGAGCAATCCGAGCAACGATATGGAAGACTGTAGTGACATGGAAGACGATAACGACAAGGACGATGACAACAATCCCCGTTTCTCTTTCTCTACCTAAAAATAGGATTAAAAAATAGTCAAACTGTCCTCTTACGTGTGAATTAAGTTTTCTTCCTTCTCATTAATGTTAAAGTTTGATTCGGTCTTATCAAATAAAAGTCGTTCTTGTCCTCATACACTCTTCCAAGTTGTTCAATTTAATTCTTGTCAAAATGATGAAAAGATGTCTAAACGAGTTTTGGAATGAAGGCCATCACTTGAATGTCTAGGGGCTAAACATCGTGACAAAGGCGACAACATCAACGACAAATCCAAGACATCAAGCAAGGTGGAACTACAACCATGGAGAAAGATCAAGCAATGTTTCAAAGGGGGATTTAAAAAAAAATAAAGGGCTCGCTAGGTTGACTCTTCAAAACAACCTAGGCAAAAGTTAGAGCATAAAAAAAATAAAAAAAATCCCTCATTCAAAGAAGTCACATCAAGATCATCATCATCCACCAACGAAGGACGAAGCAACCATCACGAAGAATGGAGTATTCATAAGAACTACGGTGACCTGAGCCTCTACACTGGAGGAACGTAGGCAACCTTCGGGTCCGGTCCCATGCAAGAAAGAAGATATGTTTAGCCCTAGTGCATTATGGTGATTGGCCTTCATCTCAAACTTGTCAAGACATCTTTGTACGAGTCATTTGCCAATGAATTAATCACCTCAAGATTGAACAACTTTCCTAGATTTGAAATCATTTCACATTCCTTGTCGAGTCTAGGGGCTTCTTATCTTTCAGCGATGCTCCCAGTTTCTTGCAATCAAATTGTGGCTTTCCTTCTCTTCTCTTTTAATGACTTACTTGCCTTCGTGAGTCATTCAAAAATATATAAATACATGAAGTCAATACTAGGGACCACTTCCCTAGTCAAGTCAATGTCACTCATCATTAGTGACAAAAGGTCTCCACCGCAAAATCACATGTCTCTAATCCTCAGCTAGAGTCAATGCACACTTCCTCATTAATTTAGTAAAAAAAAATGAAGACGCAAAAGAGATGCCCGCTAGATTGAAAACCCGAAAGGGCAGTCTAGGAAAAAATAAGGGTGCGTCATAAAAAAAATGAGAGAGAGAGAGAGAGAGAAAAGGGAAAGAGAAATGGAGATTCTCGGCCTCTAAAGAAGACAAGTTCTACATTGGATCTCCTCAGCAAGTCAATTCCCCACCAAGTCAACTTCGTAATTGCAAAGGGCTCGATAAGATATGGCACAATCAAAGGTCGTTTTGGGTTATTGGCATAAGAGAGATTGTTCTCGCAATGTGCATTTTTGGGCTCATGTGAAAGAAGGCCCGTCTGAGAACGAGCCCATCATTGAGGGGTATAAGGTTGCACAAATGGTCCCCAGTAAGTTAATTGGTTTGGGCAGCAAATGGCAACAACGTGTGACTCAGTTTTCAAGCTTCTCCAAGCATGTGCCCCTACAGTATGTCAAAAGGATTCCCAAAAATGGAGTAGCTCTTGCCATGTCCTCTTATGTTTGTTCCCTCACACGAGGACGAGTCTCTTTTTTTGCTCGATAATGATGACGCCCTAGGGGCTATATGGCTCAAGAACGAGAGCTTCTTTTTCTTCATTTGTCAGTTAATGAGACCTAGGGGCTACGCTCAGCAAAGATGTGTGAGACTATCCTCAAAGTCTCTCAAGAGGAATGTCGAAAAGCCTTCATGCCATGTGTTCTTGTGCCTGTTCCACCCAATCAAGGATAGGCCTATCTTGCTCCACTTACAATCAATGGTGGCACCCTAGGGGCTACAATCAAGTTTGAAAGGCTCCCTCAGCAAGAATCAATTCACTTCACCTCCCAACAATTGCCCTAGCAAAGTCATATGCAACATTGGAAGCTTCCTCAATTAGTTTGGCACCGAAGGTCTCCAGGGGCTTCGCAATCTACAATCTTTTAGACTACGGCGTTACAGTAATCCAAACAAAGGAAATATTGGGGCTTTGTAATTGACAATCTTTTTGGGGGATGATACCCGAGCAATTCAATATGGGTAATAATCTTCATGGAACCAAGCATGCTTTCAAGGGTCTCTTGGTACTTCACGTCTAAGGTCTTCTGGTTTGAAAGGAGGGACCCGATGTTATGAATGAATTTGATGATTCTTATTTTGTGACTTACGAGGAGGTTATGAAGAAAGTCTTAGAGAAAAGGAAAATGATTCAATATGCTAAACTATATCAAAACAAGGTTATAGCGGGAAATGCCATGGCCAATCCCAATGTTTCTGCAATTCAGCACCCCCTTCTCTGAGATCAAAAGCACAAGTTGCATCCGCACGAGTTGCATCCGAAGATCTGTTATTAGTTCAACACAAGAAGACTCAAGCAAACATACCCATTTGGGACCTTATCACGCCAAGACCTTATCATCCAAGACATTTTCCGAAGACCTTGCTACAGTTAGACCTTCCGTCGTTCGGGTACCGACCACAATGAGGCCACTCATCTCCTCAGTAAGAGTAAGAAGGAGATATCTATCAAGGATCCTACCCGACGGTGCATTCGCTCTCAATACCAAGCCGATTCCAAGATAAATTGGGGCTTTACATCGACAGGTCTTCACAACCCACCATCTCAAAAGCCCGCAAACAACAAGTACATGTCTCTTGGGCTTGCTCACGTCAACAAAAGGTGATTTATTTGAAGGGGCTTTACAATCAGCAACCCCTTGGTATCTCGGCATCAAAATTCTATTGGAGCCCCACAATCGGCAAATCTCTTGGGGATAGACATCATATTTCGTTGGGCACAACAGCGACGACAACATAATTCAAGCGAGGCAATCTGGACTTCGACCGAACATGACTTGATCTTGGGTTGGCTTTACAAACACACAATGGTTAAAATGGTTCACCCACGAACTAAAAAAAATGACAAAAATATTTTTCTTTTTCTTTTTCTTGTCTCCTTACTTGCATAAAAGTATTTGCTCTAAGCTTCCTCCCCAGCGTTCTCCATCTTCCTTGAACTACGCTAGTCTAATTCCTTCAAGGGATATGTAGGCAGCCTTTTGGCATGACCAACCCATCATTAAGAGTGATCATGCCTCTATCAAAGAAAAAGCAACTCATTAACATCCAAAGCATGGACATTCTTCATCAAAGCCACAACATCAGAAATCCATCCCGAATCAAGTGGCCATGGTAAGTGAAGGTATGAACACCATTCACACTTTCTGCGAATCACATCACACACAAAAGCAATTTCTCCATTCTCAAAAAATCTCTATCTCAAGCAATATCTACTTTCCAAATCACATCACACCACAATCACAATTTTTTCTCATAATTTCTATTTCACATCTCACACAAGCACATATATCCGCAAAGCATACACATAACAGGTACAAGCACACATAAAACGGATTCATAAATGGATTCGTCAAGTGGGTTCACAAACGGACTCATCCAATGGATTCACAAATGGATTCATCAAACGGATTCACAAAGGGATTCGTCAAGCGGGTTCACAAATGGACTCATCCAATGGATTCACAAATGGATTCATCAAACAGATTCACAAAAGGATTCGTCAAGCGGGTTCACAAACGGACTCATCCAATGGATTCACAAACGGATTCATCAAGCGGATTCACAAACGGATTCGTCAAGCGGGTTCACAAATGGACTCATTCAATGGATTCACAAACAGATTCATCAAACGGATTCGCAAACGAATTCATCCAATGGATTCACAAACGGATTCAGCCAACGGATTCGACCAATGGATTCACAAACAGATTCAGTAAAGGGTTCACAAACGAAGCCATCGGATTCACAAACAGATTCGACCAATGGATTCACAAATGGATTCAGCAAAGGGTTCACAAACTGACTCAACCATCGGATTCACAAACGGATTCGACCAATGGATTCACAAACGGATTTAGTAAAAGGTTCATAAATGGACTCGGTCATCGGATTCACAAACGGATTTCCGACCAATGGATTCACAAACGGATTCAGCAATGGGTTCACAAACGGACTCAGCCATAGAATGTGTTGGCTTGTGATCGGCTAAAGAGAGGCTTAAAGGTCACCCTCGGCATGTAGTCGTGAACTACGCTATGTTGGATATTATGCCCTAGGCCCTTGAGAAAGGCTTATGCGTTACATCATAGCTTCATTGTTATAGAGATAACAAACCCGATTATTATATCTTTTGCATGTTTATTATAATAATCATTGTCCCTAGCACTTATGAAGGGCTAGCATAAGTTTAATGGATAATCATATGATGATTATAGTGCATAGGATGCGGATTAAACTTCTGGGTACATGTTGGAGAACATGTAATGGATAGACCCGTTATGAGATTTATGTCATGGTCAAATGTCATAATTAAATCTCATAGTAGTCATACCATTTGAATCCTTATACCTGAGATTATCATGGTCTTCTACATGATGAACATTATGTTTGACGTACTCAAACGCTACCCTTAACTGGTTGGTTATAAAGGCTACGATTGGCATAATCGGATTCTTGTAGGGAAGAATGACAAGTCAAGATGGGATTTGTCCCTCTCTCAAGAGAGATATCTGCTTAGCCACTCGATGATTGAGATTGATGATAGTGTATGGCCATACCCAAATGAATTGATGTGTTCAATGTCATTTGCTCATATCAATCTAATCGGGATTGAGAAAACATTGGACAAAGTTGACGTGGACCATGACTTATGTCCGGTATAATATCGCATGACAAAGGGATTGTGATATGTTCTATAAGGTAACTTTAGACTTTCAAAGTTATACTGATTGGGTAGTCATAGTGGCTTGCTAGAGTCCGCTTATGACTTACGGGTTCTGACTCGTTCGGACTCGTTGCCAACATAGTATAATCCTATTGAGTCACACACAATAGAACGGATTGGAAAAAGGCGAAAAAGATGGAATTTTTGGACAGACATCCGTACGGCACAAAGTATGGCGTACGGATCTGCATGAGCCGTACGACTGATATTCCCATACCAGTCCAGTTTGTTCAGTTTTCTTGACTGTCAAGGAATCCCGATCCCAAACGGAATTAGGTCAAACCCTCATATAAGATATACAACCGGGTTTGACAGCCTCTAATGGTGATTTTAGAAATCATAAACAATTGTTTTAGAAACAATAAATTATAAAGAGGTAGGATTATTTATTTGATGATCCATGATCATCAAAATACAATAATCAATGGAGCAAATAATTCGTACGAAGAAATCGTTTCTTCATCAAGCCTTGGGTCTAGAAATCCAGATCAAGAATGTGTTCTTGATATTCGTTCGACGTGTGGATACCGATAGAGGGTGTTTTCGATAGCACCTTAAAGTTCGTGTTCATGGATTCGATCTTCAAGGGTATGTTTCTTTCATCTTGTATTTAATTTAATCAACATGTACGAATCCGGGCTCATGGGTGCTTGATTTACATGTTTTATTACGCTACGCATGATGCATCAAAACCGAACACGCCATGGGCTGAGGTTTACCGCTTCAGAACAGTCAAGGTCGAGTGGAGCTTGAAACTTCTTAGGACGGGTCTCGATGGATTTGGAGTTATGGACTTTGTGCGACTCGATAGTGAGAAATTCATAGGAGTTTGTGCATGTAGTATGAGGTCAAGATAAGTGACAAAATCATTTTTTTAAAAGAAAGAAAAAGAAAATAAATACATATATACATCTTTCGAATAACCCGTGTGACCGATAAAATAAACAGAACATAAAAGTGGTTATGTGCAGGCCTAGTGCCTACACACTATCAATCATTCTGTTCTGTGAACTATTCGGTTTTCTGGAAAATTGCTAGAAGCGCGCGCATTGGGCTATGTTGACGGGAAGCGCGCGCCTCAGAACATGAGAGGCAGAGGCGCCTGATTCTGGGCAGTACCTGCAAATCAGTGGGTTCAAGGGATTGCCTTGACCCTAAATAAAAAAACTTTCCCCTGCAGAATTTGTTAGCACAATAATATGCAATTTGAAGGACATGATGGAAGGCGGACGATTCTAGTTCAAAGGGTCGGACGCGTGCGGTTTAGGCCAAGAAGGCCAGAGGCGCACGCTTCTCACCCTTTTCACCAGAATGCCCAGAAAACATAACTAAGAACACCAAAAATAAAAACGCAAGTTTAACCCTCTATGCAGTCCCCAGCGGAGTCGCCACTGTAGATACCCCGGGGAAACCACGGCTTGGCAAGAGTGGTGAATTATCCTAGGATGTCTATTTGGTTTTAGAAAATAGAGTCGCCACCTATGTTTTAGAGGAACATAAGAAAAAACCTAAGAAATAGCCTAATGTTTGTTACGAAAGCCAGATATTCGGGAAGAGACGGGTTCGGGGGTTAGGTTACGGAGTGGGAAGTACTTAAACACCCACTCCGCCCGGCTAAAGCCAATCTTGCTACTTTTTGTGTTCTAAGTATGAAAAGTCCTTTTTTTTATTAGTCATGCTAACAATTACATTGAATAGAAAAAGGGGAATTACAAAGGAAAAAAAAATACAAAGTAACTTTATGCTAACTATTACTTTAAGAAACGAATGGGAAATTAAAGCAGAGTTTAAAATGCTGGAAGATAACCTTTTTGGTCATGTTCCCTTTTATGGGGATTGCATACACTTTTGAAAAGATGAAGAAAAGAAGTAAAAGAAATTATTTTAGAAAATTAAAGTAAATGAATAAAACAAGAACAATGATTTAGAATAATAATATGGACATCATACCTATGCTTGAAGGAGGAAGAACCAAATTGCCTATAGTAAGGACCTTGAAGATGAACTTTGTGTTTTTAGAGAGTTTTTGTAGAGAGAATGATTCCTCCTTTCCAAGGTGGAATGAAGGGGTATTTATAGGTGTTAGGAAAGTGTTTGAGTTCATAAAGATGGTCCTTCCCCGGATCAAGACAAGGCATAATGGTTTTGGGGGTTACAAATCAGAAAAGGAGGGAAATTTGGCAAAATCTGATATTCTGGAAGCGGGAGGCGTGCACGTCCCACCCCCCATATGGGAAGCGCGCGTCTCCTATAAAGGAGGGAAAAGGCGCACGCGTCCCACCTTCAGAAAATCCATATTTTAGCCCAAAAGTTAACCTCGTTATGCAGTTAAGCCCTAAAACTAACGAAATCAGTCAGAAACTTAACGAACACCACGAAAGTCAACAAAAACAAAGTAAAAAAAGACTCAAGGTTGACTTTGTTACTTAGTTAAGTTCAAGACTAACGGAGTAAGTCAAGAACTTAACAGAAAATAACGATAGTTAATGAAAAATAACAAAAATTAACAGAAAAGAGGAAAACAAAGACAGTGTATGCAATCGGGACATGAGAGGTCCAAGGCGGGGTTTCTACACAATCCTTAAGAATTTTGATGATTCCTAAGCTTGGAGGATGTTCCAAGTAACTATAAATACCCTATTAGATGGCTTTGTAAAAGATATTGAGAGTTGATTATTGAGTTAAATAATGTATAAGTTGTGCTTTGTGCATTCTTTCTTGTTGTTATCTCATTGGTGGATTCCATTGAGTCGTGAACAACATTTCACTCTGTATCTCTTCGGTGGATTCCGTCGAGTGGTGAGTGTTTATGCCCTGTATCTTCAAGGTGGATTTCTTGAAGTGGTAAGCATACATATTCATTTCTATCCTCTTTTCTGTTCTTTTCTTTTCTGGTGTCAAATTGGTATCAGAGCAGGTTGCGATTCTAGAAATTCTTTCTTATCTGTTTCATCTTCTTGTTCATTTAGGGTTCTCCTTTATCTCATATTTTCTTATCAATTTTTTTTTTAAAAAAATACCATTTCTCAACTAATTGGATGGTCCTTTTTGGCCTTTTACTTGTACCGTTACACCACAACCAATTGTTGATTGGTCTCTACCTCTAATCTCTGATGAATATCCTCAAGAGAAAATATATTTTTCATTTCACTACAAAAAAAAAAAACCACTTTTGGCGACTGCTAAAAGCAATCGCGTATTTTATAAAAGCCATCGCGTAAATGTAAGGTGACTGGGAAAGCAATCACCGATGCCATCGCGTAAACCCTTGTCGCCTTAGGTTTCCGAGATTGGTTTGTCCATCTCGTTAGCTATAGAGATTGAGTGACTGCTTTTTGCCATCGTGTTAACCATTATTTTTTGTATTTTTATTTTTTTAAAAAAAGTAGAAATGCCATCGCCTTAGCCTTTAAAAGGAACGGTAATTGCAATCGCAGAAAGATGCACGAACTCCTATTGTGTGACGGCTTTACCAATCGCGGATTCCATAAATAAAGGCTGATTATTCCGTGACTGATTTAGCCATCGCCTAATCTATTTTCCTATTTTATTTTAAATATTTTCCCATTTTTTTCTCAATAATGATGATTAATATTAAATAATACTATTCATTAATCAATAACAAAGATAGTTTTAACATTAATGGCAATATCTAGTAAGCATTTAATATCCCAGAAAATATAATATACATCCACAATCTAATTAGTCCAAAAAGCCATCCACCATAATAAACATTTTCCAATTCATCCAACAAAAGAAAGCAACATAGTTCATCCAACAAAAGAAAGCATCATTTAGCTAACTAATTATAATCATAACCCATCTGCTCATCACCAATGTCCCCATCATCCATCTCCTCATCACCTATATCTTCATCATCCCTGTACCATCATCATCAAGAAAATTTGTTGAGCCATCAAATGTAGGAGCTCTTACAATGAAACTGGGAGGACGGGGAGGAGGGGATCTCCATTCTTCTCTGCACGAGCTTCCATATATTGGTACAAGAAGTGAATATAAGCATTTTGGTCTGAATTGTTCTTTTCATTTTTAGCTGCAAGCTTTGCGTTTTCAGCTAAAGCCTCTTTCGTAAGCTTTGTGTTTTCATCCAAAGCCTCTTTCAGCCTTTTTACCTCTTGAGAAGACAGCTGCAATGCAACTTGTTCTGTGAAATTCAATGAAGACACGTGACCAGATCGTTTACTCCACTTCTCTTTCGGTCTCCCAACTAGCCTACCCTTTTGTACGCCGCCTACAACCTCTTCATATATCTTTAAACCTGGATCGTCAACCCCATTCACAGGTGTTGTAGAATCTAACCCGTTTACTTCACGCAATTTGTTTGCATAAGTTTCCTGGAAAAAACTAAAACAAATTAGTCTAATTTGGACATTCATATGGACTAGAAAGTTTTAATGGAAGCAGACCATCCAGATGAACAGAAGTCATCCAGTTGAACAAAACTACATAATTCAGAGCGTGATATCATAAAGTCCCTTAAAATGAAATATGGACATTCATTTAGGGACGGGGGAGTAGAACAAAACTTATATGTAGTCTTTTGACAAATGAGACTATAGTTACTGTACTTCTTTGAGACAGGGGCCATCATGTGCATAAAGAGTAATCAATACCATCTACTATCTCCGTCCCAAATTTAATGTACAATAAATCTACATATTTCCATAAACTTTTCATGTTCATCCATTTCTCTGCAACCAAATAGCAACCTAATAAACCAACACTCAGACAATTTTCTCAAAAACTAGAGAAACTGCATCTATTTATTTTCTTCTTTAGCTATTAAGGAATTCAAGAGTGAAAAAGGATATCTAAAAGGAAACAGAGAAGACAACAACCAAAAACATGGAGTAAAAATATGAAGAAAGCTATAACCAGCTATCTACAAACTAGAACCAGCTATCTGCAAACTAGAAGATTGCTTTCTAATAAGCATTAAAAACTAACCGAAAGCTTCTCCGCATCTTCAGTTACAAATTTCTTCTCCGTACCACCATTGCGTCTGGTCAAGTGAGTCTCATTAAATGATTCCCATTGGGTCGGTGCACGACCCAAAGATTCGTACTACAAAAATGCAATAATATAGGAACTTTTACATGTGGAAAATATATTAATTGTAATTTTAAAAGAACTTAGAACATGAATTGTACCAATTTCTGATTTCGTTCCTCAAATGTTATGTTGCCTGATGCATGAGGTATCCCTTTTCTGACGGACCGATTCTTTTGCGTAACTCACTGGCTTTCTAAAAGCCTGGACTCATCCAATAGTCACATAGTTTTTGCCATACATTTTGTGTTGTCCATTCAGGCTTATGATTTCTTGCAGCCTTAGTTGATCCATGTTCGGTCTTAGCAGTGTTGGGAATTTAGTGGTACCCCTATAGAAATCTGAATAAAGAACACAATAAACCCACAAGCACAATATGAGAGAATCACACACACAAGAACACAAGAATTGTTTACCCAGTTCGTTCAACACATGAACTACGTCCGGGGGCAATTGCCAAGCCTTTATATTATTAAACACCTTTTAATATGTTGCTACAATGTGTTCTAGGTCGTATCTATGCTTATATAGCAGTACAAGAAAGCCCTAGGTCGATTTGGTAGAGATTGCATCAAAATAGGAAACAAATAATTCTGGCCGACAGACCGAGCGCCCGCTCGCCCCCCACCATGCACCCGCTTGAATTAACTTTTCCAGGCGAGAGCTAACGCACTGCCTGTTTGAGTGCCCGCTTGGCCATGGGCAGGCGCCCGCCTGCTTCCCCGCCCAAAAATCCTCCTCCGTTTTGAAATCCTTCTTGATCTAACCAACTCCCACGACTTAGACTCCTTTGCTTCCTCGTAGTTTAGGATCCAATCCCAACAATCTCCCACTTGGAGACTAAACTCATAAGCATAGAAACACCCATGAACTCCCACCACGGAATGAACACCTTCGAACACATTTTTCTCCCATATTGACTTGACATTGCCTAGCCTCCCCGCTTAAGTACTAAGGCGAGTTGAAACCAAGCGACATTTCAACCCCTCCGTGTTAGATTGCTCTTGCCTCCCAAAATCAGCTTCTATCTTGATTTCTCCCCGCAAGTCTAACTTCGCCTTCTCCCTCCAGACCCACCTTCCTCGCAATGCTTCCCCTTAAAACTTGGACATTCCTTGTTTCTTGCATCATCTTCTCTTGGTCTGAATACGCTCTCTGTTAGGGCACTTGGACTTCCACACCGCATTGATCAACTTTGCGTCCTTCTCCCCCCTAACATACCGTTTCTTGATGTCTCTCCTTTTTACACTAATAGGCCGGTTCTTTAGCCTCTTGCTCCCACCCGAGCGAACATCGACATTGTAGGTAGAGTACAACATCTTCTCCTTGACCCCATAAGCTATCACCTTAGCTCCTTTTGTGACTTCCCAAAACCCACCCATGAAGGTTACACCATACCCTTCACTATCAAGTTGTCCAACGGAAATCACTCTCCTCCTCAAATCCGGAACATGCATCACATTGTGTAGTTGTAAAACAGCCCCGTTAGGTGTCTTCATCATTACATCCCCCTTAACTTTGATCTTCAATGGTTGATCATCACCAAGATAAACAACCCCAAAGTCACCCGGAGTATATCGCTTCATTGATTCTGCATCTCCACTATCATGACAAGAAGCTCCAAAATCCAACACCCAATCTTCACCCGACTGCTCCTCTCCTAGGATTAATACATCCTCATCCACCATGTTTGCATCACCATCTTTATCCGGACAGTCATAACTAATATGACCTAGCGCGCCACAATAGTAGCACTGACCGATTTATTTTTCCCCTTTTTCGGTCCTCCCCTTCCCCTTGTTCTCTCCACCTAAGTGCAGCCCCATCTACGGAAGATTCTCCCCTTTTCTCTTTCCTTCTCAAATCCTTTTGAAGAATGAGATCTCTCACTTCCGTATACACCAATGGTGCCTTCGACGTACTAATCGTTGTGACAGTAACCTCCCAACTATCCGGCAATGATTTTAGAAGAAAGCAAGCTAACACTTCATCAGAGAAAGTAATATCAACACTTTTCAATTGGTCCACCATACCTTTGAAACTGCCGATATGACTTACTGCTGTCTGCCCCTCCGACATCTTCGTATTCGCAAACCTCTTTATCAAATTCACCTTATTGATATTCGAAGGTTTCTCATACATGTTTGACAGCATCTGTAGCAACCCTACCGTTGTCTTGGCCTCCATCGCGTTCCATGCAACATCGTCGGTTAGAGTGCTCCTCACCGCTCCTAACGCCTTCCGATCTAACGTCTCCCAATCCCCTTGTGACATATCTTCGGGTTTCTCACCTAAGGGTTTATGAAGATCCTTATAATAAAGATAATCTTCAACCCTTGTCCTCCAAAACGTGAAATTCACACCGTTGAATTTCTCGATTGAGTTCTTCATCTTGATTTCTTCACAAAGTCCCCAAGAACGTGATTCAAAATAATCAATGAATGAAACTTTGAATCCGCCTAACCAAAGCTCTTGATACCAGTTGTTGGGAATTTAGTGGTACCCCTATAGAAATCTAAATAAAGAACACAATAAACCCACAAGCACAATATGAGAGAATCACACACACAAAAACAAAAGAATTATTTACCCGGTTCGTTCAACACATGAACTACGTTCGAGGCAATTGCCAAGCCAATATATTATTAAACACCTTTTAATATGTCGCTACAATGTGTTCTAGGTCGTATCTATGCTTATATAGCAGTACAAGGAAGTCATAGGTCGATTTCGTAGAGATTGCATCAAAATAGGAAACAAATATTTCTGGCCGACAGACCGAGCGCCCGCTCGCCCCCCCCCCCCACCAGGAGCCCGCTTGAATTAACTTTTCCAGGCCAGCCAACGCACTGCCTGCTTGAGCGCCTGCTTGGCCATGGGCAGGCACCCGCCTGCTTCCCCGCCCAGAAATCCTCCTCCGTTTTGAACTCCTTCTTGATCTCACCAACTCCCACGACTTATACTCCTTTGCTTCCTCGTAGTTTAGGATCCAATCCCAACAAGCAGCTTCCTTCCATTGGAACATGTATTTTGGGTAGTTATCCGCAGCTATTTTTTCCCCAAACAACTCTACCCCTTGTCTCCTCTTCAGGTGACTCAAACCTAAAGTACCTCTGATAAACAAAAGAATGGTTAGAGGGCAAAAACACATGTAAATGACACAGAACAATCATTAACATATTTTAATACCATTTGAGTATACATTCAAGATTTGAAAATCAACTTTTAACTTGTTACAGTAACACTCTAAAATGCTAAAATAGAAGAGCATTACCAGGTATTATCACCAAACAAGATCTAAGTGATCCTTCCACATGTCCCAATGGGTTCGACATTCAGTGAAGTGGCTTCTTAAAAGTGGGCCAATCTTTGAATGGGCTTGAATAGGCAACAACCTAAATGGTGAATTGATTAGTAGAAAGCAGATATAATGTAAAATAACCAAATCCATGTCAAATGAAAAAATGAGACACGCAATCAGAGCACTAAAGGTAAAATTTCATAATTTTGTAGAGCTAATTATATCTTACGTGGTTGTAAGAACAGTAACTTTCATCTCTTTTTTTTTCCCTTTTTAGGTGCATTTGTCCCCAATGTTAAACCCCTTGTTTTCTTTCTCTGAGTAGGTTGTGATTCAACTCGGTCAACTGTTTCCTCAATCACATTTTCTGCTGATGGGGGTAACTCAGAGTTTACAGAAGCAACAGCCTGCCTACCCTGCCTATTGTCATCCCTACCAGAGCTTAGACTTGTGCCATTTCCTGTAATAAAAAAAGGAACAATCTTGAGTCATAAAACTATCCCTATAGTTGCATTGTAGTTAGAAAAATATATAAAAACATATACCAGCACTATTCAGATTTAGTGTCTGGCCGTTACTCGTAGACTCCCTACCACCACATGAGGGACTTAAGCCACCAAATGGTTGACTTGAGCTACCAATACGTCTTCCTGTTCCCATGCCTATAAAAATAAATGAACATTATAAATTAATTTATTTCAAACAATAAACTAGTTATATATTAAAATAAGTCATTGTTAGAAATATATATTAACATAGACCTGTTGTAGCAGCAGACATGCTATTGCTCATGGATCCCCTACCACGTGATTGCATTCCTTCTTTACCTCTTACAACCATATCTGGCAAGAAAAACAAAAAAGTACACATGAAGAACACATAAAAAGTGGACATATATATCACAAAGGCCAATCAATAAAATTCTAACTATCCCTACCACCATATGGTGGACTTGAGCCACCAATACCTCTTCCTGTTCCCATGTCTATAAATATAAATGAACATTATAAATTAATTTATTTAAATCAATAAACTAATTATATATTAAAATAAGTCATTGTTAGAAATATATATTAACATTACTTGTTGTAGCAGCAGATATGCTATTGCTCATGGATCCCCTACCACGTGATTGCATTCCTCCTTTACCTCTTACTACCATATCTGGCAAGGAAAACAAAAAAGTACTTAATATTTGAAAACTTACACATATATATCACAAAGGCCAAACAGTCAATGAATTTCTAACTATCATAAAATATAAAATCAACCTGTAAATATTTGCAGATATATTAATAATTATACCATACTAGTCATTTTCACTGTCATCATCAGACGTATCAATATTATCACTACGAAAATAATCTCTATCGCTATCGCTAGGGATATCCTCGTCCTCCCAATCCTCTTCCTCCTCATCATTATCATTATCACCATTATTAGCATTGTCGTTATTAGGATCAACTTCGAATCCTGGATGCGTGTCATCATGGAGTGTAAGATTATCTCCCTCAAGGTCAAAATCACATACATTTCAAACAAGGATCGCATTTTCTTGATATGTGTTTTCATCTTCGTCTTCCTCAACTTCGACAACATCATAAGTGTTCCTTGCTTTTGTTGGAATAACTGTTGACCAGCCATCAGTTTTTTTGACACAGGACTAGCATAGAATACTTGTACAACTTGAGAGGCAATCACAAATGGCTCATATGACCGTAGTCTTGATTTTGTATTCACCTTGGTGAAGCCATATTTATCTACTTCAACGCCTTTTTTCGTATCATACCATTCACATTTAAACATGTAAACATTGTTTTGTCCATAATAGCCTACTTCAATGACTTCCACCAAGTTCCCATAGTAGTCCTCTTCATCGTTTCCATAATTTCTTCCTTTTACCAAAACTCCACTATTTTGAGTTGCTTTTCTTTGCTCTAATTTATTGTATGGAAGCGAAATCCATTGACGTTAAAACCATTAAAACAAGTCACATTTCTGTGAGGACCCTCTGCTAATATCCTTAAATTAATGTATATTACTGTAATTGTGAAATTTCTTTTGAAACCATTCAACTAATGTTGAGTAGTGTTCTTGATATACTTGATTTTCTGACATATTAGGATGAAGTTCTTTCACTAGAGCCCTGTGCTCACTGGAAATAAGATAAAAAAACAACTAATATATTAGAATCCAAACTAGAGTAATGGAATATAATTCAAAATGTGTTAAAAATATACTTACTTTATTTTATCATAAGCCTCCTCATATTTTCTTATCATTTTTTATTTATTATTAACTAAAAATTCAACTCGCAATATCTTTTACAATGCCATCTAGAAGGGTATTTATAGTTACTTGGAACATCCTCCAAGCTTAGGAATCATCAAAATACTTAAGGATTGAAATAGCAATTATTTTCTAGAGATAAGATAACATAGAAAACTTAAAAAGACATGATAAGCATGAAGACTTTCCCAATTATTGAATGAATCTGTCCCTGTGGCTGTGAATGTCTTCTGGTCAAACAACCATAACTCTTTCTAGAAAAATCCAAATGATGATCCGAAAAGTGTTGTAGAAACTAGACTCAGAGATATTTCTAATGATATTTTTCTTGTAATTTTTGGATAAAATGTTCGAGAGATACACTCTTTTAAAGTGGAGTGATTTTATTGAATGTGTCGAATACCAACCACTTTGTTCCGGCGTCATTGATCGCCATTGAACAAGGTATCAAAGTAAGAATTAAACCTATATTTTATCTCCTTATCCCCAACCATAACTCTTTTTTATGTATCCTTCACATATTTAATCCTCCCAATATCTCGTATCCTCTTATCTCTCATACGAGCAAGTCTATAGATGGATTT
Source organism: Campanula takesimana (assembly GCA_026119855.1). Lineage (NCBI taxonomy): Eukaryota > Viridiplantae > Streptophyta > Magnoliopsida > Asterales > Campanulaceae > Campanula > Campanula takesimana. The sequence goes on from JAOWBW010000579.1 coordinate 563,370, forward strand.
TCCCCTTTCTTTTGTATCAAATCTAAGATAAAGTTCCTGATTCACCTTTGCTCAAGCATATCTTGTTGGGGAATTGGGGGGATCACCGCATCCACTAGCCTATACTAGCAGTCATCAACATGGAAAAATAAATCAACACATGAAATAATAATATAAAAGAACAAGAACACCATAATTTGTTAACCCGGTTCACCACCACACGTGGCTACATCCGGAGGCCCCAAACCAGGATATCACTATTATAATATGTTGATTGTTATAGTTTACATATGCACTCACTCAGATCTAGCATAGCAACTCTCCATGAACAACCCTCTCCTACATATTATTATCTCTCCCCCAAGAACACACAAACAATGATCATGGCCGGGTTGTAGGATCGCCACCCATGGCTCTCCTAGGCCCCCGGCCCCCTCCTACACACTATTTGTTGCTCTCCTTTGATATCTTAACTCTCTCCTATTAGGGTACAAATATTATGGTGGTAGTCACAATGTATTTATAGGGATACAAAACCTAATCCTGATCAAAACTTAATTTACCCGGAGTCCTTGAGACGGAAGGAGTATAATTATGAATATGGGAATTAATCTCCTTAACTAATAAGGAGATAATTCCTTAATCACAATTGCCTTGCTGTGCATAACAGTTGGCTGCCCGGCCTACCAGGCGCCCGCCTGGTGTCAACAGAAACATCCCCCATTCTGCCATAGGTAAGCGCCTGCCTGCCCCATGCCGAGCGCCCGCCTGCTCCTTCGATTCTGCTCTATCTTCTCCTCGGTTTTGATCATCTCCTTTGTTTTGTCTCTAATCCCAACATATCTTACTGCATTCTTTGCTTCTCTTCTAAACTCCTTATACTTCTCATAGTTCTCACCGCTCTTGTTTTGGTTTAAAAATTTGTAACATTCTCGATTGCTCTTTATTGCTTACTATATTTCCTCTTTCCATCATGATGTCCTTACTTGGTGGAACGCTTCCTTTAGATTCTCCAATGACTTCTTTGGACACATCCTTTATGGTTTATGGTATGCTCTGTAATGATCATGAATTTTTGAAATTCATAATCATCCTATTGCGAAGCTTCAAGATTGATCTTTATGTCAATTTCGAGAAACTTGAGTTATATATGGGCAATACATGTCAATTGACATTGTGGTATATCAAGTTAAAATGAGAATCGGAAAAGAAATAAGGATACATGATGAATATGGATAAAAAAATTGTGCACTTGTAGGAAGTTGGATATTAGAAGTGCAAGATGTGAACTTGAATAGTAAATTAGGCATGAAAATGTCTAAGGTTTCGTATTGTGTTATTACATAAAAGGTTTGATGCATGTTGATTTAAAAATGTGTGAATTATCCATTATTGATGTGAATATACATGCTTTACATATAAGCTAGGGTAATGAAAACTTAATTGGTACGTTTGTGAAATTTTGTGTAAAAAATGAGAAATTGATACAAGTTCATAGTGAATTATGGAGACTAAGGTGACTAGTGTTAACCCGAAATGAACTACAAAAAGGTTTAGTTGAAATTTGGGACAGAATGGTCATTTTATGACATTTATCATTTGGAGAAAATTATTTGATAACTATTTGATTTATTTGGAAATTTTTATGAAAGAATTTTGAACTCATGTGAATGTGTGGAATTCTTATGCAAATGTTGAATTTTGTTGATTGTTCGGTTGACTTGAGTCATTCCAAGACATAACCTAACAATAACAAAATTTTAATTCTAATAAAAATGATATTGCTTGCTTTATAGAAGTAAAGAATATGGAGGGGCATTTGGGTAAATCAATGGTGACACTAATCAAATTGGGGGAAGGGCCTCTCATCTTTTCTCTAGCTCCTCCTAATCCACCGATCGAAGTATAAGAGAAAATCTCTCACATCATCATCTTTTCTCCCTAGGATTGTACTCACCACCTCCTACGTTTTCCCTTGATTCGGTTCTCCCCTTGTTGTTATTCCCCAGCTTTTCCCTGCTAGTTATAGCTAAAGCCGATTCCAAAGTAGGTGGTGTCCCCAACTTCTTCATACGATTTTCCTCGCCTAAAAGAAAGTCCTTAATATCATCATACTTTAATTTATTCTTACCCGTTGAAGCATTTAACGCCGTCACCGTTCCACTCCAACTTCCTGGTAAGGATGCTAGCAATTCACAAGCATGAAACCTCATCCCCAAACGTAATATCCAACGCCGCCAATGAGTCTATAACATCCATAAACTCATCGATGTGTTTGGCTATGGATCCTCCCTCTTGCATCTTGAGATTACCCATCTTGCGTATCAAAACAACCTTATGTGCAACAGATGGAGTTTCAAATCTCTCAGTAAGATAATCCAATAGCTCCTTGGTGGTTTTCTCCTTCTTGGTAGTCTTCGCGATCCACTTTGACAAAGTAGATCGAACCACCCCTAAGGCCTTCCGATCCATAAGATCCCAATCTTCCTGTTTTTCGCTTTCCGTCTTGACTCCTATTAGAGGCTTATAGAGATCCTTACCATATAAGACATCCTCTATTTGCGTCCTCCAATATCCATAGTCAGAGCCATCGAATTTCTCCATCGCTTATTTATCCTTGCCCATTCTTGATTGCTTGATAAACCCGGATCGTTAAACCGGAGCTCTGATACCAGTTGTTGTGGAAAAGCCCTCCCAACACCCAAGCAAATCGCAAGAAATCACAGCATCACAAACAAGCACAAGAAATAATAACCAAAGCAAAAGACAAAAGAACACAAGAAATTGTTTACCCAGTTCGTCAATATGTTTGACTACGTCTGGGGGCACTACCAAGCTAGGATCTTGCACTATAATATGTAAATATGGAGTTACAATGAGTATGGGGGCGGAACATTGTTTATATACATAACCTAGAATGAGACCAAACCCTAGTCTAATTAGAATTCCCAAAATTCATCATATTCCTTTCCAGCAGCTGCACGGCCGCTCCCGCTTCCATGCTCGCCCGAGCAGCTCACCTGAGTCGCTTGATTAGCTCGACCGAGCCCTATTCAACAAAATGTGTGTTTTCTGTCCGGTTAGTGCACGATCGATCTCCAGCCTTGACTCGCCCGAGGCGTACGGTCGGGTCCTTTGCCCGGATCGGCCGCTCCTCGCCTGCTCTGCGACTTAGTTGATTTCTTCTATTTAGATCGTTAGTTCCTAGTTTATCTCTATTCCAATAATCTCCCACCTAGAGATAAATTTGTATACAAGCCCCGTATCCGTCTTCAACTCATCCTTAGTGCCATAGTGCTCACCTCGATCCTGGTATTGCCGTCCTCCTCCCCTATTCTCCAAGCCCCATTGAAGCTATGCATAGCTTCAACTTATCCTTGCTTGAGAAACCTGGAGCCTTGTCATCTGATCTACACTATCTGTTACATCTGCGCAGCGGAATATCCAGTCCTAGAGTATTTGGTTCATCTTCAGTGACCCCTTGACCTTGGTCATCATGAACTGTCCTGCTACCACCCAAGTTTGGAATATCCATGCAAATTTCATTCGCATCACTGCATTCCTCAAACTCCCTGAGCTCATACTCCCCACCATTCTCAGACTTCAAGCATTTGAGCTTAAGTCCCGTCTGATTCTCCACCAAAGCCTTCTACTTCTTAAATATCCTGAAAGCTTCATCTTTCCCCTTTAAGAAGTAATCCCAGACCTTCCTTGTAGAATCATTAATGAAGGTCATGTGATATGACGTACCACCTAGAGAAGTTACCGGGGCCGGCCCCCACAAATCCGTGCGAACCAATTCTAACTTTGCTTCCCTCAAAGCCCTACTAGTCCTCGAGAAGTTACTTCTCGCCTGTTTACCAAACACACAATATTCGCAGATCCCTACGTTGACTGTCTTCAAACCCGGTAGTTTCCTCTTTGAGCAAATTTCCTGCACCCCCTTCTCACCCATGTGACCCAATCGACAGTGCCACAAGTCCGTATCACCCTTGGCTGATGCCACCGCGATACTATCTTTGGTGTTGTTCATCAAATACAATCTTCCTTCCTTATTACCCCGAGCGATCTCAGAATCCTCCTTGGTAATAACCCAGTTCATGCAGCTAAAAGTTACCTTGTAACCTTCTTCATCCAACTGCCCAACTGATAACAGGTTCTTTTTCAAACCTGGAATGTGTCTGACCCCGTGTAGATGTAAGACCTTCCCGTCCGATACTCCTATTCTGACATCCCCCTTCCCCTTGATTTCCAAAGGCTCACCATCTGCCAGATAGACCTTTTCGAAATCACCGGAAGTGTAATTTTCCATCTCCCCTGCATGCCCGCATGAGTGGAATGATGCCCCCCGAATCCAGCACCCATTATTCAAGCGCACTACTAATACTTAGAACCAGTACATCTTCACCCCCAGTTACCACATTCGCCGATTTATCCCCTCGCATGGGACAATCCCTCTTTTAGTGTCCTAACTCCTTACAATGATAGCACTCAACCGATCCCTTGGCAACCCTTTGTGCATTCTTGTTCTCCCTAGGCCTGTACTCACCACCTCCTACGTTTTCCCTTGATTCGGTTGTCCCCTTGTTGCTATTCCCCGGCTTTTCCCTGCTAGTTATAGCTAAAGTCAATTCCGAAGTAGATGGTGTCCCCAACTTCTTCATATGATTTTCCTCGCCTAAAATAAAGTCCTTAACATCATCATACTTCAATATATTCTTACCCGCTGAAGAATTTAACGCCATCACCGTTCCGCTCCAACTTCCTAGTAAGGATGCTAGCAATTGACAAGCATGAACCTCATCCCCAAACGTAATATCCAACACCGCCAATGAGTCTATAACATCCATAAACTCATCGATGTGTTTGGCTATGGATCCTCCCTCTTGCATCTTGAGATTACCCATCTTGCATATCAAATCAACCTTATTTGCAGCAGATGGAGTTTCAAATCTCTTAGTAAGATAATCCAATAGCTCCTTGGTGGTTTTCGCCTTCTTGGTAGTCTTCGCGATCCACTTTGACAAAGTAGATCGAACCAACCCTAGGAACTTTTGATCTATAAGATCCCAATCTTCCTGTTTTTCGCTTTCCGGCTTGACTCCTGTTAGAGGCTTATAGAGATCCTTACCATATAAGACATCCTCTATTTGCATCCTTTAATATCCATAGTCAGAGACATCGAATTTCTCCACCGCTTGTTTATCCTTGCCCATTCTTGATTGCTTGATAAACCCGGATCGTTAAACCGGAGCTCTGATACCAGTTGTTGTGGAAATGCCCTCCCAACACCCAAGCAAATCGCAAGAAATCACAGCACCACAAACAAGCACAAGAAATAATAACCAAAGCAAAAGACAAAAGAACACAAGAATTTGTTTACCCAGTTCGTCAATATGTTTGACTACGTCTGGGGGCACTACCAAGCCAGGATCTGTTGGTAGTGGTGCCCTAGGCACGTTTAATAAACGTTGTAATTGTTATCATTTATTTCATATCAATAAAGAGATGTTTTGATTATTATTGTTGTTCATGTTTACTTATAATAATCTCCGTCCCTAGTACTTGTTAAGCACTAGTATAAAGGCTAAATGATCATGAGATGATCATGTTAGATTTATGGGTACTTGTTTGGAACAAGGTACTGGATATGACCCGCTATATGAGATTTATGTCATGGTCTATGTCGTACATATATCTCATATTAGTTATGTCATTCGAATCCTTAGACATGAAGTTATTATAGTCTTCCACTTGATGAACATTATGTTTGACATATTCAAACGCTACCTTTAACCGGGTAGTTATAAAAGGGTATGATTGGCATAATCGGATTCACGTAGGGAAGAGAAATAAGCTAAATGGATTTGTCCCTCTTCGGAGAGATGTCAAGCTTAGGCCTCTCGTAGGAATGATGTTGATGAAAATTTTCGGCCGGACTCAAATGAATTGATTAGATCGATGTCATTTGTATTATCAACATATTCGAAATCGAGAAAGTATTGAACAAAACAAGTTGACTTGTTGACCATGACTTGTGTTCAATGACATCGTGGACAAAGGGATTGTGACATGTTCTAAAGGAATGCGAACTTGTATCTAGTTATACTATTTGGGTAGGTATGACGGTTTGCTAGAACCTAATCATATCTTATGGTTTCATGTTTGAACCCATTGCCAACTTAGTGTAATCCTAGAGGGTCACACACAATAGAACGAATCTTAAATAAGGACTATATTGGAATATTGAGTCGAAGGACTTTGGTGGAATTAGGAAATTAGGGAAATCTGGGGCAAGTGTGCGACCGCACAAAAGGATTTGGGCGGCCGCACAGCTTGGCTCAAAAAGTACCAAAACCTTCCAGATAAATGTGCGGCCACCACCATGTCGGGACTGATTTCCTAATTTGATTTGGAAAAGAATTTTGGACGGGTTTAGACACAAGTTTCCTATTTGGAATATGTCTAACTTGTATATAAACAGCCAAATTCGGGCCAGAATCATCATAGCTTTTGTGCAAGTCTCTAAAGAGTTTGAGAGAGGTTTTATTTTGTTCTAAGACATCCTAGATTGAAGAACAAAATAATACACAAATAAAATTCCATATAGTTCATATTAATTGTGAAAATGTGTTTCACAATATTGGTCTAGCAACCAAGATCAAGTGTTCTTGATATTCGTTCAAGGTGTCGATACCACTAGAGGGTGAAGCTTATCATCTTCAAAGTTCGTGTTCTTACTTGTCCGTGATTAAAGATTCAATTTCTCCACCAAGATCAAAGACCAAATTCAAAGTCATCAAGGGTTAGTTTTCTAGTATTCATATTGTTGTATTTGATTTAATCATATGAATGGATCTATGGGCTTTGGGTTTCATAAAATTTTAAATGCTATTTTCCGCTGCGCATGTTACTAGGAAACCCAACAGGATCTTGCACTATAATATGTAAATATGGAGTTACAATGAGTATGGGGGCGGAACATTGTTTATATACATAACCTAGAATGAGACCAAACCCTAGTCTAATTAGAATTTCCAAAATTCAGCATATTCCCGTCCAGCAGCTGCACGGCTGCTCCCGCTTCCATGCTCGCCCGAGCAGCTCTGTTGTTCGAATATATGTTTAGGACATAGAATTGCTTAATCCCAATCATAGTTATCACTTAGAATCCCCCAATTTTATTAGAACCTTTGTAAGGTACCCTTAGGATTCTTGGTGACCAGCACAGGTGTATTACATCTCTTCATACAAAGCAAACCAGCTAGAGGAAGAAAATCAGCAGACCAGTAAACAAGTTGCCGATCAACTCTATTCTCAACACGCGACAAGTTGCCGATCAACTTGCAACACAAAGTTGACGATCAACTACATTCTCAACATGCCGATAAAGAAAGACAGTCTGTACTGTCAGTCAGGTTACATCATTTCATCTTAAAGTCAACCTTGCTGATTGTCCCTGTCCTTTCATACTGTCTTATCAGAAAGTTGTTCAACTGCTCTGTCATAATTACTGTGCCGTCTGACATATAGCTAGTTTTAGCTATACTTTGTCCCTACTTGCTTTTTGCAGGTAACCGGTTGAGACAAAGGGGTCTTTACCCATCAGGCTTTTGCAAGCATGCGTGTACTCCATATCTTCGTCATTAATGCTAAAGATACCGCATTTAATGCTCCTCAACTACCCAGCTGGATTTTCAAATTGTAAGCCTTCTTCTACAAGACTCAAGACATTCACTCCTCTTATAAATAGTGGACTTGGAGCATTGAAGAAGGTTGGTGAAAATAGAGCATTGAAGAGAGTTGAATGTTTTTGAGTATTCATTAAAGACTCAAACATTCTATGTCCAGATAATCATGAGATCATTTAATAGGACATACACTTGTGCACCAACTCAAACAACATTGTTAGTATTCCCGAACTAGATCATTTAAGGAATATGTTGTTTAAGTTATTCACATACCCACCTGAGTGAGATAAGTTCTTATGAACTTACCGCTAAAAAACACTTGGTCAGATTTGTTTTACGATCCATTAGAAATTTCTAGAACTTAGTCTTTGTATACCGGTAAAGCCGTGCTTGTAATAGACTAGAGATATCTAATAGTACTCTTAACCCAAATCCAAGTTCTGACCAAACTTGGTAGAGGACATAGCAGTATTTACACTGTGAACCTCTCCAAATCCCTGTGTCTCTGTTGCTTACTTTATCGTTGCCGGTTGGAATTCTATCACCGGCAGATTGCATATGTTCGTACTGATTCATTGTAATTTCCATTGACCAATCTCTTGAAACTGCATTGAACTTTTGAAAACAACTTTGTGTTTAAACTAAGCTCTGAAAACTATTTCTTACCGATTTAAAGTGTGAGTTAAAACTTAGTCATATCTTCTACGCTGCGCTTACTGATAATAGTTTGCAAACTGATAAGTGACTTTGCATTTAAAAGTGTTTCTTTGTAAAAGTTTTAAAAAGTCTATTCACCCCCCTCCCTCTAGCCTATTTTCCTACCAATTGGGCCTAACAATTGGTATTAGAGCTTGGAATTTTGAAAAAAATTTCCAAGCTTTGCAGCTTGTATTGCCGATACCATGGCAGGAAAAATCATGCAATCATTTAACATCACTACCATACCGTTGTTAAATGTCAACGAGTTTGGTGTCTGGAAATCTCATATGATAAAGTATATGAACTCAATCGATGATCGGTTGATGAAGGTCATAGAAGGTGGTCCAATCATTCCTTTAAAAGTCTCAACCACCTATAGACCTATTCCCTCCACTCCGCTGACACAACATGCTGATCGTGACACTGAACAAGAAACCCATGTTCAGATTGAAGAAACCTTGGTCGAGAAACCAAGAGAGGAATGGACTGAGGACGACAAACTTTCAGCTGCCCTAGATGGAAAAGCATGCCACATTATTTCTTGTGGTTTGGACGACAAGCAATATAAACTCATTGACTTGTGCTCCACGGATCAAGAATGCTGGAACAAGCTCCTTGCATACTTTGAAGGTGATGAGCAGGTAAAGGACAACAGACTCTACGATTGTATTGCTGAGTTTGAATCCTTCAAGAAACAAGATGGTGAATCACTAAGGAGTGCCTACGACAGATTCTGCGAGGTAAGTAATTTATGTGCTTCATTAGGAAAGGTTTATACTATGAAAGACCTGAATATTCGTTTTCTAAGTTCTTTGGGAAATGAGTATCATACCAAGGTCACCGCTGATAGAGAAGTGAGAGACTTGAACAAGACTTCTATTCAGAATCTTGTGTCTAGTCTATTCCTGTATGAGAGAGAACTGCAAAAACTTAACGTTCTCGATAAAAATTTCAAAAACTTGTCTCTATCAGCTCAGTCACAGATATCCTTCCCTTCAAACAAATTCCCTCCTATAGATCCCCATCCAATACCCTGCAGTTCCAAAACCCCTGAAACAACCTCAGAACAGCCTATGGAAGAAGACGAATTTGCCGCCTTCGCTAGGAACTACAAAAGGTTTAAAGACTTCAAAAGGATGCAGAAAGGAAGCTACCAGCAACCAAAATCATTCACACCAACATTTCAAAAACCAGCAAGTTACAACAAACCCTCAACAAGTGCTACCGACGGAAAGAACAACAGAGGTGATCTTGTTTGCTTCAACTGCAGAAAACCTGGTCACTTTGCTTCTAAATGTCCTCAACCAAAATATGAGTATGTGAGGAAGTCATTCAACAAGAGACATCCCAAGTCTCAAAGCTTTGTTGCCGATGAAAGCACATAAAAGGCCTTGCCGGCTTGGTGTGAAACTGACTCAGACGAAGATGCCGATGAAGATGCCGATGTAAGTTTTGTCACCCTAGACATGGAAGATGCTGATACATCTACATTATCGACTCCAGTCTACCGAGATCCATCTCCTCCAAGATCTCCAGTCAGAGAAGAAGCTACTGGAAGACCTCAACCACACTTCAAAGAGATTAGTGTCAAAGCAGAGAACCCAAATGGATACAGAGTTCACCAAGTGGGAACCTCTCTCTATGGTCAGTGTAACTCTATTCAATTCACTGCCATCAAACCTAAACCCTTACCAATGACCAGAAAATTCTCATTCACTGAGCATCCTAGCATTGCCAAGAGCTTATCTAAACCCATCTCTTCTCTACCTGAATTCTCTCCCAAACCTATTCCCTCTGCCACCAAAATTTTAGCTGACCCCTTTCCTGAAATATCCAAAGCTGAAATGGTAGAGACAATGGATGAACTTTTTATTGATCATGAGAAGCTGAGTAGTGTTCATAAAGTGATGGCTGCTGATTTCAATAGAATTTCTGCGGAGAATGACTTGCTTGTGTCTGAACTTAAGGTTCTCAAAGGACATGAGCTTGAGTCTGTTCTTCTAAAGAAAGAAAACCTGGATCTCAAAAGCCAAGTAGCAGTATTGATAGCTCAGATCGAAGATCTTGTGAAAAGAAACAATCATCTCTCAAGGATTTTTGATTCTTACACAAAATCTAGAGTTGCTGTTGAAACAATCCTACAGACCCAAATGTCATATAAGGACCAATCTGGGTTAGGATTTGATTCCAGCAGCAATAGCTCTACTGAAACTTGTGCGACCGAGAAAAAGGATGAGAAAGTTGAATGTAGTCCTGTTAACTCAGTGCATAAGGATGCTAAGCCAGTATATAGTGCTGTGGCAATGAAGTATCCTAAGAACCAGAACAAAAGGAATGATAAGCACAAACAAAGATATGTTAAGGTTGCTGATACTGAGTCTGCCGATATCGGTATTCTTGGTGAATACATCAGCAGAGCTAGTACTGCCGGTCTATCCACCTCTGCTGCCGATGGACAAGTACCTAAAAAGGTAACTGCCAAAGGTAAACAGAATGGAAAGAAAGGCAACACTAGCACCTTTAAACCTACTAAGTTTGTGCCTGCTCAATTCCCTAGTTCTGCCGATGCACTGACTAAACAGAATGACGTTCTACCGACTCCACAGCCTATCAATCAAGTGAGATGTTCTAATTGTTCTGATTATGGTCACAAGGCTCATGAATGCCTCTTGAAGCACCTATCTAGACCCACTGAGCTTACATCCTCTAGTGGTGGCCAGATATGGTTGCCAAAGAGGAACTAACCCTCGGACCCAAGAATAAGGGGGACCATAAGCATACTGTTTTATTTCAGGAATGCTTCATGGCCTCAACTGGTGCAAGAAAGGATTTGTGGATTCTAGATAGTGGCTGTTCAAGACACATGACAGGATTTGCAGATTTACTTGCCGATATCTCAGAAGCATCAGGTCCCCCAGTGGTTTTCGGTGATAATGCCAAAGGAAAAATCATCGGTATTGGTACCATCAAGAGAGGTGCAGTTACTGTACAGAAGGTCTCTCTTGTGGATGGTCTGAAACATAACCTTTTATCTATATCACAATTCTGTGATAAAGGAATGCAATGTGTATTTACTACTTCCAGTTGCTATGTGAAAGACATTGCTTCCAATGAAACTCTTCTCACTGCCAAAAGAAAAGGTAACATTTATGCAGTAGACTTAAGTGCTATTACTGGTGTTGCTAATGTTTGTTTTGTAGCTAAGAACATCAGTGAGAACTCATGGCTATGGCACAAGAGACTCAGTCACTTGAACTTCAAATATCTATCCAAGTTTGTCTGTTCAAATCTGGTTACCGGTTTACCTCAAGTGTCTGCTGATCAAGAAAAGAAATGCAAGGCCTGCCAGCTTGGAAAACAATATAAATCATCCTTCCAAAGCAAGCCCTGCATGTCAACATCTAAGTGCCCCCAAATGCTACATATGGATCTATTTGGCCCCACAACTACAGCAAGTATTGGGGGAAGTAGATATACCTTGGTTGTAGTAGATGATTTCTCTAGATATACTTGGGTGGAAACTTCCAGTCACAAAGATGACACATATGCCGTTGCTACCAAGTTATTCAAACTACTACAAACACAGAAAGAAGGCGATATCATCAGCATGAGATCAGACAACAGCACTGAATTCAAGAACAATGGTATTTCTCAGTACTGTGATGATCATGGCATAGACCATAATTTCTCAGCTGCCGGTACACCACAATAAAATGGTGTCGTTGAGAGAAAGAACAGAACTCTCATTGAAGCTGGTAAGACCATGATTGCTGAAGCCAGGCTACCGAAATATTTTTGGGCTGAAGCCATCAATACCGCCTGCTTCACTCAGAACAGATCTCTCATCAACAAATTCCATAACAAGACTCCTTATGAACTCTAGAGAGGCAGAACTCCCAACATTGGATTCTTCAAAATATTCGGCTGCAAATGTTACGTGCTTTACAACGGTAAAGAGCACAGAGGTAAATTTGATGAGAAAGCTGATGAAGGAATCTTTGTTGGATACGCTAAACACAGTAAGGCCTTTCGAGTTTTTAATAAGAAACTTTTGAAAATTGTTGAATCTGTTCATGTAACCTTTGATGAATTTGATTTGTTAGAGTCTGACAAGGCTCCAAATAGTACTAATGCTTCTAGTGCTTGTGAGACAGGTGAATCCAGTAATTCTAACCCTGCAGGTCAAGTACCAGCTGCTGATCCAGTCATTTCAGTAGAAGAACCATCAGATACTCATTATTTCCCATCATCGGAAGAACATGATCTTACCGATAACTTTCATAATACATTTGCCGATGCAAATTCTGCTGATCATCCTGAACACAGATCTAGCCCTCAACCAATTTCTGTTATAAGACCCTTCCCAACAAGCACTCCATCTAATCCACCTCTCACCTAAAACTCTAACTCTTCCTCTCAGTCATCTGCTGACCTTGATCCTCCTCTAGAATCACTTCAACAAGAGTCAGTCAGACAAGATGTGCCAAGAAAAGTTAGACCAGTTCGTGATCATCCATTAGAAAATGTGATTGGTGATGTCTTTGGACCAAGATTGACAAGGAACCTTAGTAGAGCATTTGCTGAAAGTCTCTTCTCATCTGCTATGGTTTCCAACATAGAACCAAAGAAGACTGAAGAAGCTCTTGCCGATCCTGGTTGGGTTGAAGCCATGCAAGAGTAACTGAATCAGTTTGAAAGATGCAATGTGTGGGAACTAGTGCCAAGACCATCATCTCAACAAGTGATTGGTACAAAATGGGTCTACAGGAACAAATTGGATGAAGCTGGGAATATCATTAGAAACAAAGCAAGGTTAGTTGCTAAAGGCTACCGACAAGGAGAAGGAATTGACTACGATGAGACATTCGCTCCTGTTGCAAGATTGGAAGCTATAAGACTTTTCTTAGCCTATACTGCCTTCAAAGAATTCAAACTGTATCAAATGGACGTGAAAAGTGCCTTCCTGAATGGAGAACTCCAAGAACTTGTGTATGTTGAACAACCACCAGGTTTTGAAGACTCCAAGAAGCCTAATCATGTCTACCGATTGAAGAAAGCTCTCTACGGCCTAAAGCAAGCTCCAAGGGCATGGTATAAAACCCTTTCTAAGTTTTTACTTAGTGATGGCTTAGGTTTCACTCGAGGTAAAATTGATACTACTTTATTTGTTGCCAAGCACAAGGGTCATTTATTGTTTGTTCAAATATATGTCGATGATATTATTTTTGGTTCTACTAATGAATCACTTTGCAAGAGATTTGAGAAGCTAATGCAGAGCAAGTTCGAGATGAGCATGATGGGTGAACTAACATATTTCCTTGGACTTCAAGTCAAGCAATCCAATGAGGGAATATTCATTAGTCAAGCCAAGTACGCAAAAGAATTAATCAAGAAGTTTGGCTTTTAAAATTTTTAAAATGCTCACTCTCAAAGCACACCTATGGGCACTAACATTCACTTAGATAAGGATCAGTCTGGTAAGAAAGTAGATATGACACTCTACCGAGGTATGATCGGCTCACTCCTCTATCTTACTGCCAGTAGACCAGATATTATGTTTGCTGTTTGTGTTTGTGCCAGGTTTCAAGCTGACCCTAGGGAATCTCATCTGCAAGCTGTTAAACGTATCATTAAATATCTGTGTGGTACTGCTAACCTTGGATTATGGTATGCTAGAGATTCATCTTTTAATCTAATAGGTTATTCAGATGTAGACTTTGCAGCTTGTAGGGTGACCAGAAAAAGTACTAGTGGAACCTGCCAATTTGTTGGTGATAGATTGGTGTCTTGGTCCTGTAAGAAGCAAGCATCAATTTCCACTTCTACTACTGAAGCTGAGTACATAGCTGCCGGCAGTTGCTGTTCACAGATCTTTTGGATGAAGCAGCAGCTTGTTGACTATGAAGTTCCATCTCAAGTTTGTCCCATCTATTGTGACAATCAATCAGCCATCTCAGTTTCCAACAACCCGGTCATGCATTCCAAAACCAAGCACATAGACATCAAGTATCACTTTCTGAAGGAACATGTTGAAAAGGGAAACGTGGTGCTGCTCAAAGTTCATACCACTACCAAAGAGCAGACATACTGACAAAACCCTTAGATCAGAAAAGATTTGAATTCCTCAGAGGTGAACTAGGTATGATTGATTATTATGGTTAAACTTGTGCTGACTTTGCTACTTGTGTTAGTCTGCCGATAAAATCAGCAGATCTAAAATTATCTTGCTGACAAACATCATGCCGATAATTATCTTGCTGATCAACAACTTGCCGAATCATGTCTTGCCGATTTGTCAAAATTCAAAGTTCAAAATTCATCGGTAGATCTCATTCAAACGGATAAGGATTCTCTGACACATAATGTAAGCTTAGTCAAATCAAAGGTACAATCGGTCACACCTCTTCTCTGACACGTGTGTGCACCGCCTTACCCAAATCGTGTCAAAGAATTATCCCAACTCTTTGTGATAAATCAGAAAGGTAACCTTAACTTTATTATTTCCGTTTCTACCCTTTCTCTCTCCTAAGTTTAACCGTCTAAATTAAACCGTCCGGTTCGTGCATTTAATGCATTGTGTGCACACGTTCTCCGAGGTATTTGCTACAGTTAAACTCAATATTATTTCTCTTTCTCCCATGCAAACTCTTTCTATTCTCTCTCTCTCTTCCATAACATATATAAGCTACACTTAAACTCCTCTTGGTCTTTTCGCTCTTCACTCTCTCTTGATATCTCTATTGCTTGTGTTCTTCATCTTCTTTCACATTCTCTTACGTTCTTCAACTAGAGTTAACTCTATTCTCTGGTAACTACTTGATGATTTTACACTTGCATTTCAATCTATTTTGAACTAATTTGTTCTAACTTGTGAGATCTGTTGAGTGATTTTGCAGAAAATGTCTAGCAACGAAAAGGATATCTATGGAGGCTATGTTGACTCCACCTTCTTCGACGACACTCTTGACGGTGATTTCTTGAAGAATCTTCTGATTGGCTCTCTTCTGGACTCCTTCATCTCTCCGATTGGTATTGAGTTTATATTTTTGGGTCAAGTTCAAGAGTTCTTCTCAAATGCCTCCGTCATCACTGATCGCAATGACTCCTCTGTCTTCGTCTCTATCGCCTCAACCGTCGCCGGCGTGCCGATCTCTGCTACCCCTTCTTCTATTCATAAAGCATTCCCTCTGCTTGGGAATGAGGTTGCTGACTCTATTACTGATGACCAGACATTGGATAAGGCATGGACTCTAATGAGAGGAGCCGGTCCCAGACTCAGTGGAGATAATCATCTCAAAGCTCACTACAGAAGAAGATTCTTTGCCCTTGCAGAGATTGTGGATAAATGTTTGGTATGCAGATCTGGCTCTCACAACCATGTTACTGACGTACAGTTTGAAGCAATGGCAGCCATCGTGTTGCAAGAAGAGTTCAACTGGTGTGCCTACCTGTTTAGGGTCATTGCCATTGCTGCCGTTAAGTATAAGGAGGATAGAAAGAAGAACAAAGCTCACCCCGGTAAAGGATGCCATTATATGCTGATTAGCACTATATTAAGGCGCAACTCAGCAATTGTTAGGGCTTCCCCTGCACCCCCTAGTCTTGATTTTGACAAGCTCAAATCCTTCAAGCTTACTGACTGGAATAGGATTTCTAAGAAGGATCCTACCAGCACAATAGTTGTTCCTACTGCTGGTACTCCTAAAAAGAAGAAGGCAAATAAAGTTGTCAAGGTTGCTGATGTAGCCCCTGCCGACATTTCTACTCCTGCTCCATCTGCCGAAAGGATTCTTGCCGACTCTACTCCAGCAGCTCTTAAGAAGAGAAGGCTAGTCAAAGCTGCTGATAAAGCTCAAGTCAAGAAGTCAAAGGTTGTATCTACTGATGATCTTCCTGCTGCTCCAAAGCCAAAGCCTTCAGTTGCTCAAGTTCCTTCCTCTCAAATTCCTTCTACTGATCCAAGAGCTAAGCAGATCAGGTTTGCACCATCTCTTCTTGCCGGTGCAACACTTACTGCTCCCTCTGTGGTTATCAAGTCTGAAACCGGTGCTGCCGATGAAATGGCTGAGAGAAGGAGACTGATTGGATCTGACTTAAGGGTAAGAGTCCCTCTTCAAAAGGGAATTCTAGATCTTCCTTATTTACCTGAGCTCCATGCTGCTGCTGATGTAGCCTTTGGACCCTCCGTCAGAAAGTGCAAGCCAATCAGAAACCCAACATTTCACATCTTCTTCAGAAACCATTGGTCATTCACTAATAAGGTCTTATCAAAGAATTAGGTGTTCCCCATCGATCATCTCCATCCGTTTGTTCACCGGTTGCTCCAATTTCATGAGGAAAGGAAAGAGACAGTTCCCCCTGGCAATCGTGCTGATTATGTTGATTTAACAAGTCTGAACAGGGTCACCGATATGTTTAAAGAGAAATTTGTGCCTGTTCAGAAATTCCAAAGGTTGTCTGAAAGTGAGTTGAGATTGAATTTTGGAAGGTATTTTGATTTGCTACCCCTTCCTTGGAATCAGGTCTATCTATTTCAAGATAGGATCAGACAGGATTTGATGGTGCAAGACGTATGGGTTGCTTATGCCTTAGTCTTCAATCAGCTGATGAACTTTGATGAACAAGATCCTTATCAGTTGGGAAGGCCAGAAGATGAGGATGATTTGCTGAACTTCAACGATAATGAAGGGCTGGATAAGAGTGCTCAAGCTACTCAATTTGTAAAGAATGTGCAAAGGATTACACTGAATCTGCTGAACGATTCAGAGGCCTTTATCAATGCTAGAGCTGCTTCTACACCAGCATCTACCTCTATTCCTAAACAAGTTCCTTCACCAGCAATCTCACTAATTCCAACTCCAGTCAGCTCTGTTGATACTGCTGATTTTGTTTGTACTCACAAAGCTGCTGGTGAAACAATCACCTCTTCTGATTCTATCGGTGAGTATGATAAGCTGCCGATAAGTATTGTCTTTAAAAAGCCCTCTACTAATCAAGATCATGCAGCTGCTGCCCCTACTTTTATATCTTCTGCTGAAGCATTTGCTGACTCAGTTCTAGCCAGTGATGGCTCTGAGCGTGGCTCTGCTGATAAGTCTGTTGAACAGACTGTTGAGAAAACTTCAGACACTCAACCTGCTGATGAGACCAGCACTGCTGATGAATCCTTAGTTAATCAAGTTGAGGAAACTATGGACACTTAACCTCTGATTGTTAAAGAAGACCAACTTGCATCAATTGAAGAAACTATAGAAACTCAATCTGCTGATGAAGTTGGTGGCTTGCTGATATCAGGAGGAGATTGTGCTGATGAAGAAGTTATTACTGATGTGTATGCTGATGAGCCAACTACCGATACTTATCCATCTGAGCCAACTGCTGACACTCAGATTATTAAGGTCCCTATCTCTTCTGATGTGATTCTGGTATCTCCTACTGGTGTTAGAGAGATTACTGAGTTGGGAGGAGGGCTGATACAGAGATTGCCAATCAAGATCATAATGCTGACTTTGATGCTCTGATTGCTGCTGACTTACAATTTGAGGAATTTCAGGATGCTTTATTTGCTCCTATTTCCTTTCCTTTGCTACCTGCTCCCGAGGCCCTTGTTGCTCCAGTTGTTGCTGATGAAGAACAACCGGTTCCTGTTGCTGCAGCTGCTGGTGGGAATGACAGCTCCGATGAAATAGATCCTGAGGATTATATAGAGCTTCCGTCAAATTCTCTGCAATCAATTCCTAATCCTTTTGGTCCCAATCACTCATTTCTTCCGGGCTCGACTAGTGAACATCTTACGTTCTTGCCCTGGATTAAACCTGAATTCAAAAGAAAAAAAGGGAAAGCTCCCCGGGTCTCCAAGCTCAAGGTAAAAGGACTAGCTTTTGAACCTCTACATTGCCTGCCTGGTAAGCTCAAAGTTGGCGGGAAAATTCATCTACCTGGTCCATCTCCCAAGGAAGTCAGCATCGCCACAAATGGATTGATGAAAAGGTGCATGATGATCAATGATGAACTCCATGACATTCTTGAATACCGAGCTACTGATTCTCGAGGCCTTTTGCACTTGGTTAAATCTGTTGCTCTTGCACTAACTCTGCCGATGTTCCATCCAAGACAGCGTGCCGATCATCTGGTCTATACCTCAAGGCTGATGAATGCCAGGTTAATGACCATGATTCTTGACGGTCGTGCTTATTTGAATTTTATTCTGGCTATCTTTCTTTCTCTAGAAGACAATGGAGTGTTCCATCTGCCGGCTGAACGTGCAGTTATTATTCATCCGCGATTTCCTTTGCCGATCGCCCGTGCCGATGAAGTTTCTGCCGATCTTGTTGCCTCCACGTCTGTTCCTGCTGAGTTCCTTCTTGCCGACAGATATGCTGCTGATGCTTCTTTCCTTCAACAAGTTTTTCCTTTGCCTCTGCCAGCTGCTCCCTCTCATGTGCCAGCTTCTCCATTACTGATTGTTCTATCTTCTGATGATGAGTTGTCTGTGCCTGCTTCTGATGGTCTTGTAGAAGATGCTGATCTGGTCAATGAAGACTTCATTCCTTCCTTCTTGATGCATTCTTCTCTTGGTCTTTCAAAGCCCGTGGTACTGAATAGTATGTATGAATATTTCAGTTACCTTGAAGGGGATACTGAAAATCTGCAAGTGCCTGTCACTCGTGCCGATCTGAGCGATACTGGCCTCTTCCTCCGCGACAAATTGAACCGTATTCATGAGGATCTTTCTGACAAAATCCTTAAGTCCAATCAGGAGGAGGAATGCAAGAGAATCCAAGACCTGAAAGACCTACTGGAGGACAGAGAATCAAGGCTAATTACCCTTTCAGAAAGTTTGGGGAGTATGCATTCTATTCAACAGCAACTAGTTGATGAGCAAAGGTTGCAGATCAGAGACCTAGAAAGAACTAAAAAAGATCTATCTGCTGCCAAGTCTGCTCTTGCTGATGCTCAAATGAAGATAGCTGTTCTGGAAGCCAACAATGCAATGCTGGCTAAAAGACTGGAGAGCACTCAAAGGAGGAAGAAGAGAGAAGCTGAAAAGAAAGAGAAAAGAGCAAAGAAGAAAGCCAAGCTTACCGACTCTACATCAAAGGCCACTGACCAGCAAGAGGATCCTTCTGTTTCCTAGTCAATATAGCCAATGATATAGATATCCAGAAGACCTTCAACGATTTATCCAAGACTTCTTTGCTAACCTTTACTGTCTTATGTGTGCTTAGTTTTATATGTTATATTCTCTTATAATATCTGCTGCTATTCATGCTAACTTTGTTTTGCAGATTATTATTCTCCCTGCTGATCATAGCAATCAGCAACTCATCTTTTTTCTCTCTCTTTTTTTATCATTTTGTATTTTTACCTTTTTAAGACATCTAGTGTGTGACTTGGCTTAGGGAATGATAATAAATAGACATTCCTTATACATTCTTTTACTAAGCTAAGATAGATGTTCTTGGATAAGGTGATTGGACTTAAGCAATTAGGAGGAGATTGTTGTTCGAATATATGTTTAGGACATAGAATTGCTTAATCCCAATCATAGTTATCACTTAGGATCCCCCAATTTTATTAGAACCTTTGTAAAGTACCCTTAGGATTCTTGGTGACCAGCACAGGTGTATTACATCTCTTCATACAAAGCAAACCAGCAAGAGGAAGCAAATCAGCAGACCAGTAAACAAGTTGCCGATCAACTCTATTCTCAACACGCGACAAGTTACCGATCAACTTGCAACACAAAGTTGCCGATCAACTACATTCTCAACATGCCGATAAAGAAAGACAGTCTGTACTGTCAGTCAGGTTACATCGTTTCATCTTAAAGTCAACCTTGCTGATTGTCCCTGTCCTTTCATACTGTCTTATCAGAAAGTTGTTTAACTGCTCTGTTATGATTACTGCGCCGTCTGACACATAGCTAGTTTTAGCTATACTTTGTCCCTACTTGCTTTTTGCAGGTAACCGGTTGAGACAAAGGGGTCTTTACCCATCAGAATTTTGCAAGCATGCGTGTACTCCATATCTTCGCCATTAATGCTAAAGATACCGCATTTAATGCTCCTCAACTACCCAGCTGGATATTCAAATTGCAAGCCTTCTTCTACAAGACTCAAGACATTCACTCCTCTTATAAATAGTAGACTTGGAGCATTGAAGAAGGTTGGTGAAAATAGAGCATTGAAGAGAGTTGAATGTTTTTGAGTATTCATTAAAGACTCAAACATTCTATGTCCAGATAATCATTAGATCATTTAATAGGACATACACTTGTGCACCAACTCAAACAACATTGTTAGTATTCCCGAACTAGATCATTTAAGGAATACGTTGTTTAAGTTATTCACACACCCACCTGAGTGAGATAAGTTCTTTTGAACTTGCCGCTCAAAAACACTTGGTCAGATTTGTTTTACGATCTATTAGAAATTTCTAGAACTTAGTCTTTGTATACCAGCAAAGCCGTGCTTGTAATAGACTAGAGATATCTAATAGTACTCTTAACCCAAATCCAAGTTCTGACCAAACTTGGTAGAGGACGTAGCAGTATTTACACTGTGAACCTCTCCAAATCCCTGTGTCTCTGTTGCTTACTTTATCGTTGCCGGTTGGAATTCTATCACCGGTAGATTGCGTATGTTCGTACTGATTCATTGTAATTTCCATTGACCAATCTCTTGAAACTGCATTGAACTTTTGAAAACAACTTTGTGTTTAAACTAAGCTCTGAAAACTATTTCTTACCGATTTAAAGTGTGAGTTAAAACTTAGTCATATCTTCTCCGCTGCGCTTACTGATAATAGTTTGCAAACTGATAAGTGACTTTGCATTTAAAAATGTTTCTTTGTAAAAGTTTTAAAAAGGCTATTCACCCCCCCCCCCTCTAGCCTATTTTCCTACCAATTGGGCCTAACAAGCTCGCCCGAGTCGCTTGATTAGCTCGGCCAAGCCCTATTCAACAGAAGGTGTGTTTTCTGTCTGGTTAGTGCACGGTCGATCTCCAGCCTTGACTCGCCCGAGGTGCACGGCCGGGTCCTTTGCCCTGATCGGCCGCTCCTCGCCTGCTCTGCGACTTTTCTGATTTCTTTTATTTAGATCGCTAGTTCCCGGTTTATCTTTATTCCAACAATGATATATACTCTTAACGTGGTAACGTGAATGAAAATTATATATGTATATTTATGGAATATGAGTATGTACACGAATCCGATGTGGGATTCACTATATATATTACGTAAAGTGATGGAACCTACACAATCATGCGAGTTATAATCCTAGTAACATCGGGAGATATTATATATATACGAATATAAATACCAAACACGAATCCAATGTGGATTCACTATAGGGGTACGAGTATAAATACCAAACACGAATCTGATGTGGGATTCACTATATGTATATGGAATAAATACCGAACACGAATCCAATGTGGGATTCATTATTTATGGATTTGATGGTATTTTGGTAAAAGTCGAGTTGTATATATATTTGTCTGAAAAGAGGTATGTGTTCTGTTTTGTGTTGACAGGAAATTGGAAATGAGGAAGTGGATGTGACTATAATGGTGGTACTACTTATTATATATGACTTTCACATTTCTCTGATTCAATATATACACTGTCATGTTACAAAT
This sequence comes from Campanula takesimana, assembly GCA_026119855.1. Taxonomy (NCBI): domain Eukaryota; kingdom Viridiplantae; phylum Streptophyta; class Magnoliopsida; order Asterales; family Campanulaceae; genus Campanula; species Campanula takesimana. Next base: position 585,382 of record JAOWBW010000579.1, read on the forward strand.
TGTTGTATAGTTTTCTATACTTAAATGTTTCCGCATAATATATGATATAGGAATTTCTTACTGAGTTATACTCACTCTTATTGTTTCAATATTGAAACAGGACGTGTCTAGCTATAGAAGACAAACATATCAAGTGAGGATAGAAGGGGCCACATGGGTAGTACTTTAAGGTCTATGACCTATGTTATTGTAGAATCAGTTAGTATATACATGAGTTGTATTAGGACCATATGTATGCCTCGGTGTTTGTTTTAATTTGGTAAACTCCTAGTAAAATGTAAGGAGTTATATTTGGTGGTACAAGAGTTCTTAAAACTCTTGTTGTGGTCGTGGTTGTTGTCATGGTTCAGTGTACGTTTCAATAGTTGTGTGACTCTTAGTTGTGGTCATGTCGATTTAAAGATTTTTTTTAAGTCACAAGTTTTGTGAGTTGTGATGTCATGTGGACATCATTCATGCCCTAATAAGTTCTAAAATAGGAGCCTAATTACGGGGGCGTGACATGCTCAATTTTAGTCCAGGTTGAATCTAGATCCATATCCTCCATATTACTCGACCAAATACCGGTACTTTCCATCTAAGTTATAAATTTTTGTTGATTCTTCTCTTGAAGTCTCCACCTCTTAATTCTACTTGTTTTTTTTCTCTTTCATGAAATTCTCCAACTTTAAAAATCTAGTATCACAAGTCTATGTTGAGTTGTTGTACTCTCACCCGGAATAACTTTGTAATCTGTGTAACTCTTTCTATAAACATTTCTCACTAAAAAGAAGTCAATCTGACTCGCATTACCTCCACTCCTATAGGTCACCAACTGCGATTATCTCTTCTTGAACCATGTATTCATTATTCTCAAGTCATATACTACTGCAAAATCCAGGATATCATTTCTTTCTTCATTTCTCCCTCCAAAACAAAAACCTCCATGAATGGTCTCAAAGTCGTGTCGACTAAACCCATATTTAAAAAAAAAAAAAATTAATATACGTTGAGTATAAGTTGATTATAAAAAGGAAAATGCTATACCAACAAAATAATTATACTCCAGCCGTCTAATATTAAATATCACATTTAACTTGTTAATATTTTTAAAAAATATTTTATTTGTTTGTACAGTGCTTGTCCAATAGTAAAATATCACTAATTCTATTTCCTTAATTGAAGCGGCATGTTGTCTTGGGACTAACAAAATGATGAGACAGATGGAAGAAAAGTACCACATTATTATGAAATGAAAAAGCACTATACTCATCCTATTTTTGCTAGAAAAATGGTACACAAATTAAGATGAATAATTTTTATATTATAAAATATAAAAAGTGAATAGAGTGTTGTGAATAAAGAAAGTGAGTAAAAAAGAGAAAGTGGGGTAGAGAATGGGTGGATTGGTTGGTATACCGATTGTGTTTTGCTTGCACCTTGTACCAACCAAGTATGATTTGTTATTCAAAAATATGTACTACTACCAACCACAAAAATCGGTATATCATGTTTATTGATACGCTTGTAATCGATATATACCAAATGTAAATAGAGACAAAATAAAAATTGCATTTGTTTTTTCTTTTTGTTAGATTTTCTTGTCTAGTATATAAATAAAACATAATAACATAAAAATAAATCTCAAATACAAATTATAAAGTCTTGAAAATAAAGAAAAGTAGAACAATTGAAGTCTTGAAAACTAAACTATACAATACCTATACATAATAGGGGTGAGCAAAAAAAATTTGGAACCGGACCGGACCAAAGGAACCGGACCAGACCAGCTAAAACTGGACCAGACCAGCACATATAGTTTGGTTTCGGTTCTAAAATATTATAGAACCAGTATATTGGTTCGGTCCTGGTTCTTGGTAAAATGAATTCCGGTTAGAACCGGACCAGACCAGTTGTGCATATATAGTATGTATATACAAAACAATGAACAACTATGCCCGCAAAAACAAAATATAAAGGCTCCGAAGAGCAACTATCCCAAAGGAGGTCAACCTGCTCAGAAGATTTCCCGCTACAGCGGACCTCATAACGCTACCACTTGATTCCCGGGGGGTTAAGGAAAACAACGAAGATAAAAAGAAACGGGGTGAGATAAAATCTCAGTAAGTTATTAATGCAGCTACATGGCATAATATCATGCAAAACAACGGTATAACTGAACAAGTAAATCACATAACAACAAACGAGAAAGCTCCCTATCGCCAACTGTCCCATACCAGTTGGAAATAACGACTAACTCATCATGCAGCATACAAGACTGAAATAAACACGTTACAAAGGATACCGAGCCAAGGTTTCACCAAACTGATAGAACAATCGCTGCGCAGCTTCAACCGATCAACGATTAACAATAGCAGCAGAACAGCTGAAGAGAACCCCGGTCAGAACCGACCAATCAACCAATCAACTAATCAAACCATCTTCATAGTAGCATAAACAGCTGAAGATCACAACCCCGGTACCGGAACCATAACAATGTAACATGTCACAAAGGACAGGGGAGATGACACAAAGTCAAAACTCAAAAAGTTAGCTAGACTACTTCCGAAGGAAGCTAGCTCATCCCAACCAAGGCTAATCTGGATGAGAAAATAAGGACCAATGGGCGATGCTATACTGGACTTGGCTCGTGCCATTATAACATTATCCATTGCCTGACTCGAACACAAGTACCAGCTGGACTTTAAACAAGCACATAGCAATAAATACTCGCTTGAAACAACAACGGGGGCAATGATTCCAAAGTAGGGAACCAAGCCAAGCTCATCACAAAAGATGCAAACGGTTACTCATGAAGAGATCAACAATAACGAACACAAGAAGTTTCTCATAAAAGAGTCCAACACGATAAACGAGATTGTTCATAAAGAGCCCAACAACATTGATCATTAAAATATGATGATTCCATGATAAGGGACCATACCAAACACATCCTAAAGATGATACCCACGAGTTACTCATAAAGAGCACAACCCAACGGTCGCTCACAAATGGTACAATGACTGTTACTAAGATGAACCTAAACGTCTACTCGTAAAGAGTACTATGACCAAGAACTCAACCATCCCTTTACACCTGGAATTCCAAATAGGAAATCTGAACAAATACACCTTAAGGCAAATCAAAACCTCAGGTACCAAATCACCGTATCACTCTTTACATCCGTTCATAAACGAACCAATTCTTAACACTCCAAACGAACCCAAAAGGTTACACCTATTCATACATGATCACAAACGGACCAAACCCAACACTTTGGTATTCCCTAATAACCCTCTAGGTACTATAAGATATCACCTAAAACCTAAACCAAGTTTTATCCTAAAAATCAATTCGATTGGAATAACCATGAACACGTCACAAGATGCCCAAGCATTCTCGAACAATACTTAGACCAATTCCATAACAAAATTGTTCACAACGGAACCATTTCAAACACTAGAGTAACCCACAAAGTCTACTTAACATAACTAGGGTGGCACCCAAGGTCTACACTAAGAATACAATCCAAACTTAAACCAAACAAGAGGTGATTCCTGAAAACAGTGGGCGGGCGGGCGCCAAAAAGGGCGCGGGCGGGCGCTCATTTAGCCAGGAGGTGGACAGAAGGAAAATGGCCAGGTGGGCGGGCGCCTGGCTCAATCCGGGCGGGCGCCCGGTCGATTTTCTGGCCGGAAACTACAGCTGGGTTTAACAAGGTTTCTTACCATTTCTCAAATCAACCAAAATCAAAATTTCTAACTTGCATCCTAATGACCCAAAACAACCTATAAGCCTCTACAAGACTTATCTAACAACATTTGAACAACCAAATCAAGAAATGATCCAAAATCACATTATCACAAAATGAGTAAAAACATCAATCACTTTAAAAATCAACTAAGAGGCAATGTATAGCATTCATATCATCATCTAATCATAGAATGACATCTTTAGCATAAAAAGGGGGAAAAGCAACTTACTTGGAATTTATCAAAGATGATGGAATTCAAATTTTCTTAGCTCTTTACGATCCTATCGACGATCTAAACATTTTTCATAAAATGAGCAATAAGAAATAATGAATAAAAGATAACTAAAATGAAGAAATAAGAGAGAGAGGTTACCTTTCTAAAAAAATGGAAGGAAGAAGGAGAGAGAGAGAGAATTTCGGATGGGAGGGGAGAGGGAGAAATGACTGGGAAGGAAAGGGAGAAAGGGGGAGGGGAGGGAGTTGTTGAAATAATTCACAATGTTCCACTAAAGCCCCTCAAGAAAAACTTTGGCACAAAGACCCTTCTACCCCACTTGCAAATAAAGACTTTATCTTCACACTTAGCTCAATTGATCAATTAAAATGCTAGGCATAAAATATTATGGAACACAAAATGCACACATAATTATTTTAATAAATAAATAATTTAAATAAATAAATAAGCAATAAATAGATAATTAAATATTTATTACTGAGAAAAATAGAGACGGGTTTTCGGGTCGTTACAATCTACCCTCCTTAAAAAGAATTCGCCCGCGAATTCACTTGTCAAAATCATAACACCATCATATCGAGGCTGCAAAATATCGATTCCCATAAAGCACTCATAATCCCAATCAAGTACCTATTAAAGATTTCAGACATCGATTCCATGACTCAAATAAACCCACACATATTGAACACATACTTATCTCAAGCATATTCATATCAAACATCCTAAAGTTAACTTCCTCTTTCATCCTGAATTTCACATTCTCAAGACTATCACTTGTTCACCAATTCTGAGACATAGCTGTTTTGATCCTAATTAGCATTACGCTCACCATCAACCCTTAAATCGTCAACATCCATAAGTTTTACTTTTCCGGTTCATCCGTACGCATTGACGATCTAGACATCATCCCAAGTAATAATACTACTACCCGAACAAATAAGAGAAGGAATAGGGCTAACGATTATTGTCACCCAATGACTCAATGATATACTCAAAAATTCACCGTCATCAACTATCCGATCAAATGAGATTCCACTACCACACTCACTTCCTCATGAGATAAAGCATAATACAATCATAATCTTTGAATTCCTCAACTACTTGCATTACCTCATAGTTAGTTTTCTAAGGAAATATATCCATCAACTTTTGATAGTCTGTCATCAACGTTTTAACTTGGTCCCAAAAAAAAAATGAAAAAAAATGTATAATTCTCTAAGGAAATATCCATAGAATCACAACCAATCCCAAGTCATAGGCAGTTCCATTTATTAAGCGTTAATCCTCGAAGCATGTACAACTACTTTATTGCCGAAAATCGTTGCGTACCTCCATCTCTATTTGGAAGCATCATTAGAGGTAATGGATTTATCAATTTTCACTATAATGGAAAACTTAACATATCTCCAAGAAAACATAACACGGATCTCACCTTTTAAGATAACAGTGATACCAGCCCAAACCACGAAACTACATTAATACCGAAATTATTATCATTACATTACTCCAATCCTTGAAAGTTTAAAACAGTTCCAAGTACTCAGTAGTCCGCAAAACAATCCAAATTTTATCTTCAAAAGATTTCCGCTAACTCCCATTTAAGTTAATAATCCGTGCTTATATACCCAAATGAATTTTAACAAATTCTAAATCTTCAATGGCTAACCAAATTTAGTCTTTCACGTATACATTTATTAACCCAATATTACTTATGCTCAACAGTATTACCAACATAATAATCTAATTAGCGAATAACATTTTAACTGACCAAATGCAAAATCATAGCATCCCTTAATATGCCCAAGTATCTATACCCAACTCCCTTTACACATCCTTAATCCGAACGAGAAACGCCACAAAGAAAAGATCCAGAACCATGTGACAACTGTTTAACTAAAACCCAAAATGCCTTTAATATTGCCCGAGAATTTCTCACCTTCTCAAAATATGTTTAGTCTTTTAAACTTAACGCACTTCCCATAATTGATGATTACAACTCCCACAATATACTCATAACTCATTTTTCTTTAACTCAACTCCAGTCATGTACTGAAATGATCCCAAAAGTATCATAACTCAACTTCTTAATATAACCCATAATAATTTAAGTATTTCCTCATACTACACAATTCCGATGCACTCACGTAGATGTACTAAAAGTAAAGAAAAATCCCCTATCGAGAAATTCTCAAATTGAATCTTTAACTCTTTTAACCCAACCGATACTATATGTTCACCGATTCACCTATCAGTATCGCAGCTTATATCAACTCATCATATAACCCAAGTTCTCTATCGGTCAAGCGACATATTGTACCCAATATAAATTATACTTAATATTTCAAAATTTATATTGCCAACTGAATAAGCTAAATTCCCAGCACAACCTTGTAATAAAGATTTTTTATTTTTATTTTTATTTTTTTTAACATAGAACCTGAACATTATATATATATACCTAGTATGCTTCTAAACAAAGTCAAACATACCAATATAGAAATATTCTCCACCTATCGATGGCACACAAGAAATTCGTAACACATAGAAAGCTAAACCATACCACTTAACTCATCAATATCCCGCATAGGCGACACAACCAAATCACCTTACCTCTATCAGTAGCAATCATAAAATTTCGTACTCGAGAATACACCTCAACATAAATCACTTAATGAGAACAAACATACGAATATAGCACAAGACATTTCCACTTTACGAACTAGGTACGTCCAAGCCTTCAAAACTCGCACTCTCGATTCTCAAGCCAACTAACCCCAATGGAACCAACACTATTGATACCAATCCTATACTTGATATACCACCAGAGAAGAAACACTCGACGTCAATATCACGACTCATAACTCAACCAACTTCTACCTTAACCTCATCCTTCAAGAAAACTTAGTTTCTCAAACCGCTCAAAGCTATAACACCCAAGTATTGAAACCTATTCAATATCAGAGTTCTTATTCTCCTTCAAGATCTAAACCATTGCTCTGATACCAACTGTCACGCCCCAAAAATTTTAAAATCCATAAATATAAAATTTACATAATTAACATCTCCAAAAATGCTAAATACCAAACCGGGCACGTGAATTCAACTATGAAACCAATACCATCAAACAACACCTCAACGAGATTATAACTCGGAGACTAGAAACAAACGCGGAAGCAAGAACAACTATTAACAAAATACCCAAGGTACAACCGTATATACAAAACACTGAACAACTACGCCCACAAAAACAAAACATAAAGGCTCCGAAGAGCAACTATCCCAAAGGAGGTCAACCTGCTCAGAAGATTTTCCGCTACAACGGACCTCATAACGCTACCACTTGATTCCCTGGGGGGGGGTTAAGGAAAACAACGAAGATAAAAAGAAACGGGGTGAGATAAAATCTCAGTAAGTTACTAATGCAGCTACATGGCATAATATCATTCAAAACAACGGTATAACTGAACAAGTAAATCACATAACAACAAATGAGAAAGCTCCCTATCGCCAACTGTACTATAGCAGTTGGAAATAACGACTAACTCATCATGCAGCATATAAGACTGAAATAAACACGTTACAAAGGATACCGAGCCAAGGTTTCACCAAACTGATAGAGCAATCGCTGCGCAGCTTCAACCGATCAACCGATCAACAATAGAAGCAGAACAGCTGAAGAGAACCCCGGTCAGAACCGACCAATCAATCAATCAACTAATCAAACCATCTTCATAGTAGCATAAACAGCTGAAGATCACAACCCCGGTACCGGAACCATAACAATGTAACATGTCACAAAGGACAGGGGAGATGACACAAAGTCAAAACCCAAAAAGTTAGCTAGACTACTTCCGAAGGAAGCTAGCTCATCCCAACCAAGGCAAATCTGGATGAGGAAATAAGGACCAATGGGCGATGCTATACTGGACTTGGCTCGTGCCATTATAACATTATCCATTGCCTGACTTGAACACAAGTACCAGCTGGACTTTAAACAAGCACATAGCAATAAATACTCGCTTGAAACAACAACGGGAGCAATGATTCCTAAGTAGGGAACCAAGCCAATCTCATCACAAAAGATGCAAACGGTTACTCATGAAGAGATCAACAATAACGAACACAAGAAGTTTCTCATAAAAGAGTCCAACACGATAAACGAGATTGTTCATAGAGAGCCCAACAACATTGATCATTAAAACATGATGATTCCATGATAAGGGACCATACCAAACACATCCTAAAGATGATACCCACGAGTTACTCATAAAGAGCACAACCCAACGGTCGCTCACAAATGGTACAATGACTGTTACTAAGATGAACCTAAACGTCTACTCGTAAAGAGTACTATGACCAAGAACTCAACCATCCCTTTACACCTGGAATTCCAAATAGGAAATCCGAACAAATACACCTTAAGGCAATTCAAAACCTCAGGTACCCAATCACCGTATTACTCTTTACATCCGTTCATAAACGAACCAATTCTTAACACTCCAAACGAACCCAAAAGGTTACACCTATTCATACATGATCACAAACGGACCCAACCCAACACTTTGGTATTCCCTAATAACCCTCTAGGTACTATAAGATATCACCTAAAACCTAAACCAAGTTTTATCCTAAAAATCAATTCGATTGGAATAACCATGAACACGTCACAAGATGCCCAAGCATTCTCCATCAATACTTAGACCAATTCCATAACACAATTGTTCACAACGGAACCATTTCAAACACTAGAGTAACCCACAAAGTCTACTTAACATAACTAGGGTGGCACCCAAGGTCTACACCAAGAATACAATCCAAACTTAAACCAAACAAGAGGTGATTCCTGAAAACAGTGGGCGGGCGGGCGCTCATTTAGCCAGGAGGTGGGCAGAAGGAAAATGGCCAGGTGGGCGGGCGCCTGGCTCAATCCGGGCGGGCACCCGTTCGATTTTCTGGCCGGAAACTGCAGCTGGGTTTAACAAGGTTTCTTACCATTTCTCAAATCAACCAAAATCAAACTTTCTAACTTGCATCCTAATGACCCAAAACAACCTATAAGCCTCTACAAGACTTATCTAACAACATTTGAACAACCAAATCAAGAAATGATCCAAAATCACATTATCACAAAATGAGTAAAAACATCAATCACTTTAAAAATCAACTAAGAGGCAATGTATAGCATTCATATCATCATCTAATCATAGAATGACATCTTTAGCATAAAAAGGGGGAAAAGCAACTTACTTGGAATTTATCAAAGATGATGGAATTCAAATTTTCTTAGCTCTTTACGATCCTATCGACGATCTAAACATTTTTCATAAAATGAGCAATAAGAAATAATGAATAAAAGATAACTAAAATGAAGAAATAAGAGAGAGAGGTTACCTTTCTAAAAAAATGGAAGGAAGAAGGAGAGAGAGAAAGAATTTCGGATGGGAGGGGAGAGGGAGAAATGACTGGGAAGGAAAGGGAGAAAGGGGGAGGGGAGGGAGTTGTTGAAATAATTCACAATGTTCCACTAAAGCCCCTCAAGAAAAACTTTGGCACAAAGACCCTTCTACCCCACTTGCAAATAAAGACTTTATCTTCACACTTAGCTCAATTGATTCAATTAAAATGCTAGGCATAAAATATTATGGAACACAAAATGCACACATAATTATTTAAATAAATAAATAATTTTAATAAATAAATAAGCAATAAATAGATAATTAAATATTTATTACTGAGAAAAATAGAGACGGGTTTTCGGGTCGTTACAACCAATTAGACAAAAATGGTATGGTACTACCTACCAAAAGTTTCGGTATACCGACTTCTTTATACAAATTATAATTGGTACAGTTGGTATATGGGTTGGTTGGTACGGATGAGTACAATTTACCACCCCTAGGGTACATAATAATTAATGGATAGTTGGTGGTGTATGACATGTAGGGCTCTCTAAATTAAAAAGTATAAAAATCGTTCTTTTTTTTTTTTTTTTTTTTTGGTCCTTGAGGCTTAAAATAGGATAGTCAAAGGTAAAATTTTGAAGATTAAAATTGGAGGGAAGAGGTATAATTTTGCCATATAACATTAAGGTCTTGTAAAAAAATTTCATTCCATTTTTGTTAAAAATAAAATAAAGGAGTCGTTCTTATGAAAACGCGTTTTACACTAAGCTATTGAAAAACGTGTTTTTCACAATTGCCTTCTCTAACATTATCATGTGTCTGTTCTAATATTATAAAGCGTCTGTTGTAATATTACACTTATAGATATTCAAGCATGCACTTTTATACACTAAAACAAACACTTTTAGAGGTATTGTTATGATTTTCATATTTAGGTAGGCACTTTTATACACTTAAAAAGGCACTTTTAGAGGTAGTGTTATGATTGTCTGTTGTAGTGTTAAGACTGCCATTCCTATTGTTGAAAAGTGCCTCCTGCTGTAGTGTTGAAATATGCCTCTTACATTCTAAACAAGTGGTTGGTGAGCTTTTAAAAGTTAAAAACCATGTGCCTGCTTTAATGTTAACAACTGCCTCCTGTAGTATTGAAAACTGCCTCCTGTAGTGTTAAAAAGTGTCTGCTTAGTTTTATAAGTTCCAGTTATTTGCAACAATGCCACCGCGTCTTTTAAGTAATGTTCCGCTTATTTATAAAAATGCCACTCCGCATAGAAAAAACACGTTTTACACTAAAACGCGTGTAAAACACGTTTTTCCTAAGATTTTCTGAAAATAAAGAATTTAAGGGAGTATTTAATTGGAGTAGTAAAATTGTGTATACCGTTAAGGGAGTAAGTAGTAGTACTGTATGTCTGAAATATATTCCTATGAATAAATATAAAATTACAAAAAAGTGGCACAAAATTTGATTTGCAAAATGATGTGTTTTAATTTTATAGTTCTTTTTAATTTGAATGCACCGGGTCTATAATTGATCCAACCAATAAAATATGGTCACCTCATTTCGTATCAAATTTTTTGTAATTTTAACTCTAGCATTGTCCTTTTCATACTCCATAAGATTATATTTTATTACCCGAGTGCAACTAAATAGTCCATCCGTCCCATTTGAAGCTTCACCTTTCACCCAAATGTGTGTCCCGTTAAAAGCTTCATCCTTTCCTAAAATGGTAAAAAATGTAAGCCCCACTTGTCATACCCACTCACTTCTTCCTCTCACATACTTAAATTATGGGGCCCACTTGTCATACCCACTAACTTTCCCCTCTCACATAGTCCCTCCGTTCCGGGTAAGTTGCAACATGGAAGGGGAATCACAAAAATTAAGAAAGGAGAATAATGAGTGGTTGAGAGGAAGAGAGAGAATGAGTGGAGAATAATGAGTGGTTGAGAGGAAGAGAGGGAATGAGTGAAGGATTATAAAAGTAATAAATAGTTTCCTTATTTGGCATTGTTGCAACTTAAGTGGAATGCCCAAAATGGCAAATTGTTGCAACTTACCAAGAACAGATGGAGTATTTAAATTGTAGGCCCCACTTGTCATACCCACTAACTTTTTCCCTCTCACAACCCTTCTTACATTCATCATTTTCCTTAATTTGTGTGCAATCCTCAAAATGGTGAAGCTTTAAATGGGATGGAGGGAGTATACAAGAAAATAATATGAAAAAAATGACGAAATCACCCTCACACTCCCAGAGTTTACCTGTAAAAGCAGGTCCAAGCATAGTTATAAATACCGTCCCGTACCGGTCCGTACCGGCCGGTACGTCCCATACCAGTCAAAAACCGGTACGCAACAAGGTAAATTCCGTCCCAGTTTTCGTACCGCTCGGAACCGGTCCGTACCGGTCAAACCGGTCTGAACCGCCCTGAACCGGCCGAGATGTATGAACCGGCGGTACGCAAAAAAAAATATTTTTTTTTTCAGATTATCAGGCTTAATTGTGAAAATCTAAGAAAAAAAAAACATTTTTACAGATTATCATAAAAATATATCAAAAGGGATGGTATTACCAGGCTTAATTGTGAAAATCTAAGAAAAAAAAACATTTTTTCAGATTATCATAAAAATTGCTGAAAAGTGCGCTAAATCTGGTACGGTACACCGGTACGTTCCGGTACCGGTAAGTCCCGGTACCGGTACGTCCCGGTACCGGTACGTCCCGGTACCGGTACGTCCCGTCCCAATGACAAAACCGGTACGCTTGCCGGGACGGTATTTATAACTATGGGTCCAAGACACTGAGGGGAGAGAAGAAGCAAGGTCCAATAGAAGTAGAAGGCAGCTCAAGGAAGGAGGCGGGTAAAGTTCCATTGTCTCCGATCATTCCCTTCCGACCATTTTCCTCTTTAAAAGGTATCTTAATCCACCCTTCCCTTCCAACGTTGTTCACCCATTTTTTTTTCTTCTCCTTCTACTTGCTATTCACTTTGTTCGAAATAGATAATGATTAAAACCCTCACCCTTCCATCCTTTTGTTGTTTCTTGAATGCTTTGGTTTTGTGAGTATTTATCATTTTTTTAGCTAATTTGTTAAAGAATGCCGGACAGCATGTTCTTTTTTGGGGGGTTTAGGGTTTTAGATTCATTTGATTGAGTTATGAAATAAGTGAATAAATTTTGTATGTAATTTGGGTAATTTCGCATTTCATTTTAGCGGTGTAAATGATTATTCTTTAGGTTTTTGTTGCTTCATTATGGAATGGAAATTCAGTGGCCTTCCTATTGTCGCGGCTTAAATAGGAATGTTCTCCTTGAATCTATAGAAGTCCGAAAGAAAATATAATTTGAAAGAAAAATTGGTCTTGCCCCAAATTGGTATTATGACTCCATTTTCCCTACATTTTCATGCCACATTGCCACTGTAACAAGTATACAAGTTTGGTGTTGTGGATTAAGAGCGACAGAGCTAGGATTTTAATCAAAGGAGGTCAAAATTGATACCCCCTCCATCCCAAACTTATGGTTACTAAAATTGAATGTGCGGAGATTAAGAAAAAAGTAGGTTTTGTGAGTGGGAAGGAGAGAGAAAATGAGATTGCGGATAGTTGTTGTGAGTGGGGAGGAGAGAGAAAATTGAACATTTTTTGTAAGTAACCAAAAGTACGGGACACCCAAAACAAAAATAAGTAATAAAATCAACATTTATAATGGGGAAATATGAATTTTTTCATAATTGCAAGGGCATGATTTGCCTAGGTTCAAAATTTAAAGGGGGTCAGCTGATTACCACCATAATGGGGCTCCGCTATGGGTGGGTAGGGGGTGGGGGTGGGGAAGGGTTTTGCATCAAACAGTTACGAGTATATCTGGATCTTCATTGTATTTCTAAATACTAGTGTTTGTTGACTGCTCCATGGCCGATAAATGTTCCATCTTAAATACCACAGCTGTTTGTGATAGTTTCTTAGTTGTTCGTCCACTTGGAATGTTTCTTCTCTGTCACCCCCTTCTCCTCATTTTCATATTCTATCTGTTCTATGTCTCTCACTCCCCCTCACTATACATATGCGTGTGTGTGTGTGTGTTGTGTTTATATAGTATGGATAGTTACTCATGCATGATGCATGTGCATTTTATTTTCTTCTAAAGAAGGCTTCTTACTTTTCTTTGCCTACTCTTTTATTAGTCTCCACTTGGTACTATCTTCTCATTTGATTTCCCTTTTTCTTCATAAGGTACCTGTAAGAGAGTCTCCTTATCCTTCCACATAATTACTTATGTATATCTATCTTTGAAGATTTTCCTCTTTATCTTTTTTCTGTTTTCTGGTTTTCCTGCTTTTTAAGTAAACAGTAGGAAGGGGATACAGTCAATTCCTCTCTTTTGTCGCTTTATGTGTATGCACTCGTGCTTGTATCTCCTTTGATTTCCGTTCACTACTTTTTATCCTTATGTCATATAGTTTGGTCATCTTCGGCATCTTGTTCGATTTTGAACCAGGATCTGTTTATACCTCTTTATTACTCTCTCTGTCCCGAAAAGTTAGTCCCTCTTTTTTCGTTATTATTATGAATGAACTTTGAGTAATAATTTGGGCTACTTGAGATTATCTTAATGAGAATATAAAAATTGGTACTGGTAGTATTTATTATGATCTATCAATAACATGTTGTAATTTTTCATTAGGATAATTAAAAGTAGCCTAAATTATTACTCAAAGTTCGTTCATAATAACAACGAAAGGAGAGGGACTAACTTTCCGGGTTAGAGCGAGTATTTCTTAATTTTACCTTGGTGCTAGTTGGAGGAATTTCATCCATCCAGCATAGTCTGCTGTCTGCATACTCTCCTGCTATTTAAATTTTCTAATATAAATCTGGGCTACATTGGTTCCCATAGTCAAATTGCAGGTGCGATTATAATCATGTGATTGCTTGAAGAAACATGCTCCCTCCGTCCCAAAATGATCTTCAGACTTTTTTTGACGTTAGTACGAAGGAACTTGGAGCAATGATTTTAGGTTGATTGGGTTATTTTAATGAAAAACTAAAACTTGTTATTGATAGGATTGTTGATGGTGTGTCAATAACAAGTTCTAAATTTTCATTAGTACAATTGACTCAACTCAAAGTTATTGCTCAAAGATTCTTCGTAGTAACGGACAAAAAAAAATAATGAGGATCATTTTGGGATGGATGGAGTATACCATTACGTTGACTGGCTCAGTCAGCTCGAAGCTGGTATACCTAGTAGAATTGAATTCCAATTAATCTTTTAACTCCAGCTATTAAGTATTGCAAATTTTATCTAGGAAAATAAGTCCACATTCAAGCATCGTTCTGTTAGGCAATTTTAGAATTCGCCACAATTATTTATCCAGATATGAGGGTTACTGTGATTGCATTACTGAAATGGCTAGAAAGTTTTATAATGTTCAGATGGTGAGGGTTTTATCTGATCCTGATGACATTCGAAATTAGAATATGAAGTTCTTCAGGGGCATGCTGGTTGATATTGTAGCACTAGCTGCATATATTGATGAGCGCACGATAAAAGCTAGTAGTCTTTTTGTTGATGGGTTACAGATGCCTTAGAAGTGAATAAACTCGGGATAGGATTCCACTGCCCAGTACTCACTCTGTCCCAAAATGATCTTTACATTTGACCATTCAAACTTTTTAAGGATATGAACACTTGCTAGTTGCTACACTAGTCATGTTTTTTTTTTTTTTTTTTTTTATATGCACTTTTGGCCTAAATTCTAGAAATGGGAAGAACTTTTTGATACAATGAAATATGGCAAATAGCAAGATCATTTTGGGATAGAGGGAGTAATAAACTATACTCCCTCCGTCCCATTTGAAGCTTCACCATTTTGGTGAGGGCACACAAATTGAGAAAAGTGATGAGTGTAAGAATGTTTGTGAGAGGGAATAAGTTAGTGGGTGTATGACAAGTGGGGCCTACATATTCAAATTTGAATATGTGAGGGGAAAAGTTAGTGGGTATGACATGTAGGGCCCACAATTTATGTATATGAGAGGAAGAAGTGAGCGGGGTTGACAAGTGGAGCCCACATATTTTACCATTTTAGGAAATACTGAAACTTTTAACGGGACACCCATTTGGGTAAAGGGTGAAGCTTCTACCTGGACGGAGGGAGTATTTCCTACCTCGTTTATTCTTTTCTTTTGCATCGGCTCATGGTTTGGAACTGTTCACGTATTTGCTTGTGTTGAAAAGAGAGATGGTCGATAGAAGCTTGAAGCTTCAAATTTGATTGGATCCTTTCGTAAATTTCCTTTTTGAGTTCAGTATATTTCGGGTTCAACTCAATGAGGTTAGACAAAAGGATCAGAGACAGAGGTAGAGGAACAGGGAAAACAAGAATTCAGAAAAACGCGAGATAAGGTAAAAAAAACAAAAAAAGCTGGGATCAGGGGCAAGCTGGGTAATTGGCACAGTAGAAATTTACTACTTACTGTCCTTTCTGTTCATGATCATGAACAGGAAAGGGAACTCATTTTGCAATGGTTGGATGAGATAATTTGGTAAACCTGGATTCTATTTATCCCATTTGCATCTTTGTATCAACCCCAACGGATATCAACTTGGGGAGTAATTTTACTTTGCTGTCCGACAATGCTTACTTGTGTAGATAAACTCAGTTTTTTGACACATGGCATATTGGGAAGGAAATGTTTTGTCACCTACCTATTCTTTTTCCATCATTTGTGCATCTGCGTCTATTTTGTTGGCTAGAAGCCAATCTTTATCATACAAGTGATGCTGTGAAAATAAGTCTAATTCTGTTTTTTTCTCTTTTTTGTGATAGTAGGATTGCAAAAATGTTTCTCAAAGTACAGTTGACATGGAATGTCGTAATCCCTGCTGAAAACCTTGATGTCAAGGGACTTATGCTGCAAAAGGCGATTGTCATTCGTTTGATGGACGACTTCTCCACTAAAAAGGCCACTAAAGATCTTGGCTACTTTGTAGCTTTGACCAATTTGGACAAGATTGGGGAAGGGAAAGTGAGAGAGCACTCGGGAGATGTCCTCTTCCCTGTATCCTTCAGCTGCATCACCTTCAAGATCTTCAGAGGGGAGGTTGTGGAAGGGGTGGTGCACAAGATTTTGAAGCACGGGGTTTTCTTGAGGTGCGGGCCCATTGAGAATCTGTACCTGTCCAATCAGAAGATGAAGGAGTACAAGTATGTGGCTGCGGAGAATCCCCTCTTCATGAACGACAAGACGGGGTCGAGGATTGAGAAAGATACGACGCTCCGTTGCATGGTGATTGGGGTCAAGTATTTGGAGGTTGAGAAGGAATTTCAGGCTGTTGTTGGCTTGGATGGTGATTTCCTTGGCCCTGTTCAGTAGTTGTGTCCTGTTTCTTCATCTGCTCTTGGACTTGGACTAAGTTTTACATGTGTAGATGTGTTTTGTATATATGGTGGTGCGCAAAACTTGCAATGGCTCTAGTTTGAATTGTTGGTGACTAATGTTTAAGAACAAAGGACTTCATGGAGTAACTTAATCTCAACTTTTAAGTAGTATGAAATCCTTAAATGTTTTAATCTAATGTTGAAAGGTTACTACTTAATTGTAGATATAGAAATGCATAGTTTGGGTTAAAAAAAAGTTACTCGCTCTGTCTCAAAATAAATATTTTGAGAATTTACAACTTTGCTCAAATTAAATGCAATTTTTTTTTTTATCCATTTATTTTGACACGGAGGTAGTAGATAGTTTAGGTGGTGTTTCGTCGTGCTCACCACTCCTCAGCACCAATCCTCATAGGCCAAGGATAGGTCGAACCGTCATTCCGGGATTTGCAGTCTGATACAAATTAGTTTGACTTGGAATTGAGACTATCTGGTTCGGATTTCATCGACAATTCGGAGCAAGGGTGAACAAAATAAAGTTGAAACCGGATCGGACAAGACCAATTAAAATCAGATCAGACCAAATCAATATTAATGGTCCGATTTTGGCTCCATATTTGTTCGGAACCGGTATATTCGTCCAGTTGGTTTTGAATTTTTTTTAAAAATAACCCTGTGTAAACTATACTATACTCCCTCCGTCCCACTCGAATTAGGATTTTTAATTATTCTAATTATATTTTGACCTATAATTTGAAAGAAAAATAATTATCTTAATGAAAATCTAAAAATAGTTACTGAATTTGTTAGTAACCGTGATATAATAAAAATTTATAATTTTTTTTTTATTATCATTATTTTTCTTCAAATAATTGGTCAAATATAATTAGATTGACCAAAAATCATAATTCGAGTCGGACAGAGGGAGTATACATATACATATATATGTAATTGTTAATGTCACATCTTTGAATCCTTTTATGTGTGTTCAAAATCTTTGTTATTATTGTTTCTAAAAAAAAAACTTTGTTATTATTTTTTTAAAAAAAAATCTAGTTCAAGCTCTTGCAATCTGTCAAGCATTTCAAAACGATATTGTATATCCTCCAAAAGCAAATTTTAAACATTTTGTTAGTGTAATGACCGGAATTTTTTTTTATGTAATTTTCGGTTTTCACTAATTTAATTAAATGATAATTAGAGTTGCAAAGTAATTGAAAGAAGTGGGCCCAAGGAATTTGCATTGGCCCAAAATTTGTATTAGTAAACCCAACCCAATTAGGAATCAACCCAAGGTATAAATTAATGAGTTAGTCAACTTGGGAATTCCTTATTATCATAAACTCAAAAAAAAAAAAAAAAAAAAGAAACAAAACCCTAGCCTACTTAGCAGCCGCCGGCCGAGCACTAGGAGGGAGGAGAAGAAATTTTCCGGCCATTGTTTTGGAGATACAATCCGATCATTCTCAAGGTAATGCTAAATCCTACTCTCCAAAATTTGTTTCGTTGAATTTGGATTAGTAAATCATAAGTTATGCATGAATTAAGAATATAAATTTTAGGGTTTTTGCATGCTAGTGATTTATGATAAAATTCTAAAGGTTAATGAAGTTGATCTAAATACTATGAAAAAAATTATAGTAGTCTTGATACTAGTTTATTTTAAGATTGATTTTATAATCTTGAATTGAATTGATTTATATTATGCAATGCTTGGGAATTGAACGTATAAATCATTGAGGTTGAATTGGGTTTATCAAAAGAAGAAAAATTTATGGAATTCCCCACAAGTACATTCGGCCGAATGGCCTAGACCATTGGAAAAATTGCTTTGTTGATTTTAATGAATTGTGTTATCGATTTATGAATAAAAATTGATGTTTGGGAACTTAGAAAAATTGTAAGAATTAGAAAATTGATCAAATCAATGGATTTTGGATTATACAAGTTTCGGCCATGATGAGGAATTATGAGTGTTAATTCTTGATCAAAGATGTTAAGAATTGGGACGGAAAGTTAGTGTTTTCGTTAAGTTTCTAATGGAAAGGAAACAAAATCGTTAAAAGGATTGTTAACAAGTTAGAAAATTAACTTAAGAAAATAGAATAGTACTTGGAAGACCTTAAAAGTTAAAAAGTTAACGAGAAAGAAAAAGATTAGAAATTTCAGTTAGTTTCCTAACAGCAAAGGACTAAACTGAAAAGAATTAAAGTTAGAAGAAAGAAAAAGGGAAACCTTTGAAGTTAGAGGGGCCTAAGTGATTAAAAGAGAAACTTAGGGGACCTTATGAACAAAACCAAAGTCCAAGGACCTTTCAGTAATTAAAAGAAAGTTGAAGGACTAATCTGCAATTAATCCAAAGTAGAAGGACTAAATTGCAATTGAATTAAAGTTGAAGGACTAACTTACAATTAATCCAAGGTTGAAGGACTAAATTGTAATTGAACTAAAGTTGAAGGACTAAATTGCAATTAACCCAAAGTTGAAGGACCAATTTGCAATTAACCCAAAGTTGAGGGACCAAATTGTAATTAACCCAAAGTTAGAGGACTTAATTGCAATTAGATCAAAGTTAAAGGACTGACTAGTAAATCAAAGTCAGAAACTTAAACGTAAAGAAAGAAGTAACGAAGTAAAGAAGTTAAAACGCATCTCTCAGTTAACTAAGTAAAAATAGTTAACAATGTAGATAGTACTAAAGTAAATTACTCCGTGCCTTGTAGATTTGCACAGAGAGGAGATTGCGAGGAAAAGCAATTCAGGTAAGGGATTACGTTCCTTACAGTATTTGAACTCCTGTTTATTGGAATTCGGTATTTCTTTCTAAAGTTAGCTATCAGTATGGCATGATAGTATTTGAATGAACTCTGCGTTATTGAACGTTCCTTGAAAGAATCTATACTTAGTGATGTCCCCATCGATCTACTAAGTATCGAAGTTTGAAACTTGTATCACATACTTGTACCATGGTATGTTCAAATTTTAACTTGTAAGTTAATCGCTTACTCGTTAAGGCATCTAATTTTAACTTGTAAGTTAATCGCTTACTCGTTAAGGCATCCAATGTCCAGTTAGAAAAGACATTGATGGACAGTCCAGTTAGAAAAGACTCGTCCTTAAACTAGGGATTGCATGAGTGATCACATGCCTTCTCTCAGGAATTGTCTGATTACAAGGATGATTCTAGACCCCGAGCATATGTGTGTGGATACCATATATGTTACGACCCACACTATTGGCTGAAGAAGCTAGGTGTACAAATTGTACCTTTGGCATTGAGGTTATAATGTACGTTACCAAGGAATTGACGGAAACTTGAATGAATCCCATTGGATTGTAGTGCCATAATCCTTTGAAAGTAAAATCTTAAAAGTAATAAGACTGTATTGTTCTGCAGCCTTGAATCCAAAAGTAACTGAACCTATCTTTGTAAAGTTATTCATAGTATTCGTTCTGGTCGTCTCTCCTTAGTAACCGGAGAGGCCACGTATGAACTTACTGAGCATTCGTTCGCTCATCCCTTCTCTATAAATTTTGTTTTCAGGATTTAAGTAGAAGGACAAGACAAGGAAAACAGCCGTAGAAAGACGGTGGATTGAAGATTCAGTATTTAGTAGTTTAAGTACGTTTTTTTTTATTTGATGTAAGATGAAGTACATTGATGGTTAGGGTGTTACCTACCAAGACAAGCTTAAGTTACGCTTCCGCTATTGTTTTGAATTTATGGTTAAATAAGGGGCCGTTGTGAACCCTAAATTGAAGTATTTATTATTGTTATTTATTGATATTTAATGCCATTAAATGCTCAGATATTATAAGAAAATTCGGGGTGTTACAGTTGGTATCAGAGCAATGGCTTTAGGTTTTATGGGAGAAAACTGAAAGTTAGGACTAATGGGAGAACTTAGTACTTGACTTGAATAAGATCTTACTAGAGGAAGTTCAAGTGACAAAGTCTAACTCTAGGAATGATACTAAGAGTGTACATAAAGTATGAATATACTTGGGGAAATAGGAACCTCTTCATTGTATGTCTATTTACATTCGATTAATATGTTATAATGGAATCTTGGGGTTATGTACTAATTAAGTTTACTATTGGTGTGTGTAGGATCATGCCGAGGAGACCCATGAAGTCGGTAAGGTACAGTGCCACTCTAAGGGAAGAAATAAAAGCTAAAGAAGAGATTATTAAGCAGCTAACTAAGGAACTTCGCTCAGCGAAAAGAGAGCTTAGGAAGGAGACTCGAGGAGTCGGCAGTCTACAGAATGTCATCAAAGAACGCGATGAGGACATAGCGTATGTAGAAGGAAAGTTAGCAGTACAGCTGAAGAAGGTTAAAATCCTAGAAAGCCATGTGGTTAGAGCTAACCGCGAATGGAATCGAATCAGTGTACAACTGGTGGATGAGATAGAACAAAACAATGAACTGAAAAGGAAGATAGATGAGCAAGAAGCTTATGAGGAAGGGCTTAGGGCTTCAGGCTATCAGATTTGGGATGAGAAGTTAGAATTGCAAGAAAAGTATGACCAACTTGCAGCAGAACATGCACACTGTGGGAAGTGATGCAATTAATGACAGATAGTTATAAGAATAGATTCTTTTACTTTATTATTAGTGGAGTAATACAGTTAGAAATTTTCTTATGTTAAAGTTGAATTTTGGGTGTATTTTGGGATGTTTAAATCTCACACCTTAGTTGAATAAAGTTAATTATTTAATTTAAATACCCAAAATTTTGAATTTACTATTGTGGTGTAAACAAAAGTTAACTTGTCGAGAAAAGACAAGGGAAAGCATCGGAGTGATTTGAAATAATCTCCGTAACCATGGTACGAAGTAAGACGACCATTGGAATAAGTTAAAGCTAGTTAAGTAATAAAAACTAGTGAAGTAAAGAAATAATAATCAACCAAGTAAAACGGTTG
Organism: Campanula takesimana; assembly: GCA_026119855.1. Classification (NCBI taxonomy): domain Eukaryota; kingdom Viridiplantae; phylum Streptophyta; class Magnoliopsida; order Asterales; family Campanulaceae; genus Campanula; species Campanula takesimana. The sequence continues at coordinate 607,076 of JAOWBW010000579.1, forward strand.
TAAAGTATGAAGTATGAAAACTCCCGAACCGGAGAAGGAAGGTTAAGTAAACTAACCACATCTGAATAATGGTCTAGTACAAAAGACCTACGAACATGAATCAAAACTAACAAGTAACCGTTAGTAAAAGAATAAGTTAAGTATACCATGAATACTGCACGTATTTTGTAGTGATGAATATTGCTAGAACACGAACCTGTTCTAAAGTAAAAGTAAATCTGCAGATGAATACCAGAAGCGGAAATAACAGGAACGGTGAGGGAAATGACAACACCGGTAATGCGGGAGGACAGTTGGATCCGGCCCTGGTAAACCTGTTGCAGACACTATTGCAGACAGTAGCTGGGATAGGTCAAACTGTTGCTGGAATTGCTCAACCACCACCACAAGATCCATTACGTGATCCGCTGGAGCTATTTCAAAGGAGGAATCCGGACTCATTCTCGGACACTGCCAAGGAGAAACCCGGGACTGGATTAAGAGCACCGAAAGAATATTCGAGACTCTGGACTGTACTGAGGAGCAGAAGGTAGTATTTGCGACCTTTATGTTGAAAGGTAAGGCCCAGACATGGTGGGAGGCGGAAAAGCGAGCTGCTGTGGCTCGTGGTGATGCAGCCTTTACTTGGACCAGATTTAAGGCTATTTTCAACGAAAATTATTATCCTGCAAGCACGAGGAATGCTAAGATAACGGAATTCCTGACTTTGGTACAAGGGAGTATGACTGTAGCGGAGTATGGTGAGAAGTTCACTGACTTACTAGAATTTGCGCCAAGATTCTTCGATACTGAAGAACAGAAGGCAAGAAAGTTTGAAGCGGGATTAAGTGATAGAGTTCGGTACAGAATCACGCCGTTGGCTCTGCCTACGTACTCAGCGGTGTTGGATAGGGCCAAGATAGTAGAACGGGAGTCGGATAACTACCGTAACCGACGGGAAGAGAAAGGCAAGGCAGTGGCTGAAAAGTCGGAAGGAAACAAGGGTGGTAGGGATCACAACAATAATAAGAGGAAGGCAGTGGATGACAGTCGAGATAAGGGCAGTCATGGGAACAAACACTCCAACAACGGCCATGGTGGGAATGGTCGGAACTTTAATGACAACAAGCGTGAGTGGAACAAGGGCAAGGGCCAAGGTTTCACCAGTTATGATAAGTGTACTATTTGTGATGGAGCGCACAAGTCAGAGGTTTGCTGGTATAAGGAACGGCAGTGTTACAACTGTAAGAAGGTGGGACACCCAAAGTGGAAATGCCCAGAACCTAAGAAGGATGAACCGGCTGCGGGAAATAAAGACAACGGGGGAGGAAATGGTGGAGGCCGTGGTAGAGTGTACACCATGACCGCAAAAGCAGCTGGAATTAATGCCGACCTTGTAGCAGGTACAACGCAATTAAATTCCCGTGATGTTTATGTGTTAGTAGATACTGGCGCTACTCATTCAGTAGTTAGTAATGTTGTGGCAATGAAGTTAAAACTACACCCAGAGAATTTAGAGATACCTTTAGTAATAGATACACCTACTAAAGACGCTATCCCCATTACTACCTGTTATAGAAACTGCACTTTAGGGATAGGAGGCACGAGCGTAAATATCGACCTCATTGAACTAGACATGTCAGAATTCGACATAATCCTGGGAATGGATTGGTTGGCTTTGCATCAAGCCAAAGTGGACTGTCAAGAGAAAATAATGACGTTCCTAGGAGGGGAAGGTAAAGAGTACAGATTTGTGGGTTCAAGGCCGAGGAAGAGGATAGGCTTAATCTCGGTGATGAAGGCCCGTAAAATGTTGAGAAAAGGATGTGTAGGATTTCTGGCACACATAGGTGAAACAGAAGAAAAAGGAGTAACGTTAGAGTCGCTTGAAGTCGTGAATGAATTTCAAGACGTATTTCCGGAGGATTTACCTGGTATACCACCAGTGAGGGGAGTAGAGTTTTCCATTGACTTAGTACCAGAAACCACACCTATTTCGAGAGCACCATACAGGATGGCTCCAACAGAGTTGAAAGAACTAAAGGAGCAGTTACAAGAATTGTTAGACAAGGGATTGATTAGGCCGAGTGTATCACCATGGGGTGCACCGGTACTATTTGTGAAGAAGAAAGATGGATCTATGAGACTGTGTATTGACTACAGAGAATTGAATAAGGTGACGGTTAGGAACCAATACCCGCTGCTGAGAATTGATGATTTGTTTGATCAATTGAGGGGAGCATGTTACTTTTCAAAGATTGATCTTAGATCCGGATACCATCAGCTGAGAGTCAAGGATGTGGACGTGGCGAAGACAGCGTTTAGGACGAGGTATGGGCATTATGATTTTGTCGTGATGCCATTTGGGTTAACAAACGCACCAGCCGCATTCATGGAGTTGATGAATAGAATATTCCAGGAATACTTAGACAAATGCGTAATAGTATTCATTGACGATATATTGGTGTACTCGAAGACAAAGGAGGAGCATACTGAACATTTGAGGATAGTGCTAGAGATTTTGAGGAGACAGAAATTGTATGCGAAATTTAAGAAATGCGAATTCTGGTTGGAGAAAGTAGCATTTTTGGGGCACGTAGTGTCGAAAGAAGGAATTTCTGTGGATCCGACGAAGGTAGAAGCAATAATGGATTGGGAAAGGCCTACTACGGTAACCGAAATAAGAAGTTTCTTGGGTTTAGCTGGTTACTATAGAAGGTTCGTAGAGGGATTTTCGAAGTTATCTGGACCATTGATGAAGCTGACGCAGAAGGCAGCTAAGTTTGTTTGGTCAGAAGAATGTGAACGAAGTTTTCAAGAATTAAAGAATAGACTGGTATCTGCACCAGTATTAACACTACCGACAGGAACGGAAGGTTTTGTTATCTACAGTGATGCGTCGTTGAAAGGACTAGGCTGTATCCTGATGCAAAATGAGAAGGTGATAGCTTATGCATCTAGGCAGTTGAAAGTGCATGAAAGGAATTACCCGACCCATGATCTGGAATTAGCAGCAGTAGTGTTTGCATTGAAAATTTGGAGACATTATCTGTATGGCGTGAAATGCCAGATTTTTACAGATCACAAGAGCCTTAAGTATATCTTCACGCAGAAGGAATTGAATATGAGACAACGGAGGTGGTTAGAACTTCTCAAGGATTACGACTGTGAAATATTGTATCATCCTGGGAAAGCCAACAAGGTGGCAGATGCCCTGAGTAGGAAGAATCACGGAATGTTGGCAACGTTGATCTCTAAGGGGGTAAGCATATGGAAGGATGTCAAGGAAATGAACTTGATAGTAAAAGTAAACGGGTATTTGGCTCGACTGATGTTACAACCTGCATTGTTGGGCAGAATTAAAGAGGCACAAGAAGTAGACGAGGAGAGAGGAACTCTAATCGGAAAAGGGCAAGCAAAATATCTTCATATGGGCGAAGATGGAATTCTGAGATACCAAAAGAGAGTGTGGGTGCCAAGCAATGATGAAATCAAGAGAGAGATACTGAGAGAAGCTCATTGCTCGAAGTTCTCTGTACATCCGGGAAGTACTAAAATGTATAGGGATCTTAAGGAGTCATATTGGTGGAATAATATGAAGAATGACGTGGCAGAGTATGTGCATAGATGCCTGACGTGCCAACAAGTTAAGAGTGAACATCAGAAGCCAGCAGGGTTACTGCAATCATTACCAATTCCCGAATGGAAGTGGGAGAATATTGCTATGGATTTCGTAAGTGGCTTGCCAAAGACGGTTGGGAAGTATGATGCTATATGGGTTATAATAGATCGATTGACTAAGTCAGCACATTTTCTGGCAATCAAGAAGACCGATTCGCTGGAGAAGTTGGCCAAGTTGTACATCGACGAGATAGTAAGGTTACATGGAATTCCGGTCACAATTGTGTCTGATCGAGATGCTAGGTTCACTTCGAAATTCTGGAACAGCTTACAAGAAGCATTGGGAACAGAGTTGACCATGAGTACGGCGTTTCACCCACAGACAGATGGGCAGTCGGAAAGGACTATCCAGACATTGGAAGACATGCTGAGGGCTACTTCGTTAGATTGGCCAAACGCATGGGACGAACACTTACCGTTAGTAGAATTCGCATACAACAACAGCTTTCACGCAAGCATTGGGATGGCCCCATATGAAGCGTTGTATGGAAGGAAGTGTAGATCACCGGCGTGTTGGGATGAAGTCGGTGAGAGGAAGTTAAGTGGACCGGAACTCGTACAAGTCACGGCGGACAAGGTACAACAGATTCGAAAGTGGCTACAGACTGCGCAAAGTAGGCAGAAATCTTACGCAGACAATAGAAGGCGAGAACTAGAATTTCAGCCGGGGGATCGAGTATTCCTGAAGATATCACCCACGAAGGGAGTTATGCGTTTTGGGATTAAGGGAAAGTTAAGTCCACGATATGTGGGACCATTCAAAATTCTTGATAAGATCGGGGAAGTAGCTTATCGATTGGCGTTACCGCCGGTATTAGCTGGAGTGCATAACGTGTTCCATGTCTCCATGCTAAGGAAGTATATTCATGATCCGAGTCATGTGATAGAATACAAGCAGTTAAGAGTTCGGGCAGATTTGACGTACGATGAACGACCAATCAAGATCGTCGGCAGAAAAGACGAGGTCGTAAGAAAGCGTACGGTTCCCTATGTAAAAGTGCAATGGAGCAATCACTCGGAAAGAGAAGCAACATGGGAACAAGAAAGTGAAATGCGCGAATTGTACCCGGACATCTTCTCGAATTAAGAATTGTCAAAGTTTGAGGACAAACTTCTTTTAAGGGGGTAAGAATGTAATGACCGGAATTTTTTTTATGTAATTTTCGGTTTTCACTAATTTAATTAAATGATAATTAGAGTTGCAAAGTAATTGAAAGAAGTGGGCCCAAGGAATTTGCATTGGCCCAAAATTTGTATTAGTAAACCCAACCCAATTAGGAATCAACCCAAGGTATAAATTAATGAGTTAGTCAACTTGGGAATTCCTTATTATCATAAACTCAAAAAAAAAAAAAAAAAAAGAAACAAACCCTAGCCTACTTAGCAGCCGCCGGCCGAGCACTAGGAGGGAGGAGAAGAAATTTTCCGGCCATTGTTTTGGAGATACAATCCGATCATTCTCAAGGTAATGCTAAATCCTACTCTCCAAAATTGGTTTCGTTGAATTTGGATTAGTAAATCATGAGTTATGCAGGAATTAAGAATATAAATTTTGGGGTTTTGCATGCTAGTGATTTATGATAAAAATTCTAAGGTTAATGAAGTTGATCTAAATACTATGAAAAAATTATAGTAGTCTTGATACTAGTTTATTTTAAGATTGATTTTATAATCTTGAATTGAATTGATTTATATTATGCAATGCTTGGGAATTGAACGTATAAATCATTGAGGTTGAATTGGGTTTATCAAAAGAAGAAAAATTTATGGAATTCCCCACAAGTACATTCGGCCGAATGGCCTAGACCATTGGAAAAATTGCTTTGTTGATTTTAATGAATTGTGTTATCGATTTATGAATAAAAATTGATGTTTGGGAACTTAGAAAATTGTAAGAATTAGAAAATTGATCAAATCAATGGATTTTGGATTATACAAGTTTCGGCCATGATGAGGAATTATGAGTGTTAATTCTTGATCAAAGATGTTAAGAATTGGGACGGAAAGTTAGTGTTTTCGTTAAGTTTCTAATGGAAAGGAAACAAAATCGTTAAAAGGATTGTTAACAAGTTAGAAATTAACTTAAGAAAATAGAATAGTACTTGGAAGACCTTAAAAGTTAAAAAGTTAACGAGAAAGAAAAAGATTAGAAATTTCAGTTAGTTTCCTAACAGCAAAGGACTAAACTGAAAAGAATTAAAGTTAGAAGAAAGAAAAAGGGAAACCTTTGAAGTTAGAGGGGCCTAAGTGATTAAAGAGAGAAACTTAGGGGACCTTATGAACAAACCAAAGTCCAAGGACCTTTCAGTAATTAAAAGAAAGTTGAAGGACTAATCTGCAATTAATCCAAAGTAGAAGGACTAAATTGCAATTGAATTAAAGTTGAAGGACTAACTTACAATTAATCCAAGGTTGAAGGACTAAATTGTAATTGAACTAAAGTTGAAGGACTAAATTGCAATTAACCCAAAGTTGAAGGACCAATTTGCAATTAACCCAAAGTTGAGGGACCAAATTGTAATTAACCCAAAGTTAGAGGACTTAATTGCAATTAGATCAAAGTTAAAGGACTGACTAGTAAATCAAAGTCAGAAACTTAAACGTAAAGAAAGAAGTAACGAAGTAAAGAAGTTAAAACGCATCTCTCAGTTAACTAAGTAAAAATAGTTAACAATGTAGATAGTACTAAAGTAAATTACTCCGTGCCTTGTAGATTTGCACAGAGAGGAGATTGCGAGGAAAAGCAATTCAGGTAAGGGATTACGTTCCTTACAGTATTTGAACTCCTGTTTATTGGAATTCGGTATTTCTTTCTAAAGTTAGCTATCAGTATGGCATGATAGTATTTGAATGAACTCTGCGTTATTGAACGTTCCTTGAAAGAATCTATACTTAGTGATGTCCCCATCGATCTACTAAGTATCGAAGTTTGAAACTTGTATCACATACTTGTACCATGGTATGTTCAAATTTTAACTTGTAAGTTAATCGCTTACTCGTTAAGGCATCTAATTTTAACTTGTAAGTTAATCGCTTACTCGTTAAGGCATCCAATGTCCAGTTAGAAAAGACATTGATGGACAGTCCAGTTAGAAAAGACTCGTCCTTAAACTAGGGATTGCATGAGTGATCACATGCCTTCTCTCAGGAATTGTCTGATTACAAGGATGATTCTAGACCCGAGCATATGTGTGTGGATACCATATATGTTACGACCCACACTATTGGCTGAAGAAGCTAGGTGTACAAATTGTACCTTTGGCATTGAGGTTATAATGTACGTTACCAAGGAATTGACGGAAACTTGAATGAATCCCATTGGATTGTAGTGCCATAATCCTTTGAAAGTAAAATCTTAAAAGTAATAAGACTGTATTGTTCTGCAGCCTTGAATCCAAAAGTAACTGAACCTATCTTTGTAAAGTTATTCATAGTATTCGTTCTGGTCGTCTCTCCTTAGTAACCGGAGAGGCCACGTATGAACTTACTGAGCATTCGTTCGCTCATCCCTTCTCTATAAATTTTGTTTTCAGGATTTAAGTAGAAGGACAAGACAAGGAAAACAGCCGTAGAAAGACGGTGGATTGAAGATTCAGTATTTAGTAGTTTAAGTACGTTTTTTTTATTTGATGTAAGATGAAGTACATTGATGGTTAGGGTGTTACCTACCAAGACAAGCTTAAGTTACGCTTCCGCTATTGTTTTGAATTTATGGTTAAATAAGGGGCCGTTGTGAACCCTAAATTGAAGTATTTATTATTGTTATTTATTGATATTTAATGCCATTAAATGCTCAGATATTATAAGAAAATTCGGGGTGTTACAGTTAGCATGCTAACTTTTCTTAAATGACCTCGTAAAAAAAAAAAGATAAAGGCGGACGTTAGTTGTAAGTTTGCTTAAATTTAAAAATATTGATAAAAGTAATAATTTCATATGGACAATAAATCATCAGAGAACTGTAGAACCGAACTAGAGATCAAACCATTTGAACCGAATCAATCTGTCAGTCCTCAAATGTATTAGTATGATTTTGGGAGTTAAGTACCTATTTCATCCTTCAACTATTTAAGTTTTTACCTTTGCATCACTAAACAATTTTTTTTATTTTTTTTTTACCTTTTCATCCTTGACCTTCGTGTTTCATTGATTATGTGGTCCTTCTGTTAGAGTACCGTTAAAGTTGCTGTTAAATGACGCTGACGTGGACAAATGACATCATCTTTTTGTGTATGTGGTACCATGCATCAAGAATGATTGTCTATGTAGAAATATAAGGTGTCAATTGTAAAATATTAAACTCTGACCTAAATATGAAATATCATAATTACTTTATAATTATTATCAAACTATGACTAAATCACCTTAAAAAAATTATGTGATTTCCTTTCATATGAAACTCCCCCACTATCTTCCCCACCACCGTTAACGCCATACACGATACCACCACCACTCCACCTAATTACCACCGCCGCCACCACCACCACCGCCATCTAGACCATCACCATCATTGCTACTACCACCATAATTTTTCCTTCACCATAATTCTTCTGGCACAACCAAAACCATAAATCTATCAAAAACCCAACCAAATCGATCAAACTCATTAAATGAAAATCCCCCAAATATCTGAATTCGAAAAAGAAAATGCATAAAAACGACCCTCTCTCATTCTCCACCATCTTCACCACCAGCACCAGCACCACCACCACCACCCAAAATTAAACCCATATGCAATACACAAATAGCATAACATCAACATTACCAACAACAGATCTGGGTTACTCCCCAGTTCATCTCATGAATTTAAACCCAACAACCATTTACCAAGTATCTTTTTTTTTTTTTTTTTTTTAAACCAAAATCAAATCACTCAAAACCAAAATCACCAAGAAATAAAATATGATGAAACTCACATAAACACCTCTGAATTGAATTTGAGGTTAGAGACAATAAGAAGAAATAAAAATCTGATCTGGTTTCAAAACCAAACCTGCAGAGAGACTGAGAAAAGAGGGGAGGCGAAAGAACCAAGTAATTTCCAATTCGGACTTAGGAATTGCAATTCGATAAAGAACAAGTCCACTGAGTGCGGGCTGAGGCTATAACCCTCAGGGAGACGACGGACTGAGGTGAGAGAGTAGGTGAGGGCGACGACGCTAAGGAAGGTGCAACGGTGCTGAGGATGGTGCAACTGTGCTGTTGAGGCGGTGGAAAGGGGAGGCACAAAAATGGTGGCGGAAAGAGTCGAGAAGAAGGGGAAAGGATTGTCAAATCTAGGTTTTGGGGAGGGGGTAGATTTCTGAGAAGATGAAATGGGTTAGGGGACTGATACTAGGCCGGGCGTAAATAACAATTGAATCCACATTTTTAGATTTAGGGTTTTTAATTCTATAATTTATATTTCAAGTCCTTTATATTTAGTTAAATGATATTTTGGGGTCTATTAATTTAGAAATACACACTTTTACCCTTTATATTTCCATGTCAACAACTATTCATGATGTGTGGTGCCAAGTATGCAAAATTGTGACGTCATTGTTCCACATCAGAATCATTTAACGGCAACTTGAACGGTACTCTAACGGAAGGATCACATAATCAATGAAACACGAAGGTCAAGGAGGAAAAGGTAAAAAAAAAATTGTTTAGTGGCACAAAGGTAAACACTTAAATAGTTTAAGGATGAAATAGGTACTTAACTCATGATTTTGGTTTCAAATTGTTATATAACCAAAGTATTGTCCCTGATCTTAGTTCCATTATTTTTGTACAAAAAATAGACCAGATCGGATCATATTCGTCCTTAGTTCAGAGTCAATCTTTCATAAATAGTCTAGAGTTAATCTTTGTGTAAATATATGGTCCACATTGATTGATGGGAGGGTGGGGTCAAAAGTTTATTACTTTCTCGTTTGAAGTTGGTAGTTTCGTTTACTTTTTCAAACATTTTAAAGTTATATTATAACTTTTGAAAATTTGTGTTGTGAAGCGTTAATTGAAAATATGACATTAACTTTTTAAAAGAATTAAAAAGAAAAATGAGACTATTAGTTTTGCAACGGAAAGAGTAAAATTTATATTCTTCATGTTGTAGATATGAGCAAAAGATAAATGAAGATTGATTGATCTGAATTGATTGAATTGAATAAGTGAGGAGAAGATTACAAACTAATGAAACAGTAAAGGAAAGAAAATAAATGCTGGAGAAATATTTTAACCTTGCTTTTGTATTGATCAATTGTGTTTTTGTACATCAAAAATGAATGAAAAGCTACTCTATTTATACTTCTAAATCTATACAAATATGAATGTATATACAATGAATTTGGAATAGATCCCCTCTCTTATAACAGAATTGTTGCCATCTATCTTAGTACTGTGATCTGGTGTGCTGCTCTTTTGGTAAGTCTTGATGCTGAGCTTGCAATGCTACGTGTACATTCTGACTTGGTGTTTTGAGCTCTTACATATTGACTAGGTGATCCACATCTGACTCATTTGATTTCATATTTTGAGATTCCCCCTCAAGATGAGCATATATATTAATCATGCCCATCTTGGATGTCAAGAACTTAAGTGTGTTGCCAGTCAAAGCTTTTGTGAATATGTCTTCTAATTAATGCTTTTTACTTATGTGAACAGGCCTAACAACACCTGATAAACTCTTTTCTTTTATAAAATGACAATCCACTTCTATGTGTTTTGTTCTTTCATGAAACATAGGGTTCTTGGTAAGGTGATGTTAGGATTCTTTGTTAGTTCACCCTCTTGATTTGATTGATTCATGCCACGTGTCTTTTTATGGACTTTAGGAATCATGTAATGAAGTTATACTTCAATTTTTAGATAAATCCATTTCTAGATTTTTATTTGTCATAGGCTGAGTTATGATCGGTTTGCCCTCAGCGGTTTGGTTATTCAAACCGCACTCGTTGCTACTCGAACTGCCAGCATGGAGCTGTAAGTCTTCATCAAAACTGCGTGTTGCAGTTTTGATGAAACCGCACTTTCAAGTTCATTCATAGAACCGCTCATGCTACCTTGATGGAACCGCATATCATTGAATGAAGAATTCAAGTACTGTCATTCATTCCTTGAGACAAACATTCCCTTTAAAACCATAAAGGAATGATTTATGACTTGACAAATAACTTCGAGTTAACTTGGAGTTTCTGCAAGGAATGTCGGTTTTGTCCAGTAAATTCAAATATTTACCGTTAGTCCTTTCTCTGCAACAAAGGACAATGTTAGGCAGTGGTGCTACAACTACCTAGGACTACAAGACAAAACTAAGGATGAAAATGACATCTCAACCAATGGGATTTCAACAGCAGATGTACCATCAAGATTTGATTCAAATCTTTATCCAACGGTCACAAGGGTGCACTGCCTATAAATAGCCTTCATTTTTCAACAATGAAGGTTGCTGAGCTTCAAGAGAGAAAATTCTCAAGTGTTCAAAGTTTGCTTTGAAGATTTTACCCAGATATTCAAACCTTCAAAGATCTCCTTAGCAAACCCAGAATTCTTAATCAAAGCTTCAGTCATTCATCCATTCATACTCAGTCTTGTACACCGAAAGTTTTCACTTGCTCAACATCATTTAGATCATTAGGGCATTTGATTCATTTCCACACACACACACCCGATTTGTATGATCACATAGATTATACACTTCGAATACACCGATTGTTATAATAGCTTTGATAGGTTAGATTGTTTATTTAGAGTTTAGATTCCTCATTGTAATCTTGTAAAAGCTCCTCTAAATTAATACAAGTCTAGTAGCTATTAAAAAATACTAGACTAACCATCTAGGTAGATGACGTAGTTCATTCAAGAACGAACCTCTTCAAATTTGTGTGTTTGATCTTTATTTTCTATCTTGTTCTTTAATTTTCATGTTTGTGGTTTCTCACTAAGTTCATCTATGATATGATCAGAAAAATGAATTGTGTTTTCATTTGATCCTTAAGTTCGGATTATCTTGTGCATCATTGTGTTTTTCAACCCAGTCAAACCGCCCAACTCTTTATCTTTCCTCTTTGGCCAAACCGCAAACCTTCGCTGTGCATTTTATCAGTTCGGTTCTAGTGCCTTGAACCGCAGTTGGCCAAACTGATAAGTACTCAGTTGAATTTTTAAGGGTATTTTCGAAAAAGTTGTAACCGCTATTCACCCCCCCTCTAGCGGTTCTATACCCTTATTGCCCTCTGGGACCAATAGTTGAATTGCTGATTGATTGTCACAATAAATAGTGATAGGTTCTTTGGACTGAATGAAGAATTCCTTAAGAAGATTCTTAAACCAAATAATTTCCGTACAAACATGAGCTAAAGCTCTATATTCAGCTTATGTGGAAGATTTAGAAACAATTTGTTGCTTCTTTGACTTCCAACTAATCAAAGAATTTCCCAAATAAACACAGAAACCTGTGGTAGATCTCCTTGTGTATGGGCAAGCAGCCCAATCTAAATCACTGGATGCTTGTAATTGAGTGTTTGAATGACTTGGCATTAAAATACCGTGTCCTATAGTTCCTTTTAGGTATTTGAGAACTCTGAATGCAGCTTGTAAATGACTTTGATAAGGTTTGGCCATGAATTGACTGATGATTCCAACTGAATATGATATATCAGGTCTGGTCAGACTAAGATATATCAATCTACCTACTATTCTTCTGTAAAAGGTAGGATCTGTCAAAGGTTCCCCACTTATTACAGAATGTTTATGATTAAATTCAATAGGAGAAGTGCTTGGTTTGCAACTCAACATCCCAGCATCTTCTAAAATCTCAATAGTGTATTTTCTTTGACACAAGTGAATGCCTTTGTTAGATCTTGCTATTTCTATGCCTAGAAAATACTTTGCAGGACCAATGTCTCTTATTTTGTATTTGTTTTGTAAATGAGTTTTATTGAGTTGATAGAGGTAATATTATTTCCCCCTAAAAGAATATCATCTATATACACAATGAGAATAATGATATCATCTTTATTTTGTTTGGTAAATAAAGAGTAGTCTGACTTAGATTAATGAAAACCAATTGATAATAATGTTGATGTGAGTTTGCAATTCCATTGTCTTGATGCTTGTTTTAATCCATATAAAGACTTATGGAGCTTGCAAACATATTTTGACTGAGATGATTCCCCCTTAATGGAAATTCCAGGAGGAAGGTCCATATAAATATCTTCATCTAAATCTCCATTTAGAAAGGCATTGTGCACATGTAATTGAGTAATATGCCAATTATAAATGGATGCTAAAGCAAAGAAAACTCTGACGGAGGTTAGTTTGGCAACTGGACTAAATGTGTCCAAGTAATCTATTCCAAATTTTTGAGTATAGCCTTTAGCCACTAATCGAGCTTTATATTTATCAATGGAACCATCTGTAGTGAATTTGGTTTTGAAAACATACTTACAACCTATAGGCTTAATGCTAACGGGTAAAGGGACGATTGACCAAATGTTATTTGCTTTGAGGGCATTTAACTCAGAATCAATAGCCTATTTCCAATGAGCATGTTGTATAGCCTCATGATAGGTTTGAGGATCTTTATGAGAACTGATGTTAAGAGAGAAGATTTTGTGAGAACGTGAAAGTGTGTTATAATTGATGAAATTGCATAAAGGATATGCAATATGATGTGACTGATCAAGTTTAGCTAAATTACAATGATAATCCTGCAAGTATGTAGGAGAATGTCTGATCCTTGTTGATCTTCTTTGTTCTACAGGGGATTGATCATCAGAAGTGGGATTTAGAGAAGAATCTGTAAAGGAATTGACAGATTCATTATTGTTATCAAAGTTCTGAAAATTTTCTTGGTGAGGTGAAGAGGAGTCATGAGAAATAGAGTTATCTTGTGAGATATTTTCTTGTTGTGGTAATGGAAAATCATCATACAATGAATTATGATCATCAATATGGAAAGAATCTTGATATTCTGAATGAATGGAAGTAGGATCAATATATGTTTGAACATCAGAATGTTGATAAGGGAATATATGTTTGATGGATGTGTTCCTACTCATCCAAATTATATACTTCTATGACTTATATGATGCTCAACCCTGGGTGTTTTGATGGTTTTGGAGTGTTTATGAGTATAGGGAAGGAGCAAAAGAATGTATGGATTCATGGGCGTTAAAGTGCGAAAAGGAAGTATAAAAAACGGACCAGAACATAATATAAAGTGATGTGACCTCTGAGAAATCAAGTCCATTGGATAGTACTCAAAAATATATTTCCAACGATAGTTACACTTCCAAATCGGAGTTCGTATGAAGAAGTTATGACCTCCGGAAGATTTCGCGATAATCAGGGAAGCACCGGGTGCCCACTTGCTCCAAACCAGGCACCCACTTGCTGTTTAGGCAGAATATACAGCATTTTTTGACCAAAGAAGGCGCCCACTTGCACCCTAGTAAGCGCCCACTTGCTCAGGGACCTCAGGGAAATTTTCCAAGGACTTTTTTGGAATTATCCAAACTTTGAGGGGCTTTTCAGGAATTTCCAAATTTCCAGAGGCTTTTCTGGAATTTTCTCAGGGGAACTTTTTGAGGGCTTTTATGGAAAATCAAAAATACCAGGGGCTCCTGGGGAAATTTTGGCCACCGGCTTTATTTATCCTTTTTCAACAAGGAATCCTATGGTTTTTCCTATTTTTACACCTCCTTAGCCTAGTATAAATATAACACTCCATCCACATTATTTTATTCATACTTTTATCCAAGATTCAAGGTTGTAATCAAGGATTCATTAATTTATTCCAGGTTTTGATGTTTTTATTATTTGTCTTGTTTCATTTATTATAAATATGAGTAGCTAAATATTTAGATTCATGGATTGGTAGTAGCAAATACTAGATCTTTATGCTATTGTTTTAATTCTTCCATTCAATCTTAATTCTTGTTCATTAAAATATTCTTCATGCTAAATTCTTTAGTTTCAATTATATGTTAATATATAAATTGGCTTTAGAATTATTGGGTATATATTACTACACTAGCGTGGGTGAGTATACGTTGACCATTGTTTTGATAATTAAATTCAATTGAGGACCTAGCGGCAGTCAAAAGGATCTAGGTTCATGTGTTCTTGAGTGCTTCATGAATTTCTTGCATATTGTATAGACCTAGCAGAAAGTATAATCTAAGAGAAATAAAACGATTGCAATCCGGCAACCGAACCGTCCCAATTCTTACTATTGTGAACGAACCCAAAAATGAGATTGATCTTATTATTATGAGCATAGCATAAAGTGAAGGTATTTGTGAATCCAATCCGTGAATCTTTTTTCATCCTTGATAAATTCTTATTTTTAATTGTTTTCTTAATATTAGTTTAAATTCTTGCATTAGTAGTTTAGTTAAATATTCTCAAACAAAAACCTGGTTACTTTTACATTAATTAAATATACTTGTTTTCACTCAAGTCTATGTGGTTCGACCCTTACGTTTGTACATTGCTACTTCGGTGACTTGTACACTTGCAAGGTTTTTATTACTGAGGATTTTCTCCATCAATATTTTCTTTAAAAATAACATTCCTCGTGATTTATATACTTTAAGTTTTAAGATTGTATACTTTGTATCCTTTAACATTAGGTATATAACCTAAGAAAATACATGTTCTGCTCTTGAGTCAAACTTTGTTCTATGAGTTTTGAGAGAAGATGCATAGCACATGCTGCCAAAAGTTCTAAGCTCATTGTAATCTGGTTTCCAGTGAAACAGAACTTCATAAGGTGACTTTCCTTTTAACAATGGAATAGGGATCCTATTAATTATATAAACAGCAGTTAGTATAGCATCTCCCCAGAATTTTAAGGGTAATGATGCTTGAAATAAAAGTTCCATGGCTACATTGAGTATGTGTTGGTGTTTCTTTCCACCACACCATTCTGTTATGGTGTATAAGTGCAGGAGGTTCGGTGCACAATTCCTTTCTCTGCATAAAATTCTTTCATATCAAATTCTAGACCATTATCTGATCTCAGAGTTTTTATATCAACTTTAAATTGAGTATTGATCATTGCAATAAATGCTTTGAGTACTTTTCTAACTTCAGATTTGTATCTCAAAAGATGAACCCAAGTCATCCTAGTTAGATAATCTACAATAGTTAAAAAATAGTGAGAACCTTGGATACTTTCTTGAGCATAAGGTCCCCATATATCAGAATGTATAAGATCAAATGCAGCTGAAGAGATTGAAGTACTTGTTGGGGAATTGGGGGGATCTCCACATCCACTAGCCCATACTAGCAGTCATCAACATGGACAAAATAATCAACACATGAAATAATAATATGAAAGAACATAGACACCATGATTTGTAAACCCGGTTCACCACCCCTTGTGGCTACATCCGGAGGCACCAAGCCGGATATCATTATAATATGTAAAGATTGTTACAACATAGTACATATACTCACCTAGATCTAGCATGGCTATTCTCCATGTATAATCTCTCTTACATATTATCTCACTTCGCCCAAGAACACAAACAATATGACTATGGCCGGGTTGTAGGATCGCCCCCCATGGCTCTCCTAGGCCCCCGGCCCCCACCTAGACACTATTTTGTAATATCTCTTTTGATATCCTAACTTTCTCCTACACAAAGTATCAAAATATAATGGTGGCTATCACAATATATTTATAGGGATACAAAACCTAATCCTGATTAAAACCTAATTTACCCGGAGTCCTTGAGATAGAAGGAGTATAATACTTCTTCTCCAAGTATTATTCACATGGATTTAGGAAATTGGATGATATAAGGAAGCCAATTCTTTTACTAATCTTGGACTCCACTCCACGTCAATTTGCCAAAGCCGTCTGCCTCCCCGTCGGAGTGGGCGGTTGCTCATTCCATCTTGTGCGGTCGCCAACTCCACTCCTGTTACGGCCAGATTTAAACCTGATTAAGTGGGCGGTCACCTGCCCCTCCATGGGCAGCCGCTCACTCCTCCTGGCTCTGCGTTTCTGCTCCGTCTTCTCCACAGTTTTGATCTTCTCCTCAGTTTTGGCTCCAATCCCAACAGTACTGATAGGAAAAGACAAATATTTTTGTTTACTCTGTTGACAAGTGATACAATTTTCTGGATGATCCTTCTTTACATATTTTGATTTTTCATGAATCAAATTCATTCTTTCTTTTGAAGGATGCCCTAATCTATAATGCCATAATAGAGAATCCCTAGAAGAAAATAAACTTGAACATTGAGAAGAAACTTGTGCTTGAGCATGCACCTGATTTGTCACATATGACTTGATTTTGTTGAAGTGATAGAGTCCACTTTTCTGATCAACTTGACCAATCATTCTCCAAGAACATGAGTCCTGCATATAGACTTTGTTATTTCTAAATAAAATATTAACATAATTATCTGTAATAAGCCTTTTGATAGAGATGATATTAACATGAAATGAATTGACACATAAAACTTTCTACAGAACTATGTTATCAGTAAGTTTTACCTTCCCTAGTGTGATTCGGTAATGTAACAAAGTTTACGTAATGATTTTGTGAGTTAAAAAATGAGGAGAGAAAACCATATGGTCTGTTGCTCCTGTATCAATAATCCAAGGAATATTTTCATGATTAAAAGTGAGTGGCTTAAAATCATAATGATTTATACCTGCCATATTGGCTGATGCCTCTCCATCATTCATAGTAGGGGTGCCATATGGAGATCCTTGGCTGAGTGGTGAGCCATTCTGTTAAGATGAACTAGTTGTGTTGGTTTGAGCAGAATTTCCAGGAACAAGAGACAAAAGCTTCTGAATCTGTTCTTGTGTGAGTGTTGGCTGGGCTGCTTGATTATCAATGGATACTTGATTTGCAGAAAACTTAGGGTGCTGAGGTGTTGGTAGTGGTGCCCTAGGCACGTTTAATAAACGTTGTAATTGTTATCATTTATTTCATATCAATAAAGAGATGTTTTGATTATTATTGTTGTTCATGTTTATTTATAATAATCTCCGTCCCTAGTACTTGTTAAGCACTAGTATAAAGGCTAAATGATCATGGGATGATCATGTTAAATTTATGGGTACTTGTTTGGAACAAGGTACTGGACATGACCCGCTTTATGAGATTTATTTCATGGTCTATGTCATACATATATCTCATATTAGTTATGTCATTTGAATCCTTAGACATGAAGTAATTATAGTCTTCCACTTGATGAACATTATGTTTGACATATTCAAACGCTACTTTTAACCGAGTAGTTATAAAGGGTATGATTGGCATAATCGAATTCACGTAGGGAAGAATAATAAGCTAAATGGATTTGTCCCTCCTCGGAGAGATGTCAAGCTTGGGCCTCTCGTAGGAATGATGTTGATGAAATGTTCGGCCGGACTCAAATGGATTGATTGGATCAATAGCATTTGAATTATCAACATATTCGGAATCGAGAAAGTATTGAACAAAACAAGTTGACTGTTTGACCATGACTTGTGTTCAATGACATCGTGGACAAAGGGATTGTGACATATTCTAAGAGGAATGCGAACTTGTATCTAGTTATACTAATTGGGTAGGTATGACGGTTTGCTAGAACCTAATCATATCTTATGGTTTCATGTTTGAACCCATTGCCAACTTAGTATAATCATAGAGGGTCACACACAATAGAACGAATCTTTAAAAGGACTACATTGGAATTTTGGAAATTCTGGACTTTCTGAAAAGTGGGCGACCGCACAGTATGGACTGGGCGGCCGCACACTTATCTCAGTTTTGTACCAGTTTTTGCTTCAGATAGTTGTGCGACCGCACAGTGAATTCTGGGCGGCCGCACAGTACTGTCGGGTGGCAGATTCCTAATTTGATTAGGAAACGAATTTTGGAAGGATTTTGACACAAGTTTCCTATTTGGAATAGGCCATACTTGTGTATAAAAGACCAAATTCGGCCAGCACTCTAGGCTAATAATTTTGTGAGTCTCAAAGAGTTTGAGAGAGTGTTTATTTTGTTCCAAGACATTCTTGGTTGAGGAACAAAATAATACACAAAATAAATTCCATATAGTTCTTTTTATTGTGGAAAAGTGTTTCACAATTTGGTCTAGCAACCAAGATCAAAGAAGCTCCTTTGATATTCGTTCGAAGTGTGGATACCGCTAGAGGGTGAAAATCATCATCTTCAAAGTTCGTGTTCAAGCTTTGTGATCGTGATCAAGTCTTTAAACCTCCACCAAAGACCAAGAGAATTTGATAGCCATCAAGGGTTAGTTATTCCTCTATTCATCTTATTGTATTTGATTTAATCATATGAACGGATCTATGGCTTTGGGTTTCAAAATTTTAAATGCTAAATTCCGCTGCGCATGTTTGATCGAAACCCAACAGTGGTATCAGAGCCCCGTTCATGTTGATTAATTCAATACTTAGATCATGTTATGTGTATATAAATTGTTTATGTGCCTTGCATGATTTGAATATTGGAATATATGTTGTTTATGTGTTTTGTGATTTTATGTGGTTTAGGCGGCCGCACATAAGGATCAGATTGTCTGATTTTTGGTTGAAATCAGAATTTGGAATTTTCGAGAGGTCCAACAAAACCAGTAACAGAACCAGTCCAGACTTGCTGATCTGGAATGGGTTTTGGGTAGTTGGTTTATGTGAGGATCTTGGGGTTTGATTTTCCTATTTGTTTTAGTCTTGTGATTCTAAGATTGGTTCAAGGTTTGGATGGCTAATCTGCGTTCATCGAGATTGTGTTTCCCAAACTTGATCGCAATCAAAGTTTCAAAGATAAAACGAAGTTAGAATTATGAAGAGTTCATAATTGCTAAAATTGAGAAACAAAGTTCTTGATTCAACGATTGGAGATCCATGTGGAATTGTGAATGCAATTGGCCTACGTTCATCGAGACCATCTATTGCTTAGTTTCGGCCACTTGGACTACTTTCTTGGTTTCTTGAATTGGTGCGGGATTGTGGTTGCCTAATGGCTTAGTTCGACCGCACTTCTTGTTGTCTTGATTTGGAAATAATAACCGAAGTTGAAATAGTCTCATCCTCATAATTATAGAGAAACTAATGACACATAAATACCATGCTTAAATTAATGGAGATTAATTTAGTGGCTAAACTTGATGTGTAACATGTTTATATTATGTGCTCATAAATGTGTTATATGCTATATGTGATGAACCTTCAAAGAAAGTTTTAAGTCCTTTTGCCATGCCATGATTAAAACACTTGTTTATATATGAGTAATTTTATGTGGGCTCGCCAAAGCGAGGTGCATTGATTTTATTCATGTTTGAGCAAGATGAGTGAATAAGAGTTTCCTATACGTTTAAAATGGTTGGACTTAATTAAGCGTCAAAACAGTTTTGGGCTTAAGGCAAAGATGAGATTTAACATGCTTTTTGAAATTGGATTTCTTAAAGAATCTCATAAAAAGAACTGAGAGTCATATGAGATATGATTGACAAGAGTTGTCTACCTAATTGATTTAATTTTGAGCGGTGCGCCAAAGCGTACTCAAAATTAGATTAAAGCGGGATCTCAACCCATTTAAATTATATTATACATTGGATGTATAAAGAAGGTTGTATAATTTGGTGGGAGTATTTTGTTTTAAAATACATTATTTATCTCTTTAATGAAAAACGGTACTTATTAAATTTTGGAAATTTTTGCATATTTGTAGATAATGACTAATAACACTCAATCAATGTCGTTGCGATCGATCCTTGAGAAGGATAAGCTCGAAGAGAATGGTACCAACTTTATGGATTGGATCCGTAGCATAAGAATCGTTCTTAGGCAAGAAGATAAGTTGTACATTCTCGATGGGCCTCTCCCCGCTGAACCACCGCCTACTGCCCCTAGGGTAGAAAGAGACAATTACAAGAAACATCGTAATGATTCTAGAGATGTAAGTTGTCTCATGCTTGCTGCTATGTGTTCAAAACTCCAACAAAGTTTGGAACATTTGGAAGCCTATGAGATAGGCGTGGAGTTGAGAACCATGTTTCAAGAGCAAGCTAGGCAAGAGAGGTACAAGACCATTGTTGCATTCACTACTAGTAAAATGAATGAAGGGCAACAAGTGAGTCCTCACTTTCTTAAAATGAAAGGTTATGTAGAGCACCTTGAGAAACTTGGCTATCCAATCCCATTGGAGCTAGCCACGGATCTCATTCTTAATTCATTGCCTAAAAGTTATAATCAGTTTGTAATGAATTATAACATGCATGGAATGGATAAGAATCTCTCTGAGTTGCATGGGATGCTCAAAACTGCAGAGATGAAAATTGTGGAGAAAGGTTCTCCCGTGCTCTTGGTTCATGATGGGAAGAAGCTTGGTGCCAAAGGCAAGGGTAAGGCAAAAGTTGTCAAACTCAAGATAAGCAAGGCAAAGGTTGCCAAGGCTTCTGAGGCAAAACCCGATTCACAAAAGGATGCAATCTGTTTCCATTGTCAAGAAATTGGTCATTGGAAACGTAATTGCAAGGCTTTCTTGGAAGAGCAAAAGAAGAAGAAGAGCAGCAAGGCTGCGTCGACTTCAGGTATCTATATGATAGATATTCTTCTTTCTACCACTGATTCTTGGGTATTGGATACCGGATGTGGTTCTCACATTTGTCTAAATGTGCAGGGACTAAAGAATAGGAGACTGCTTAAAGAAGGTGAAGTAGATCTACATGTGGGAAATGGAGCAAGAGTTGCTGCATTAGCCGTAGGGACTTATGAAGTCACTTTACCTTCCGGATTAATTCTTGTTTTGAACAATTGTTATTATGTTCCGGATTTAAGCAGAAATATTATTTCAATTTCTTGTTTGGATAATGAAGGTTTTAAGTTTCTTATTGAGAATAAGAAATTTTCTATTTATTTAAATGATGTGCTTTATGGTATTGCTAATTCATTTAATGGCCTTTATATCTTGGATGTCAAGAATGAAAATAATGTCTATCATGTAAATAAGAAATCTAAACCTAATGATGTAAATCATACTTATTTGTGGCATTGCCGTCTTGGTCATATTAATGAGAAGCGTATCTCAAAACTCCATGGGGACGGACTTTTGGGTTCATGTGACTTAGAGTCATATGATACTTATGAGTCGTGTCTTCTTGGAAAAATGACTAAGACACCTTTTACCAAGTTGGGTGAAAGGGCAAGAGACTTATTGGGGTTGATACATTCCGATGTATGCGGACCATTAAGTAGCAATGCTAGGGGAGGATTTCAATACTTCATAACCTTCACTGATGATTATAGTAGATTTGGGTATGTTTACCTAATGAAACATAAAAGTGAAGCATTCGAGATATTTAGAATATTTCAAAATGAAGTAGAAAAACAACTTGGCAAAAGTATAAAGGCACTTCGATCAGATCGTGGTGGTGAATACTTGAGTCAAGAATTTGATGATCATCTAAAGAATTGTGGAATAGTTTCACAATTGACTCCACCTGGAACACCACAATGGAATGGTGTGTCCGAGAGGAGGAATCGGACTTTGTTAGACATGGTTCGATCAATGATGAGTCAAGTTGATCTTCCAATATCCTTTTGGGGTTACGCTCTAGAAACCGCTGCTTTCACACTAAATCGTGTTCCAACTAAATCGGTTCAAAAGACTCCATATGAGATGTGGAGCGGAAGGAAGCCTTGTCTATCTTTCATGAAGATTTGGGGTTGTGAAGTTTTTGTCAAAAGACTTATCTCAGACAAACTTGCACACAAATCTGATAAATGTATTTTCGTGGGATATCCTAAGGAAACTAAGGGATATTACTTTTACAACCGAGAGGACAACAAAGTGTTTGTTGCCCGAACTGGTGTCTTTCTAGAGAAAGAGTTCCTCTCCAAAGAAATCAGTGGGAGTAAAATAAATCTTGAAGAAATTCGAGACCCAGAAAATAACATTGAACCAATAGTGGAACAAGAACAAGAACCACAAGGAGTTGTGGAACCTGTTCAAAATACACAAGCATCTCGCAGATCTAGTAGGTTACGATCCGAGCCCGAGAGATATGGATTTCTCGTAATGGATAGTAATGAGGTAGAAATCATTGAGAATGATGAACCGTCAACCTACCAAGAGGCGATGTATTCTCCTGATTCGGACAAGTGGCTTGGAGCCATGGAATCCGAATTGCAATCCATGCAAGACAATCAAGTTTGGAATTTGATTGATGCGCCCGAAGGTGTAAAAACCATAGGATGCAAATGGGTCTTCAAGAAGAAGACTAACATGGATAGGAAGGTGCATACTTACAAAGCTAGGCTTGTAGCGAAGGGTTATAGGCAAGTTCATGGTATTGACTATGATGAGACCTTTTCACCCGTAGCGATGATCAAGTCTATAAGAATTTTGCTTGCCATTGCCACATATCATGACTATGAAATATGGCAGATGGACATCAAAACCGCTTTCCTGAATGGAAAACTCCAAGAGGATGTGTATATGACACAACCAGAATATTTTGAACAAGATTCTAAGGTATGCAAATTGCAAAGATCCATCTATGGGTTGAAGCAAGTTTCAAGGAGTTGGAATCTCAGTTTTGATGAATCGGTCAAAGAGTTTGGTTTCATCAAGAACGAAGATGAGCCTTGTGTATACAAGAAGATTAGTGGGAGCATAGTGCTATTCCTTATTTTATACGTGGATGACATATTGCTCATTGGAAACGACATTCCTACACTTCAGTCTGTGAAGACTTGGTTAGGAAAGTGCTTCGCAATGAAAGATATGGGTGAAGCCGCATATATTCTTGGCATTAAGATCTATAGAGATAGATCAAGGAGGCTACTTGGTTTAAGCCAGAGTACATACATTGACAAGGTCATTAGAAGATTCCGTATGGAAAATTCTAAGAGAGGCACCTTGCCCGTATTACATGAAGTTTCTCTAAGCAAGATTCAATGTCCTAAGACAAAAGATGAACGTGAGAAAATGAATGATGTTCCATATGCTTCGGAAATTGGGTCCATCATGTATGCCATGATTTGTACTAGGCCGGATGTATCTTATACTTTGAGCATGACAAGTAGATACCAATCCGACCCTGGCGAAAATCACTGGATAGCTGTAAAAGCGATTCTTAAGTACTTGAGAAGAACTAAAGACTCGTTTTTGGTCTATAGAGGAATGGAAGATGTTCTCGTTGTAAATGCTTACACAGATGCAAGCTTCCAAACCGACAAAGATGATAGCCGATCGCAATCGGGTTTTGTGTTTATGTTAAATGGTGGAGCTGTAAGCTGGAAGAGTTCCAAGCAAAGTACAACCGCTGATTCTACAACAGAAGCTGAGTATAATGCTGCATCGGATACTGCAAAGGAAGCTGTTTGGATTAAGAAGTTCATAACTGAACTTGAAGTGGTTCCTAGTATTGCTAATCCAATACACCTTTATTGCGATAATAATGGTGCTATTGCTCAAGCAAAGGAACCAAGAGCACATCAGAAATCCAAACACATACTTAGGCGTTTTCATATCATTCGAGAGATCGTTGATAGGGGAGACGTAAATATATGCAGAGTACCTACTGATGACAATGTTGCGGACCCGCTAACAAAGGGACTTCCACAAGATAAACATGATGGTCATGTTAGGTCCATGGGTATTAGATACATGGGAGATTGGGCCTAGGGCTAGTGGGAGATTGTTGGTAGTGGTGCCCTAGGCACGTTTAATAAACGTTGTAATTGTTATCATTTATTTCATATCAATAAAGAGATGTTTTGATTATTATTGTTGTTCATGTTTACTTATAATAATCTCCGTCCCTAGTACTTGTTAAGCACTAGTATAAAGGCTAAATGATCATGGGATGATCATGTTAGATTTATGGGTACTTGTTTGGAACAAGGTACTGGACATGACCCGCTTTATGAGATTTATGTCATGGTCTATGTCATACATATATCTCATATTAGTTATGTCATTTGAATCCTTAGACATGAAGTTATTATAGTCTTCCACTTGATGAACATTATGTTTGACATATTCAAACGCTACTTTTAACCGAGTAGTTATAAAGGGTATGATTGGCATAATCGGATTCACGTAGGGAAGAATAATAAGCTAAATGGATTTGTCCCTCCTCAGAGAGATGTCAAGCTTGGGCCTCTCATAGGAATGATGTTGATGAAATGTTCGGCCGAACTCAAATGGATTGATTGGATCAATAGCATTTGAATTATCAACATATTCGGAATCGAGAAAGTATTGAACAAAACAAGTTGACTGTTTGACCATGACTTGTGTTCAATGACATCATGGACAAAGGGATTGTGACATATTCTAAGAGGAATGCGAACTTGTATCTAGTTATACTAATTGGGTAGGTATGACGGTTTACTAGAACCTAATCATATCTTATGGCTTCATGGTTGAACCCATTGCCAACTTAGTATAATCCTAGAAGGTCACACACAATAGAACGAATCTTTAAAAGGACTACATTGGAATTTTGGAAATTCTGGACTTTCTGAAAAGTGGGCGACCGCACAGTATGGACTAGGCGGCCGCACACTTATCTCAGTTTTGTACCAGTTTTTGCTTCAGATAGTTGTGCGACCGCACAGTGAATTCTGGGCGGCCGCACAGTACTGTCGGGTGGCAGATTCCTAATTTGATTAGGAAACGAATTTTGGAAGGATTTTGACACAAGTTTCCTATT
Organism: Campanula takesimana; assembly: GCA_026119855.1. Taxonomy (NCBI): domain Eukaryota; kingdom Viridiplantae; phylum Streptophyta; class Magnoliopsida; order Asterales; family Campanulaceae; genus Campanula; species Campanula takesimana. The sequence continues at coordinate 632,420 of JAOWBW010000579.1, forward strand.
TTGAATAGGCCATACTTGTGTATAAAAGACCAAATTCGGCCAGCACTCTAGGCTAATAATTTTGTGAGTCTCAAAGAGTTTGAGAGAGGGTTTATTTTGTTCCAAGACATTCTTGGTTGAGGAACAAAATAATACACAAAATAAATTCCATATAGTTCTTTTTATTGTGGAAAAGTGTTTCACAATTTGGTCTAGCAACCAAGATCAAAGAAGCTCCTTTGATATTCGTTCGAAGTGTGGATACCGCTAGAGGGTGAAAATCATCATCTTCAAAGTTCGTGTTCAAGCTTTGTGATCGTGATCAAGTCTTCAAACCTCCACCAAAGACCAAGAGAATTTGATAGCCATCAAGGGTTAGTTATTCCTCTATTCATCTTATTGTATTTGATTTAATCATATGAACGGATCTATGGCTTTGGGTTTCAAAATTTTAAATGCTAAATTCCGCTGCGCATGTTTGATCGAAACCCAACATGAGGTCCATATCCAGGTTTATTCTTGGTGAATTTGAAGTTTGGTGGAAAACCAATCAGCCTATAGCATTTGTCCCTTGTGTGGTTGGTTTTCCCACAATGAGCGCATTGAACCTCTCTCTCCTTCCTTTTGTTAACAAACATGGAAGAGGAATCTAAGGTGGGATTTAAATGTACTCTGGTCATTCTTTTTTTTTCATCTCTCAAAACAATTGAATAGACTTTATCTAAAGAAGGAAAGGGAGTCATGAGAATGATCTGACTCCTAATGGATTCAAACACTTCATTCAGGCCCATAAGGAATTTGAAAACATGGTCTGATTCCTGAACATCTGCTATGGTTTTGAGAGCTTGACAAGTGCATAATCCACAAGTGCAATTTGGTAAGAGTCTGTAATTATGCAACTCTTCCCACATAACATTAAGCTTAGTGAAATAGTCAGTGACAGAATGGTCCCCTGTTCCAGCAGACTAAGTTGTTGTTGAAGGTGATATATTCTGACATTGTCAGGTTGGTCAAACCTACTCTTAAGTTTCACCCACATCTCATGTGCAGAATCAACATAGAAAACAGTGGCTGCAATTTCTTTAGAAATAGAGTTTATCATCCAAGAAGTAAGGAAAGTGTTGCATTTGATCCATGGAGAGTATTATTGATCTTGTATATCAGATTTTGTGATTGTGCCATCAAGAAATCCTAGTTTGTTTTTTTACTATAATACTCCTGATGAACCTCTTAGACCAAGTGAGGTAGTTGGTTACATCCAAGGGGGTGAAATGATCACAGCATTGGTGTTGTGATCAGAGGGAAGCAAATAGTAAGGACTGCTAGGGATTTCATGAGGTTTGAGAGGGATATGGTCAGAGGTAGAAGGTGCAATGGTAGCATTGACATCATCTTGGCTAATGTTGTCTGACATGTTGATAATCAATTTCCTATAGAAATTTATTGTACATGATATGTTTCAGTAGAAGTTGAAGGTTCAATATGAAGATAAATATTAACTCCGAATGAGTGTTTGATGAGCTTTTGAGTGAGACAATATCTCAAACACCTGGTGTGTGGAATATAGATAATGGTGAATGATGATATTTTGAGTGCAGGATATTACCAAAAAAACCAATGAAAATAAATAGTAAATAGATGAATAGATGAATTATTGAGGAAAATATAGTTTATTGTTCTCTTAAAAGAAGAACAGAATAATTGATATGATCAATCAACCATGGTGCTCTAATACCATTTTGAAGATATGAGCAAAAGATAAATGAAGATTGATTGATCTGAATTGATTGAATTGAATAAGTGAGAGAAGATTACAAATTAATGAAATAGTAAAGAAAAGAAAATAAATGCTAGAGAAATATTTTAACTTTGGTTTTGTATTGATCAATTGTGTATTTGTACAGCAAAAATGAATGAAAAGCTACTCTATTTATACTGCTAAATCTATACAAATATGAATGTATATACAATGAATTTGGAATAGATCCTCTCTCTCTCTTATAACAGAATTGTTGCCATCTGTCTTAGTGTTGTGATCTGGTGTGCTGTGATTTTGGTAAGTCTGGATGCTGAGCTTGCAATGCTACGTGTACATTCTGACGTGGTGTTTTGAGCTCTTCCATATTGACTAGGATACCCCAGCGCGAGCGGGGTGATCCCGCACTTGGTTTTTTTTATGTGTGTTGTTGTATTTGTTTAAAGTCCCCACCTATGTTTTAAAGGAACATAAGAAAAACCTAATAATGTCATAAGTTTTGTTTATGAAAATCAAAGATTCGTGTATTTTGAGGTTCGGAGGTTAGGTTACGGAATGGGAAGTACTTAAACACCCATTCCTCCCAACTAAAGTTGGTCTTGCTTGTTCATAGTCTACATAATAAAACGTGTTCTTCCTATTCTTTGAAAATGAATTAAAAAGGGGTTTGAGAGAGGTTGGAATGTAGGGAGATAACTCCTTGGTCAACTTCAATAGGATGAAGTAACCTTTGGTGTCATGTCCCAAAATGGTTTGGGTTGATTGCACACTTTGATAAAAGATAAAAGAAGAAGAGATGAATAAAGAGAAAGAGAGTAGTAAGAAAAAATACCTAAACTTTAAGTACTTCAAGGATGTCTTTGGAGAATGCCTGAAAATGCCTTAAGAGAGTTTGTGTATAATTTTCTTGTATTAAAAAGTCCTCCCCTTGCAATGATCAAGAATGGGGTTTTATAGGTAAAAGAGAATGTTTTTGGTGCCAAAACAAAGTCAACAAAGAGGGAATTCCCGGGAAAAATCATGTAAATTGAGAAAGGGAGGGATTCATGGAGAGAATCTGTAAATTGAGAAAGAGGGAATTCCCGTGCGCCTCCTGCCTTTGGGGCGGGATGCGAACGCGTCTGGCTTCAGGTGACAGAAGCGCCCGACTCTGAAATGGAAATTTTGACAGAATGGACTGGAAAGTTAGAACTGTTATTCAGTTTAGTCCCTGGGCTTAACTGAGCCAGTCAAGAACTTAACAAAAGTAACAAAAACTAACGAAAAATACTTAAAACAAGAAGGAACACAAAATCAAATGTGCAATCGGGGTGAGCGGTCCAAAGCGTGTCTAAAGAGCCCCTCGACGACGTGGATTGCGAAGCAAAGCGCACCGCAAAAGAAAGACATCCACCGAGGACATTACCAAGAAAAAGCAAATACTCGATAAAAGCATGAATTTAAAATTGCGAAGGATAGAGGTACGTTACCTGTGTGAGCGACCTTTGCTATTCGAAGCCGCAATGTCTATTTGCTATTAGGAGCCGCTTTTGTTGTTTGCTATTCGAAGCCGTATTTGTTGTTTTGCTGTTCGGAGCTGCATTTGCTGTTTTGCTGTTCGGAGCCGCATTTGCTGTATGCTATTCGGAGCCGCATAAGCTGTTTTGCTATTCAGAGCCGCATTTGCTGGTGATGTAGAATTGCTTTTACTTTTGATGGAGTATTGGTGAGATGGCATTCTTGATGATGGGTTGGTCGTGCCAAAAGGCTGCCTACGTATCTCTTGAAGAGAATCAGACCAGCGTAGTTCAAGGGTGATGGAGAATTCTGGGGAAGAAGCTAGGAGCAAAGCAAAATGAAGCACATACTTTTATACAAAAGAGAAGATCTTTTTGTCATTTTTTTTAAGACTTGGAGGAAAAGAATATGTACACATGTGAGAAAAAGATTTTTTTTTTTAGTTCGTGGGTGAACCATTTTAACCATCTTGTATTTGTAAAGCCAACCCAGGATCAAGTCATGTTCGGTCGAAGTCCGGATTGCCTTGCTGGATTCTGTCGTCGTTGCTGTCTAGCCCCCAGAGATTTGTCAATTGTGGAGCTCTATAAGACTTTTGATGCCAAGATACCAAGGGGTTGTTGATCGTAAAGCCCCTAGAACGCCTTTGATGCCAAACTTTGAGTGACTTGCATAGCCCCAAGATAAATCAGCTCTTGGCCCATTCAAATAAATCACCTTTTGTTGTTGACGTGAGCAAGACCCAAGAGAAGATTATTGATACCAAGCTTTGAGAGATTGCTAAGCCCCAAATGTCATGTACTTGTTGTTTGCGAGCTTCAAGATGGTAGAATGTGAAGACCATTCGATGTAAAGCCCCAAAAACATCTTAGAATCGGCTTGGCATTATATTGAGAGCGGATGCACCGTTTGGTAGAACTCTTGATAGTGATATCCCTCTTACTCTTTCTTGGAGATGAATGGCCTTGTTGTGGTCGGTACCCAAATGGCGGAAGGTCCAATTCGAAAAGTGTAGCAAGGTCTTTAGAAAATGTCTTGGGAGAGATTGTGGTGTCGTCGAGGTTGCGGATGATAGCGGAAGCTTCAAATGTTGCACATGACTTTGCTAGGGACATTATTGGGGGAGGTGAAGTGAATTGCATTTTTGCTGAGGGAGCCTTTCAAACTCGAGTCTAGCCCCTAGAGTGCCATCATCGATTATAAGTAGAGAAAGAAAGGTAGCCTTGATTGGGGGAACATGCACGAGCACATATGACAAGAAGGCTTTCCGACATTCCTTTTGAGAGACTTTGAGGATAGTCTCACACATCTTTCTTGAGCGTAGCCCCTAGGGATCATTAACTGTCAAATGAAGCAAAAGAAGCTCTCATTCTTGAGTCACATATCCCCTAGGGCGTCATCATTTGTCGAGCAAAGTAAGAGACTCGTCCACAGGTGGGGGAGCAAACATAAGAGGACATGTCAATAGCTACTCCATTTCTCGGGAAACCTTTTGACATACTTTAAGGGCACATGCTTGAAGAAGCTCGAAAATTGAGTCACACGTTGTTGCCATTTGTGATCCAAACCAATTGGTGCATTGAAGACCATTCGTGAAACCTCTCACCCTTTTTTTGACTTTTTGATGACATATCAATCGTAAGCTCATTCTCGGACGGGCTTTCTTTCACATGAGCCCAAAAATACATATTGCAAGAATAATCTCTCTTAACCCAAAACGACCTACGATTGTGCCATATCTTGTCGAGCCTTTTGCAATTCCAAAGTTGACTCAGTGGGGAATTAACTTGCTGAGGAGATTCAATGTAGAACTTGTGTAGTTGTTTTCTTTAAAGGCCGGGGATCTCTATTTCTCTTTCCCTTCTCTCTCTCTCTCTCTCTCTCATTTTTTTTATGACGCACCCTGTTTTTTTGCCTAGACCACCCTTTCGGGTTTTCAATCTAGCGGGCATCTCTTTTGCGTCTTCATATTTTTTTTGACTCAATTAATGAGGAATTGTGCATTGACTCTAGCTGAGAATGAGAGACATGTGATTTTCTGGGAGTTGGAGGCCTTATTGACTCGACTAGGGAAGTAGCCCCTAGTATTGACTTCATGTATTTATATATTGTTTGAATGACTCACAAAGGCAAGTAAGTTATTAAGAGAGAAGAGAAGGAAAGCCCCAATTTGATTGCGAGAAACTGGGAGTGTCGCTGAAAGATGAGAAGACCCTAGACTCGATGAGGAACGCAAAGCGATTCCAATTCTAAGAAAGTTATTCAATCTTTGAGGTGATTAATTCATTGGCAAATGAATCGTGTAAAGATGTCTTGATAAGTTCGAGAGGAAGGCCAATCACCATAACGCACTAGGGCTGAACATATCTTCTTTCTTGCATGAGACCGGACCCGAAGGTTGCCTACGTTCCTCCAGTGTAGAGGCTCAGGTCACCATAGTTCTTGTCGATGCTCCTTTCGTTGCGAGGAATTGCTGCTTCGTCGTGATGGTTGTCGATGTTGCTTTGTCCTTTTGTTGGTGGAATGATGTTGATCTTGTACTTTTTTGATTGAGGGGGGATTTGTTTTAAATGCCCCTTGAAAACTTTGCTTGATATTTCTTCATGGTTGTTGCTCCACCTTGTTTTTCTTTTTGCCTTGACACCTTGGCTTTGTCGTTGATGTTGTTGCCTTCGTTGCGATGTTTAGCCCCTAGGCGTTCAAGTGATAGCCTTCGTTCCAAAACTTTCTTAGACATCTTTTCATCATTTTGCCAAGAATTAAATTAAACAACTTGGAATAGTGTATGGGGACGAGAATGACTTTTATCTTATGATAAGACTTGAATTTTACATAAGCAAGATGAAAGAAAACTTAATGCACACTTAAGAGGACTTTTGACTCTTTTTTTTTTTTTTTTTTTTTTTTTAACTAGGTAGAGAAAGAGAAACGGAGATTGTCGTCGTCTTTATTGTTGTAGTTCTCCCCATTTCAAACCCAAGTCGTTCCTTGCTTCACAATTACCTCTTCCTTGATGAGTTCGTGCATCTTGCGACTCTCTAACGGTTACTCTTCACCCACGGTAAATTCACCATTGTCAATCAAATCTCGGATGACGTCTCGGAGAGAGAAGCACCCCTCGGTAGTATGGCCACTATGCTTGTGGTAGTTGCACCATTTACCATGTGCATGGTTCTTTTGTATCTTCTTGGGCTTGTATCCTTCCAAAGGCTTGACCTTTCCACTTGCCATTAAAATTTCGAATGCTTCAATTTGGGTCATTCCTAGGAAAGGTGTTAGGCCCAATTGGTAGGAAAATAGGCTAGGGGGGGGGGTGAATAGCCTTTTTTTAAAAAACTATTTGATGAAAACACTTTATAAATGCAAAGTCACTTATCAGATTGCAAACTATTATCAGTAAGCGCAGCGAAGAAGATATGACTTAGTTTAACTCACACAAAACAATTTATGAAAAGGTTTTGAGAGCTTGGTTTAACACAAAGTGATTTCACAAAGTTCAATGCAGTTTCAAGAGATTGGTAAATAGAAATTACAATGAATCAGTAAGAACAAGTACGATCTGCCGGTGATAGAGTTCCAACCGGCAAAGACAGAGTAAGTAACAGGGGACACAAGTATTTGGAGAGGTTCACAGTATAAATACTACTACGTCCTCTACCAAGTTTGGTCAGAACTTGGATTTGGGTTAAGAGCACTATTAGATACCCCTAGTCTGTTACAAGCACGGCTTTGCCGAAAACAAAGACTAAATTCTAGAGATCACTAATGGATCGTAATACAAATCTGACCAAGTATTTTTGAGTGGCAAATCCAAAAGAACTAATCTCACTCAGGTGGGTGTGTGAGTAACTCAAACAACGTATCCCTTAGAATAATCTAGTTTGGGAATACTTGCAATATTGATGAGTTTGTGCACAAGTATTTTGTGTCCTAATAAATGATCTAATGATTATCTGGACAGAATGTTTGAGCTTCAATGAATGCTCTAAACAATCAACTCTCTTCAATGCAATTAAAAATCACCAACCCTCTTCAATTATCTAAGTCCTCTATTTATAAGAGGAGTTAATGACTAGAGTCTTGTTGAAGAAGGCTTGCAATTTGAATTTCTAGCTGGGTAGTTGAGGAGCATTAAATGCGGTATCTTTGGCATTAATGACGAAGATATGTAGTACACGCATGCTTGGAATAGTCTGATGGGTAAAGACCTTTTTGTCTCAACCGGTTACCTGCAAAAGAAAGTAGAGACATAGTAGAGCTAAAAATAGCTATGTGTCAGATGGCGCAGTAATCATGACTGAGCATATAAACTACTTTCTGATAAGACAGTATAGAAAGGACAAAGACAATCGGTAAAATTGACTTTAAGATAGAACGATGAAACCTGACTATCAGCAAAGTCCAGATTGTCCTTGCTGTTTGTCATGAAGTCGACAACTTGGTTATGAACTAAGTAGCAAGTTAATCGGCAACTTGAATTCTGATCTGCTGATTTGATTTCTGATGTCCTCTAGCTGGTTTGCCTTGTATAGAAGAGTTGTTATACACCTGTGTTGATCACTAGGAATCCTAAGGATGTTTTCCAAAAATTGGGGGACCCTAAGTGGTAACTATGATTGGTTAAGCAATTCTATGTCCTAAACATATATATGAACAACAATCTCCTCCTAATTGCTTAAGTCCAATCACCCTATCTAAGAACATCTATCTTAGCTTAGTAAAAGAATGTATTAGAGGTGTCTATTTATTATCATTCCCTAAGCCAAGTCACACATTAGATGTCTTAGAAAGGAAAAGAAGTAAAAATACATAAGATAGAAAAGGATAATGGATTGCTGATTGTAATGATCAGCAGAGAACTAATAATCTGCAAAACAAAGTTAGCATGAAGAGCAGCAGATATATTATAAGAACATAACAGAAAATAAGCAAACACACAAACAGAAGCAATAATGGTTAGCAAAGAATTTTGGTATATATCTTTGAAGGTCTTCAGGATATCTATATCATTGGCTACATTGACTCAAGACATAGGAGGGTATTCTTGCTGGTCAGCAGCCTTTGATGTAGATTCAGTGCATTTGGCCTTCTTCTTTTCTCTAGCTTCTTCTTTGTCAGCTTTCCTCTTCTGTCTTCTATTAGCGCTTTGCAGTCTCTCAGTCAGTATCTTGTTGTTGGCTTCAAGAGCAGCAATCTTCAGTTAAGCATCAGCGAGAGCAGTCTTAGTGACAGATAGCTCTTTTTCAATTTTCTCCATGTCTCTGATCTGCAGTTTATGGTCATCAACAAGTTGCTTCTAAATAGAATGAGTAGATCCCAGGGATTCAGAAAGCTTAACCAATCTGGTTTCTCTATCAGCCAGAAGAATCTTTAAGTCTTTAATTCTTCTATTTTCCTCCTCCTGATTGGACTTAAGAATCTTAGCAGCAAGATCTTTATGAGTCTCCCTAATCAGGTCGGCAAGAGAAAGACCAAAGTCGCCAAAATCAGCACGAGTGGCAGGCACTTGCTGATTTGAGAAATCACCTTCATCAAACCGGAGGAACTCATGGAGACTATTCACTACCACTAGTTTCTGAATGATAATTGGCATGGCAAAACTCTCGGCAGATTGTACCAGTAGAGATGGCACAAAATTTTCATTGAGTAAGTCAGTCTCTCCTATAAGCACAACATCAGAGTCGTCCATCGGTAACTCGTCATCAGAAGAAAGGATGAGCATCAATGGAGAAGGAGGGACAGTAACTGGAGCAGGAGGTAGAGGCAAAACTTGGTGAAGAAATTCAGCAATAGCAGCATTGAGATCGGTAAGAAAGAACTCAGCCGGAACAGAGGTGGAATCAATCAGATCAGTAGCAAAAACAGCATGGTAGATCGGCAAAGGAAATGCAGGATGTACATTTAAGTCACGATCTCCAGGCAAATGAAAAACACCATTGTCCTCCAAGGTAAGAAATAAGGCCAGCAAGAGATTCAAGCAGGCATGACCTTCAAGAATCATGTTGACTAAATTTGCAATCAGCAATCTGGAGGTAAATACAAGGTGATCAGCATGCTGTCGAGGGTGAAACATCAGCAGAGTCAGTGCTACAGCAGCAGATTTGACCAAGAATAGCAGACCACGAGAATCAATAGCTCGGAATTCAAGTATATCATGAAGTTCATCGTTGATCATCATGCACCTTCTCATCCAACCATTCGTGTTGATGCAAACTTCTTTAGGAGAGGGACCAGGTAGGTGAATTTTACCTCCAACCCTTAACTTTCCAGGTAAGCAGTAAAGAGGTTCATAGATAGGTCCTTTCACCTTGAGCTTTGACACCCGGGGAGCCTTCCCTTTCCTCCTTTTGAAATCTGGTTTAATCCAGGGCATGAAGATTATCCCTTGACTAGCTGTGGAACCAGCAAGGAAGGGATGAGATGTGACATCAAGATGATCTCTGCCGAAGGGAGAGGGAATTCGCTGAAGTGTAGAGCGAAAGGACATGATAGGCTGATGAGGAGGAAACAACGGTTGGCCAAAACAGTTAGAAGGAATAGAGATGCTGGTTGTGTACTAGTTAGAACTCATCATCTCCTTGGCGTGAAGTTCACAGTTGTACTCAGGAGGTGGAGAAGAATCCCTTTCATCTTCATTCATAAGGACCGGAAACTCCACATAATCAGCAGGATCTATCTCATCCGAGCTTTCTTCATCAGCAGCAGTAACACTAACAGTAACTGGTTGCACTTCATCAGCAACAACTGGTTGTACCTTAGGAGTAAGTAGAAAAAGGGGTTCTTAAGGAGAAAATAAAGCTTCTTGGAATTCATGGAATTCTTCAAGTTGCAAGTCATGAGCTATCATAGCATCCAGTGCAGCATTTTGATCATCAGGACAGGCAATCTCTGCATCAGCACCTCCTCCCAACTCAACAACCTCTCTAACACCAGTAGGTTCAACAACAATAACAGGGATAATTTGAGTATCGGAAGTTGGCTCAGAATCTGCAAGAAAAGGTTCAACATCACCTGTGAATGGAATGATCTGAGTTTCAGCAGTTGGCTCAGTCAGATGAGTGTCTGCAGTTGGCTCATCAGTAGATAAAATAGCATCAGCAACGTCTTCATCAGCACATGCTCCTCCTAAAATTGGTAAATCTTGAAACCCAACTTCATCAGCAGATTGAGTGTCTACAGTTTTCTTAATTGATGCAAATTGGTCTTCTTTAATCAGATGTTGAGTGTCGGTAGTTTCCTCAAATTGATTTTCAAGTTGCTCAGAAGCAGCACTCACTTCATCGGCTAAAAGAGTGTTTGAAGTTTTCTCAATTGCCTTATTATGCACAAATCCTTTGTCAGCAGAACCTCCTCCTTCTTGACTACGGTCTGAGCTATCACTGACCAAAACTGAGTCAGCAAAGGCCTCAGCAGATGAGACAGTAGCGGCAGGAGTTAAAGGCTTCTTGAAAACTATACTGATCGGCATCTTGTTATACTCACCGATTGAATCAAAAGAGGTGAATGTGTCACCAGCAGATTTGTGAGCACATACAAAATCGGCAGTATCAACTGAACTGGTTGGTGTGGGAAGAGGAGAAATAATTGGGGCATGAGCAGGAAAAGGTGTAGAAGAAGATGCTGGGTCAGAAGCAGCTTTAGCCTTGATGAATGCTTCTGAATCTTTGATTAAGTTCACTGTTATCCTCTGCACATTTTAAAAAAATTGAGTGGCTTGGGGGCCATTATCCAACCTTTCGCTATCATTGTAGTTCAGAAAATCATCTTCATCTTCTGGTCTACCCAACTGATAGGGATCATTCTTATCAAAGTTCACCAGTTTGTTGAAAATGGAGGCATAAGCAACCCAGACATCTTGTACCATCAAATCTTGTCTGATTGTATCTTGAAACAGATAGACCTGATTCCAGGGAAGAGGTAGTAAGTCAAAATATCTTCCAAAATTCAGTCGTAGCTCAGCTTCAGGAAGCTTCTGATATCTTTGAAGAGGGACAAACTTTTCGTTGTACATGTCAGTGAGCCTATTCAGGCTTTTGTAATCAACATAATCAGCAAGCTTTCTTGTAGGGATTGACTCCTTCCTTTCCTCATGGAATTGGAGCAACCGGTGAATGAAAGGGTGGAGATGATCAATAGGGAACACCCAGTTCTTTGACAAGACCTTATTGGTAAGTGACCAATGGTTTCTATAGAAAATATGGAATGTGGGGTTCCTGATCGGCTTGCATTTTCTGACAGAAGGTCCAGAGGCTACATCAGCAGCAGCATGGAGCTCAAGTAGATAAGGAAGATCTAGAATTCCTTTTTGAAGAGGGACTCTTACCCTTAATTCAGATTCAATCAGTCTCCTTCTCTCAGCCATTTCATCAGCAAGACCTGATAACTATAGAGGGAGCAGTAAGTGTTGCACCGGCAAGAAGAGAAGGTGCAAACCTAATCTGCTTGGCTCTTGGATCGGTAGATGGAGTTTGAGATGAAGGAATTTGAGCAATAGCACGCTTTGGCTTTTGAGCAGCAGGAGGATCATCAGTAGATACAACCTTTGATCTTTTGACTTGAGCTTTATCTCCTGCCTTGACCAACTTTCGTTTCTTGGGAGCTAGTGGAGTAGAATCGGCAAGTATCCTGTCGGTAGAAGGAGCAGGAGTAGAAACGTCGGCAGGAGCAACAGCAGCAACCTTGACAACTTTCTTGCCTTCTTCTTCTTTGGAGTACCAGTAGCAGGGACAACTATAGTACCGGTAGAAGCCTTCTTGGTAATTCTTTTCCAGTCAGTAAGCTTGAAGGATTTAATCTTATCAAACTCAAGGCTTGGAGAAGCTGGGGAATCTTTGACAATCTCTGAATTGTTCCTCAAGATAGTGCTTATCAGCATATAGTGACAACCCTTACCAGGGTGAGCCTTGTTCTTTCTTCTGTTTTCTTTCCACTTAACAGCAGCAATTGCAATAACCCTAAAGATATAGGCACACCAGTTGAATTCTTCTTGAAGTACAATGGCTGCCATTACCTCAAACTGTACATCTGTAACATGGCTGTGAGAGCCAGACCTGAAGACCAAACACTTATCAACAATTTCAGCAAGAGAAAAAAATCTTCTTCTATAATGAGCCTTCAGATGATTATCTCCACTAAGTCTAGGACCGGCTCCCCTCATAAGGGTCCATGCCTTGTCCAAGGACTTATCATCAGTAAGACTAGTTACACCTTCACTTCCAAGGAGTGGGAAAATAGTAGAAATAGAGGATGGAGTGATGGAGATAGGAACGCCGATGACAGTAGAGTTGATGGAGACGAAGGTAGATGGGTCGTTTGCAGCAGTGATAACTGAGGCGTTGGAAAAGAACTCTTGAACTTGACCCAAAAATAAGAACTTAACACCAGTTGGAGTGATGAAGGAATCGAGTAGAGAACCAATCAAAAAATTCTTCAAGAAATCCCCATCAGTTAAGTGTTCGAAGAACGCGGAGTCAACGTAACCTCCATAAATATCCTTTTCGTTGCTCGACATTATCTGCAAAATTTACTCAAGAAATCTCACAAGTTACAATCAATTAGATTCAAAATAAATTTGAAATGCAAGTGTAAGATCATCAGATAATTACCAGAGAATAGATCACGATCTATTGAAGAATGGTAGGAAAAATTAGATGATGATGATGATGAACATAAGCAATAGTGAGAGTTCAAGAGGGAAAGAGGAGCGAAGAGAAGAAGAAGAGTTTAAGTAAAGCTTTTATATGTTATGGGAGAGAGTGAATAGGAAATGTTTGCATGGGGAAAAGAGAAATAATGAGGATTTTAACTATAGCAAATAACTCAGAGAACGTGCGCACACAATGAATTAAATGCGCGAACCAGACGGTTAAACTTAGGAAAGAGAAAGGGTAAAAAAAAGGCAACAATAAAATTAAAAGTTACCTTTCTGATTTATCACAAGGATTTGGGATAAATCTTTGACACGATTTGGGAAAAGGGGGGTGCACACACGTGTCAGAGAGGTGGTGTGACCGATAGTACCTTTGATTTTACTTTCCTTACGTCATGTGTCAGAGAATCCTTATCCGTTAAGGGAAGATCTACCAATTAAGTTTGAATTTTGAAAATCGGCAAGACATATTGTCGGCAAGATATTGTTGGTCGGCATGTTGCTTTTGGTCGGCAATACTTTTGGTCGGAAAATTATTTCATACTTTGCTGATTAGATCGGCAGACTAACACAAGTATTTAATGATGCGTTTTACAACCTGTAAATGGGATTCCCTAGGGTCAGCTTGAAACCTGGCACATACACAAACGGCAAACATGATATCTGGTCTACTGGCAGTAAGATAGAGGAGTGAGCCAATCATACCTCGGTAGACATTCATATCTACCTTCTTACCAGACTCATCCTTATCCAAATGAATGTTAGTGCCCATCGGTGTCCTTTGAGAATAATCAGTGTCAAAGCCAAACTTCTTGATAAGTTCTTTTGCATACTTGGATTGACTGATGAATATTCCATCATTTGTTTGCTTGACTTGAAGTCCAAGGAAATATGTTAGTTCACCCATCATGCTCATCTCGAACTTGCTATGCATTAGCTTCTCAAATCTCTTGCAAAGTGATTCATTAGTAGATCCAAAAATAATATCATCGACATATATTTGAACAAACAATGAGTGACCCTTATACTTGGCAACAAATAAAGTAGTATCGATTTTACCTCAAGTGAAACCTAAGCCATCATTAAGTAAGAACTTAGAGAGGGTTTCATACCATGCCCTTGGAGCTTGCTTTAGGCCATAAAGAGCTTTCTTCAATCGGTAGACATGATTAGGATTCTTAGAGTCCTCAAAACCGGGTGGTTGTTCAACATAAACAAGTTCTTGGAGTTCTCCATTCAAGAAGGCACTTTTCACGTCCATTTGATATAGCTTGAATTCTTTGAAGGTGGCATAGGCTAAGAAAAGTCTTATAGCTTCCAATCTTGCAACCGGTGCAAATGTCTCGTCGTAGTCAATTCCTTCTTCTTGTCGGTAGCCTTTTGCAACTAACCTCGCTTTGTTTCTAGTGATATTCCCAGCTTCATCCAACTTGTTCTTGTAGACCCACTTTGTACCAATAACTTGCTGAGAAGTTAGTCTTGGCACAAGTTCCCATACTTTGCATCTTTCAAACTGATTCAGTTCCTCTTGCATGGCTTCAACCCAACCAGGATCGGCAATAGATTCTTCAGTCTTCTTTGGTTCTATGTTGGAAACCATAGCAGATGAGAAGAGACTTTCATCAAATGCCTTGCTAAGGTTCCTTGTTAATCTTGGACCAAAGACATCACCAATCACATTTTCTAATGGATGATCATGAACTGCTCTAACTTCTTTTGGCACATCATTTATTACTGACTCTTGTTAAAAATATTCTAGAGGAGGATCAAGGTCAGCAGATGATGGAAAGTAAGAAGAGCTTTGAGTGAGAGGTGGATGAGAACTTGAGGGATTAGGTCTTATAACAGAAATTGGTTGAGGGTTGGTGTAGATACCTCGGGGAACCACGGCTTGGCTAGAGCGGTGAATTAACCTAGGATGTCTACTTGATTTTAAGAGTCGCCACCCACGTTTTAGAGGAACGCGAGAAAACCTAAGAAAGATAGCCTTTTTTGTACGAAAACCAGAGATTCGGGAAGAGAAGGGTTCGGGGGATGGTGACGGAGTGGGAAGTACTTAAACACCCACTCTACCCCGCTTACGCGGGTCTTGCTACTTTTGGTGTTCTAATGCTAAAAAGTCCTTCTATTGATATTAAAATGTGCTAACATTTATATAGTAAAGAAAAGGGGAATTAAAAGAGAATTGTTTTATTGATTAAATGTCAAAGGTTACATTAAGAGAAGAAGAGTAAATTAAACTAGAGTGTAAATGTAGGGAGATAACCTTAACCAACTTTAATATAGTAAAGTGATTATTTGGTCATGTCCCATTGATGGGGATTGCATACATTAGAAAGACATGTAAAATAGGAGAAGAAGAATAAAGTACCTTAAGAAAGAGGACTTCAAACTTGGACTTGAAAATGGTGTTGTTGTAGAGAAATTGTTGTAGAACAATTTGTGTAGAGTCTTGTTACGAAGAACTCTTGTTGGGAGAATTTGTGTATAATGTAGTTTTGTGAATCAAAGTTGGGGGTCTTTTGAAATGAACCAAGAAGGTCCTTTTTATAGGTAAAAAAGAGAGGGGAAGGTTGGAGGGAAAATGATCAATCCATGTGAGATGGAATTGACCAATAGAAAATAAGATAAATAAAATAATAAATGAAATAAATAAAAGAAAATCAAATAATAATAAATAGAAATATTTAGTTTTTAAGAAATGGCTAGAATAATGGGATTGGAGGTTATAAAACTAGGGGGTGAATGTGGAGGTAAAAAGAGGCTCTTTTGTGATCAAGAAGAGATGTTGTAAATAAGAAAAGGGAGGGAAATGAGGTGCAATCCGTTACTGCCATAATGGGAGGCGCGCGAGTCCCGCTTTAGGGGCGAGACGCTCGCGCATCCCACAAACAGTGTCGGAAGCGCCCGCAGGTGGAAAAGACAGAATGACAGAAATGACTCTAAAGTTAATTCTGTTATGCAGTTTAGTCCAAAACTAACGGAATCAGTTAGGAACTTAACCGAAGTAGCAGAAATTAACAAAAATAAGTTAAATAAAAATACTATGTATGCAATCGGGGTGAGAGGTCCAAGGCGGGGTGTCTACAGAGCCCCTCGGTGATGTGGATTGCAAAGAAAAACGCGTCGACGAAAGAAAGACAACCGCCGAGGACATCAACAAGAGAAAACAAAGACTCGATTAAACAGGAATTTGAAATTACAAAGGATAGGAGTGCGCTCCCTGTGTGAGCGGATTAATTGATATAGAAAGGATATAGCGGGATCCGTTCGCTGAAGCGGGATCCGTTTGCTGAAGCGGGATCCATTTGCTGAAGCGGGATCCGTTTGCTGATGCGGGGTCCGTTTGCTGAAGCGGGGTCCATTTGCTGAATGCGGGATCTGTTTGCTGAATGCGGGATCCGTTTGCTGAGGCGGGATCCGTTTGCTGATTGCGGGATCCGTTTGCTGGTGCGGGATCCGTTTGCTGATGCGGGATCCGTTTGCTGATGCGGGATCCGTTTGCAGATGACGGGATCCGTTTGCTGGTGCGGGATCCGTTTGCGGATTGCGGGATCCGTTTGCTAATTGCGGGATCCGTTTGCTGGTGCGGGATTCGTTTACTGATGCGGGATCCGTTTGCTAATTGCGGGATCACCGTGGACCAAATTGATGTCTAGAGCTGCAGTTGCTGTTGACTTTATTGTGGGGATGCGGGCATGGTTTACTGTGGTTCATTTTCTGCTGGGGATGAAGTGCCTTGAGTAGCGGATGCTGTTGACTTCGTGGTGGTACCTGTTATGTGTGTGCTTGGCAGGTATATGTGTTTGTGCAAGAAGATGCATGAAGTGTGAAATGAAGAGAGAAATTGTGATCGTGGTGCAATGTGATTTGAAAGCAGTTTTGCATGAGAGAGAGTTTTTGTAAGAATGGAGAAAGTGATTTTGTGTGCGGTGTGATTTGAGGAAAGCCTCGGATGTATTCATACCTTCACTTACCATTGTTGCTTGATTGGAGATGGATTGCTGAAGGATGTTGATGCTTTTGATGAAGAGTATCCATGCTTTGGATGGGGAATGATGATGTTGGTGATAATGAATTGTTCTTGCCTTTGAAGGAGTGTCGGCGAGATGGTGTTCCAGATGGTGGGTTGGTCGTGCCAAAAGGCTGCCTACGTATCCCTTGGAAGGAATCAGACCAGCGTAGTTCAAGGATGATGGAGAATGAGAGAGGAGAAGCTAGGAGAAAAGCAAAGTAAAGCACATACTTTTGCACATAGAAGGAGAAAAAGATTTTTTTTTTTTTTTTTTTTTGGATTAGAAGGGAAAGAATATGCACACATGTGAGAAAAAGATTTTTTTTAGTTCGTGGGTGAACCATTTTAACCATTGTGCGTTTGTAAAGCCAACCCAAGATCAAGTCATGTTCAATCGAAGTCCGGATCGCCTTGCTTGAATGTTGTCGCCGCGGTGTCCAACGAAAGTTGATGTCTAGCCCCAAGAGATTTGTCGTTTATGGGGCTTCAAAAGGACTATTGATGCCGAGATGCCAAGGGGTTGCTGATTGTAAAGCCCCTCGAATGCTGAACTTTGAGTGGCTTATGAAGCCCCAAGATGAATCAACTCTTAGCCCATTCAAATAAACTATCTTTTGTTGTCGACGTGGGCAAGCCCCAAGAGAAGATCATTGATACCAAGCTTCGGGAGATTGCTAAGCCCCAAATGTCATGGGCTTATCAAGTTTGTAGATGGCAGGATGTGGAGACCTTTCGGTGTGAAGCCTCAAATTTTCTTGGAATCGGCTTAGCATTATGTTGGGAGCGGATGGCGCTATTGGGAAGAACTCTTGAAGGCGATATCCTTCTTTCTCTTGCTTGGAGATGGATGGCCCTTTTTGTGGTTGATACCCGAATGTCGGAAGGTCCATGTTGAAAATGTAGTACGGTCTTCGGGAGACGTCTCGTGGGAGATGGTGATGTTGTTGCAGATGATAAGGTCTTGGTGTGATAAAGTCTCGAATGGTATGTTTGCTCGAGTCTTCTTGAGTTGAACCGACGGCGGATCTTCGGATGCAGCCTGTGCTTTTGATCTTGGAGAAGGAGGTGCAGTACTTGCAGAGACATTGGGATTGGCCGTAACCCTGCTTATAGAGTTAACATATTGGCATTGCTCGCTATAACTCAGCCGGGTGAGTCTAGCATATTGGATCCTTTTCCTTTTCTTTAAGACTTCCATCATAATCTCGCTGTGAGTTCTAACAAGAATCATCAAATTCATTCATATCATTGGAGCCTTCATTTAAAACCAAGAGGCCTTTTGACTAGAAGTGTTGAGGGACCATTGAAGTTTGATCCCTTTTATGGAGCCATAAGACTACTCCCAAATTGAACTGCTCGGGTACCACTGCCCAAAAGCTTGTTAATTGCGAAGCCCCAATATTGCCCTTTGATTGTATCACTGTAATGCCGTAGCCCAAGAGATTGTAGATTGCGAAGCCCCTTGAGACCTTTCGGTATAAAGCTTCAAATGTTGCTGGGGACATTGAAGTGAATTGCTTCTTGCCGAGGGAGCCTTTAAGGCTTGACCGTCGGCCCTAGAGTGCCATCATTGATTGCAAGAAAGGTCCATCCTTGATTGGGGGAACGAGTACGGGTACACATGACAAGAGGTATTTTTGACATCCCTTTTGAGAGACTTTGAGGATAGTCTCACACATCTTTCTCGAGCATAGCCCCTAGGGCTTATTGATTGTCAAATGAAGCAAAAGAAGCCCTTGTTCTTGAGTCACATAGCCCCTAGGGCGTCACCATTTGTTGAGCAAAGCAAGAGTGACTCATCCCCGTGCGAGGGAACACACATGAGAGGACATGGCAAGAGCTACTCCATTTCTCGGGAGCCTTTCGGCGTATTTTAGAAGCACATACTTGCATAAGCTTTTGAAAACTGAGACACATGTTGTTGCTATTTGCTGCCCAAGCCAATTGACTAGTTAAGGATTATTTATGCAACCTCGTGCCCTTTTATGATGGGTTCTTTCTCAGATGGGTCTTGGTTACCACGGGCCTTCTTTTCATGAACACAAAAATGCACACTGCTGGAGAATGATGCCAATAACCCAAGACAACCTTTGATGGTGCCATATCTTGTCGAGCCTTTTGCAATCCCAAAGTTGACTCGGTGGGGAATTGACTTGCTGAGGAGACCCAATGTAGAACCTGTGCAGTTGTCTTTCTTAAAGGCCGGAGATCTCCATTTCTCTTTCCTTTCTCTCTCTCACTCTCTCATTTTTTTTATGACGCACCCTGTTTTTTGCCTAGACCGCTCTTTCGGGTTTTCAATCTAGCGGGCATCTCTTTTGCGTCTTTTTTTTTTTACTCGATTAATGAGGAAGTGTGTATTGACTCTGGCTGAGGAGATAAGACATGTGATTTTGCGGTGAAGACCTCTTGTCACTAAAGAGAGTGACATTGACTCGACTAGGGAAGTGTCCCTAGTATTGACTTCATGTATGTATATTTTTTGAATTACTCACGAAGGCAAGTAAGTCATTAATAGAGAAGAGAAAGAAATCCCCAGTTTGATTGCAAGAAACTGGGAGTATCGCAAAAAGAAGAGAAACCCCTAGACTCGACAAGGAACAGAAAGCGATTCCAAATCTAAGAAAGTTGTTCAATCTTTTGGTGATTAATTCATTGGCAAATGAATCGTACAAAGATGTCATGACAAGTTTGAGAGGAAGGCCGATCACCATAACGCGCTAGGGCTAAACATATCTTCTTTCTTGCATGAGACCGGACCCGTAGGTTGCCTACGTTCCTCCAGTGTAGAGGCTCAGGTCACCGTAGTTCTTGTGGATTCTCCATTCGCCGTGATGAATTGTTGCTTCGTCGTGGTTGTTGTCGATGTTGCTTCGTCCTTCGTTTGGTGGAATGATGTTGTTGTTGTACTTCTTTGATTGAGGGGGATTTTTTTTTTTTTTTTTTGTGCTCTAACTTTTGCCTAGGTTGATTAGAGGATTTCAACCTAGCGAGCTCTTTTTTTTTTTTTTTTTTTTATATCCCCTTTTGAAAACTTTGCTTCATGATTGTTGCTCCACCTTTCTTTGTCTTGATTTCATCGTTGTTGATGTCTTCGTTGTTGATTCCGTAATTGATGTTTATCCCCTAGGCGTTCAAGCGATGGCCTTCGTTCTAAAACGTGTTTAGACATTTTTTCATCATTTTGCCAAGAATTAGATTGAACAACTTGGAAGAGTGTATGAGGACAAGAACGACCTTTATTTGATGACTCAATGGACTCGAACATTTAACATGGGATGAGAGAAAACATTAATGCACACATTAGAGGACTTTTGACTCTCTTTTTTTTTATCCTATTTCTAGGTAGAGAAAGAGAAACGGAGATTGTTGTAGTCATCCCCCATGTCGTTGTAGTTCTCATTGTCGTTGTAGTCTTCCATGTCACTACATTCTTCCAGGTCATTGCTTGAGAACCCTTTGTCGTTGAAGCTTGTGTTATAGGAGGACTCGGCCACTTCTCGGAGAAAATTGTCAATTCTAACCCCCGCATCGTACATGCTTGAAAAATCGGAGTGAAAAGCCCCACTAAGATGAGTGCGGTAGTCCATTTTCAAACACTTCAAGAAGATGTCCATTTGTTCCTTCTTGGAAGGCCTATCAACCATCTCGGCTAGCTTGTCATTCCAACGGCGATAGAAGTCCCCAAATGATTCATCACCCATTTGCACGGTGCTCTCCAATTCCTTCTTGGTGGGGCGGAATATGGAGTTGCCTTGATATTGTGACTAGAAGGCAAGCATAGCGACATCCCAATTGAGGCGGGTGGAAACTGGAAGACCCATATACCAATCTTTTGCGACCCCCCTCGAGAGTAAGCGGGAAGCATTGTGCCATTATTTGAGGAGACACTTTCTTTTGTAGCATGGCCTAAATGTAGGAGTCAACATGAGCGTCGGGGCAAGAGTTTCCGTTGAACTTGCCAATATCGGGCATCTTGAACTTTTCGGGAAGAGCCTCCATTGTTTTCATGAGGAGAGAAGCTTGATGAAGATCGGTGCTTGGGCCCTTGTGAAAATTTAGCCCACTAAGCCTTTGGTCAATGTAGGACATGAGAGTGTTGACCAAACCGGTATCAATGCTTTGGACCCTTCTTTCACTCGTGAGCCCTTTCAATTGGTTCATGGGTTGAGCAACTTCTTTCTTGTGAGCCTTTTTTCACATGCTCGTAACGGGCTCGCCATAAATCATCCTTGCGGCGGACATTCTCGGCTAGTGTATCAACTTGCCCTTTCAATGCTTCCACCATGCGGAATAACCCTTCGTTGGACACGGGAATGCCGTTGTCGTTGCCGTTGGAAGCCATTGGACCTATTGAGAGAACACGGTCGATCTTAGGTTGGCCCCACAAACATATTTTGAGTAAAATAATTAACCCACAAACAAAGGAAAAAGACTCGACCATATAAGAAAAATGACTCTTTTTTTATTTATTTACAAAAGTCGGAAGGACGTGGTCCTTTTTGGGGTTTCTAAAAAAATAGTGGAATCGTCACACTAGTATATAGACCTTCTCGTGGTCCCATATACTCATCGGATTCCACCACGCTTGTGAATCCTACATGTGTCGGGATTAAACTAAATTAATGTAGTAAAGCATACATGCGGGGACGGATTTTTATTTTCGTCCATAATAACCACTTGGGGACGGAGTTTTATTTCGTCCAAAACAACGAGTGGCATTTATGATTTGAAGACATTAGTTTAGGGAAATCTCAGCACATGGAAACCGACTTGAGTCACGGAATGTTAGACCCTAACTAGAATTGTGTGGTTTGTGCTCGGCTAAAGAGAGGCTTAAAGGTCACCCCCGGCATGTAGTCATGAACTACGCCACGGGCTGAGGTTTACCGCTTCGAAAGAGTCAAGGTCGAGTGGAGCTTAAAACTTCCTAGGACGGGCCTCGACGGGTTTGGGGTTGGACTTGTGCGACTCGATAGTGAGCAGTTGATAAGAATCGTGCGCATAGTGTGAAGTCTAACAAGTGACAAAATATTTTTTTTTCAAAGGAAATAAAAAAAAACAAATAAGCACGTAATTTACAACTTTCGAATCACCCGTGTGACCGATAAAAATGAATAAACAAAAGTAAAAGGGGGTGTATGCAGGCCCGGTACCCACACACTGTCAAAACTATCCATTCTGTTCACTGTTCTGTTTACTGTTCTGTTATGGAAAATGGCCCAGAAGCACGCGACTCAGGGCAGTTACGTGGGAAGCGCGCGCATTGCGCCATGAATGTAGGAGGCGCGCGCATCTGGGGTACCTGTCAGAATGTCAGAAGAAACCGCGGACTCAGGGGATTGTCCTAGTCCCAAATTATGTAACTTTCCCCTGTAGAAACTTGTTAGCATAGAAATATGAAATTTGAAGGACAAGATGGAAGGTGGGCGATTCTGGTAATAAGGGTCGGACGCGCGCGCTTTAGGCCAAGAAGGCCGGGGGCGCGCGCTTCCTACCCTTTTTACCAGAATGCCCAGAAAACAGATATAAGAACACCAAAAGCAGAAAATGCAAGTTTAACCCTCTATGTCCCCAGCGGAGTCGCCACTGTAGATACCCCGGGGAACCACGGCTTGGCTAGAGCGGTGAATTAACCTAGGATGTCTACTTGATTTTAAGAGTCGCCACCCACGTTTTAGAGGAACGCGAGAAAACCTAAGAAAGATAGCCTTTTTTGTACGAAAACCAGAGATTCGGGAAGAGAAGGGTTCGGGGGTTAGGTGACGGAGTGGGAAGTACATAAACACCCACTCCGCCCCGCTTACGCGGGTCTTGCTACTTTTGGTGTTCTAATGCTAAAAAGTCCTTCTATTGATATTAAAATGTGCTAACATTTATATAGTAAAGAAAAGGGGAATTAAAAGAGAATTGTTTTATTGATTAAATGTCAAAGGTTACATTAAGAGAAGAAGAGTAAATTAAACTAGAGTGTAAATGTAAGGAGATAACCTTAACAACTTTAATATAGTAAAGTGATTATTGGTCATGTCCCATTGATGGGGATTGCATACATTAGAAAGACATGTAAAATAGGAGAAGAAGAATAAAGTACCTTAAGAAATAGGACTTCAAACTTGGACTTGAAAATGGTGTTGTTGTAGAGAAATTGTTATAGAACAATTTGTGTAGAGTCTTGTTACGAAGAACTCTTGTTGGGAGAATTTGTGTATAATGTAGTTTTGTGAATCAAAGTTGGGGGGGTCCTTTGAAATGAACCAAGAAGGTCCTTTTTATAGGTAAAAAAGAGAGGGAAAGGTTGTAGGGAAAATGATCAATCCATGTGAGATGGAATTGACCAATAGAAAATAAGATAAATAAAATAATAAATGAAATAAATAAAAGAAAATCAAATAATAATAAAAAGAAATATTTAGTTTTTAAGAAATGGCTAGAATAATGGGATTGGAGGTTATAAAACTAGGGGGGGTGAATGTGGAGGTAAAAAGAGGCTCTTTTGTGATCAAGAAGAGATGTTGTAAATAAGAAAAGGGAGGAAAATAAGGTGCAATCCGTTACTGCCATAATGGGAGGCGCGCGAGTCCCGCTTTAGGGGTGAGACGCGCGCGCAGCCCACAAACAGTGTCGAAAGCGCCCGCAGGTGGAAAAGACAGAATGACAGAAATGACTCTAAAGTTAATTATGTTATGCAGTTTAGTCCAAAACTAACGGAATCAGTTAGGAACTTAACCGAAGTAGCAGAAATTAACAAAAATAAGTTAAATAAAAATACTATGTATGCAATCGGGGTGAGAGGTCCAAGGCGGGGTGTCTACAGTTGGATCTGTCTTCAGGATGATCAGCAGAGTTTGCATCGGCAAATGGATTATGAAAGTTATCGGTATGATCATGTTCTGCCGATGATGGGAAATATTGAGTATCTGCTGGTTCTTCTACTGAAATGACGGGATCAGCAGCTGGTACTTGACCTGCAGGGTTAGAATTACTGGATTCACCTGTCCCATGAGCACTAGAAGCATTAGTACTATTTGGAGCCTTGTCAGACTCTAACAAATCAAATTCATCAAAGGTTACATGAACAGATTCAACAATTTTTAAAAGTTTCTTATTTAAAACTCGAAAGGCCTTACTATGTTTAGCGTATCCAACAAAGATTCCTTCATCAGCTTTCTCATCAAATTTACCTCTGTGCTCCTTACTGTTGTAGAGCACGTAACATTTGCAGCCGAATATTTTGAAGAAGCCAATGTTGGGAATTCTGCCTCTCCAGAGTTCATAAGGAGTCTTGTTGTGGAATTTGTTGATTAGAGATATGTTCTGAGTGAAGTAGGCGTTATTGATGGCTTCAGCCCAAAAGTATTTCGGTAGCCTGGCTTCAGCAATCATGGTCTTACCGAATTCTATAAGAGTCCTGTTCTTTCTCTCAATGACACCATTTTGTTGTGGTGTACCGGCAGCTGAGAAGTTGTGGTCTATACCATGATCATCACAGTACTGAGCAATACCATTATTCTTGAATTCAGTGCCATTGTCTGATCTCATACTGATGATATCGCTTTCTTTCTGGGTTTGTAGTAGTCTGAATAAATTTGTAGTGACGGCATAAGTGTCATCCTTGTGATTGAAGGTTTCTACCCAAGTATATCTAGAGAAATCATCTACTACAACCAAGGTGTATCTACTTCCCCCAATACTTGCTGTAGTTGTGGGGCCAAATAGATCCATATGTAGCAATTGGAGGCACTTAGAAGTTGACATGCAGGGCTTGGTTCGGAAGGATGACTTATGTGTTTTCCAAGCTTGCGGGCCTTGCATTTCTTTGCTTGATCAGCAGACACTTGAGGCAGACCGGTAACTAGATTTGAACCGGCAAGCTTAGATAGATACTTGAAGTTCAAGTGACTGAGTCTCTTGTGCCATAGCCATGAGTTCTCACTGATGTTCTTAGCTATAAAATAAACATTAGCAACACCAGTAATAGCACTTATGTCTACTGCATAAATGTTACCTTTTCATTTGGCAGTGAGAAGAGTTTCGCTGGAAGCAATGTCTTTCACATAGCAGCTGGAAGTAGTAAATACACATTGCATTCCTTTATCACAGAATTGTGATATTGATAGAAGGTTGTGTTTCAGACCATCCACTAGAGAGACCTTCTGTACAGTAACTGCACCTCTCTTGATGGTACTAATACCGATGATTTTTCCTTTGGCATTATCACTGAAAACTACTGGGGGACCTGATGCTTCTGAAATATCGGCAAGTAGATCTGCAAATGCTATCATGTGCCTTGAACAGCCACTATCTAGAATCCACAAGTCCTTGCTTGCACCAGTTGAGGCCATGAAGCATTCCTGAAATAAAACAGTATGCTTATGGTCCCCCTTATTTTTGGGTCCGAGGGTTAGTTCCTCTTGGGCAACCATACCTGGCCACCACTTGAGGATGAAACCTCAGTGGGTCCAGACAGGTGCTTCAAGAGGCATTCATGAGCCTTATGACCATAATCAGAACAATTAGAACATCTCACTTGACTGATAGACTGTGGAGTCGGTAGAACATCATTCTGTTTAGTCAGTGCATCGGCAGAACTAGAGGATTAAGCAGGCACAAACTTAGTAGGTTTGAAGGTGCTAGTGTTGCCTTTCTTCCCGTTCTATTTACCTTTGGCAGTTACCTTTTTAGGTACTTGTCCATCAGCAGCAGAGGTGGTTAGACCGGCAGCACTTGCTCTACTGATGTATTCACCAAGAATACCGTTATCGGCAAACTCAGTGTCAGCATCCTTAAGATAACTTTGTTTGTGCTTATCTTTCATTTTGTTCTGGTTCTTAGGATACTTCATAGCAACAACACTATATACTGGCTTGGCATCCATATGTACTGGGTTAATAGAACTATATTCAGCTTTCTCACCCTTTTTCTCGATCGCACAAGTTTCAGTAGAGCTACTACTGCTGGAATCGAATCCTAACCCAGATTGTTCCTTATATGATATTTGGGTCTGTAGGATTGTTTCAATAGCAACTCTAGATTTTGTGTAAGAATCAACAATCCTCGAGAGATGATTGTTTCTTTTCACAAGATCTTCGATCTGAGCTATCAATACTGCCACTTGACTTTTGAGATCTAGGTTTTCTTTCTTTAGAAAAACAGACTTAAGCTCATGTCCTTTGAGAACTTTAAGTTCAGACATAAGCAAGTCATTCTCTGCAGAAATTCTATTGAAATCAGCAGCCATCACTTTATGAACGCTACTCGGCTTCTCATGATCAATAAAAAGTTCATCCATTGTCTCTACCATTTCAGCTTTTAGATATTTCAGGAAAGGGATCTGCTAAAATTTTGGTGGTAGAGGGAATAGGTTTGGGAAAGAAGTCAGGTAGAGAAGAGATGGGTTTAGATAAGATTCTGGCAATGCTTGGATGTTCAGTAAATGAGAATTTTCTGGTCATCGGTAAGGATTTAGGTTTGGTGGAAGTGAAGTGAGAAGAGTTACATTGCCCATAGAGTGAGGTTCCCACTTGATGAACTTTGTATCCATTTGGGTTTTCTGCTTTGACACTAACTTCTTTGAAGTGTGGTTGAGGTCTTCCAGCAGCTTCTTCTTAGACTGGAGTTCTTGGAGGAGATGGATCTCGGTAGACTGGAGTCGGTAATGAGGATGTGTCGGCATCTTCCAAGTCTAGGGCAACAAAACTTACATCGGCATCTTTAACTTCATCGGCATCTTCGTCTGAGTCAGTTTCACACCAAACCGGCAAGGCCTTTTCTGTGCTTTCATCGGCAACAAAGCTTCGAGACTTAGGATATCTCTTGCTGAATGACTTCCTCACATACCATATTTTGGTTGAGGACATTTGGAAGCAAAGTGACCAGGTTTTCTGCAGTTGAAGCAGACAAGATCACGTTTGTTGTTCTTTCCATCGGTAGCACTCGTTGAGGGTTTGTTATAACTTGCTGGTTTTTGAAATGCTAGTGTGAATGGTTTTGATTGCTGGTAGCTTCCTTTCTTCATCCTTTTGAAGTCTTTAAACCTTTTGTATTTCCTAGCGAAGGCGGCAAATTCGTCTTCTTCCATAGGTTGTTCTGAGGTTGTTTCTGGGGTTTTGGAACTGCAGGGTGTTGGATGGGGATCTATAGGAGGGAATTTGTTTGGAGGGAAGGATATTTGTGACTGAGCTGATAGAGACAAGTTTTTGAAATTTTTATCGAGAACGTTAAGTTTTTGCAGTTCTCTCTCATACAGAAATAGACTAGACATAAGATTCTGAATAGAAGTCTTGTTTAAATCTCTCACTTCTCTAACAGCAGTGACCTTGGTATGATACTCATTTCCCAAAGAACTTAGAAAATGAATATTTTGGTCTTTCATAGTATAACCTTACCTAATGAAGCACATAAATTACTTACCTCGCAGAATCTGTCGTAGGCACTCCTTAGTGATTCACCATCTTGTTTCTTGAAGGATTCAAACTCAGCAATGCAATCGTAGAGTCTGTTGTCCTTCACCTGCTCATCACCTTCAAAGTATGCAAGGAGCTTGTTCCAGCATTCTTGAGCCGTGGAGCACAAGTCAATGAGTTTGTATTGCTTGTCATCCAAACCACAGGAGATAATGTGGCATGATTTTCCATCTAGGGCGGCTGAAAGTTTGTCGTCCTCAGTCCATTCCTATCTTGGTTTCTCAACCAAAGTTTCTTCAATCTGAACATGGGTTTCTTGTTCAGTGTCACGATCAGCATGTTGTGCCAGTGGTGTCGAGGGAATAGGTCTATAGGTGGTTGGGACTTTTAAGGGAATGATTGGACCACCGTCTATGACCTTCATCAACCATCATACAAGATTTCCAGACACCAAACTCGTTGACATTCAACAACGGAATGGTAGTTATGTTGAATGACTGCATAATTTTTCCTGCCATGGTATCGGCAAACAAGATGCAAAGCTTGGAAATTTCGTTCAACATTCCAAGCTCTGATACCAATTTTTAGGCCCAATTGGTAGGAAAATAGGCTAGAGGGGGGGGGAGGGTGAATAGCCTTTTTTTAAAACTATTTGATGAAAACACTTTATAAATGCAAAGTCACTTATCAGATTGCAAACTATTATCAGTAAGCGCAGCGGAGAAGATATGACTTAGTTTAACTCACACAAAACAGTTTATGAAAATGTTTTGAGAGCTTGGTTTAACACAAAGTAATTTCACAAATCTCAATGCAGTTTCAAGAGATTGGTAAATTGAAATTACAATGAATCAGTAAGAACAAGTACGATCTGCTGGTGATAGAGTTCCAACCGGCAAAGACAAAGTAAGTAACAGGGGACACAAGTATTTGGAGAGGTTCACAGTGTAAATACTGCTACGCCCTCTACCAAGTTTGGTCAGAACTTGGATTTGGGTTAAGAGCACTATTAGATATCCCTAGTCTGTTATAAGCACGGCTTTGCCGGAAACAAAGACTAAATTCTATACATCACTAATGGATCGTAATACAAATCTGACCAAGTGTTTTTTAGTGGCAAGTCCAAAAGAACTTATCTCACTCAGGTGGGTGTGTGAGTAACTCAAACAACGTATCCCTTAGAATAATCTAGTTTGGGAATACTTACAATATTGATGATTTTGTGCACAAGTGTATGTCCTAATAAATGATCTAATGATTATCTGGACAGAATGTTTGAGCTTCAATGAATGCTCTAAACAATCAACTCTCTTCAATGCACTTAAAAATCACCAACCCTCTTCAATGCTCTAAGTCCTCTATTTATAAGAGGAGTTAATGACTAGAGTCTTGTTAAAGAAGGCTTGCAATTTGAATTTCCAGCTGGGTAGTTGAGGAGCATTAAATGCGGTATCTTTGGCATTAATGGTGAAGATATGTAGTACACACATGCTTGGAATAGTCTGATGGGTAAAGACCCTTTTGTCTCAACCGGTTTCCTGCAAAAAGCAAATAGAGACAGAGTAGAGCTAAAAATAGTTATGTGTCAGACGGCGCAGTAATCATGACTGAGCAGATAAACTACTTTCTAATAAGACAGTACAGAAAGGACAAAGACAATCGGTAAAATTGACTTTAAGATAGAAAGATGATACCTGACTATCAGCAAAGTCCAGATTGTCCTTGTTGTTTGTCATGAAGTCGGTAACTTGGTTATGAACTAAGTAGCAAGTTAATCGGCAACTTGAATTCTGATCTGCTAATTTGATTTCTGATGTCCTCTAGCTGGTTTGCCTTATATAGAAGGGTTGTTATACACCTGTGTTGATCACTAGGAATCCTAAGGATGTTATCCAAAAATTGGGGGACCCTAAGTGGTAACTATGATTGGGATTAAGGAATTCTATGTCCTAAACATATATATGAACAACAAAAGGAGTTAAATTCGGTTGTCGGTGGCGCTTTTGTGGATTTTGAGGGGAGAGACATTTGAGCATGCATTATCATCGACCTTTGCCTTGCCGTCGGTGAATTCTTTCAAACGGGCTTTGAGTTCGGAAACCTCTTCTTTGTGAATCCTCCTCTCGTAATCAAGACGGGCCTTGAGTTCGGAAACTTCTTCCTCTTGAATACTCTTGCTGATATCAAAACGGGCTTGCCACAAATTGTCTTTACGGCGGGCATCCTCGATAATTCTATCCGTTTGTTCCCCCATTGATTTCATTATGTTGAGTAACCCTTCGTTGGACACGAAAACATTTCCGCTATAGTTGTTGTTGCCGTTCGAAGCCATTGGACCTATTGAAAGAACACGGTTGATCTTAGGATGGCCCACAAACACCTTTTGGGTAAAATTATTCAACCCACAAACAAGAAAAAGACTCAACCACATAAGAAAAATGACTCTTTTTTTATATTTATAAGTCAGAAGGACATAGTCCTTTTTTTTTTGGGGGGGGGGGGGTTTCTAGAGAAATAGTGGAATCGTCACACTAGTATATAGACCTTCTTGTGGTCCCATATACTCATCGGATTCCACCGCGCTTGTGATTCCTACATGTGATGGGATTAAACTAAATTAAAGTAGTCAAGCATACATGCGGGGACGGAGTTTTATTTTGTCCATAATAACCACTTGTTTCTTTTGGAAACGACATGTATGATTTGAAAACATTAGTATAGGGAAATCTCGGCATATGAAAAACCGACTTGGTCATGGAGTGTTAGACCCTAACTAGAATGTGTTGGCTTGTGCTCGGTTAAAGAGAGGCTTAAAGGTCACCCGCGGCATATAGTCGTGAGCTATGCCACGGGCTGAGGTTTACCGCTTTGGAAGAGTCAAGGTCGAGTGGAGCTTGAAACTTCCTAGGACGGGCCTCGACGGGTTTGGGGTTATGTGTTGGGTTTCCTGCAATCATGCGCAGTAGAAGAATAACATGAAGAAACCCAAAAGCCTATATCCGTTATGTTCAATAATTCATAATATGAAGATGAAAGAAACTAACCCTTGTAGATCGATATGTGAATCCTTGGATTTAGATGCTAAGAAAAGCACCCTCTACCGGTGATCCACACTTCGAACGGATTCAAGAACGATTCTTGAACTTGACTGCTAGGTCTTCGGATTGAAAAACTTTGGTGAAGAACGATTCTTCAATTGCTCCTAACGATTATTGAAGTTTGATAATTGGGGATAATCAAACTCAATAACCTATGTATATTATGTGTCTTCTCTCTCTCCAAGAAAGAGTTTATGATTTGCAAAATCAATGTTATGGGAACAATTTCCGGTTGTCCACATTATATAAAATGGGTTTCCAAAACCCTTTAGGACTTAGGTATTCTTGTCCAACAAGAAAAGACCAAAATCAAACTGTAGATCGGGGGGGGGGGCGTACGGCGCCTGACCAGCCGTGTGGTACCAATGTAACCGTACGGCTGCCCCTCTCAGTTTCCTCGTTTTTTGCTCCTTTTAATTATCCGTTCTGCGTATGTGACCCAATAGGATTATACTAAGTTGGCAACGAGTCCTAACCATTCAGACCTCGTAAGTCATAAGCGGACTCTAGCAAGCCATTATGACTACCCAATTAGTATAACTTTGAAATCCAAAGTTTCCTAAAATAAAACATATCACCATCTCTTTGTTACACGATGTCTATTGAACGTAAGTCATGGTCAATGGTCAACTTACTTGTTCAATGCTTTCTCGATCCCAAATATATTGATAACACAAATGTTGATCCAATCAATTCATTTGAGCGCGGCCGTGCATTTCATCAATACTATTCATCGAGGGGCCCAAGCTTGACATCTCTCTTAAAGAGGAATAAAATCTCATCTTGGCTTATTACCTTTCCCTACATGATTCTGATCATGCCAATCATATCCTTTATAGCTACCCGGTTAAAGGTAACGTTTAAATATGTCAAACATAATGTTCATCAAGTGGAAGACTATAATAACCTCAGGTCTAAAGATTCAATTGATATAACTATATGAGACTTAATTATGACATTTGACCATGACATAAATCTCATAGGGGTCAGTCTAGTATTTGTTCTTCAACAAATACCCATAAGTCTAATTGTATCACATACACATAATCATCATATGATTATCCATTAAACTTATACTAGTAATTCATAATTACTAGGGACGGAAATTATTATAATAAACATGCAAAATATATAATAATCAAACATTCAATATCTTTATTAAAGCATAAAGAAAATGATAACATTAATCGTTTAAATAACGTGCCTAGGGCAAACACACCAACAATCTCCCACTTGCACTAGGCCTAATTAATGTATCGAATACCCATAGACCTAACATGACCATCATGCTTTGCTTGTAGAAGACCCTTTGTCAATGGGTCAGCAATGTTATCCTCAGTTGGTACTCTGCATATATTCACGTCTCCTCTATCAATGATTTCTCGAATGATATGAAAACATCTAAGTATGTGTTTGGATTTCTGATGCGATCTAGGTTCCGTTACTTGAGCAATAGCACCATTATTATCACAATAAAGTCTATTGGATTAGCAATGCTAGGAACCACCTCTAGTTCACCAATAAACTTCTTAATCCAAATAGCCTCTTTAGCAGCATCGGATGCAGCTATATACTCAGCTTTAGTTGTAGAATCAGCAACGGTACTCTGCTTAGAACTCTTTCAGCTTACAACACCACCATTTAGCATTAAAAAAACCAGATTGCGATCTATAATCATCCTTGTCAGTTTGGAAGCTTACATCTGTGTAACCCCTTACAACAAGATCATCTTCCAAACCTCCATATATCAAAAACGAGTCTTTAGTCCTTCTCAAGTACTTAAGAATCGCTTTGACAGCTATCTAGTGACTCTCACCAGGATCTGATTGGTATCTACTTGTCATGCTCAAAGCATAAGAGACATCAGGTCTAGTGCATATCATGACATACATAATGGATCCAATTGCAGAAGCATATGGGATTTCATTCATGCGTTCTCGTTCATCAGTTGTCTGAGGACACTGAGTCTTCCTAAGAGTTTTGCCATGTAACACTGGCAGGTTACCTCTCTTAGAGTCTTCCATATGGAATCTTTTAAGAACCTTATCAATGTATGTACTTTGACTTAAACCAATCAATTTCTTAGATCTATCACAATAGATCTTTATGCCAAGGATGTAAGTGGCTTCTCCCATATCTTTTATTGAGAAACACTTTCCTTACCAAGTCTTTACAGACTGAAGTACATGAATGTCATTTCCAATGAGCAATATGTCATCAACATATAGTACTAGAAATAATACTACTCTCCCACTAATTTTTTTGTATACACAATGTTTATCTTCGTTCTTGATGAAGACAAACTCTTTTACCGATTCATCAAATCAAAGATTCCAACTCCTAGAGGCTTGCTTCAATCTATAGATGGATCTTTGCAACTTTCATACTTTATTAGAATTTTCTGGACTTACAAAACCTTCAGGTTGTGTCATATACACTTCCTCAAGTAAGTTCCCGTTAAGGAACACTGTTTTGACATCCATTTTCCATATCTCATAGTCAAAATATGCGGCTATGGCAATTAAAATCCTTATAGACTTGATCATTGCTACGGGCGAAAAGGTTTCATCATAGTCAATACCATGAATCTGCCTATAGCATTTCGCTACAAGTCTAGCTTTATAAGTATGCACCTTTCCATCCATATCAGTTTTCTTTTTGAAAACCCATTTGCATCCTATGGTTTTTACACCTTCGGATGCATCTATCAAGTTCCAAACTTGATTATCATACATGGACTTAATTTTAGATTCCATGGCTCCAAGCCATTTATCTGAATCAGGAGCGGTCATCGCTTCTTGGTAGGAAGTAGGTTCATCATTCTCAATGATTTCTACTTCATTACTATCCGTTACGAGAAAACCATATCTTTCGGGTTCGGATCGTAACTTACTAGATTTGCGACGGATTTGTGTATCTTGAACGGGTTCCACAACTCCTTGTGTAACTTGTTTAGATTCCACCATCGGTTCAATGTTATTTTCAGGTTCTCGAACCTCTTCGAGATTAATTTTACTCCCATTGATTCCTTTGGAGAGAAACTGTTTCTCTAGAAAGGTACCAATTCTAGCAACAAACACTTTGTTGTCTGTCTAGTTATAAAAGTAATATCATTTAGTTTCCTTAGGATATCCCACGAAAATACATTTATCGGATTTCTGTGCAAGTTTGTCAGAGACAAGTTTCTTGACAAATGCCTCACAACCCCAAATCCTCATGAAAGAAAGACAAGGTTTCATTCCAGTCCATATCTCATATGGAGTCTTTTAAACCGATTTAGTTGGAACTCTATTAAGTGTGAACGCAACAGTTTCTAATGCATGACCTCAAAAGGATAGTTGAAGATCACATTGACTCATCATAGATCGAACCATATCCAATAAAGTCCGATTTCTCCTCTCGGACTCACCATTCCATTGTGGTGTTCCGGGTGGAGTTAATTGTAAAACAATTCCACAATCTTTCAGATGATTGTCAAACTCATGGCTTAAATATTCACCACCACAATCTGATCGAAGTGCTTTAATAGTTTTGTCAAGTTGATTTTGTACTTTATTTTGAAATATTCTAAATATCTCAAAATATTCACTTTTGTTTTTCATCAGATAGACATAGCCATATCTACAAAAATCATCAGTGAATGTTATGAAGTATTGGTATCCGCCCCTAGCACTGCTAATTAATGGTCCATAAACATCAGTATGTATAAGAACCAATAAGTCACTAGCCCTTTCACTACTCTTAGTAAAAGGTGTCTGTAGACACCCCGCCTTGGACCTCTCACCCCGATTGCATACAAAGTATTTTTATTTAACTTATTTTTGTTGATTTCTGTTACTTCGGTTAAGTTTCTAACTGATTCTGTTAGTTTTGGACTAAACTGCATAACAGAATTAACTTTTAGGGTCATTCTGTCATTCTGTCCTTCTCTGCCGCGGGCGCTTCCGGAACTGTTAACAGGCTGCGCGCGCGTCCCGCCCCTAAAGCCGGACCCGCGCGCCTCCCATTATGGCAGTAACGGATTGCACCTTATTTCCCTCCCTTTTCTTATTTACAAACATCTTTTCTTGATCACAAAAACCATCTTTTTACATCCACATTCATCCCCCCTTTTCTCATTAACTCCCAATCCCAAATTCTAAGCCTTTTCCCAAAAACTAATATTTCTTTCATTTATTATTTGATTTCTTTTATTTCTTTTATTTTTCTTTTATTCATTTATCTTATTTGTGATTGGCCCATTCCATTTCACATGGATGACCAATTTCCCTCCATCATTTCCCTCTCTTTTTTACCTATAAAAACCATCATCTTCTACCTTAGAAAGGGACTCCAACCTTGATTCACCAACTACATTATACACAAATTCTCCCAACAAGAGTTCTTAGTAACAAGACTCTACACAAATTGTTCTATAACAATTTCATTACAACAACAACACTTTCAAGTCAAGGTTCCGAGTCCTCTTTCTCAAGGTACAACTCCATTTTCTTCCTTTGTTTTCTTCTTCTTGATGTATGCAATCCCCATTAATGGGACATGACCAACATGACTACTTCACATATTGAAGTTAGTTAAGGTTATCTCCCTACATTTTAATCTTAACTTTAATTCACCATGTTAATTTCTCTTCATCTCTTAATATAATTCTTTAACATTACTTGTTGCATGTAATCTTTATCATTAAATAAATAAAACAATTCTATTTTATTTCCCCTTTATTTCCTCTTTTCTTCTCATCACAATTGTTAGCACATTTATATTTAATTAATTGAAGGACATGTAAATATTAGAACACTAATAGTAGCAAGACCCGCGTAAGCGGGGCGGAGTGGGTGTTTAAGTACTTCCCACTCCGTCACCTAACCCCCGAACCCTTCTCTCCCGAATCTCTGGTTTTGTACATAAATTAGGCTATTTTTAGGTTTTTCTTATGTTCCTTTAAAAACATAGGTGGCGACTCTAAACAATCTAAAACAAGTTAGACATCCTAGGATAATTCACCGCTCTAGCCAAGCCGTGGTTCCCCGGGGTATCTATAGTGGCGACTCTGGTGGGGACGATTTAGAGGGTTAAACTTGCGTTTTTCATTTTTGGTGTTCTTTTATTCTGTTTTCTGGGCATTCTGGTAAAAAGGGTAGGAAGCGCGCGCCTCCGGCCTTCTTGGCCTAAAGCGCGCGCGTCCGACCCTTATTACCAGAATCGCCCGCCTCCTTTCTTGTCCTTCAATTCCATGTTTCTGTGCTAACAAATTCTGCAGGGGAAAGTTTTCTTAATTAAGGGTCAAGGCAATCCCTTGAACCTACTGATTTGCAGGTTCTCACACAGAAGCGGGCGCCTCTGCCCTGCTTCCTCCCACGCGCGCGCCTTCCGCATAGGCAACCCAATGCGCGCGCTTCTGGGCGCATTCCCGGAACAGAACAATGCACATAAACAGAACAGAATGACAGTGTGTGGGCACCGGGCCTGCATACAATTTCTTTTACTTTCTGTTTATTTTTATCGGTCACACGGGTGATTCGAAAGTTGTAATTATGTGCTTATTTGTTTTTTTATTTATTTCTTTTGAAAAAAAAATAAAAAAATGGTTTGTCACATGTTAGACCTCACACTACATGCACATATTCTTATCAACTGCTCACTATCGAGTCGCACAAGTCCAACCCCAAACCCGTCGAGGCCCGTCCTAGGAAGTTTCAAGCTCCACTCGACCTTGGCTCTTTCGAAGCGGTAAACCTCAGCCCGTGGCGTAGTTCATGACTACATGCCGGGGGTGACCTTTAAGCCTCATAATCAAGCCGAGCACAAACCACACAATTCTAGTCTAGGGTCTAACACTCCGTGACTCAAGTCGGTTTCCATGTGCCGAGATTTCCCTAAACTAATGTCTTCAAATCATACATGCCACTCGTTGTTATGGACGAAATAAAAATCCGTCCCCAAAAGTTGCTATATTGGACGAAAATAAAAAATCCGTCCCCGCATGTATGATTTACTACATTAATTTAGTTTAATCCCGACACATGTAGGAATCACAAGCGTGGTGGAATCCGATGAGTATATGGGACCACGAGAAGGTCTATATACTAGTGTGACGATTCCACTATTTTTCTAGAAACCCCAAAAAGGACTCCGTCCTTCCGACTTTGTAAATAAATAAATAAAAAAAAGAGTCGTTTTTCCTTATGTGGTTGAGTCTTCTTCTTTGTTTGTGGGTTAATTCATTTTATCCAAAAGGTGTTTGTGGGGCCAATCTAAGATCAACCGTGCTCTTCCAATAGGTCCAATGGCTTCCAACGGCAACAACAACAACGGTAGAAATGATTTCGTGTCCAACGAAGGGTTACTCAACATAATGAAATCAATGGGGGAACAAATGGATAGGATTGTCGAGGATGCCCGCCGTAAAGACAATTTGTGGCAAGCCCGTTTCGATATCGACAAGAGGATTCACAAAGAAGAGGTTTCCGAACTCAAGGCCCGTCTTGATTATGAAAGAAGAATTCACAAGGAAGAGGTTTTCGAACTCAAAGCCCGTTTGCAAGAGCTCACCGACAGCAAAGCAAAGTTCAATGATAAAGCATGCTCAAGTGGCCCGACCCTCAAAAGCTACAAAGGTACCACCAACAACCGAGTTTTCACTCCTCTCCAAGGAGCAACCCAAGCCGAGGCATTTGAAATTTTGGTGGCAATAGGGAAGATCAAACCTTTGGAGAGGTACAAGCCGAAGGCGATACTGAAAAATCATGCTCATGGTGAATGGTGCGGCTACCACAAGCATAGTGGCCACACTACCGAAGGGTGCTTCCTTCTCCGAAACATCATCCAAGATTTGATCGACAACGGCGAATTTACTGTGGTGAAGAGCAACCTTTAAAGAGTGCCAACATGCAAGAACTCATCAAAGAAGAATGATTTGGTTTCGAAATGGGGCTTCTACAAGAAATAATGCCACAAGGAGACTACAACGACAATGGGGACTACAGCAACAATCTTCGTTTCTCTTTCTCTACCTAGTAATAGGAATTAAAAAAAAAAAAAAGAGTCAAAGTCCTCTTAAGTGTGCATTAAGTTTTCTTTGTCCAATTAATGCGAAATTTTGAGTCAAGTCTCATCATCAAATAAAAGTCGTTCTTGTCCTCATACACTCTTCCAAGTTGTTCAATCTAATTCTTGGCAAAATGATGAAAAGATATCTAAACGAGTTTTGGAATGAAGGCCATCACTTGAACGCCTAGGGGCTAAACATTGTGACGAAGGCAACATCATCAACGACGAAGACAAAGCCAAGACATCAAAGGTGAAGCAACAACCATGAAAAAAAAAATCAAGCAATGTTTCAAAGGGGGGATTAAAAATAAAAAAAAAAAAAAAAAAAAAAAAAAAAATTCCCCTCAATCAAAGAAGTTCACATCAAGATCAACATCATTCCATCCACCAAAGGAGGACGAAGCTACACGACGAAGCAACAATTCCATCCCGAATAATGGAGAATTCATAAGAACTACGGTGACCTGAGCCTCTACACTGGAGGAACGTAGGCAACCTTCGGGTCCGGTCTCATGCAAGAAAGAAGAAATGTTTAGTCCTAGTGCGTTATGGTGATCGGCCTTCATCTCGAACTTGTCAAGACATCTTTGTACGATTCATTTGCCAATGAATTAATCACCAAAAAGATTGAACAACTTTCTTAGATTTGGAATCATTTCGCGTTCCTTGTCGAGTCTAGGGACTTCTATTCTTTCTGCATACTCCCAATTTCTTGCGATCAAATTGGGGCTTTCCTTCTCTTCTCTCTTAATGACTTACTTGCCTTCATGAGTCATTCAATTCAATAAAAAAAATACATGTCAATACTAGGGACACTTCCTTAGTCGAGTCAATGTCACTCATCTTTAGTGACAAAAGGTTTTCACCGCAAAATCACATGTCTCTCATCCTCAGCTAGAGTCAATGCACACTTCCTCATTAATCGAGTCAAAAATGAAGACGCAAAAGAGATGCCCGCTAGATTGAAAACCCGAAAGGGCGGTCTAGGCAAAAAACAGGGTGCGTCATAAAAAAAAAAATGAGAGAGTGAGAGAGAGAAGGGAAAGAGAAATGGAGATCTCCGGCCTCTAAAGAAGACAAATGCACGAGCTCTACATTGGATCTCCTTAACAAGTCAATTCCCCATCGAGTCAACTTTGGGATTGCAAAAGGCTCGACAAGATATGGCACCATCAAAGGTTGTTTTGGGTTATCGGCATCATTCTCCAGCAATGTGCAATTTTGGGTTCATGAAAAGAAGGCCCGTGGTAGCCAAGACCCATCCGAGAACGAGCCCATCATAAAAGGGCACGAGGTTGCACAAATAATCCCTAGCTAGTCAATTGGCTTAGGCAACAAATAGCAACAACATGTGTCTCAGTTTTCAAAGCTTCTTCAAGTATGTGCTTCTAAAGTACGCCGAAAGGCTCTTGAGAAATGGAGTAGCTCTTTCCATGTCCTCTCATGTTTGTTCCCTCGCACGAGGATGAGTCACTCTTGTTTTACTCAACAAATGGTGACGCCCTAGGGGCTATGTGTCTCAAGGACAAGGACTTCTTTTGCTTCACTTGACAATCAATACGCCCTAGAGGCTATGCTCGAAAAAAGATGTGTGAGACTATCCTCAAAGTCTCTCAAAAAGGGATGTCAAAAAGCTCTCTTGTCACGTGTGCCCGTGCTCGTTTCCCCAATCAAGGGTGGACCTTTCTCGCAATCAATGATGGCACTCTAGGGGCTACGGTCAAGTCTTAAAGGCTCCCTCGGCAAAGAGCAATTAACTCCCCAGCAGTATCCCCAGCCAAGTCATGTGCAACATTGGAAACCTCCTCAATTCAGCACCGAAGGTCTCAACGGGCTTCGCAATCTACAATCTTTTGGGCTACGGCATTACAGTAATTCAAGCAAAGGGCAGTATTAGGGCTGCGCGACCGACAGTCTTTTGGGCAACAATACTCGAGCAAGTGCAATGTGGAGTAGTCTTATGGCTCCATGAGAACAATCAAGATTCAAGGGTCTCTCAACACTTCAAGTCAAAGGCCTCTTGGTTTTAAATGAAGACTCCGATGTTATGAATGAAGTTGATGATTTTTGTTAGAACTCACAGCGAGATTTTGAAGGAAGTCTTAGAGAAAAGGAAAAATATTCAATATGCTAAACTCTAATCAAAACAGGGTTATAGCGGGAAATGCCACGGCCAATCCCAATGTTTCTGCAATTCAGCACCCCCTTCTCCAAGATCAAAAGCACAAGGTGCAGCTCAGATAAAGTTGGGCCACAGCACTAGTTGCATCCGAAGATCCGTCATTAGTTCAACTCAAGAAGAGTCAAGCAAGCATACTCATTTGAGAATTTATCACGCCAAGACCTTATCCTCCGCGACCTCGACGGCACCGCAAGACATTACTGCATCCTTTGACATAAGCCCTCAGCCATTTGGGTATCGACCACAATGAGGCCATTCATCTCCCCAGTAAGAGCAAGAAGGAGATCTCTATCAAGAATTCTACCAAACGGTACATCCGCTCTCAATGCCGAGCCAATCACGAGATAATGTGGGGGTTTACAATGAAAGGTCTTCACATCCCGCCATCTACAAGCCCACGACACTTGGGGCTTTGCAATCTCTCGAAGCTTGGCATCAACGATCTCCTCTTGGGGCTTGCTCACTACAACAACAAAGGGCGATTTACTCGAATGGGCCAAGAGCTGATTTATCTTGGAGCTATGCAAGTCCCTCAAAATTTGGCATCAAAGGCATTCTAAGGGCTTTACAATCAGCAACCCCTCATCTCGGCATCAAAAGCCTTTTGAAGCCCCATAATCGACAAATCTCTTGGGGCTAGACATCAATCTTCGTTGGGCACGACGACGACAACGACAGAATTCAAGCGAAGCAATCTGGACTTCGACTGAACATGACTTGATCTTGGGTTGGCTTCACAAACACACAATGGCTAAAATGGTTCACCCACGAACTAAAAAAAAAAAAAAAAAAAAGTTTTTTTTTCTTTTTCTCCTTCTATGTGCAAAATTATGTGCTTTACTTTGCTTTGCTCCTAGCCTCTTCTCCAGCATTCTCCATCATCCTTGAACTACGCTGGTCTGATTCTCTTAAAGGGATACGTAGGCAGCCTTTGGCACGACCAACCCATCATTCAGAGTACCATCTCGCCAACCCAACATCAAGGGCATTCTCTCATCAACATCTAAAGAATGGACATTCTCCATCAAAGCATCCTCCGCG
This sequence comes from Campanula takesimana, assembly GCA_026119855.1. Classification (NCBI taxonomy): domain Eukaryota; kingdom Viridiplantae; phylum Streptophyta; class Magnoliopsida; order Asterales; family Campanulaceae; genus Campanula; species Campanula takesimana. Next base: position 673,093 of record JAOWBW010000579.1, read on the forward strand.
GACATCAAGAATCCATCTCCACTCAAGCGGCAATGGTAAGTGAAGGTATGAATACATCCAATGCTTTCCTCAAAATCACACCGCACACAAGATCACTTTCTACATTCTTACTTCTCTCTCATTACAAAGGTGCTTTCAAGATCACATCACACCACGGGCACAATTTCTCTCAATCATCATATTTCATGCATGTCCCTGCACAAGCACATATACCTGCAAAGCACATAACAGGTACCGCCGCAAAGCCAAACGGCATCCGCTACTCAAGGCACTTCATCCCCAACAGAAAGTGATTCACAGTCAACTATGCCTGCATCCCCAGCAGATTTCAATCATCAACTCGCTCGCAAACGGGAGTGTGTATCAAATCGCTCGCAGACGGGAGCGTTTTCTACCAACTTGCTCGCAAACGGGGGCATGTTATCTCTGACAGCTCGCAAATTGGAGTTCATCGTCAACCGCTCGCAAACGGGAGCGTTTTCTACCAACTTGCTCGCAAATGGGGGCATGTTATCTCACACAGCTCGCAAACGGGAGCGTGTATCAAATCGCTCGCAAACGGGAGCGTTTCCTATCAACTTGCTCGCAAACGGGGGCATGTTATCTCTGACAGCTCGCAAACGGGAGTTCGTCATCAACCGCTCGCAAACGGGAGTGTTTTCTACCAACTTGCTCGCAAACGGGGGCATGTTATCTCACACATCTCACAAACGGGAGCGTGTATCAAACCGCTCGCAAACGGGAGCGTTTCCTATCAACTTGCTCGCAAACGGGAGCATGTTATCTCAGACAGCTCGCAAACAGGAGTTCGTCATCAGCCGCTCGCAAACGGGAGTGTGCATCAAACCACTCGCAAACGGGAGTGTGTTATTAAGTCGCTCACACAGGGAACGCACCCCCATATTTCACAATTTCAAAATTCCCCTCTTTCTTTAAATTGCGGCCGTGGTGGGCCGCCTCAAGCCACCACACCTTTTTAAATTTTTTGGCCGTGGTGGGCCGCCTCAAGCCACCACACCTTTTTAAAAAAATTTGTGACCGTGGTGGGCCGCCTCAAGCCACCACACTTTTCTAAATTTTTGTGGCCGTGGTGGGCCGCCTCATGCCACCACACCTTTTTAAATTTTTTGTGCCGTGGTGGGCCGCCTCAAGCCACCACACCTTTTTAAATTTTTTGTGGCCGTGGTGGGCCGCCTCAAGCCACGACACTTTTCTAAATTTTTGTGGCCGTGGTGGGCCACCTCAAGCCACCACACCCTTTCCATCCGCGAAAGTCGCTCACACAGGGAGCGCATTCCTATCCTTTGTAATTTCAAATTCCTGCTTTATCGAGTCTTTGTTTTCTCTTGTCGATGTCCTCGGCGGTTGTCTTTCTTTCGTCGACGCGTTTTGCCTCGCAATCCACGTCGCCGAGGGGCTCTGTAGACACCCCGCCTTAGACCTCTCACCCCGATTGCATACAAAGTATTTTTATTTAACTTATTTTTGTTGATTTCTGTTACTTCGGTTAAGTTCCTAACTGATTCCGTTAATTTTGGACTAAACTGCATAACAGAATTAACTTTTAGGGTCATTCTGTCCTTCTCTGCCGCGGGCGCTTCCGGAACTGTTAACGGGCTGCGCGCGCGTCCCGCCCCTAAAGCCGGACCCGCGCGCCTCCCATTATGGCAGTAACGGATTGCACCTTATTTCCCTCCCCTTTCTTATTTACAAACATCTTTTCTTGATCACAAAAACCATCTTTTTACATCCACATTCATCCCCCCTTTTCTCATTAACTCCCAATCCCAAATTCTAAGCCTTTTCCCAAAAACTAATATTTCTTTCATTTATTATTTGATTTCTTTTATTTCTTTTATTTTTCTTTTATTCATTTATCTTATTTGTGATTGGCCCATTCCATTTCACATGGATGACCAATTTCCCTCCATCATTTCCCTCTCTTTTTTACCTATAAAAACCATCATCTTCTACCTTAGAAAGGGACTCCAACCTTGATTCACCAACTACATTATACACAAATTCTCCCAACAAGAGTTCTTAGTAACAAGACTCTACACAAATTGTTCTATAACAATTTCATTACAACAACAACACTTTCAAGTCAAGGTTCCGAGTCCTCTTTCTCAAGGTACAACTCCATTTTCTTCCTTTGTTTTCTTCTTCTTGATGTATGCAATCCCCATTAATGGGACATGACCAACATGACTACTTCACATATTGAAGTTAGTTAAGGTTATCTCCCTACATTTTAATCTTAACTTTAATTCACCATGTTAATTTCTCTTCATCTCTTAATGTAATTCTTTAACATTACTTGTTGCATGTAATCTTTATCATTAAATAAATAAAACAATTCTATTTTATTTCCCCTTTATTTCATCTTTTCTTCTCATCACAATTGTTAGCACATTTATATTTAATTAATTGAAGGACATGTAAATATTAGAACACCAATAGTAGCAAGACCCGCGTAAGCGGGGCGGAGTGGGTGTTTAAGTACTTCCCACTCCGTCACCTAACCCCCGAACCCTTCTCTCCCGAATCTCTGGTTTTGTACATAAATTAGGCTATTTTTAGGTTTTTCTTATGTTCCTTTAAAAATATAGGTGGCGACTCTAAACAATCTAAAACAAGTTAGACATCCTAGGATAATTCACCGCTCTAGCCAAGCCGTGGTTCCCCGGGGTATCTACAGTGTCTTTGTCATCTTTCCAAGTAAACAAGACTCACAAGTTTCATATGATTCAAAATCATGTGAATCTAAAAGTCCGTCCCCATAGAGTTTTAAGATACGCTTCTCATTTATATAACCAAGACGGCAATGCCACAAATATGTATGGTTTTCACCATTAGGTTTGGATCTTTTATTTACGTTATAGATATCCTTATTATTTTTTTCTTTAAGATTTATGATATAAATTCCATTATATGAATCTGCAATACAATAGAGCATATCATCATAATAGACTGCACATTTCTTGTTCTTAACAAGAAAAGAATATCCTTCATTATCTAGCAAAGAAACTGAAATAATATTTTTACTCAAACTCAGGACATAATAGCAATTGTTCAGAACAAGTATTAGCCCAGTAGGTAAAGTAACTTCATAAGTCCCTACGGCTAATGCAACAACTCTTGCTCCATTTCCCACACGTAGGTCGATTTCACCTTTACCGAGTTGTCTCTTATTCTTCAGTTCTTACACACTTGTACAAATGTGGGATCCACATCCGGTATCAAATACCCAAGAACTAGGAGTAGAGAGATTAATTTCTATAACATAAATATGTGAAGTAACAGTCTCAACATCTTTTACTTCCTTTTGATCTTGTAAACACAAATCACAATTTTCATCCCAATGGTCAATCTTATTGCCATGGTGAAAAATTGTACTTTTTGGAGTTTTATTCTTAGTTGCATCCTCTGCCTTAGACTTGACAATTCTTGTCTTATCTAGATATTTAAATCCTATCTCCGTCTCAAAACCTCTTTGCCAAGATTGCATAAGGGACCTTTCCTTTAAGAGATTGCTTATCACATAAGCATCTATGTGTTTTTGATACTTCTCAAGTATTGAACACATGGCAGCAAGCTTAATACAAGAGACATCTAAAGAATCATCAACATGTTTCTTATATATGTCTTTGAGTGTCCCAAGGACATTGATAATGGTTTTTCTTGACTTAGGATTATCAAGAATGCATAACTCCCATTCTTGCTTAAGAACTCTTCTTAAGCTCATGATCAAATCAAGGATTTTCGTAGCACTCTTATTTAATTCAAGGATCGATCGCAATAACGGGGTTTGACTATTGTTTAATGCCATTATCTACACATATATGCAAACATGTACCCATACATAAGTACCAACTTAATTAAAGATATTATTAACGGTATTTCATAAATACTCCCACTAAATTATATAACCTTCATTAGCAATCATGCATAATATAATTTAAATGGGCTAAGATCCATATTTCACTTGATTTGTGAGTCTGCTTTGGCACGAACCTCAAAATCAAGCTATTTACGTAGATAACTCCTTATCAATCATATCATATATGACTCTTAGATTCTTTTATGAGATTCATTAGACATCTTATGTCAGATGCATGTTTTAATCTCATCTTATGCCTTAGGCCCAAAACTTTTTTGATAGCCTAATTAAGTTCAACCACTTTAAACATATAGACAACCTTTGTCTTATCTTGCTTTACAAAGATAGAATAATGTGCCTCGCTTTGGCAAACAAACCATATCAAAACAATCAAAGTATTTGACAAGTGTTTTAATCATGGATGGCATAGAACTTAAGTTTTTAAAGAAGGTTCAACAACACATAAAAGTTATTCAATTCACCGAATTAGTTTTATGTGATTTAGTTGCGCTAGTTATAGGATTAAAGTCTGAAACTGAATCCGCAGAGCATCTTGAAATTGAGAGCACAAACCGTACGGCCGAAACTAAGCCAAAAGGCATCCACATTTCCGTACTAAGATCAAGAAACCAAGTAACTTCTCTATACGGTCGAAACTAAGCTAAAAGGCATCCACATTCCCATATAGATTGGACACATGTTTCAAGACCTTTTCATTGTCTCTTAATCTCAAATATTACAGCAATTCTAAACTCTTTAGAATTCTAATTTCTGCAATCTTTCTGAATTCCTTGACTAAAAACTATTTCAGGTAACACGGTTTCGAAAACCAGCCGTCTGAAAGCAATATCAGTTTTCAGATTCGAATTCTGTAAACAATTTACAGAACAATTTGAACACCAGAAACCAGAGAAACTTTCTGGAATTTTAAGACAGGCGCCGTTGTAAGTACCCCGATTCGGATCATTATGCTTAAAACAATTAAATTGTAGAGTTGAGGGGTAGTTTGGGGAGATGTTTAGGTCATACTAGAAGATTAGGGACCTTATGGGTATTAACAAAATCATTCTAGAAAAGGGAAGGGCCTTTTGGTAATAAAAATGGATCGAGGACCTCAGGTTTATCCCCACAAAGCCCATAAAGGACTTTGTGGGAATTTCCAGAAAAGGCTCAAAGGGAGGTGGTCGCACCTGGAAGGTGCGCTTTCTCAAAGGGCACGCGAGATTCTTGAAAGCGCACTTGGAAGGTGCATTTTCACCATGGGGGAAGAAGACGCCAGCCGCCACGCGCCTTGTCCCCCGGGTGCGCCTCACTCGCCCGACACAACTCCCAAATGGTGCGCCCTGATTGGTCCTTCACCCACCTTTGTCCCCTCACCCGTCACAGCCCCAAATGCCTTGCTTTGATTGGTCTTTCACCTCCTTGTGTCACCCACACACCCCCTTCTAGAAGATTAATTCCCAACCAAAAATGCCCCATCCAATTTCAACCCATTTTGTGATAAAAAATATCTTCATTTTGCTTAGCCCCTAAGCAAGTAACAAACCAATAGTTGAAGGGCCAAATTGTAACTTTAAGTTTCAAACAAGCCCCCAATCCATCTTATAAATAGAGAGCTCATCCTTTCTCATTTCATGAGGAATTATCCCCTAAAGCTACTCTCTAAAATTTTCTTCTCTCCCAAAATGAAGTAATTTTCTTTGTGAAAGATTGTGGTTTACTTTAGATAATGGTGAAGAACTACCAAGAGTAGTATCCCTCTTATCTTTAGTCCCATTTAATCAAAAATACACAATGATCCATCCATATTAAGTGAAATCTTAGAGTCCAAGATCTCTAAGTAAAGAAGAAAATAGGCAAACTTGGGTCAATCAATTAATGATTTACCCCAATCTTGCTTAAAGATTGAATCTTTAATTTATTGTCATTTTCATATTTTTCTTGTTGGGATATTAGCTTTGTTCATCTTCTTGCTCATAAAAATGTAGTCTTTATATATATACATGATTGGATCCAAGCACTCTCATGATCCCAATGGTTTCACCTTACACTTTTATGGTGTATTAAAATGATGAACTAAGTGGAGAGGAGTATTTGTTACATTTATGTCATTTATATTTATGTCATGTACATTTATGTATTTACTTTTGGCTTGGTGATCCATTGCACATATGGAGAAAGCTTTGCACATTTATTATTTATTGTCATAATATATATATATATATATATATATATATATATATATATATATATTGTTCATATAATGTTGTTATTCCAAATCTCTTTTATTGAAATTATCAAAAATGGGCTGATGACGCCAAAATCTGGTTGGATCAGCTTTCGTCTAACGGGTCGGATAATTCTAGCAACAGTTCTTGATGGCCGAACCTGCACACACGAACCAAACGTAAACTACACCGGGGCTTCACCGGCGAAGGCCCTCCGGTGTAAGAATAAGGATATGGGTGATTAGAAATAGAGAATCAATTGACTAGATTAGAGCCAAAAGTTCATTACCCGTTTCTTGTGTAGAGGACCTGTTTTTATAGGCGTGGGTGTATGAGTTCTGACTTGATAGGAAAGCCAGGAAGCCCGTAGTGATGTAGGACTCATATTCCTTGGAGATAGACTCCTGATAAGGATGGATGATATCCTGTTATCTGATAGGAGAGTTATCTTGGTTCAGATAAGGACTCTTAATTTTAGAGTTGTAATATAACTCTGTATGAGGTTTCCCAATGATAATGGGAGGTTTACGATGCAAGTCGGCCCGTCATCTAACTCGGCTCATCATAGAGGCTGGCTAGGGATTAGGCTTTTCAGACTCGGCCTAGGCAAGGACTGCCTGCTCGGCCTCACTGATGTCGACCTATAAACATGGGCTTGTGAGTGGGCCTCTCGGTATAGGTCCATTAGGTACGCTGGGCCTCTCGTCCGGGTTCCCATCTACTAGGTCGGTTTATGTCTTTCAGTGGCCCCCGAGTTTCTATCTCGGCATGCCGAATAGAAATTGTTGGGTATTTAATTTCTGGTTGATTGATGTGACAGTTGTAGCCGCCAAAATACTTGCTTCGATTTGCTGATGCCAATAGGATTTAATGCTAATTGAATCATTGTTCTTCTTGGAATGGGAAAACTCCAGTTGGACTCCACATATGAATAATATTAATTACCCTTCAACTAACTCCATCGTAAGTACTATAAATAGAGAATCTGTGTTTCAATTTTCCACATTATTCTTGCCTTCTTTCCTTCTCCCAAACTTTATCCATGGCCAAGAGAGAGTATGATAATGCTTTTCCAGAAGAATGTGATTCCTCAGATGACGCGAAGGACTCACCTGTCCTGAATGACGAAAAATCTGCTGATGGCTCCTTACTTTCGCCTGAGGATTACTGTCAGGATGGTGAAGACTCGGATGATAGCAATCATGAATGGGAGGAATCCATCGCCGAAGGTAGTGATTAAGACTCAAGTGATGATGAGGACAACAACTCCAGCGAGGTTGATGAAGAGGACGAAGAAGAAGAAAAAGACTTCAAAGCTTTCCAGGAAGAGATGAAGTTGTACCGAGAGAACCAAAAATAAATAACTTCATATTGGCCTAATGATAGTAGTAACCTTTTTTCTCTTTCTTTTTTGTACAGGCTAAGCCCCCGGCCTTGCTGTGGGGGTCTTTTGTTGAATATATATATATATATATATTGGGGCTCTCTCCTTGCTCAGTTTTTGAATTCTCTACGATTTGTATGACCTTGAATCTTTTCATTATCATCACCTTTTACACGATGCTGCAATAGAACAATGCCGATCATCCGATCTCAGTCGACATGTCGGCATGGAAAGCATTTGCACCTGTCGTTCAACCATAACTTCAATCACCGCCTGACATCGACTTGACCTTTCCTCGTCTTGGTTTCATCCCGTTCTTGGATACCACTAAGGATGTCGGTCCATCGTAGGGGTGTTGGCTACACCTATGTGCTGAACCCTTTAATGTCGATATAGGCATCCGAAAAGTGGGATTTTTGAAGCCGACTGGCATCCTTGTTGTAGGTCTCGTCTTGACACGTGTTGATCTAGCATTGGCAGTCTGCTTGTGTTTCTCAAATGGCGGTTGAGTCACTTCAATCGTTCGTCTTCTCATTGTATTGATTGGTGCACGTGTCCCAGTGATGGGACAGTCGCCTTGAAAACGCGGTCCATTAAATGTGGATCATGATGAGTTAGTGGGAGTACGTGCTGCCCATGGATCGCGGGTCAGGTCCGACTTAAACCCGGACCCATAATTTTCGACCCGACGATATATACTTCACAATAAACCCTTGAAAATATTTTTACTTTCCAATTCTTCACCTGCGTAGTGTGGCTGCCGCCGGCGAATCAAACAAGAACTCTGATTTTGGAGCGACTCCCCTCAATCCGCTTCGATTAAAGTGCTTAAGGCGGCCCCTCGACTAGCTCCCTCCGATCTCTTTCCATCTTTAAGGTATTCCTCCCCCTTCCTTTTGTTGATTTTCCACATTTTGGGGTTTTGAGCATTTCTTTGAGGGTTTTACCGCTTCGTCCGCCACTGTTCTTAGCTTTATTTCTTGAACTTTCACCTCTTCCCAATGTCTGGACCTCTGATTCCGGGTGTAAATCCCTTGTATGGTTGTTATCAAAGCAACAATAGGATTTACATTAAATCAAATGGGCATTGGAATATGCTGTCGTTATTAGCCGTGGGGGATATCCTGTACTTGAAGGGGTCACCTAGGGAAGATCTGAGGTATCCATCTGGCCTTTATGCCCCGAGGGTTAGAGGGGAAGACGATGCCGACATGATTGTCTTTGATAACGAGGATAGAGTCCTTGACCATATTTATTTATTTTATGTAAAAGACAAATCCTTGATTCGATCCCGTCTTGAGGGTGCAACCTCCTCGGTCCCCGTAGTTGATTCGGGGGGGGGGGGGAATACGGCCTTTCCAAGGCTTCTCGATGAGTCTAACCCCTCTGCTTCTTCTACAGGTATGGCCGAGGAGAGCACCTCCAATAGGATTGTGGATCGCTTCGATACTGATGTTTCCAGGCCAAGACGAGGTGCCAGTGTTAAGATGACTAGTAGGAAAGCGGGGAAGTCAGGTCCCGTTGTGGGTAAGCACCCCAAATCGGGTGAAGAAATGATTGAGGCCCTCTATTCTCGGTACGGAGCGGATCGAGAGGAATATTGTTTGTACTATAGCAAGGCTATTCCTTTAGATACAGATGAAAAGATCCATAACTTTTACTACGACCAGGCTGTTATCTCGTTCTTCTTTAAACAATTCCAACTAGGACTACGGCTTCCTCTTGACCCCTTTATTAACGAATTTCTGGAGTCGTGGGAACTGATGCCGGCTCACATTGGTGCTAATGCAGTCAGGTACCTGGTTAGTTTCATTGTCTTGTGTCGCAGTCTTAACTTCGAACCGTGTATGTCTGTTTTCGATCATTTCTTCAATGTGAGTTACAACAAGACTACGAGAACATTGACCATCAAGTCCGATCCCTCCAAACCCAAGATTATCACCCCAATTTCTGGCACAGTCAGCAAGGTGTCGGGGTGGAATTCCCATGTAATTAAAGTCGAGTCCCGTTTCGGTTGGGAGTTTGCCGTCCCCGAATACGCACCATCCCGTCCTCATAAGGTCCACAAGCCTGAATGGAGCGATAGGTTGATCGCTAAACTTGAGGAGTTTTCCAACTTGGGTACTTTGGATTGGAATGAACTGGAGAAAGATCCCCGCTATTATGTTCAGGCCGGGTTGATGAAGGGTCCCCTTGATGGGGTCGTCCCTAAGGTTAGCGTTCTGAGGGGAAATAGGTTCCCGGATTGGATCGTCCATCCCAATTTTGTTTTCCTTCGTGACTGCGTTCGTTGCCAGGAGCAAAACAACATTTGCGTTAAGACTGAAGATACTATAGGATGTAATTATCTAACCTTGCCTTTTTTTCCCTGATCTTTGATGCCTCGTCTCGGTCTAATCTTGGTGTTTTGTGCAGTTTTGACTATGGAGCAAGTTGCCGAGATCGAGTTGGAGGAACTTGACCCTGTTCAGTCAGCGAGGTTGAAGAAGCAACGGTCTAAAGCTGCCGCCTTAGAGAAGCGTCATGATGACATGGAAGATAGGCAGAGGATGCTTCAGAACAAATATGATTCCGCGGTGCCTATGTCGGACCGCTCTGTTGGGGAAGTTGGAGAGGGGGCCGACGTGGTGGCCCCCGAGACCGAAGAGGCTGCTCACGATAGTCTATCTCAGAGTCACGGCCAGGATACGCGCGTTGTAATTGAGTCGGATAGTGGGGGTGCTCATCACGGTCAGAAAAGATCCAGGGAGGGGGACAGGGAGGTTCGAGCTCCGAAAAAGGCAACTCCCTCTGCTCATGATTCTCCTTTCAGCCCGACTTTGCCTGACGATGAGGTGAAAAGTTGGGTAGAGAGGTTTGGTGGTGTCCCTATTCTGTCGGGTCTGGACGTGTCGGTTCGTTCGGGCCTTGCTCTGAAGAAGGGCGGTCCGGTGATAAAGCGGGCCATGAATGTGGATACCATTGAGCAGTTGATTGCTGAGAAACCTACGTCCCAGCAAATGTTGAACCGCAAAGGCTTACTCCTTAGCGAGGTAAAGCTCCTGGCTATCCCATTCTCTTTCTGCTCTATGTCGTTATTTATTTCTTCTTTCTTTTTTGTAGCTTGCATCTCTTGCCCAAACCGATTACACCATGTATCGCCACGCCTATGAGTCCTTGAAGGAGACAGAAGCCGAGGTGTCTAGGCTTAAAGGCTCCATTGACGATCTTAACGACAAAGCAGTTAGCTTAGAGAAAGAAAAATCTTTTCTTGACGCGTCACATCGCCAGTCTCAGGAAGAAGTCTCAAAGCTGAAGGAGTCTCTTCTAGCCACGAAAAACGAGCTCGAGGATGAGAGAAAGCGTGTCGAGACGTTGGCGGGAGAAAAGGCTACCGTTGAGGAGAAGCTTGCTTTGTTGGAAGACCAGTATGCTCGTCTGGAGGAGAATGTGGCGATTAAAGAGAAGGCGGCCGTGGAGGCTTATAAGAGCGGGCCCCAATTCAGGGCAGACCTAAGTGATAGAGTCGGCAAGATATACAATGATGCCTGGTCCAATTTAACTCGTCTCCTTTATATCGATCCCCAAGTTGATATACCATTGGAGAAGTGTGCTCGTCTCTATCATCAGGACGCTTACAGTGTTGAGGCGCGGGCCACGCATTATCTCATTCCGTTCTCTGAAGGAAGTCTCAGGGTTATCAAGGCAATGGATCGCAAGGCCAACAGGCCCGTCTGGGAACCTCCGGAGCTGGCGCCTGATAACTTTGAGAAATTGCTGGAGCGAACCGAGGATGAGGCACGTGCCGGTGTGGATTGATCTGACGACTTAATGTTTCAGTTTGTAAAGCCGGTTTGGCTTGGAACAGTTGTATTTAGCACTTGTCTCACTCTGCCCAACGTCATCCGGGGGAGTTTTAAACACTTTTTGTATGTCCCAAAGTATTCGTAGGCCTGGACCCAGTGTTTACTGGGGGGCGTAAACACTTGTTTTGAGAACCTCGGTTTGAGGCGTTTTAGCCTTTGTTTAACCTGTTCAGTTAAGTACTTTCTCGTTATTAATTCGTTTATTTTATCTCGGTTTGAGATGTCTCAACGATCTGATGTGACGAGATGCGATAGCCAGTTCGGGCTACGTTTGTAGGCCGTGGTTACTCACCATGTGGAAAACCATAATAAGCTTTATATGTTCCGACCGAGGTGGTCTACCATTGAGTTCCGACAAACGTCTAGTGTTTGGGTTTGATACGTTGTCTGACCGTTAGGATCAACTCAAGTCGTCTTATATGCTAGTTGTTGGAACTAGGCTTTAGAAGTCATGCTTTAAGTGTGCTCATCGACTTCGTTAGGTTGCTAGTTATTAAAACCAGGCTTTAGAAGTCATGCTTTAAGTGTGCTCATCGACTTCGTTAGGTTGCTAGTTATTGAAACCAGGCTTTAGAAGTCATGCTTTAAGTGTGCTCATCGACTTCGTTAGATGATCTCGGCGTTGTAAATAACGCTAAGACCGTGTTATGCACTGTAGTCAAAGCTTTGATGTAAATGAAAATAAAGGAAATTTTATTGATAAAATCAAACTAAGATGGTAGGCCTTGGTTCTTTGCTAGATATCAACTATAGAATCTAAAACTGAAAATCTGATAAAAGGAACAAATAGCTAACCGAGATGCTACTGATAGTACTTTCTCAAGTGTTCGGAATGCCATGGGTGCTTAAGCTCTTTTCCTTCCGGAGTTTTGAGCATGTAGGTCCCTTCCCGTATAATGTGGGTGATGACGTAAGGGCCCTCCCAGTTTGGCGAGAGCTTATTCTGTTGTGACTTCAGGTGTGTCGACTCAATCTTTCTGAGTACCCAGTCACCGACTTCAAAGGTTCTCTTTCTTACCTTGCTATCATGGTAGGCCTTGGTTCTTTGCTTGTAATTGATCATTCTGAGTTGGGCGGTCACCCTTTTTTCGTCGACTAGGTCTAGGTCCAGTAGTCGGTTGTACTCATTGATGACCTCGTCATAGTTAGTTACTCTGAAAGTCGGCAAGGCCATTTCGGCTGGTGCCATCACTTCTGAACCATAAGTCATAGCAAAGGGTGTCTCCCCAGTTGGCCCCCGAGTGGTTGTATGGACGGCCCATAGAGCTAGGGGGAGTTCGTCCAGCCACTTTCCTTGACTGCCTTCCAAATTCTTGGTGAGTGCTTTTAAGACAATTTTGTTGGCGGCCTCGGCTTGTCCATTGCCTTGAGGATGGCTGACTGACGACTTCTTGTGTTTGACTCCCAACCTATTCAACTCCTCGGTGAAGGCATCAGAGAATTGTAGGCCATTGTCTGTCACTATAGTGTGCGGTACGCCAAAACGGCACCATATGTAGTCATAGATAAAGTTGATGGCGTTCTCTTCAGTGATCTTTGCTAGCGGTTTCGCCTCTACCCACTTTGTGAAGTAATCGACCGCCACAATTACATATTTGTTGCTCCCTTTGGCTAGTGGAAATGGTCCAATGATGTCGACTCCCCACATGTCGAATGGCCATGTCGGTATGACCAAGCTTTGCTCTACGGCAGGTACTTTGGGTAGGTCGGAGTAGCGTTGACATTTGTCACACCTTTTTACGTAGGCTTGGGCATCCTCCCTCATGTTCGGCCAATAGTAGCCAAGTGTGATGATTTTGTCGGCAAGGGTTCTGGCCCCCGGGTGTCCCCCACAAACTCCCCCATGTACCTCGGCGAGGAGTCTCTCGGTGCTTTTTGGCGCAACACATAGAGGTCTAGAGAATGACCTTCTGTACATGATGCCATTCCAGACCATGTATCTTGCCGTCTTCTTTTTGATCGATTTGGCCTCTAACTCGTCCTCGGGAAGTTTTCCCTTTTCCAAGTAGTCCTTGTAGTCGTCAATCCATGTCCTTTCCTCGTCATCTAGGAGCAAAATCTCCAGTCTTTCATAGGCAGGTTGGTCGGTGTAAATGATCAGGGGGTCCGAGTCCTCAGCTGTTGCCATCTTTGAAAGTAGATCGGCTTCCAGGTTGTATTCTCTACCGACTTGTCGTATATCCCAGAACTCAAAGTTCTTTGTCAAGTTTAGGACGAGGTCTTTGTATTTGGTCAGCATGTGGTTTTCGGTGTTGTATTCCCCTTTAACTTGGTTCACCACCAGTTGGGAGTTGCTGTATGCTACCAGTCTTGTTGCGCCAAAGAACTTGGCTCTTTCAAGTCCCAGGATTAGGGCTTCATATTCAGCCTGATTATTTGAGGCAGGGAACTTGAACCTGATAAAATCACGTGCAACATGCTCACCGGCAGGGCTAGTCAAGTAGACCCCGACGCCGCTTCTTCCTTGGGTAGTTGACCCGTCGGTGTATAGGACCCAACAGTTGGGCGGTAGTTCTTCCAAGGGCTCTATATCTATAGGGAACTTCCTTTTTCGGGTGGTCGCCGTATGTTCACTTGTAAAGGCGGTCTCGACTAAGAAGTCAGCAAGAGGTTGGGCCAGAAGAGTCTTCCTTGGCTTGTAGGTTTGTGAATACCCCTTTCCGATGAAGCGACGCATGGGAAGTATCTTGTGATTATTTTTATTTACAAAGGGAATATTCTTAACGACATTAAAATTATGAGAGTCGCCACGCCGTTTTAATTAAAGCCAAAACATTGAAAAAAGCATGTTTAGTGGGTTCGGGGGTCAAATTACAACAAGAGAAGAATATTGGACGTTATCACTCCTATTGCCCGAATTGATCGGTCTTTCTATCATGATGCGGTGTTAGTAGTGTGTTAGTGATTTAGACCGGATCCGAAGATTGCCTACGTTCCTCTCAATGTGAGAAGCTCAGGTCAGCGTAGTTCGCAGAGAATTAGAATAGGCAGAAGAATCGGGATCATGCATAATGATGGGGGAATTACCTAAAGATTAGGGTTTAGAAGTAGTTCCTAGATCATCCTCGGGTTGATGAACCCTCGATCATCATCGGCTATGAAATAACATGTAATTATGAAGATCGCAACCCTAAATATAACATAAATAAGGTTTTAATCTATGAACATGAAGAACATGCGAAGAACATATATGAACATGCAAAGCTCATGAAGAAACTATGAATAAACATGCAAGAACATGAATATTAAAGATCTACATTAAAAATAATGCAAGAACACGAAGAAAAAGTTAGAAAACTTACCTATGTTGGCAAGAAATAAACCTTGGTCTTCTTGAGTGTTTGAATGTTAATTAGAGAGAAAAATAGTGTTTAAGAACTCCAAAATTCGTACTTAGAGCTCTCAAAATCGGACCCCTTAAACCAATAGCATGGGATTGGTTTATATAGTAAACTGAGGGGAAGATCTGATGGTCCAGATCATCCGGCGCAAGGTTGGCCGCCTGGCCAAGAATGAAGACGGCGACAATGTTGGCCGCGTGGCCAAGGTCGAGGCATGGCAAGGTTGGCCGCCTGGCCAAGTATGCAGGCTGACTTGATTTTCAAGCTAGGGTTTCACTGTTGCTTTATGGTAACCCTAAGTTGCCTATTTTGATAGATTTTGCCATAAATGAGATATTTTGGGAATCCAGGACAAGTCTTTGCAAGGTTTCTAATTCCTATAAAGTCCTTGTATTTTTGGGAAAGTCCTAATAAACTCATTTTCAGGTCGGGTACTAACAAGGTTATATCGAACTCGGTCAGTTCGATCGACCAGTTAAGTAGGCGTCCTGAGCTGTCCATCTTGTGAAGTATTTTTCTAAGAGGAGCATTGGTATAGACCGTGATGGGATGAGCCGAGAAGTAAGCTCGTAGTTTTCTGGCTGCAATTACCAAGGCATAAGCAATTTTCTCGGCATTGAAGTACCTGCTCTCGGTATCCGACAGTGCTTTGCTGACGTAGTAGACCGGCTTCTGGATACCGCCTTCTTCCCTGACTAGCACGGCTGCTACGGCTCGGTCGGTTGCAGCTAAGAAAACGTACAATGTCTCACCCATGACCGGGCTACTAAGTAGGGGTGGAGAGCCGAGGTAGTCTTTCAGTTGCTGGAACGAGGTTGAACACTCTGGCGTCCAAGCAAAATCCTTGGTTCCCTTCAAGGCTTTGAAGAAGGGGAGGGACTTTTCTGCTGATTTAGCAATAAACCTACCGAGTGCTGCTACTCTCCCATTCAACCTTTGAATCTCTTTAATACAAGTCGGCTCCCTCATATCGATCAAGGCTTGGATCTTTTCTGGATTAGCCTCGATGCCTCGCTGAGAAACCATAAAACCTAGAAACTTGCCCGCTGTAACCCCGAAGACGCACTTGCTAGGGTTGAGCTTCATATCGTTAGCTTTTAAGTTGTTAATGGTTTCCTCCAGATCTGGTATATGGCTGACGATCTTGGTCTTGATCACCATGTCATCAATGTAGGCCTCCATATTCCGGCCTATCTGAGATTTGAAGACCTTGTTCACCATCCTCTTATACGTGGCTCCTGCATTCTTTAAGCCGAAAGGCATCATGACGTAGCAGTATACGCCGCATGTAGCTTGAAAAGCCGTCTTTTCTATGTCGTCCTCTGCCATTTTGACTTGATGATAGCCAGAGTAGGCGTCCAAGAAACTGAGGGTTTGATGGCCGGCAATGGAGTCTACGAGCTTGTCAATCCTGGGGAGGGGATAGCTATCCTTGGGACAGGCCTTGTTCAGGTCCGTAAAGTCAACGCACATCCTCCATTTGCCATTGTGCTTCTTTACCATGACGACGTTTGCAAGCCACTCAGGGTCAGTTGCCTCTCTTATGATGCCGGCTTTGAGGAGTTTGTCGACCTCGGTCTCAATTGCTTTTTCCTTGTCGGTAGAGAAAACTCGTCTTGTCTGCTTGACCGGTTTGAAGAACTTGTCGACTTCCAGTTTGTGGAGAGCAACAGCTTCCTTCACTCCCACCATGTCATCTACTTTCCAAGAAAATACGTCCAAATTGTTTTGGAGTAGGGAAATGAGCTCTTCTCGTTCTTGTTGGGAGAGTTGCTTCCCAATCTTCACTTTTTGATCTGGATAGTCTGGGTTGA
The DNA here is from genome assembly GCA_026119855.1 of Campanula takesimana. Classification (NCBI taxonomy): domain Eukaryota; kingdom Viridiplantae; phylum Streptophyta; class Magnoliopsida; order Asterales; family Campanulaceae; genus Campanula; species Campanula takesimana. The sequence continues at coordinate 689,585 of JAOWBW010000579.1, forward strand.
TGACGACCTCGTCTAACTGATCCACTGGTTTAAGTTCGGGGCCGTCTCTGAACTCTAGGGTCTCGACAATGATCTGCTTGACCTTTTCCTTGTCTTCCTCTTCCAAACTTAGGTTTTCCATGTCCAACAGTTTCTCGATCTCGATTTCCATATCAGTCGGCTGTGTGGCCCCCGAGCTAGGGACAACGGCGAGAGCCCAGTTGTCCGTAGCTGTGTTCATCAAGATGCAGCCAAAGCTGTCTAAACCGTAGGTAACCTCGTCCCTAGTTGGGGTGTCGTTGTCAGGAATAACCCACTCGTCAGGTTCATCTTCAATGTACGCCAATATAACACCGATATGTGGCGTTGAGGTTGTGACCGTGGTTGATTTTGAAACCGTGATTCTTTTATCAGGAGTATCAATTTCCATTTTGGCCTTTGCTTTCCTGGACTTCATCACGTGCTCCAAAAAATCTTTTGGTGACCCTGTGACGCACCCGATTCCAGCCGGGGTGGGGAACTTCACCCTTTGGTGAGGGAGGGAAGAAACCAGACCCAACTTTCCTTGACTGGGTGCACCTAGGATAGCATGGTAATCACTGTCTAGATCCATGACTATGAAGGTGACCGTGGCCGAGGTTTTGTAGGGGTGAGTGCCGACTTCCAGGAGTAAGTCAACGGTTCCTTTGGCATCGGCCTTATGATTAGTGAACCCTTCTAGCCTTCCATTATACGGGGTCAGCATTGTATCAGGAAGTTCCATCTCTTTAAAGGTTCGATAATATAGCACATCCTTGGCCGCTCCGGAGTCTATGAGGAGTCTGTCCGACTCGCAGTTATCAATGCGGCCTGTGATGACTAATGGTTGTTCTCTCATTGCACGGTTTCCCGCCAATTCATTTGGAGAAAAACTGATCACTTCGTCCCTCTCATGGATCCAGGGAGGGATGTGGAAGACTTTACTTAGCTCGTAAATCTGCTCCTTGAGTTTCTTGTTGGATGGAATTTCCTCTCGGATCACGCCTATCAACCTAGCCTGAGGTGGCCTGTCGACCTGATCATTGTTTTTGTCTTCTTCCCTTGGGCGTTTATTGTCCTTGGTCATGAACTGATTGAGCTTGCCTTGGTCCGCCCATTTCTGCAGAATCTTCTTCAGGGCAAAACAGTTCTCGGTGTCGTGACCGTTATCTCTGTGATAGGAGCAATACTTTGTGGTATCCCTTGGGTATTTCGGGTTGTCTTTTAGAGGCTTGGGGTTGGGGAGATCCACCAGATTCATGATCTCAGAGATCGGTTTATTGAATGTGGTGAATGTCTCGGTCCCCCTGGTCCTGTTTTTGTCCTTGCCGTTTCCCCCGTTGGTCCCCTGGGAAGAGTTCCCGTTATGTGACTTGTCATGATCTCGGTCTCGTTCCTTATGACCATATAACGTCTTTTTCTTCTCCTCGTCGATGGCCGTGGCATAAGCAACGTGGTACAACTCGGCTTTGGTGAGGGGCTCTCTGACCGACAATTCATAAGTTAGCTGCTCTGATCTATGACCGTTCGTGAAGCATACAATTATCTCCCTGTCGGTCAGGCGTTCCTCTATTGAGTCGGCAAGATCCCTAAACCGGTTGTAGAAACTCAGGGTGGACTCATTCTTGCTCTGGACCATGTTGGCTAGGTCAGACAACCTTTTCTTTCTAGCACCAGCAGTAGCAAAATATTCCAGAAATTGTGATTTCAACCTGGCAAAGGAATTGATGCTACTTTTCTCAAGGTCCATGAACCAGGACCGAGCTGCCTTTATTAAGGTGCTTGCAAAGGCCTTGCACATCACGTCATCCTGATTGGACACTAGGGCCATGGTGGCCTCAAAGGCTTGGATGTGATCCAGAGCGTCGGCGTTGCCGGAGTATTTGTCTAGATGTGGGAGCTTTAACTGCGGATTAGGTGGTGCATCCTTAATCCTCTGCGCGAAAGGGTGGCATCGTAATCATTATTGGGTTTCCTGTGCCCCTGATTCATCATCTCAATGTTGTTGAGTCTCTCTCTAAGGTCAACAATGTCCCTTGTGCTGAATGCCGAGGTATGACTGGAACTTACTATGCTTCAATCACGGCGTCCTCTTGCACCTTGGATCGGTTCAAGGCGATGCCTTGAAGGAGTACAGCGAGGTGGAGTGTGCCGGGGCGGATCCTGCCGGGGTGGGGTGCGCCTTGGTGGATCTAGTCTGAGAGGCGAATAACGTCGGGCGTCCCCACGACGTCTTTCCCCTACAATTCTCACTCCAGGGGATTCATCTTCTTGTTCTTCCCGACGGCGATTAATGCGGTCCCTCAGATCTTCATCTAGATTGGGTCTTCCTAACCGTCCGTCTTGGCGACTTACTCGGCTCCGGGGAGGCATATCCCGTCTACAATTTTGTAGGGGCTCCCTTCTGCTCACTCTGTCGTCCAGATTTGTCCCCCTCGTTCCAGATGGCTGAAGTAGGTTAGCCATGGAATTTTCGGGGTCAAGATCTAACAGGGCCCGCTGGGCTTCGGCCAGCTGTTGGAGTGTGTGAATGTTCTGTTGAAGCAACGCTCTTTTGTCCAGTGGCGGCGGTTGTGATGGTCCTGCCCCATTATTGCGGGATCCTGTCCGTCGGCGACGCCCGTATTGGTTAACAACATTGGGGGCCGGACCCTTTGAGCGGGTATGCATCCCTCCCCCTTGTGCGGGTGCCGTAGGTGGGAGCCTCTGGTTCTGTGCAGCAGTGTTTGTGTTGTCGGGGGGCGGTGCATCCTTTGTGGTTTCTTTAGAAGGGGTGGCCTCTCGCCCGTCAACTAATTCTCCGGCCATGATCTTGGAATTGTCTGACTAAAGAACTGATCAATCGATTTCCCGGCAATGGAACCAAACTGATGACGCCAAAATATGGTTGGATCAGCCTTCGTCTAACGGGTCGAATAATTCTAGCAACAGTTCTTGATGGCCGAACCTGCACACACGAACCAAACGTAAACTACACCGGAGCTTCACCGGCGAAGGCCCTCCGGTGTAAGAATAAGGATATGGGTGATTAGAAATAGAGAATCAATTGACTAGATTAGAGCCAAAAGTTCATTACCCGTTTCTTGTGTAGAGGACCTGTTTTTATAGGCGCGGGTGTATGAGTTCTGACTTGATAGGAAAGCCAGGAAGCCCGTGGTGATGTAGGACTCATATTCCTTGGAGATAGACTCCTGATAAGGATGGATGATATCCTGTTATCTGATAGGAGAGTTATCTTGGTTCAGATAAGGACTCTTAATTTTAGAGTTGTAATATAACTCTGTATGAGGTTTCCCAATGATAATGGGAGGTTTACGATGCAAGTCGGCCCGTCATCTAACTCGGCTAGTCATAGAGGCCGGCTAGGGATTAGGCTTCTCGGACTCGGCCTAGGCAAGGACTGCCTGCTCGGCCTCACTGATGTCGACCTATAAACATGGGCTTGTGAGTGGGCCTCTCGGTATAGGTCCATTAGGTACGCTGGGCCTCTCGTCCGGGTTCCCATCTACTAGGTCGGTTTATGTCGTTCAGGGGCATTAACATGCCTACATTTTATTTCCAAAATCACTTTCTAAAAACAAGTCGGTTTCTCCTATTTTAAAATACACACACACACTTGCACGTTTCGGTCAACAAACTTAGGGAGACTCGGTTTTCCGAGGCGTCTTGGGTGAACCACCATAAAGTTCTTCCCAAGATGTAACTTGACCTCCGAACTCACTTTCTCTAACCTTTTCCATTAAATTTGGGTTTAAAATTAAATTAACGTGGCAACTCCGTTTCTTTGTAAAATAAAGTGCCGTGTTTGCCCTCTCGAGGGGAAATCCGTTCGTTTTTTCCCACGGGTACCTTACAACCGTACGGAAGCTCACCATCCGTGCAGCTCTGAGCCAGTCGTATGGCTACCCTTTCCAGATTCCCAGAATTTTCAGTTTTTCAGAAATTCGATCAATCCCATATCGTGTTTATACATAATCAGATTACAGAAACACGAAATTACAGATTACGAATTTTAACTCATCTAATTCATATAATCAATAACCAATTTATTCCACATACAAATTAGATTAAGATCATCAATAAATATAATCTAATTACAACATGATAATATAAGCATGCGATCATACATATAAATCTAATTAATATTATCATCGCATAATCCCAACACAAACTAGCATGCATATATTATATCTCATATAAAATCTCATCACATAAATTCATCTTATCATGATCATACCAATTAAGTAATTACATTTAATAATTATATCATGATAATATTAGAATTATTGATCATCAACGGGGCTCTGATACCATTGTTGGGTTTCGTGCAATCATGCGCAGCGGACGAATAACATGAAGAAACCCAAAAGCCTAGATCCGTTATGTTTAATAATTCATAATATGAAGATGAAAGAAAATAACCCTTGTAGATCGATATGTGAAGCCTTGAATTTAGATGCTAAGAAAAGCACCCTCTACCGGTGATCCACACTTCGAACGGATTCAAGAACGATTTTTGAACTTGACTGCTAGGTCTTCGGATTGAAAAACTTTGGTGAAGAACGATTCTTCAATTGCTCCTAACGATTATTGAAGTTTGTTAATTGGGAATAATCAAACTCAATAACCTATGTATATTATGTGTATTCTCTCTCTCCAACAAAGAGTTTATGATTTCCAAAATCAATGTTATGGGAACAATTCCCGGTTATCCACATTATATACAAGGGGTTTCCAAAACCCTTTAGGACTTAGGTCTTCTTGTCCAACAAGAAAAAACCAAAATTAAACTGTATATTGGGGGGGGGGGGGCGTACGGCACCTGGCCAGCCGTGCGGCACCAATGCAGCCGTACGGCTGCCCCTCTCAGTTTCCTCGCTTTTCGCTCCTTTTAATTATTCGTTCTCCGTGTGTGACTCAATTGGATTATACTAAGTTGGCAACGAGTCCTAACCATTCAGAGGTCGTAAGTCATAAGCGGGCTCTAGCAAGCCATTATGACTACCCAATTAGTATAACTTTGAAATCCAAAGTTTTCTAAAATAGAACATATCACAATCTCTTTGTAACACGATGTCTATTGAACGTAAGCCATGGTCAATGGTCAACTTACTTGTTCAATGCTTTCTCGATCCCGAATATATTGATAACACAAATGATATTGATCCAATCAATTCATTTGAGCGCGACCGTGCATTTCATCAATACTATTCATCGTGGGGCCCAACTTGACATCTCTCTTAAAGAGGAACAACATCCCATCTTGGCTTATTACCTTTCCCTACATGATTCCGATCATGCCAATCATATCCTTTATAGCTACCCAGTTAAAGGTAACGTTTGAATATGCAAACATAATGTTCATCAAGTGGAAGACTGTAATAACCTCAGGTCTAAAGATTCAAGTGATATAACTATATGAGACTTAATTATGACATTTGACCATGACATAAATCTCATAGGGGTCATTCCAGTATTTGTTCTCAAACAAATACCCATAAGTCTAATTGTATCACATACACATAATCATCATATGATTATCCATTAAACTTATACTAGTAATTCATAATTACTAGGGACGGAAATTATTATATTAAACATGCAGAAGATATAATAATCAAATATTCAATATCTTTATTAAAGCATAAAGCAAATGATAACATTAATCGTTCAAATAACGTGCCTAGGGCAAACACACCAACATTATGAACTTTGTGCGACTCGATAGTGAGCAATTGATAAGAATTTGCGCACGTAGTGTGAGGTCAAACACATATGACAACATATATGTATATATATATGTATATATAGGTATATATATGTATATATATAGGTATATATGTATATACATATATATAGGTATATATGTATATATATATATAGGTATATATGTATATACATATATATAGGTATATATGTATATATATATATAGGTATATATGTATATATATACATATATATACATATATATACATATATATACATATATATACATATATATATATATGTATATGTATATACATATATTTAAGAAAGAAAAAGCAAATAAGCACATAATTACAACTTTCGAATTACCCGTGTGACCGATAAAAAGATAACATAAAAAAACAGTTAAAGGGTCCAAATCAATCCTGATGCAGGCAACTGTGCCTACACCCCATCGTTCTGCCATGTTCTGTACTCTGTTTATGTTCTGGAAAATTGCCCAGAAGTGCGCGTCCCTGGATTGCAAGATGATAAGCGCGCGCATTGCGCCCAATAACTGAGAGGCGCCCGCTTTTGGGTAGAACCTGTCAGACATTTGGACTCAGGGGATTGCCCTGGTCCTGAATATGCTTTGGAACCCCTGCAGAAGTGATTAGCACAGAAAAAGAAGAATAGGAAGAACACATGGGAAGCGGGCGATTCTGATAACTGATGTGAGACGCGCGCGCCTTAGGCCAAGGAGGCCAGAGGCGCACACTTCCCACCATCAGAAATCAGAGTGCCCAGAAAGCTTGCAGACTATGAACAAAACGCAAGTTTAACCCTCAAACATCCCCAGCGGAGTTGCCACCGTAGATACCCCGGCGCAAGCGGGGTGATCCCGTGCTTGGTTTTTTATGTGTGTTGTTGTGTTTGTTTAGAGTCGCTACCTATGTTTTAGAGGAACATGAGAAAAACCTAATAATGTCCTATGTTTTTTTTATGAAAACCAGATATTCGTGTATTTTGAGGTTCGGAGGTTAGGTTACGAAATGAGAAGTACTTAAACACCCATTCCGCCCAACTAAAGTTAGTCTTGCTTGTGCATAGTCTACATAATAAAACGTGTTCTTCCTATTCTTTGAAAATGAATTAAAAGGGGGTTTGAGAGAGGTTGGAATGTAGGGAGATAACTCCTTGGTCAACTTCAATAGGATGAAGTAACCTTTGGTGTCATGTCCCAAAATGGTTTGGGTTGATTGCACACTTTGATAAAAGATAAAAGAAGAAGAGATGAATAAAGAGAAAGAGAGTAGTAAGAAAAAAATACCTAAACTTTAAGTACTTCAACGATGTCTTTGGAGAATGCTTGAAAATGTCTTAAGAGAGTTTGTGTATAATTTTCTTGTATTAAAAAGTCATCCCCTTGCAATGATCAAGAAGGGGGTTTTTATAGGCAAAAGAGAATGTTTTTGGTGCCAAAACAGAGTCAACAAAGAGGGAATTCCCGGGCAAAATCATGTAAATTGATCAAGGGAGGGATTCTTTGAGAGAATCTGTAACTGACGCCCAGAAGCGCGCGCCTCCTGCTTTGGGGCGGGATGCTCACGCGTCTGGCTTCAGGTGACAGAAGCGCTCGACTCTGAAAAGGCAATTTTGACCGAATGGACTGAAAAGTTAGAACTGTTATTCAGTTTAGTCCCTGGGCTTAACAGAGTCAGTCAGGAACTTAACGGAAGTAACAAAAACTAACGAAAAACACTTAAAACAAAAAGAAACACAAAATCAAATGTGCAATCGGGTGTGAGCGGTCCAAGGCGGGGTGTCTACATATCCACATCAGACTCATTTGATTTCATATTTTGAGACTTCATTCATCATTTTTGGAACAATTTCAAAAATTACTCTGCAAATGTTCCTTGACAAGGAATATGTTTCCAAGTACTTAGTCTTCAGCATAACTTTGAATTGGACTTGAACTTTCATCAAACACTTGGTCTGCAAAGCAAGGAGCACACTGCATATATCCAAAGGTATGTCGTGTTCCTTTATTTTTCAACTTTAAAATTATTTTTTTGTTATATTTATCTCCTCTCTTATTTTTTATTTTTTTTAAATTCGGCTGTAATTGTAGTACTGATTTTCAGACGAAAATGCCCAAAAAAACACTCCAATACAATATACTCCCTCCGTCCCACACCAAGGGGCATTTTTGATCAAATCTACTTGAACTTTGACTAGCATTTTATGCTAAATAATTTATCTCCATAAAATTTAAAAATAGTTATTGATAATGTTTCTATTACTGATATAGTAAACTTTTTAAAATTTTTATGGAGACTAATAATTTAGAATAAAATGTTAGTCAAAGTTCAAGTTGATTTGATCAAAATTGCCCCTTAGTGTGGGACGGAGGGAGTAAGTAGGTTCCTTTTCTTGTCAAGAGCTCCAATATTACCAGGCAGTAGGCCAAGGCTGTCTACTTTACTCTGTTAAAGAAAAGCTTATATTCCTAGTTCCTCCGTCCCAAAACACCTTGCACATTTTTGAGGATGCACGGGAATTAAGGAGTGAGTATATATATTCAAAAGTATTATGGGTGGAAAAGAGGTTGTGAGTGTGATAAGTTGAGTGAGATTTACAAGTGGGGCCCAAAAGTAGGTGTGTGAGTATGACAAGTGGGGTAGAGAGAATAGAAAAACAATATATTTTGAACATTTTAGGAAAGGGGACTTACCAATGAGACACTCAAAAAGGAAATATGTGCAAGCAGTGGCGGATCCAGGATATATATCCAGCGTGGGCCAAAAAAATCCGCTTATTTATTATGGCAATTTTTTTTTGTCTATTTAATGTGTGTATTCAATCGTAAAAGAAAATAACGATAAATAAATGTTTAAGTGTTAATATATGTTACTCCTTCCGTCTCAAAATGTAAGGGAAAAAAAAAACACATTTTGTTTTGAATGAAGATTTTTTTTGAATATTAATAATTTTTAAGTGTTAAATTTAGTGTGTTTGTTACTTTCTTTAGGTGGTGGGTATAATCAGAATTTGGAAATATGGTAGGTGAATTTAGAAAAGATAATAGGTGGGTAGCTTTAGAAAAGAAAACAAAGAAAATAAAGAAAATAAAAAAAATATCAGAGACCTAAGTTTCGAACCCAAGTACTCCTAGGAATTTACCTGCAATCTTACCATTTAGCTGCAACACACACTTGTTTATTTAAGGACATCAAAAGTATACTCCCTCCGTCCCAGCTCACTTGAGACTTTTTGACCAAAACTGGTCAACTTAAGGTCGGTTTGGCCAACACTTTATAGAAATATTTATGATCCGAACAAAAATAAAAAAAAATGTAAAATGACCACCATTAAAAATCCTCTCAATAACAATTTTTAAAAAAATTTTGGAACATAAATATTTCTATAAAGTGCTGGTCAAACTGATCTTAAGTTGACCAGTTTTGGTACAAAAGTCTCAAGTGAGCTGGGACGGAAGGAGTAGTAATATCCGTGGGAATAATACTCGATAAATATTTTCTTAAAAAAATTCAGTGTGGGCCATCGCCTACGTTCGCCTGGTCATAAATCCGCCTGTGTGTAAGGTGTTTTGGGACGGAGGGAGTATTTCTCTACCCTAGAATAACTGTTCAGCTGTCATGCATGAAAAACGTTCGAACAAATATCAGAAAATTATCAAGTCATTAATCTATATATACATTTGTTTTGTGAAACTTGTAGGAAAAGTGAAGAGTTTTCCGTGTCATATACTGCAGCAAATATGCAACAATATCTTTAGAGGTGTTTTTTCCCCACCTCTTTTCATTAATGATAATATACTACGATTACTGTTATCCGACCCCAAACCATTTTGGAACTAAAACTTGTTGTTGTCATTGTTTGTATGCACTAAAGTATGATACAATACTTATTAAAATTAATCAATTTTTTTTAGGAAAAATTGCATCCAAGATCACCCATCTATTAAGAATGTGTGGTTTTGATCATTTAGCTCATTTTTTCTTTCAAAAAATAAAAAAATAAAAAAAAATCATTTTGCTCATTTTTATTGCATTTAGTAGCCTGAACAAATTTTTTCGTGCATCCGTGATCACTAGTGCTAACGACATCCAATTTTTTTTTTCGTTAAGTTGTCGTGTGCAATACAAATGACTAGACTTGGAAGGGTAAAATAGGAAATTAATGAGATTTTAACAGAATTTAATGCTCATTTGGTCACTGACATGGAGGAATTTTTTCATTTTGGTCACTATATTTTTGTTACTTAGTTTCTATTACTTACAAGTGTGTCATGTCATCCTTCAATCTAAAATTAATCAATTTTTCGTTAAATTCATTAAAATAGACTCATGTTTTGTTGCATCACCATCTTCACAACCATGACAACTACCAAGTTTACTATCATCAACGCCAACGCCACCACTGCAACAACCATCACCAACGCCGCTACCACCATCCATCGAATATTATATTTTGAACCAAAAAAATGATTTTTTTAGCTAATCAACAAAACTAACAGTGCAATTATCACAATCTCTACAGTTATCACCATCTCATCCTTGTTTACCTCAGGCATAATTACAAGCCTTAACATCTTCAAAAATACATTTTTTTTATTTATTTATTTTTTTAGAAAATTGAAGATGGGAAGAACGGGTAGATATGATTTCAAAATCAGACACATATCTGATTTTAAAATCAAACCCAAATCTGATTTGAAGATGGTGACTAGAATGGAGGATTTCGATGGCCTCATTGGAAGGGATGAAAGACACACGAAGACGCAATTGGGCGTTGGATAGAATGGCCGGAATTTGAATGAAGGCGGATAGTGAGAGAAGATGAGTGAATTTAGGGATGCTGTTTTATAATTTAGGGCCATTAGTTTTAGTTTTAGCATTTTAACCCGTATACCCTTAGTTTCCTACTTTACCCTTCAACGTTTTATCATGTGTGATGCACACGGCCACGTAACAGGAAAAAAATGGATGGCTAACGCCATAGTGATTACAAATGCACACAAAAATTAGTTCAAACTATTGAATGCAAAAAAAAAAAAAAAAAGATGAATGATCAAATCCACACATCGCGCATAGTTGGATGACCATATATGCAATTTTTCCAATTTTTTAATACCTTCCTTAAAATTGAAGAATCCATTTGGAATAAAGAAAGTAATCAGTTTGGAGTAAAGGAAATAATCACTCTGGAATAACGAAAGTACGTTTGTAACACTTGTCATCCCTATCAAAGGTGAAAAAAAATTGAACTACAAGCTATTAGAGGGACCTGTGAACTCCTGCGTAGCGGTTCCAAATCCCTATTACACGTCAGGACTCAGGATCCATTATAAAATGTCCAAACAGAGGAGACTATCAGAACATCACAAAAAAAAAAAAACCCATTCCTCTCAACAAAAACTTGGCCTAATTGGTTTGATCAAACGGATCCTGCAATATACAAGGCAGCAATATCAGGCGATGTCAATGTCCTCAGGGTAAACAAGGGCAAACTATTGGATGAAATGACTCCAAACAATAGTACGGTCCTCCATCTTGCCTCACAATTGGGCCATGCCGATTGTGTCGATGAAATCCTAAAAATGGCACCATTGATGCTAGATAAACCCAACTCAAGAAATGAGACAGCGCTGCACCTTGCAGCACAGAATGGTCATATAAGTGTGTGTGAGAAACTCATCGACTCTGCCAAAAATGTCCTGCCAGACACCCGAGAGATAGAAAGTGGGGTCGGAGCTGTGAAGGAAATGATGTGGAAGCAGAACAAGGAGAAAGACACGGCCTTACATTTGGCTGCACGACATAATTTCTATCGCGTCGTGGAGCTGCTAACTAAAGAAGATCCACACCACCCGCACCCAGCTAATGATTCAGGTGAAACCCCACTTTATGTGGCAGCTAGTAGAGGGCATTCATTAGTGGTTGATGAGATCTTGAACAACTGTGAATCGCCGGCTTACGATGGCCCGCAAGGTACAACAGCTTTGCACGGGGCAGTCATCAGTAATTGCTTAGGTATGCGCAACTTAAATACTCCCTCTATCCCAAAATAATCTTCGCATTTGACTATTCAAACTTTTTAAGGATACGAACACTCGCTTCGCTAGTCATGTTTTGTTCATGCACTTTTAAGCCTAAATTGTAGAAATGTGAAAAACTTTTTGGGACAATGTAAAATGAGAAGATCATTTCCGGACAGAGGGCGTATATTTGTTTTCGGATTGGAGGTTTTATTTAGAATTTCTCTATCTGAACAAAACATTAAATTATGCACGGTTTCTTCTCAGGATGTGTAGGGAAACTATTGGGATGGGACGCTAGTCTGACGAGGAAGACAGATGTAGCTACTAGCTGGTCAAACACCCCTTCATTATTGCGCAATCTTGGGTTATTCAAAAATTGTAACAGAGATCATGCTTGTGGATAGATCTTGTGCCTATATTCAAGATGGGGATGGAAAGAATACCGCACTTCACCTAGCCGCTATTGAAGATGACATAGAAGTTATCAAAATAATTGTATCTTTTTGTCCAGATATATGGGATATGGTCAACGGTGAGCAGCAGCGCAACATTCTGCATATTGCAGTGGAAAAAGGTCATAGGTATATGACTGAATTTATCCTACTCAGATGTCCAGTAATCAGTGGTGTCATAAATCAGAAGGATGTCGATGGCAATACACCTCTTCATATGATAGCCACTTGCTTATGTGATGTACAAAGGCTCATACATCATCCTTTGATAGATAAACGAGTCTTGAACAACAAAAATTTGACTCCTCTTGACTTGGTCACTTCCGCTGACTATCCTCCAGAGATAGCAGCAAGACAGGTAATAGCAATGAAAACTTTGCTCTCTTTTTTTCTTTCAGATTTACATAAATATTTTTGTAGATATCTAAATTTATCGAAAGATCCTAACCTTGGCAGAGGGAGATTGTACGAGTTCTGAAAAGGTCAGGTGCTACTCGGAGTTTACACAATTCAATCATGGATAATCAAGATTGTGAGATCACTATGCCAAGCAGAGGCGGATACAAGGCCGCACAAATGGATGGAGGTGCACCCACTTACTCAAATAATATGTGTAGTTGAGTGGTTAATGTGTTAGGATTTTAACTTTAAGGTTATAAGTTGGAGTCTCATAACATGCAATTATAGTATATTTGTGCACCCACTTACAAATTGCACTGGGTTCACCAGGTGACATCAAGCCTTCACGCGGTAAGCGTAAGGATTATGGTGAGGAAATTGCTATTTTGAGGAGAAGAGGTGACACCCATATGATAGTGGCAGCACTAGTAGCAACAGTAACATTTGCAGCCGGATTCACATTGCCAGGTGGTTACCACGGAAATGAAGGACCTGATTCGGGATTGGCCATTCTTCGAAACAACAAAGCTTTTCAAGTATTTGTCTTAGCTGATACTTTGGCCCTAGCCTTTTCACTTTTTGCTATTAGCCTCCACTTCAATGCAGCAACTGTAGCAAGGTTATTACATATCGAGTTCATGATTACAGGGGCAGCTATGTGTGTCAAAGTCTCCATCGTGGCAATGTTCACTGCATTCATTACTGGGACATACGCCTCACTGGCACCTTCAAAACTCGCCATAGCCACCTGCGTTATTTGTTCTATCTTCTCTTTCTACATATTATTTTATTTGATATTTTTTGAACTTGACTCAATTGACCTAGAGAAGTTCCATTTCAAACTTGTGGGCCGAAAACTCTTGGAATTCTCGTCCGTCAACCGAACGGGCGCTCGCACTAGACCAGGCGGGCGCTTGGTGTTAAACAGAAACTCGGCCAAATTGCAAGGAGGTAAGCGGGCTCCTGGTTGAGTCCGAGCGGGCGCCTGGTTGCCGAAACTGCTCTACTGCGCTGGATGTGCTACATCAGTTAGTTGCTGCAAATTAATGGTAAAGTGTACGGAAACGATAAAAATAAGAATTGTCCTCCTTTCTTTTTTCAGAATGTGTTCGAAAATTATTGATGTCCTTCTTTTATTTATTAGAGTGTCTACGAAAATGACTGGAATAGACATATGAGAAGGAACACGCAGTAGTTTATACTCCCTCCGTCCCGAAAGATAGTCCCTCTTTTTTCGTTGTTACTACGAGGGAACTTTGAGCGATTATAAAAGCTACTTATGGTTATGTTAATGTGAATCTAAATATTGGTATTAATAGTATTTATAATGGTGTATCAAGAACAATTTCAAAATTTTCATTAGAATAATTAAAAGTAGCCTTAATTACAGCTCAAAGTTCCTTCGTAATTAATAACCACGAATCATTCTGGGACAGAGGGAGTATATGATTGTTTGTACATTGCTTGTACCCTGATAATTTTGCACTAAGATTATTTTTATATTTCAAACGCGAGATTTATTTTGGGAGGGAAAAAAGAAAACACGGCAGTTTCTATACAATGCTCGTTGCCTTTTATACGGGGACGCGTCACATTAGCGCCACTTGATGTTGTAATTGCGATTATTTATTTATGCTTTATTTTATTAAAAGGGGCAACTACCATTTAGTCCCTCAACCAAATGAAAATTACCACCTAGGACAAGGAATTTGTAATACTACCACCTAGTCCAAAGGTTATTAAAAGGACACTCATGCCCTTAATAAATAATGAAAAATTACATTAATGTCACTCCCTCCATCATTTCACTTTCTCTCTCCAACCACCATGACCACTTTTGACCACCCATCCCAACCACCTCCGGCGACCATTTTCCAGCGACCACCTCCGGTGACCATTTTCTGGAGACCACCTCCGGCGACCATTTTCCGGCAACCACCTCCGGCTACCATTTTCCGACGACCACCTCCGACGACCATTTTCCGGCGACCGCCTCCGACTACCATTTTCCGACGACCATTCTCCGGCGTTGTTCCAGAACAAGTTTACAGTTATTCCAAGAACAAATTCGCATTTTTTTTTAAAAAAATAATTTTTTTCAAGAACAAATTCACAGTTGTTCAAGAACAAGTTCACAGTTGTTCCAGAACAAGTTTACAGTTATTCCAAGAACAAATTCACATTTCTCAAAAAAAATATTTTTTTTTCAAGAACAAATTCACAGTTGTTCCAGAACAAGTTCACAGTTGTTCCAAAACAAGTTTACAGTTATTCCAAGAACAAATTCACATTTTTCAAAAAAAAAAAAAAAACTTTTTTTTTCAAGAACAAGTTCACAGTTGTAAATTCGCAATTGTAAGATCGTAATTGTAAGTTCGCAATTGTTCCAATAACAAGTTCGCACTTGTTTCAAAAACAAGTTCGCAATTGTAAGATCGCAATTGTAAGTTCGCAATTGTAAGTTCACAATTGAAAGTTCGCAATTGTAAGTTCGCAATTGTTCCAATAACAAGTTCGCATTTGTTCCAAAAACAAGTTTGCAATTGTAAGTTCGCACTTGTTCCAAGAACAGGTTCACACTTGTTCCAAAAACAAGTTCACACTTGTTCCAAGAACAGTATGTTCTAACAAGTTCATAGTTGTTCCAGAACAAGTTCACAGTTGTTCCAAAACAAGTTTGTAGTTATTCCAAGAACAAATTCACATTTTTTCAAAAAAACAAAATTACTATTTTTTTCAAGAACAAGTTCACAGTTGTAAGTTCACAAACAAGTTCACAGCCATTACCAAAAAAAGTTCCAAAAACAAGTTCACAATTGATCCAAAAACAAGTTTACAATTTTTCTAATATACAACTGAAAAATTCACAGTTGTTATAATATACTACTGAAAAATTCTCTGATTGCTCGCACTTGTTCCAACAATAACTGTGAACTTAGCAAACCAAATCAATCCATCAACAACAAAATCTCATTTACATTCAAATCCAACACCAAAACAGAACTGACAACTTTTTGATTTATCAATCCATTAGAACAGACAAACAAAAACAAAAACAAAAAGTTTTCTGGGCATTTACATTCAGAAAGGAAAATGTTTACAGTTTCTTTACCTTTAAAAATTCACCTTTAATTGATGTTGTATGCATTTCATACTCGCATTACATAATCACTAGGTAGACTCAAACCAGTGCTGCATATGACTTATCCAAGACGGAGTAGTTCTTTTCGCCTCCTTAATTGAAATTGGCGACTGACAAAATAAATGGCATTCTCCTTTGCGGAGTCTCGTTGCTCTTGTGCTAGCATAGCCCCTAGGGCTTCATCATTCACTGTGAGGTAGAGCAAGAGAGGCTTCTCTTTGTGTGGTGGAACCAAAACTAGAGAGCATGTCAAGTAATGCTTCACTTGGTCGAAAGCTTCTTGGCAAGCGTCGGTCCATTCTAGAGCCACATTCTTCTTGAGTAGCTTGAAGATTGGATCACACATGGAAGTGAGTTGGTGCACAAGCCTACTGATGTACTGAAGTCTGCCCATGAAACCCTTGATCTCTTTCTGTGTCTTTGGGGGAGGCATGTCAATGATTGCCTTGATTTTTGAGGGATCTGCTTCAATTCCTCTCTCGGTGACCATGTAGCCAAGAACTTTGCCTCGGATAACCCCAAAAGTGCACTTTACAGGATTGAGCCTCATCTTGTGTTGTCGAAGTCTTTCAAAGAACTTGCGGAGGTCAATCAAATGTTGACCATCGGTCCCCTTTGAGTGGATGATGATGTCATCCACATAGACTTCAATTTCCTTGTGAATCATGTCGTGGAACAAGTCTGTCACATCCTTTTGATAAGTATCCCCAGCGTTCCTTAACCCAAATGGCATGACTATGTAGCAAAAGGTGCCCCACGGTGTTGTGAAAGCAGTCTTGTGTTGATCCTCTTCGGCCATGAGAATCTGATTATACCCAGTGAAACCATCCATAAATGAGCGGACCTTGTAGGCAGCAGTGGAGTCGACTAGCATGTCGATGTTGGGT
Source organism: Campanula takesimana (assembly GCA_026119855.1). Lineage (NCBI taxonomy): Eukaryota > Viridiplantae > Streptophyta > Magnoliopsida > Asterales > Campanulaceae > Campanula > Campanula takesimana. The sequence continues at coordinate 706,214 of JAOWBW010000579.1, forward strand.
AGTGGAAAGTCATCCTTTGGAGAAGCTTTGTTCAAATCCCAGAAATCCACACAAACACGGACCTTGCCATTAGCCTTTTTGACCGTCACCATATTTGCTAGCCATATCGGATATTCAATAACTTTTATGAAGCCCACACTGAGAAGCTTCTCTATCTCTTCTTTGACTTGTAAAGACCATTCTGGCTTGATCTTTCTGAGTTTCTGTTGGGTTGGCTTAGCGTCATATCTGATCGGAATCCTGTACTCGGCGAGCTTTCTGTCTAAACCCGGCATGTCTTTGTATGACCATGCAAAAACATCCACAAATTCTCTGAGCAGTTCAGTCAATCTGTCTTTCTCTTCCCCCTTAAAGAAGCTTCTGATCTTGGTTTCTTTCAGATCCTTATTGGTACCCAGATTAACAACATGCAATTCTTCATCAGCCCCTGGACCATTTTCACCACGACTACGGACCTGTTGAGCAATTCATTTAAGTATGTTTCATTTTCGTGGTCTATTTCATCATTATTTGAATCGTGATTAACTAGTTCATTTAATTCATTATTAGTTAATTCATCATTCATGATGTTTGCAATCTCGGGGTACTCAGAAAGATCAAATTTTTCATTAGCAAAGAAAGGGAACACACGCTCGGCTATTGCGTCCATATCCTCTTAGGTGAGGGTATCGGAAACACACTCGGACTCGAAGGTGAATGTTAACAAGTCTTCCTTTGTAACTTTGTGCGGGATGCAACCCATTTTCTTGATCAGGAATTCCTCAGATACCACGGGCCCCTTTGTAGAATACCAGTTGTTGATCGGCTCAGAGCTCGGCTTGATTTCACTGATAGGCCCACTTCCCGTGTCGGTGTCGTCGGAGATGGCATTTACTTGGCACTCATCCATGATGGCAAATTCTTCGAACATGGAGGCTAGATCAGTTAACTCTTCCCCCACGGTAATCTCTGTCTCGGACGCTATGGTCACTTTCTTACCCCACCATTCTCGGGGTGACATAAGGATTGGCTCCTATTCGGGTTTCTGAATCTCACAATCGGCAAAGACCTCGAGACCGGGTTTTCTGATGCCTTTACTGTTGACCCATGGCTCGGGAAAGATTATGTACGGGACATCATCCCCCTGGCAGAAAAATTAGCCATTTAGTGTCTTGCGATAAGGCCTCAAGTTGGGAATTTCATAGTGACGGCCTTCCCTGCGAGCTCAAGCTTTTTCATTCTTGACGGCTTGCTCGTATTTCAAGTCGTCTTTGGAAGGCTCATATCCCAAACCGAACTTGTTCTTAACAAAAGGGACCTCAATATGTTGCATTCTCCCTTGTTGATATTTCCCTAGGCCTAACCCGGGGAAGTAGTTCATGTTCCTCATCATGCGGAGGACTTTGTGGTTGCCGAGGGTCCATGATCCGTTTCCCCATTCTTTGTCGATGGCGTTGATTGAGACGCCGGAGAGGGTAGAGTCTTCTAACCCATGCTGAACTTGATGGGCGTGTTCCCCATTTCTGTGGATAGTGACGTTTTCTGCCATGACGGTCACTATTTCGTCTTTATTTCAGAACTTGACACATTGATAAAGAGTTGAAGGGACCGCGTTAGAACTGTATATCCATGGTCGGCCCAAGAGTAAGTTGAATGAGGAAGGTACATCGAGCACTTGAAACGGGACGGATATAACCATGCTCCCAAACTCAATGTCTATTTTTACCATACCCATGACTGTGCGGGCAGTGCTGTCGTAACCTCGGATTACTTGAGTAGAAGGCTTTAAATCTGAATTCTTAATCCCTAGTATGCCCATGATTCGGCCAGGCATTAAGTTGAGTGCGGAACCATCATCAACCAAGACTCTTGAAATAGGTCTCCCCCTTGCTTTCACTTTGAGATAGATGGCCTCATTGTGATCGGACCCAAATGGTGGGAGGTCCATATCGGCAAAAGTAATGACATTGCCAAAATGTATGTGGCCTATCATTGCAGTAAGGTCCTCGGGAGTTGTATCGGGAGAGACTGATGTGTCGTCGAGATTGCTGATGACGAGGTCTTTGTGCTTTTTTGAAGATGCAATAAGGTCCCAAATGTATATATTGGCTTGAGTTTTCTTGAGTTGAACCAGTAAAGGGTCTTCGGGAGTGTCGCGAGTTTGCGATCTTTGAGAAGAGGTGCTTGGTGCAGAAGTAGTGTGGTTGCTTGCTATGACTCGTCCGGATCGAGTTAGCATGTTGACGTTCCCATCTTGCCTCTTTTTCCTATTCTCTAGTACTTCCCTCATTACCTTATCATAAGTCACAACGTAGCAAGAATTATCAATTTCATTCATAACATTAGAGCCCTCATTCACAATTGGAATTGAATGAGTGGTCTCCTCAAACTCTCCTATTTCTATTACATTGACATCACCCTCATTGGGAACTATAAATTCGTTTTTGTCGATGAGGTCTTGGATAACATTACGGAGGAGGAAGCATTCCTCGATCATATGGCCACTATGTTGGTGGTAGTCACAATACTTGTGGTGAGCATGGTTGGCATGGATTGCGTTGGGCTTAAACCCTTTGAGAGGAGAAACTTGCCCTTTGGCCTTGAGTGCTTCGAAGGCTTCGGTGATGGTCATGCCTTGAAGAGGAGTGTAGACACGATAATTTTGAAACTTCTTGCCTTGTGGTGGGGGAAGCTTTTTATAATTCCCCTTATCGGTAGTGACGGCGTTGACCGAGGCCTCTTTTGTGGAGTTATAGGCGGCCTTGTAACGGAAGCTAGGAGCATTTTTCTTGATCCCCTTGAGCAAATCATCCATTCGGACCCCCGCCTCTTACATTTGAGAGAAATCCGTATAGCAAGCCCCACGTAGGTAGGTGCGGAGATCAATCTTTAGACACTTGAGGAATATGTCCATTTTCTCCTTGGTGTTAGGCCTCTCGACAACGGCAAGCTTGTCATTCCACCTTCTCGTGAAGTCAATAAACGACTCATTGTCCCTTTGAGTGGTATTCTTGAGCTCTTTCTTGGTCGGGTAGTGAGTGGTGTTGCCTTGGTATTGACTTTTGAAGGCAAGCATGGCAGCATCCCAATCAAGACGGACTATGAGCGGGAGAGTTGCATACCAATCTTTTGCCGCCCCCTCGAGAATAAGAGGGAAGCATTGTGCCATTACTTTGGGAGAGACCTTCTTTGGAACCATAGCCCATATATATGTCTCGATGTGTGCCATGGGGCAAGAGTTGCCCTTGAATTTGCTGATGTCGGGCATCTTGAACTTGTCGGGGAGAGAGGCCATCGTGTTCATGAGGATGGATGACTGATAAAGGCTTGTGTCAGAGCCTTTCCCCAAGTTGAGACCGTTGAAACGTTGATCTATGTAAGCCATAATTTAATCAACCATCTTGTGATCTTTGTTGTCGGTGCTTGTCTCCCCCCATTTTCTTGGTACGGGCACTAACATAAGGGCTCTCAAATAAGCCTTTGGTCCACTCGGACTCTTCATTGTCCTCTTTTACTTTACCATTGGAGAGCTTCGTGATCTTGGCCTTCATTTGGTCCATCTCGGCTTCATGAGCCTCCCTTTGATTGTCAAGATGGGATTGCCAAAGTTCATCTTTTCTTTGGGACTCTTTGTTAAGAGTAGAGATTTGTTCTTGGAGCATTTGAACCATAGCTGAGAGTTGTTCAAGAGACATGGTGTTGTTGCTGTTGGAGTCGCCGGCCATTGATGTTGTCGGAGCTGTTGGGATGATCAATTCACGAACTAGACGGTTTGCTGAATCTCGGTAGAGTCGGTAAGTACCAATTGGACCTAAATTGAAGAAGAGGCCCTTGTCAGTCTTGAGTAACACTTTCGGTCCATGAAGAGGTTTAGAACACACACAGTGGGCACACGACTCAAAACCACATAATGAAAAGACGTTTTTTTTTTATATAAGTCAGAGGGACGGAATCCCTTTTCAGTTTCTAAGAAAAATAATGGAATCGTCACACTAGTATATAGACCTTCTCGCGGTCCCATATACTCATCGGATTCCACCACGTTTGTGATACCTACATGTGTCGGGATTAAACTAAATTAATGTAGTAAAGCATACATGCGGGACAGATTTTTTATTTTCGTCCATAATAACCACTTGGGGACGAAGTTTTATTTCGCCCATGATAACCACTTGGCATGTATGTTTTGAAGACATTAGTTTAGGGAAATCTCGGCACATGAAAACTGACTTGGTCACGGAGTGTTAGACCCTAACTAGAATTGTGTTGGCTTGTGCTCGGTTAAAGAGAGGCTTAAAGGTCACCCCCGGCATGTAGTCATGAATTACGCCACGGGCTGAAGTTTACCGCTTCGAGAGAGTCAAGGTCGGGTGGAGCTTTAAACTCTCTAGGACGGGCCTCGACGGGTTTGGGGTTATGAACTTGTGCGACTCGATTGTGAGCAATTGATAAGAATTTGTGCATGTAGTGTGAGGTCCAACATGTGACAAAATATTTTTTACTTTTTTTTTATGAAAGAAAAGCAAATAAGCACGTAATTTACAACTCTCGAATCATCCGTGTGACCGATAAAAAACACAAATAAAATAGTTAAATGGTCCAAATCAGTCCTGATGCAGGCAACTGTGCCCACACCCCATTATTCTGCCCTGTTCTGGAAACTGTTCCTGTTCTGGAAAACCACCCAGAAGCGCGCGCCTCTGACCTGTGTTGTGGGATGCGCGTATATGGCGCAGAGTCTCTGGGAGGCGCCCGCTTCTGGGTAAACCTGTCAGACTATTAGAGACTTTGGACTTAGGGGATTGCCCTTGTCTTGAATGTCTAATGGAACCCCTGCAAAGATGATTAGTATAGAAAAAAGAAGAAGAATAGGAAGAACATTGAGAAGCGGGCGACTCTGGTCTCTGGTGTGGGATGCGCACGCCTTAGGCCAAGTAGGCCAGAGGCGTCCGCTTCCCCCATCAGGAACCAGAATGCCCAGAAAAATGTAGACTTTGAACAGAAACGAAAGTTTAATCCTCAAACGTCCCCAGCGGAGTCGCCACTATAGATACCCCGGGAAACTTCCACAACTTGGCTAGAGCGGTGAACATAAGAAAAACCTAATAATTAGCCTACGTTTTGATACGAAAACAGATATTCTTGTTAAGAGGTTCGGGGGTTAGGTTACGAGATGAGAAGTACTTAAACACCCATCTCGCCCAACTAATGTTGGTCTTGCTTGTTCAAAGTCTTCATAATTAAAATGTTCTTCTTATTCTTAATAATGATAAAAGGGGGGGGGGGTTAAAAAGGGGTATTTGGAATGTGGGGAGATAACTCCTTGACCAACTTCAATGGAATGAAGTGGCCTTTGGTGTCATGTCCTAAAATGGTTTTGGGGTGATTGCACGTTTGATAAAATCAAAGAGAAGAAGGGAGATGAAGTAGAGAAGGGAGAAAAGAATAGTACTTTTTACCTAGACTCAAAATGACTTCAAGTACTTCTTGGGAGATTGCCTTTGGAAATGCCTTGAGAGTATTTTGTGTATAGTATTCTTATGTTGCAAAAAGAAGGTCTTTTGAAAGGTTGGAGAAGAGGGGTTTTTATAGTTGAAAACAAGGTATTTTTGGTGCCAAAACGAAGTCACAAAGATCAGTTTCCCGGGCAAATCATGTAAAATGAGCAAGGGAGGGATTCTTGGACATAATCTTTAACTGACGCCCAGGTGCGCGCGCCTCTTGCCTTGGTGGCGGGACGCGCGCGCTTCTGACCCCTATCGGCGGAGGCGCGCGACTTCAAGATGGCTTTTTTGACAGAATGGACTGGAAAGTCAGCCCTGTTATTCGATTTAGTCCTTGGACTTAACGAAGTCAGTCAAGAACTTAACGAAAGTAACAGAAACTAACGAGAAACACTTAAAATAGGGAGAAACACAAGATCAACCGTGCAATCGGGTTGAGCGGTCCGAGGCGGGGTGTCTACAGCATTTCTCATTGAGTTAAGAGCAATTTAAGCTCTTGAATTAGGTCATTTGGTTAAGAAATAAATTAGATAACAATTGGTAATCAAAAGTGGTTCAATAGTTAATTCAAAATATATTTTCAAGGACCAATTTTTATTTTTTTTAGGAAAATAAATAAAGAAGGTCTTCTATAGTGATTGACACTTACTCAAATATTTCACATTTTTTTACTTCTATTTTCTATTTTAGAATTGTTACTATAATAAAATAAAAATTATTATATTAAAATAAAAATTATTTATCAAACCTTCAACTTTCCCGTGCGTAGCACGGGCTTCGCACTAGTGTATTAGTATGATTTTGGTTTCAAATTTTTATATAACCAAAGTATTGACCCTGATCTTAGTTCCATTATTTTTGTACCAAAAATAGACAAGATTGGATCATATTTGTCCTTAGTTCAGAGTCAATCTTTCATAAATAGTCTAGAGTTAGTTTTTGTGTAAATAGATGGTCCATATTGATTGATGGGAGGGTGGGGTCAAAAGTTTATAAGTCTCTCGTTCAAGTTGGCAGTTTCGTTTACATTTTCAAACATTTTAAAGTTATATTATAAATTTTGAAAATTTGTGTTGTGAAGCGTTTATTGAAAATATGACAGTAACTTTTTGAAAGAATTAAAAAGAAAAATGAGACTATTACTTTTGCAACGGAAGGAGTAAAATTTATATGCTTCATGTTGAAGATATGAGCAAAAGATAAATGAAGATTGATTGATCTGAATTGATTGAACTGAATAAGTGAGGAGAAGATTACAAATTAATGAAGCAGTAAAGGAAAGAAAATAAATGATGGAGAAATATTTTAACCTTGCTTTTGTATTGATCAATTGTGTTTTTGTATAGCAAAAATAAATGAAAAGATACTCTATTTATACTGCTAAATCTATACAAATATGAATGTATATACAATGAATTTGGAATAGATCCTCTCTCTCTTATAACAGAATTGTTGCCATCTGTCTTAGTGGTGTGATCTGGTGTGCTGCTCTTTTGGTAAGTCTGGATGCTGAGCTTGCAATGCTACGTGTACATTCTGACCTGGTGTTTTAAGCTCTTCCATATTGACTAGGTGATCCACATCAGACTCATTTGTTTTAAGCTCTTCCATATTGGAACAATTTCAAAAATTACTCTCCAAATATTCCTTGACAAGGAATATGTTTCCAGATTCCTATGATCAATGCCTCCTCCCATTATGGCGAGCCGGCTATAAAATTCCCTAAAGACGTTATTGAAAATCTCGCTAAACCCTTCATGCACACGCTTGTGGGCAAGTTTCATAAAGACCTACCGTCCATGGATGAAACTAGGCGTTGCTTTCTTAAATTCGGCTTAAAGGCAGACTTTCAATTAGGGCATATTGACTCCAAGCATATTCTTATTCGCCTCTCACATGAAGCTGACTTTAATCGTTTATGGGCCAAAGAATCATGGTTTGTGGGACGATTTCAGATGCGAGTTACACGGTGGACACCTTCGTGGAGGCCGGATCAGGATTCTTCATTATTTCCGGTGTGGGTAAGCCTCCCTGGCCTTCCAATACATTTATTCAATAAGATGTGTTTATTTAGCTAAAATTTTCAGACAACCTTTGGCTATTGATCAAGCGACTGCTAGTTTATCAAGGCCAAGTGTGGCAAAGGTATTAGTGCAGATTGACCTTCTTAAGAAGGTTCCATCGAGAATTTATTTGGAATGTGGCGAGGATGCAGGTTTTTTTCAATACCTAGAATTTGATAATATCCCTATGTATCGTAAACATTGCTTTAAGATTGGACACGATCTTTCAAATTGTTGGTTTGCAAAATGAAAAGGGACTGCTGGAGAGATTAAAGGAGGGAAAAAAGGAGACACAAATGAGGGTGAAAGATGGGGTTGAAGCCAAAGATAAAAACCTTAGTGTGAATCCAACCCTCGCATGGAAGAAAAAAGATACTCAAAATGGAGAGGCTGTTGGCCACGCTTCTACATCCAATGACCATGTTGGAGATTATGCCCTAGGCCCTTGAGAAAGGCCTTACGTTGCATCATGTTCTCATTTTTTATGGAGATAACAACCCTGGGTTATTATATGTTTTACATGTTTATTATAATAATCCCCGTCCCTAGTTCTTATGAAGGACTAGTATAAGTTTAATTGAGGATCATATGATGATCATGTGTATATGATACAAGTTAAGCTTATGGGTACTTGTTAGTGAACACGTACTGGACATGACCCGCTATGAGATTTATGTCATGGTCAGATGTCATAATTAAATCTCATATAGTTATATCATTTATCCTTAGACATGAGATTATCATAGTCTTCCACATGATGAACATTATATTTGACGTACTCAAATGCTACCCCTAACCGGGTGGTTATAAAGGCTACGATTGGCATAATCGGATTCATGTAGGGAAGAATGATAAGTCAAGATGGGATTTTTCTATCTCTCAAGAGAGATATCTGCTTGGCCTCTCGATGAGTGAGATTGATGATAGTGTATGGCCATACCCAAATGAATTGAAGTGTTCAATGTCATTTATTCATATCAATATACTCGGGATCGAGAAAGCATTGGACAACATAAGTTGACGTGGACTATGACTTATGTCCAATATGGTATCGCGTGACAAAAGGATTGTGACATGTTCTATGAGGATAACAAACGTCGTTTAAGTTATATTAATTGGGTAGTCATGATGGCTTTCTAGAGTCCGCTCATGACTTATGAGTTTGACCTTAGTTGGACTCATTGCCAACTTAATATAATCCTATGGGGTCACACACAAAAGGACGAATCGAGAAAAGGCTAAAATTGGAAAAAGCAGAAAATCTGGCAGGCTCGGCCCAATTGGCACGACCGTGCCAAATGGCGCGACCGTGCCAGATAAGCTGCTCGACCGTGCCATTAATCGCTAAAGGAGATCTGGGTCGGCACAAGTGGCACGGCCGTGCCACTTTGTGAGCACGACCGTGCCAGATTTCCTGGATGCGAGTTTTGGCCAGTTTAATTGGTGACGGGATTTAGGTCTTCTAGGTCATTAAGGGTTAATGACTAGGGACTATAGATATATCTTTTCATCAGCCATTAAACTAATGCAACCTAGTATGTTCGAGAAACATAATTCTTGATCCAAGATGAGAATCAAAGATCAAGAACACCAAAATTCATATAGCCTTTGAAGATTAGAAAAGAGTTTTCTAATGGGTCTAGCAATCCAGATCTAGAATGGTTCTAGATATTCGTCCGCGTGTGGATACACATAAAATATGTTTGCTTTAACATCTCAAGTTCGTGTTCCTGTGATCCTGATCCGAAGAATGCGAAGAACGAGGAGATCAAATCTTAAAGCTTGAAGACTTGAAGATTTGGAGATCCGGAAAATTTAAATGAACAACAACGGTTAGTATTCTAAATTCATCTTGCCATTAATTTAATCATCATGAACGGATCTTGGGGCTTAGGGTTTTGTTGATTTTATATTGCTTAATTCCGCTGTGCATGTTGCCTCAAAACCCAACAGTGGTATCAGAGCCCCGTTCATGTATGGTTATTTTAATATTATCATGTTTAATATATAATTTGATTATATGATCTAGCATGATAGAATTTAGAATAAGGGATTTATGTGAATTGTTTGGTGAAACAATTATATATTTGATATAGTATGATTATGAACAAGGTTTTCAAGATGCATGATTAATATGATTAATCTATTTATCGGATCATCAATTTCTTTAATTGGATTATTGAATTGATGATTCTTGATCTTGAAGAACAAATTGTTTGTTCTTGGGGTTTGATATTTATGATATTTGATTATCAAAAATAGTTAAATTCTTAAAGGATCAAGATTTGATAAATTGCGATCGTGCGGTTCGCGTGCAATGCACATTTTGCGCATAATTTTCGTCCAGAATTTTCGTGCAGATTACGTGCAGCGCACGTGCAGTCCAGAATTTTGTGCAGAATTTTTGTGCAGTTCGCGTGCAATGCACGTGCAAATGCACGAATTCATGCAGATTTTTCGTGCAGTTCACGTGCAGTGCAGATTTTTGAATTCGTGAGTTTCAGACTTGGAGATGCATTGTAGAATACGTACTGTTCATGGAATTGGATTCTATGAAGTAATGCATTCTTAATAGAGTTTGACTCTATGAAAGAAATCATTGTTCAATATGTATTATACCTAGAGTGGGACTCTATGAAAATCTAAAATTCATAATTATATTCACATAGTATCCGTTCATTAATTAATTGGATTAATTATACATTTGTTATGCGCGTTGCTATATGAAATAACTTTCTTTAAATTTTAAGTCATGTGCCAACCCATGATGGACACTTATGAGTACACCAGGTATTTTTATGTGGGCTCTGTTAAAGGGAGGTGCATTAATTCTATCAGTGTATGAGCAAGATGAGTGAATGAGAGTTTTCTATGCGTCCATCATGATTTGACTTAATTAGGCTATTAAAAGACAAAGTTTTGGGCCTAAGGCATAAGATGAGATTAAAAACATGTTTGACATAAGATGTCTAATTAAAATCTCATAAAAGATCTAAGAGTCACATATGATGTGATTGATAAGAGTTATCTACCTAATTAATTTAATTTTGAGCAGTATCGCCAAAATGGATTTAAAGTTAAATTAAAGTTGGATCTTAGCCTACATAAATTATATTATACAAGTGTTGTATATGAAGGTTATATAATTTAGTGGGAGTATTTATGAAATACAAATAATTTATCTCTTAAATGATTGGTATGAAATATAGGTGTATATTTATTTGCATATTTGTGTAGAATGTTATATTATACTATGTTTGTTACTGCGATCTGTTTTTTAAAAGGAAAAGTTAAATAAGAATGAAATTAATTTTTTTGATTCGATCATGAGCTTAAGAATTGTTCTAAAGCAAGAACGGAAATTATACATTCTTAATAATCCTAAGTAACCTAAATTGCAATATTAATTTGATTAATATGTTCCGTATGATCATCAAAATTTAATTTGATTAATTTGTTGATGATCTTAGATTCATGAATAAATTGTTTATTCTTGGTTTTGATAATCATGATGATTGGATCACCATGAACACCAAATCCTAATTGAATCAAGGAAAGCAATTTTAAGATAAATTTTGGAAATTAAAAATCTACCGCTTTTATGATAAATATTTTGAGTTGAATTTAATTGTAATATGGCTGGTTTTAGAAACCGTGTTTCCTGAAATTAAATGTCAGATTCAAAATTAATCTAGGATTGAATCTAGTTTCAGATAGCTGGTTTTCGAAACCGTGTTTCCTGAAAAGTGATGTCAATTCAGAATTCAGAAAATTGAAATCAGAATCCTGAATTGTTCTAGATTGCTGAAATCAATTTGATGAGACATTGAATTTAGAAACAAGACTACAGATTCATACGGAAATGTGGATGCCTTTTGGCTTAGTTTCGGCCGTATGGACTGTTCTCTAAATTTCTGAATGATGTACGGAATTGTGGATGTATTTTGGCTTAGTTTCGGCCGTACAGTTTGTGCTCTCAATATCTGAAATAAAGTGCGGAAATATGATGATCTAAGTCAAAAATTTGATTTTTGACTTAATGAATTTCTAAAAGAAAAGAGGGTTAAAAAGGATAAAGGTAAAGAAAAAGGTTATCAAACCTAAAGGGAATCCCTTATCTATGTCACTGTATCAAGACCTGACATTATGTTCAGTGTCTGTCTTTGTGCTAGATTTCAAGCTGATCCCAAAGAATCACACTTAGCAGCAGTTAAAAGGATTCTAAGATATCTCAAAGGGACTCCTGATTATGGGATTTGGTACCCTAAAGAATCTCCTTTATCTCTCATTGGATACACTGACTCAGACTATGTTGGATGCAACTTGGATAGGAAATCCACCAGTGGTAGTTGTCAGTTTCTTGGCTCAAGAATCATAAGTTGGTGTAGCAAAAAGCAAACATCAGTTGCTACTTCTACTGCAGAAGCAGAATATGTTGCTGCTGGCCTCTGTTGCTCACAAATCCTTTATCTCATAAATCAACTAAAGGATTTTGGGATTTATCAAGATCAAATTCCCATTTTTTTTTGTGACAACACTAATGCAAAAGCCATGACTAAGAATCCAGTTCAGCACTCAAAGCATATTGAAGTAAGGCACCATTTCATAAGGGATCATGTTGAAAAGGGTGATATTTGCCTATCTCATGTGTGCACTGAGAATCAACTTGCTGACATTCTCACAAAAGCACTGGATGAATAAAGATTTTGATATTTAAGAGCAAATATGGGGATGCTGAATATGCCAAATAAATAAAAAGTAAATTTTATTAAAAAGGAACATAGTGGAGTACATAATACAAAAAGGAGCAGTACAACAAAAAGGTGCCATCAAAGGGCTACCTTACTCCTACAAACAAAAAGGAGCTAAAAATATGTCAGTTGCTCCAGTCATAGTCAAGATAGAAGACCTCTCCACCAGGTCTACTATCTTCCTAATAACAGACCTAGTATGTTATTGATCTCTCCACTCAAGCTATAAAGGAACATTCAGCTGAAGTCTCCCCTTTTTCCTTCATACCTCCATACGAGGCCCTGTAACAGGCTGTCCAGACTCATCACTTCTCTCCATCATGAGTCTGGTATCCCACCTCCATGATCCAAAACCAAGGACAGACTGATTTGAAGATGGCCATACAGATTTAGGCCACCAATTCTTTGTTTTTTTAGGCTTTAGGAAGTCCTCAAGAGGTGATATGAAACTGAAAGTACCAGAAGAATTGTTACTCTCACTGAAAACATAGGCCTCATCAGACCTAAAACTTCCTTCCTCCTTCACCCCTGCTCTGAATGGACTAAAACAAGCAAAGTACTTACTTGACAGTAAGGAAAATGAACTAGTCTTGGTATAAGAACTGCCTTCATAGTTGTCACCTTTGCCTTCTCCTCTCTCTCCTCTATCCCCAATCACCAAATCAGTTCTCCTCTCCATTTGCAAGAGGTCAAACAAAGACCTATAAGGTCCTTTATCTTCCTCTATTTCAGACATTTTGGCCTTGCCCTTACCTTTGTCACTCCATTTTTCAACCTCCTCTCCTCTTTTGAGCCTCTTTCTTTCCTCCTTAATGAACTCATTTCATGCATGAAGCCACATATCCTTTTTGAGGCTTCTCTCCAACAACTCTTCTTTCTTCCTAGGATCACTTGGAAGAATTTGCTCAACCTCCTGTTCCCAGTCCAGTGTCTCTTGGGCCTGGTACTCTCTAAATTCCTTCAAGAATTTCTCATACACCTTATTCTCCTTCTCCTCTTCCTTGAACTTCAATTTCTTAACAAGATTTGACATCTTGCTAGAATTGAAAATATTGGTTAGCCTGCCCATTTTTTTAGTGTGGAAAGAGAAAGAACAAGGTCTACTATCTTGCTATATGCTACCTTTTATCTGAATAATTGTTGTTGTGTTCTATTATTCACCAACAATGGTTCTTATATAGAAAGATTTTACATCATTTAATTCATCTCGAGAATTCATGTTGTAGATACAATGATGATAGTAGACCTCAAAAGATGAAATTACAGTAAGGTTGATTTGATATGGAAATTAAAATTGCCGCTTGACCCCTTGACTTATTGTTGTATATTGGACTTAACCATTTCAAATTGAAGGAATAAGGAATATGTGTTCCCTTACAAGTTAAGTCCTATGCTAAGGTATAAAAAGGAGATAAGTTACTGTATCTACAATTACAAACTTGATGAGTCACCTGCTTGCCCATGTCGCCTATCCATTTTTATTAAAGGGCATGTCTTTTCAACTTACTTCAGTTGTCCCTTACCCCTTTAAAAGCCACCGTTTCTTTTAAACCAATCATCTTTTTAAACCCTTCTCCTTCATTAAAACAAAAAGTTACCGTTATCTCCTCTGTTTCACTCTCTCAAACTCTAGAATTATGAATTCTTCATCTGCCCATGGCTACCTCATTAAGAAATCCTTCTACCATAATCCCGCTGGTGGATGGATAGGAGAGCTTCTAATCAATGATAAATTGAAGACTTTCATGGAAGCCAACCCTCCAATTCTTCCTTTACTCTGCTCTCACATTTACGACAATGGAGTCTGGACAGAGCAGCATAACATTCAATTCACCCTTCAAGGTACCTCCTATACTATCTCCCCTAGTGATGTTGCTGATACATATGGCACACCTAATGAACCCAATATGATAACAAATATATGGGACTCCAATATAAATTACTCTTCTCAAACTACTGAAATTGAGGGATGGCCTGCTTACCATTCTGATAAACCAGTTTATAAGAAGTTCCTTTCTCCCCAATTCTCTACTTTGGCTGATGTATTAATGAAAGGATTATGTGGAAATACCTCATCTCACCATGTTATGAGCCCTAGTGAATGGAAACAACTGTTGTGTCTTCTGCACACAGTTCAAACGACCAATTGGAGCTTTGTAGTATTGTCTAATTTTAGACTTAGGTCTGGCCATCATCCCCTTAAAACCAAAACCAAATCCTCAACAAATCCTGGATTATTTAGGTTTATGAGTGGAATTTTGCTTCATATTGTGAGAATAATGAGAATAAGAGTCCCTGCCCCTTATGATAGGCAAGTTACTCATCACAGATATAAGGTCTTTAGCATCCATACTTTTTCTTACAAACAAGTGGGTAGGGTACAGGAACATATTGATGATCAACCAGAACCAAAATAACAAGATGATAAATCACCTTCTCATGTCTCATCTCCATCTGGTAGTGATCTTGAAAGGGAAACCGTAGCTGAAATGGCGCTTAGGTTTAAGGGAAAGGGTAGTAAAGGCAAAGGACCCAAGATAGAGGACCTAGATGATGAACCAGCCAGTCATGAACCTTTAGCCAAAATCATTCAACCTTTGCTTCTTGAAGCTCCACCTCCCTCTACTCCTGGTCCCAGCACTATTCATACTCCATCTCCCTCCTCCAAAATAGCTTTTGTGTATAAAAGATCAAAAACCAAATCTAAACCATCTCCTTCACCCACTCCAGCAACTCCCAAGCCTTCCAGAAAATCCAAAAGGCTGAACAACGACAATGAACCCTTTGTTTTAAATGAGGTTCCCCAAGTCTCAGTTATTCCTTTGAGTAAGAAAAGGAAAGTTATTATTCCTGAAGAAGAATCACCACCCCAATCTCCTTCTATCTCACCACCTAAACCTTTTGACTATGACACTCACCATCAAAGCTCATCAACTGAGACCCTCAGTTCAGGAGCCAAAGAAGCTCCTGAAGCCCTTAAAACTCTAACTCAGTCTCAAAGCCAAAAAGCTTCCCCTCCACCAGTTCACTCTCCAAAATCATCAGGTCATTTATCTTCCTCATTTATGCCAACTCCTGGTCTCTTAACCCAATTTAAGGATGTCAGTTGAAACTGATAGGGGGAATGATTCTTTTATGGAGTTTGAACCATTGGTTGAAAAAGAAAGGGGGAATGACATTTTTGAAGATGTTCAGGAACAGACAGGAGACCTTGGTAGAACTAGGTCCATGATAGCAGACCTTGTACAAACCATTCCCAACCCTCCAAGATCTACTCCTTCAACTCAATTGATTATTGAAAGGCCTGCTCAGCCTACTCCATCCCTTCAAATCCCTTCTAGAAAGGGTACGGCAATCCTAGTTGAAGAAAACCCTTTTGATAAAGAAGCCTATTCAGCCTATCAGATATGGGAAAAATTGCAAAGTTTCATGAACTTGAGCAACAGTTTGGTTTTGATGTTACTTGGAAAAGACTTGGATTGGATAAAAATATCCCTACGGCTCAATCATCCTCCACTCACTCTTATAGTGTTGAGGATCCACACATTCATTCCTTTGAAGTCATTTGTCCTGGCCCCTATAATTTTTCTTCAGATCCCTTCTTCTCCAGACATTTGATCCATCTGTACTATACTCCCCCTCCTTGGTTCATCTCTCATCCTGTTGACTTCTCTATTTCATCCATTCTCTCTCTTGGTCTTACTTTTGAAAGCCTTGAATTTCCTCAAGAAATTCTTAGCTCAGCTATCTCTAGTCAGTATTGGACCTATTCTAAAGCCCAACTCAAAATGACTGCTAGAGAGCTTGCATGAAGAATCTTTTATGTGCATAATGAGTGGAAAACCTTCAGACTATCCTTGAATCAGTTCTATGTTCATGAGACCAGTCTTGTTCCCTCAAGCCTCAATGGAGGCAAAATGGTCCAATGGGAAAAATTCTTCTCCAAGTGGTTGTCCCCAATCTCAATGAAGCTCTTCATATGCAATCTGGAGTAGTTCTGACCAAATGCATTAACCTCATCAAGGTTATCTGTTGGAGGCTAGTTTCTTAGAAAATGTTTGGATTCTGTGCAATCAAGAGACTGTTTGGAGGAATTCTGCCAAGCTCCTCTATCTTTCCCAATGAACCTTCTATGCAGGAACCCTTCCATCAGTACTCTTGTCCTCTCATTCCTGATCCCATTGCCTCTGCACATCCATCCTCATATCCTACTGCAACTCATGAAGATATCAATGCAGTTGGGAATTATGTAGAGCTCAAATGAAGGGACTCAGACTTGACTTGACAAAACTGGTTCAAGAAACACTTACAGGAAGGATAGCAGACCAAACTGAAGCCATGTCTCAATCAAGAAACTTCAGGGAGTTCTCTCAGCCTCATGAAATCTTCACCCAAGAGCAACCATCATCAAGAGGACTATCTTCAACAAGACAACTCCTACTTATTCCTGCCCCTAAAGTATCAAGAAATCTGGGAAAGAATGAGAAATTGCTAAAGAAGAGCCAACTCATCAACTTTGGCATTCAGTATGATGATAGGATGAACCTCACTTGGAACAACAAATAGTACTACTTCAAGTTCAACAAGAAACAACTCCAGCTACTGAATCTTGAAAGAGAAAGACATTTGACTGCAATAGAGCTTGGAGAAGCACAACCTGAACTAGACTACCAAAGTGAAGACAGTATAGAAGCTTTATTTCACTAAGTCATTCTATCACAAACTCTGTTATGTTGTTCTTAAACAAATTTACTTTATGTTTTGATGGGATGTAAACTTAATCTTTGCAACTCCCTTTGTGGACTAACTCTGTTTTGTTTCAATTATAGATTGATATATATTTTGTAGATTGTTAACTACTTCTTCTCTTAATTATTTCCCAAAAAGGGGGAAATTGTTAGAACCCTAGTTTCTAAACTAAGAGTCTTGACAAATAATTAAGAACTTAAATCATTTAATGAAGAAGTATATTCAAGTTGCTGGAAATCTTCAAGTCTTCACAGGTCCACTATCTTTATCAGTCGGGATAACAGACCTTCAAGATAGCAAACCTTGTTCATCCATGACAGCTCAGCTCCTGGTCAAAGTCAAACCTGACTTAACACTATTCACAAGCACTGTTCCAGTCAAAGATAATCGACTGACAATGGCATTTCGAAGACATTCAAGCCGTTGGAACTCAACGGATATAAATGTGAAGACCTATAAAAAGAAGACCTCTACATAACTGAAGACCACCACTTTCACTACTTTCTCTTGCCATTAAACTCTTGATAAAGGCTTTTAAGCAACTCAATTGTAAAGCACACTTGAAACTTATAAATCTGTGCTATATAGATAAGATAAAATAGATCTCACATAGCTACATAAGAGCCATCTTAGAGATCACCAAAACTCTCACATTTGTGAACCTTTTTCTTTTCTTTTTTCTGTACTTTGCAACAAGTACATAGCTTAGTTAGTGAGGCTAATTAGGCTAGAAAATTCTGATGGAATTTTCATACAATTTATTGTAATTACTTGACGAAGGATTATAGTGGATTGCTTTAAGGACAGTGAAGCGTGGATGTAGGAGAGTTGCAATACTCTGAACCACGTTACATCGTTGTGTTTGTGTCTCATTTACTCACACTTAATCACACTGATCACTTATTATTTACTCATTTATTTCTTCTATTTACTTATTCATTATTCCGCTGCATAACTCAACAATCACACACTGCACCTCAAGATAGTCGACCTGTCCTGCTAAGATAGTCGACCTCTTGTGAACTAACTGTTTACTTGTTTAAGTGCATAAGTGTAACAGGTTCTTTCAGTAGACTAGTCCGAATTTCTATACAGTCGAACTCGAATATACCAGTAATCCGTTCCAAGTATTACTTGTATTACAGTAGTCACGGATGTTTATGTAATTGTCCAAAAACTGATTTAACATCAACTTCATGTTGTTTTTTTTGTTGCAAAAATTAAAAGGCTCACTTTTTTTTTTTTTTTTCATTTATTAACATTGGGTTCGTATTAACTATTGCTGCACACTTTTTTTTCTGATAAAAGTCGTGGTACTTAATTTATTCTTCCTATGTTGAAACCAAAAGTTAACACAGTATTTTTGTAATTGTGGAATTTGTTGTAAAAGAGTCAGGTCAGCTATGTAATTACGAAAATCACCTGTAGAAGTAGATGTAATACAGTCATGTAAACTCTGTTATTACGAAAATCACATGTATACAAAAATAATTATAGTACATATACTTTTATAAGTAAAAATAATCAGTGAAATGGTATTAAAAATCAACTAAATAGCAGTGTTCTAAAAGACGTCCGTCTAGGCTAGGATATTATAACTATTTCGGAATTCTCGGCCCCGGCTTAGTTCCTTCTAGACCCCGTCTAGGCGCTAGGCGCTGCTGCGGTGCCTAGCGACCGCCTAGCGCTTTTTAGAACCTTGCTAAATAGGATTAAATAGGATGAATAAATAAAAAGTCTACCCGATAATGGATAAACATATAAATGGATATACTCATTCCGTCTCATAATGATTTTCACATTTGACTTGACTATTCAAACTTTTTAAGAATATAAACATTTGCTTCACTAAGCATGTTGTGTTTATATACATTTAAACATAAATTGTAAAAATGAGAAAAACTTTTTAGGACAATGAAAAATGGCAAATAAGAACGGGAGAAAAAGGAGTAAATGACAAATATATGCATCACCATTTTGACCTACGTTACAGTCATGCGAGATCCATGAGTGGACTAAGATACTCCCTCTGTCCCGTTTTAAGGTTCTTACTTTCCTTTTTAGTTTGTCCCAATTTAAGGTTCTTACTTTGCTTTATTACCAAAAATGGAAAGTGGGACCCACTTGTCATTCTCACAACAAAAACTCCCTACCCACTTTCTCTCTCCCACTTTACTTTTCATACTCACAACATTTACTTTTTCTTAGGTCGGAGGGAGTAAAATTTATCACAAGATTTTTTTTAAAAATGAAAAAAAAAATCTCATCTTGTGTCTGACATAGCATATAAAGAAGCAAGTATAATCAAACTCCAAAACAACACCAGCAAGAAACAACATGTCTGCCACCTCCGGCCTCTCCACAACCACCGTACAACAACCCCGAGCCACCATCAATAAAATCCACATCCTATTCCACTCCATCACCACCACCGCCCTCCTCCACTACCGAATCTCAAACCTTATCCATGGTAATGTACCCGTTTTACCATGGAGTCTCATGACAATTTCAGAAATTATTTTCGCCTTTATATGGTTCCTTTCCCAAGCATTCCGGTGGAACCTAGTGGCTCGGGCAGTTTCACTATCTGAGCTGCCCGAAGATTCGAAACTGCCCAGGGTTGATGTGTTCATTTGTACGGCGGACCCCACTAAAGAGCCGACGGTGGAGGTGACGAACTCGGTGATTTCAGCTATGGGGATTGATTATCCGGCTGAGAAGCTGGCGGTGTACCTGTCGGACGATGGTGGTGCCGCCTCTACGCTTTTTGCAATAAAGGAGGCTTCCACATTTGTTAAGATTTGGTTGCCGTTTTGTAGGCGTTATGGGATCAAGACTAGATCGCCTGAATTATATTTTTCACTTGGTCGTGATGAGAATGTTTTTCGACCTGATGAATTCAAAGAAGAAGAAGAAAAGATCCATGTAAGTCAAAAAAAAAAAAAAAAAAAATATGTCTTTTCTAAGAACTTTTGTCCTTGAATAAGAGTGTCTATTTTCCAAGAAGATACTGAATTCACTTATAACAACTATCATTTATCCAAAATATACTAGCAATACTTTATCTATTTTGGGAGGGACATAAAGGAAAAGTGTGACATTTGTTATGGGACGGAGCTAGTACAAGTTAGATCATGAACTTATGGACTCTAGGACGAGTCTTCTTCAACCAGGGGAGTTTGACGCAGGAGCTGGAAAGTCAGTAATTGAAGAGGCTGAATATGGTGACTGTCCAGATTTCACCCGAATTCATCTGGAAGTCTGTACCGATTGGGAAGTCCAAAAATTATAAGTGATCTATCGTTGGAAAGCTCTATGAGTGTAGTTTCTGGAATATTTTTCGGTTCGTTCATTGAATTTCTCTACAAAGATTTATGTCAGTTTTAGTGAAGGGTGGTCTCAATGGCAGATTCATCCGAATTTTGTCCAAGTCTTGAAGTTTCATGAATCTTTTGATTCATCCCCTATCTTATCCTCAAATAATTAATTTTTAGCTCATTCCCCTAGTATTTTGATGTTCATAAGCTTGGAGGGTTGTTCCAAGTGTCTTATAAATACCCTACGTCATGTCTTTGGCAGTCTATGTTTTGAGTTATTAATAAAAGTTAAGCCTATTTGCTTACTTTTGTTGTTCTGTATCTCTTTGGTTCTTTTCCATTGAGTGGTGAACTTCCCTTATAACTCTGTATCTCATCGGTGGCTTCCGTTGAGTGGTGAGTTTCCTACCCAATTCGTTTCTTTTCTAACCACAAAACATACCTTTCAAAGTTATCCCCGTATCACTTTTCTTGTCAAGAGCTCCAATATTACCAGGCAGTTGCCCAAGGCTGTGTACTTTACTCTGTTAAAGAAAAGCTTATATTCCTATTTCTCTACGCTAGAATAACTGTTCAGCTGTCATGCATGAAAAACGTTCGAACAAATATCAGAAAATTATCAAGTCATTAATCTATATATACATTTGTTTTGTGAATTTTGTAGGAAAAGTGAAGAGTTTTCCGTGTCATATACTGCAGCAAATGTGCAACAATATCGTTAGAGGTGTTTTTTTCCCACCTCTTTTCATTGATGATAATATATGACGATTACTGTTATCCGACCCCAAACCATTTTGGGATTAAAACTTGTTGTTGGTATTGTTAGTATGCACTAAAGTATGATACAATACTTACTAAAATTAATCAAATTTTTTAATACCTTCCTTAAAATTGAAGAATCCATTTGGAATAAAAAAAAAGTAATGACTTTGGAGTAAAGGAAATAATCACTCTGGAATAACGAAAGTACGTTTGTAACACTTCTCATCCTAACAAAGGTGAAAAAAAAATGGAACTACAAGCTATTAGAGGGACCTGTGAACTACTGCGTAGCGGTTACAAATCCCTATTACACGTCAGGACTCAGGATCCATTATAAAATGTCCAAACAGAGGAGAGTATCAGAACATCACAAAAAAAAACCCATTCCTCTCAACAAAAACTTGGCCTAATTGGTTTGATCAAATGGATCGTGCAATATACGTGGCAGCAATATCAGGCAATGTCAATGTCCTCAGGGTAAACAAGGGGAATCTATTGGATGAAATGACTCCAAACAATAGTACGGTCCTCCATCTTGCCTCACAATTTGGCCATGCCGATTGTGTCGTTGAAATCCTAAAAATGGCACCATTGATGCTAGATATACCCAACTCAAGAAATGAGACAGCGCTGCACCTTGCAGCACAGAATGGTCATAAAAGTGTGTGTGAGAAACTCATCGACTGTGCCAAAAATGTTCTGCCAGACACCCAAGAGATAGAAAGTGGGGTTGGAGCTGTGAAGGAAATGATGTGGAAGCAGAACAAGGAGAAAGACACGGCCCTACATTTGGCTGCACGACATAATTTCCATCTCGTCGTGGAGCTGTTAACTAAAGAAGATCCACACCACCCGCACCCAGCTAATGATTCAGGTGAAAGCCCACTTTATGTGGCAGCTAGTAGAGGGCATTCATTGGTGGTTGGTGAGATCTTGAACAACTGTGAATCGCCGGCTTACGATGGCCCGCAAGGTACAACAGCTTTGCACGGGGCAGTTATCAGTAATTCCTTAGGTATGCGCAACTTAAATACTCCCTCTGTCCCAAAAAATCTTCGCATTTGACTATTCAAACTTTTTAAGGATATGAACACTCGCTTCGCTAGTCATGTTTTGTTTATGCACTTTTAAGCCTAAATTGTAGAAATGTGAAAAACTTTTTGGGACATTGAAAAATGAGAAGATCATTTCCAAACAGAGGGCGTATATTTGTTTTCGGATTGGAGGTTTTATTTAGAATTTCTCTATCTGAACAAAACATTAAATTGTGCACGGTTTCTTCTCAGGATGTGTAGGGAAACTATTGGGATGGGACGCTAGTCTGACGAGGAAGACAGATGTAGCTGGTCAAACACCCCTTCATTATTGCGCAATCTTGCGTTATTCAAAAATTGTAACAGAGCTCATGCTTGTGTATATATCTTGTGCTTATATTCAAGATGGGGATGGAAAGAATACCGCACTTCACCTAGCCGCTAATCACGGTGACACAGAAGTCATCAAAATAATTGTATCTTTTTGTCCAGATATATGGGATATGGTCAACGGTGAGCAGCAGCGCAACATTCTGCATATTGCAGTGGAAAAAGGTCATAGGTATATGACTGAATTTATCCTACTCAGATGTCCAGTAATCAGTGGTGTCATAAATCAGAAGGATGTCGATGGCAATACACCTCTTCATATGATAGCCACTTGCTTATGTGATGTACAAAGGCTCATACATCATCCTTTGATAGATAAACGAGTCTTGAACAACAAAAATTTGACTCCTCTTGACTTGGTCACTTCCGCTGACTATCCTCCAGAGATAGCAGCAAGACAGGTAATAGCAATGAAAACTTTGCTCTCTTTTTTTCTTTCAGTTTTACATAAATATTTTTGTAGATATCTAAATTTATCGAAAGATCCTAACCTTGGCAGAGGGAGATTGTACGAGTTCTGAAAAGGTCAGGTGCTACTCGGAGTTTACACAATTCAATCATGGATAATCAAGATTGTGAGATCACTATGCCAAGCAGAGGCGGATACAAGGCCGCACAAATGGATGGAGGTGCACCCACTTACTCAAATTATATGTGTAGTTGAGTGGTTAATGTGTTAGGATTTTAACTTTAAGGTTATAAGTTGGAGTCTCATAACATGCAATTATAGTATATTTGTGCACTCACTTACAAATTGCACTCGGTCAACCAGGTGACATCAAGCCTTCACGCGGTAAGCGTAAGGATTATGGTGAGGAAATTGCTATTTTGAGGAGAAGAGGTGAGACCCATATGATAGTGGCAGCACTAGTAGCAACAGTAACATTTGCAGCCGGATTCACATTGCCAGGTGGTTACCACGGAAATGAAGGACCTGATTCGGGATTGGCCATTCTTCGAAACAACAAAGCTTTCGGAGTATTTGTGTTAGCTGATACTTTGGCCCTAGCCTTTTCACTTATTGCTATTAGCCTCCACTTCAATGCAGCAACTGAAGCAAGGTTAGATATGCTCGAGGACTTTATTACATGGGCAGCTTTCTGCGTCAGAGTCTCCATTGGGGCAATGGTCACTGCATTCATTACTGGGACATACGCCTCACTGGCACCTTCAAAACTCGCCATAGCCACCTGCGTTATTGGTTCTATCCTCTCTTACTACATATTATGTTATTTGTTAACTTTTGTACTTGAGTCACGTTACCTAGAGAATTTCCATTTCAAACTTGTGGAGCGAAAACTCTTGGAAATGGGGTTTTATAAAAGCTACTACAGGGCCGTGAAAGAGTATGAAATACTCTTATTTTAATATTGTGTATCTTTGTGATTCTGATTTATTTATTGTATATATTTAGAGTTTAGTTATTTTAGGAATTAATTGTAATTATTTAGGAATACTTTAATTTGAGTTATTTATTATTTTTATGATTTATCTCACTAACATATTAATGTTTATCTTTAGTTAGTATTGTGTATTTTAGGTAAAGATGGACTCTTACAAAGGAATGATTGGTGATTGAAGATCAACTCAATTGGAGAGAAAAACTCAACAAGGAGTCCTATAAATAAGTCGTCCTTGTTCAGTAGTAGATGACGAGTTTTTTGTAGAGAGATCAGATCATCAAAGAAAGAAGAGTTTTTTGTGTTCTTGAAGTTATGAGACTTCAAGACTAGTTTTCGTGTTTTCATTTGTTCTAGCAATCTAGAATAGGTTTTGATCTTTTAATTGTTTTTTGTTTCTTTCATTGTCTTGTATTCTGCAAGACCTTTTGGTTAATGAAAGTTTTCCAGCAAGGAATTTCTTGCTGAAGTGTTTATTCTGAGTTTGATTTTATTCCGCTGCAATTTTTATTTACTCTGAACGTGTGCGTGTTGTCGTGTCAGTTGTTAAGACAGTTGTGATCGTATTCTCTGATCACAAGTGGCTTTACTCAGAAACAGTCCTAGCTAAATTTCTTTCAATCATTTTTTGTCACAATCATTACTCTAGAACATGTAAGCACAACGGATCAACTTGCTGATATCTTTACCAAGGCTTTGGATTTCGAGAGATTTTCTCTCGGACTGTATGATACCAGTTGACTGCACAAGTGTGCAGACAATGATTGCATAACTGTATAATTGTATATTACAGTCACAAACAAAAAAAAAAAAATGTAGATTGCATCCATCTTTGCACGATTGTCTCTTGTGACCACTTGGTCTCCTTCAGTTCCTTGACTCCGAGCTTTGACCCTTGAATGTGAGACCCTTCTTAACCTGATAATGAAAATTGTCTTGTTAATTCCTTCGTGTTGTTTATCATGGAGTGGGCACTCAATCTAAGGTTACGGGGAAAACAAGCTGCCACTAGTCTTTGAAGTTACTACTCATTTAGGCAATGTGCTGACGTGTATTCATACATAACTTGAGAATCAGTGTAACACTGTATTGGGAGAGTGAAAAGCTCCTCCCCGTAACTGATTCATAAGTCATAAGCCTTCAAAGGGAGTGTTCTAGAGGCTGCATGATTGAAGGAGAATCTCATTGAATTCTTGTGAGTTGAAACCGAGTCATGAACTGAGTTGACCATTCTATGTCACACAAAAATTGAGACAATCTTCACTTGTGTGTTTAGGCATAATTTTTCTAAGTTTTTTTTCTCTCCTTGGTATTTCCATCAGCAAATTGAATTGTTGTTCTTATGTGTTAAAGATTGATGCTTTTCATGTGATTAACGATAATTTAATGGCGTGATGTTCAAGTTTCGTTGTGCAGTTGGTGGAATTTATGGTACATTGTGGATAAATGGATTCAGTTGAATTTGGCAAGTTTTAATTCTGGGACGGACAATTTATCAAAAAACATGGGTAAAGTTTGAATTTTAAAATCAAAATCCTTGTTTGTTTTGGAATTTAAATGGGTACTTCGATGTTTCTCGGTTCTCCCTACTCCTTGGCCTATCCGAGTTCTTAGGAAGAATCTATGTCCTCCCTTGATATTTCCTTCATGTCAAATCTGGTTGTGAATTATGGTTTCTTATATCTTCTTCCTCATGTTTTCTAACTACATTTCTCTCATCTTATCTTGTTCCTATTTTGCAAATGCTCTCTCTCTAAAATTTTTGCAGAAATATCCGAGAATTCAGAAGAATCACTAAGTGATTGTGACACAAAATGATTGTTTGCCGCTGCTCTGATCAAGCTCAGGCATTTGTATTGTTAAGCATCCAGCTGGTGCTAAACCAACTTGTTCGTGCAACTGTGCGGACAACTGGTCACTCAACTGGACAGTCAACTGGTAAGTCAACTGGACAGTCAACTGGTAAGTACATCTTCTGCAGAACTTTCTGGTCTATAAAGGTTTGCTGCGATATGAGTTGAGAATTATGATGCTCTTAGAGGTATTTTTGTTGGGGAAATTCAAATTTAGGGGGAGTGGAAGATATTCATAATTTTCTTTCTTTGAGGTTGATGGTTCTTCTCAAAAAGGGGGAGAAAGATGAGGTCTTCATATTCAGGGGGAGTAGAATCCAATGTACAAATTCAGGGGGTGAGATTATTGTTTTGGATATTTTGATCAGAACCACAAAGATAGGGGGAGATTGAAAGAGTATGAAATACTCTTATTTTAATATTGTGTATCTTTGTGATTCTGATTTATTTATTGTATATATTTAGAGTTTAGTTATTTTAGGAATTAATTGTAATTATTTAGGAATAGTTTAATTTGAGTTATTTATTATTTTTATGATTTATCTCACTAACATATTAATGTTTATCTTTAGTTAGTATTGTGTATTTTATGTAAAGATGGACTCTTACAAAGGAATGATTGGTGATTGAAGATCAACTCAATTGGAGAGAAAAACTCAACAAGGAGTCCTATAAATAAGTCACCCTTGTTCACTAGTAGATGACGAGTTTTTTGTAGAGAGATCAGATCATCAAAGAAAGAAGAGTTTTTTGTGTTCTTGAAGTTGTGAGAGTTCAAGACTAGTTTTCGTGTTTTCATTTGTTCTAGCAATCTAGAATAGGTTTTGATCTTTTAATTGTTTTTTGTTTCTTTCATTGTCTTGTATTCTGCAAGACCTTTTGGTTAATGAAAGTTTTCCAGCAAGGAATTTCTTGCTGAAGTGTTTATTCTGAGTTTGATTTTATTCCGCTGCAATTTTTATTTACTCTGAACGTGTGCGTGTTGTCGTGTCAGTTGTTAAGACAGTTGTGATCGTATTCTCTGATCACAAGTGGCTTTACCCAGGAACAGTCCTAGCTAAATTTCTTTCAGGCCGATCCTGTAAAATTTGGGGCCCTAGGCGAACAATGTAATCGAGGCCCTTAAATCCATTCACATGCAACAAATGCGGTCCATTTTCGAATTTCCACCGCTCTTTGGCTTTTCGTCTCTGTCGTTCTTTTTGTTCAAGGTGTTTATTTTTTAAATCTTTAACATTCTTAATAGTTAGACGATAAATTGAATCCCATGCTAACAACGAGGTTTGAAGAATTTTATTAATAAAGTTTTTGAGTCTTAGATTTAAAAAAATAGGTTTGGTATTTATTGGGATTGAGATCATCTAAAAAAGAGGAAATATTTGATACATTTCAAAAAAATTTAAAAAATATTATTTAGTCATGAATGAAAACAATAAAAAAAATTGTAATGGTGTTGAAATAATCACTGTAATAATTCATAAAAATAAGAAAGTCCATCTTGTTAATTGAACTTGAAAAAATGAGAGCAAAGTTAAAAAAAGAAGAAGAAGAGAAGAATAGGATTAAAGCTTAACTAACTAATTAAGGTAGGAAGGGAGAGGGAGAGGGAAAGAGAGAGAGAGAGAGAGAGAGAGAAAGGGGGGGGGGGGATAAAAGAAGCTGTTTCAAAAATAAAATTGGGAAAGACTTCTAGCCTGTTCTTCTTAACCACTAGGACAATACAAGATGTTTGCTTTTTACCTGAACAGTTATATATATATACATATGAGTCACAAAAAATTGTGGCCCTAAAATCGAGTAAAATTTTGTGGCCTAGGCGACGGCCTCACCTATCTTACCTCAGAGCCGGCCCACTGATATATGATGAAGCATGTTATTTCATTATCATGGAAAGAGTTATATATAGCCATCAAGGCCTTTACAAGATATATACAATATAACTAATGAGATATAACTTATCTATAAGCATCCTAATCAATAAGATTGTTACAACAGATTGACGTATTTGCAAAGGAAGTTATGAATTGGAAACTTGTTGATCATTATCCTTTACACGCCCCGCAAGATTGAGGCTCCATTGGAGACTCCAAGATTGGACCGAAATGTTGGTGATTTTAGTGTCATCAACGATTTTATATAATTGGATTTACTAGAGACCAATGCGATCTCATATTAGGCTCGGATATGAGTAAGGGAAAGTGTGGAGTACACACTCATTTTGAGTCAATATGTTTTCGACCACGATAAAGAAGCAGGGGTCAAGGGGGCAGCACCCCTTGTTGGGGTCCCGCTCCCAACAGAGCGGGCGGGGGTCGAGGGGAAGCCGCCCCTCGCGGGGCTCGTTGCAGCGCCCCGAAACCTAAACGGTATTGTTGGTACTCCAACTAATTCCCGCCAGTTTTTTCCCGCAAAGGACACCACTGTTGGCTAACAGGTATGACTGTTTGATGCCAACAGTCATATCTGATCTCTCTTCCCATCTGTTTATAAAACAGATTTTGGTCTCATGTTTCTTCTACGAAAAACCCTAACAATTCTCTGAGTTTTAATCTGCTTTCTTTGCTTAGAATCAGATTGTTTGATTGTCTTATCCCATATAAAGATTTCGTGTAAGCCAGGCATTAAGGGGCGAAATACTTTATTCGGAAAGTGATTTAATCACAATTCGATCATTATCCAGGATTATCAATTACCCTAACCCCAAGTTTTCTAACACGAAAGAGAAGAAACAGAGTTTTAGAGAGTGGCTTCATAAGAGCATCTACAATTTGATCCTTCGAGTTTATGTGACGAACCCGAATTGAACCATCCGAGACCCTTTCGCGAACAAAATGATAATCAAGGGCAATGTGTTTCATTCTGAAATGATATACGGGATTGGCACACAAGTATGTAGCCCCTGTGTTGTCACAAAACAATGTGGGTGGTTGTGGCAGCTTAGTTCCCAATTCTTGCAGCAGATTTTGGACCCAAAAAACTCAAGATATAATACATAGACAGTAGTGGAACTACTGCCATCGACCATCATTGATACCTCCCCAATCTGAGTCAGAAAAGGCAGTGAGGGAGAGAGGTGCACCTCTCTTTAAGAACAAGCCATGATGTAATGTTCCCTTCAGATAACGCAGAACACGCTTTAAAGATTGCCAATGATTCGTCGATGGTGAATGCATAAATTGGGATAGCTTGTTGACAGCAAAAGAGACATCAGGCCTTGTAATTGAAAGATATTGCAGCGAGCCAACTAATTTGCGGTAAGATGTAGGATCAACTTTGGTTGAGCCATCTTCAAGAACAAATGTATCGGAAGAATTAAGTGGTGTGACCACTTCCTTGGCTCCAGTCATGTGAAATTGGTCCAAGAGATCAGTGATATGCCTATGTTGTGAAAGAAATAATCCATCCTTTGTGAAAACAGCCTCCACTCCAAGAAATTGATGTAATTCACCGAGATCTTTAAGTGAGAATCGGGCAGACATATCATCGATGAAGGTATTAAGAAATTCAGAGTTGTTCCCAGTCAAGAGGATGTCGTCCACATAAACTAAAAAAATATGCTATGACCCCTGAGTTGTTGTAGATGAAAAGGGAATTATCTGCCAAGGATTTTTGATAACCAGAATGCACCAAGAAATTTTTTAACTCTGTATACCACGCACGTGGTGCTTGTTTAAGCCCGTAAAGAGTTTTCTTGAGTTTACAAATATAATTAGGAAACTGAGGATGGACGTAGCCCGGCGGTTGATGCATATAGACATTTTCATGAAGTGTTCCATGAAGGAATGCATTGTTAACGTCAAATTGACGAATAGTCCAGTTACGTGATAGAGCAATACATAGAAAGATACGAACAATTGCTGGTTTTGTTACTGGACTAAAAGTGTCAAAGTAATCTCTACCTGATTGTTGTAAAAATCCTTTTGCCACAAGCCGAGCTTTGTATTTATCAACAGAGCCATCAGACTTTCTCTTTATGCGATATACCCATTTACAACCAATCGGGGTTTGAGTGGTTTGGGTACTAGTTCCCAAGTTCCATTTGTCATTAATGCATTAAATTCGGCATCCATGGCAATCCTCCAATGAGTGTCTTTGAGAGCTTGAGTAATGGTAGAAGGTTCAAGGGACAAGGGGAGGGGATGGGCAGTTGTAATGTTTACGAATTTATCATTATAGTACTTGGGATTTGGATTACGATGTCGTCTAGGTCTAGTGGGGTTGGGGTTTGGGATAGGGGAGGGTGAGATGGCTGGTGAGATTGGTTGGGAAGGTGTTGCGTGGGAGGTTTGTGGTGGTAGAGATGGTAAATGTTGGGAAGTCGAGGCGGTAGAGCAAGGTTGTAGAGATTGTTGTGAGCGTTGGTCTGCTATATCAGGTTGTGGTAAGATTTGTGAAGCTGGAGAAAAGTTATCAGGGAGTGTAGTAGATGGTGTTTGAAGGGGCTCGTGTGCATCTTGAGATCCAGCATGGCAAGATTCTCTAACCAAGGAATGAAAATCATGATGTTTATTACTTGATTGGAATGGGAATATATCTTCCACAAATTTGACATGCCTAGATAAATATAACCTATTTGTAACTGGATCTAGACATTTGTAGGCAGCTTGAGATGTGGAGTAGCCTAGAAAGATACAAGGTGTAGACTTTGGTTGAAGTTTGGAGTTGGTGTATGGACGAAGCCATGGGTAACAGAGACACCCAAAGGTTTTGAGACAATTATAGTTTGGTGGGTGATGGAAAAGGCACTGAAAGGGAGTGCTAGAGTCCAGAATGGGTGTCGGAAGTCGGTTGATTAAGTACATGGCTGTTTGGAAAGCATGAGACCAATATTTCAGCGGAAGCAACGCGGAATGAAGCAATGACAAGCCTTTCTCAACAACATGTCTGTGACGTTCGGCTGTGGCATTGTGTTCTGGAGTGTGTGGTGGGGAAGTAAAATGGGAAACACCGCATGAATTAATGACGGGTATTAGCTTCCGATATTCACCACCATTATCTGAGAAAACAGCGATGAGCGGTTTCTGAAAATATCTTTCAACCAGTCATTTGAATTGCGGAAATAAAATCGAAGCATCTGATTTGTGCTTCATAGGATAGAGCCAAATATATTTTGTGAAAAAGTCAACAAAAATAATGTAATAAGAGTAGCCATCTACAGATTGTTGTGTTGGTCCCCAAACATCAGTGTATACAAGTTGAAGAGGCTGATTGCTAGAAAGAGAATTTTCAGAGAAAGGCAACTTAGTGAAAAATAAATCTAGACTTAGACGAAGAGCAAGGATATAAATTTTGATTCCTAAGAATGACTTGAAGAATCTTATTTGAAGGATGACCGAAGAATCTTTTTTGAAGGATGACCGAGACGATGGTGCCACCTAGCTATGGCAGATGTGGTAGTGACGTTATCTTGAGGTGGGCATAGAGCAGGCAAGTAGTAGACATCATTGACGTTCTCTCCCTTGATTAGCGACGCCCCGTGCGAAGATCCTTCACAAGAAAATGGGAAGAAAAAAATTCAACAGAAACAGGATTAGTTTTGCACAATTTAGCAATAGAGATAAGATTCTTTTGCAAACTAGGAACACATAAGACATTAGGTAAAGTAAGTGACTGGTGTGGTGTGGGAATGGATGTGGTTCCAGTGTGAGAGATAGTTAAACCTTTACGATTACCCAATATGATCTCATCTGGACCGCCATAATCAGTGTAGGATTGCAGAGTTGATAGATCAGAGGTGGCATGATGTGAGGCGCTGCTGTTGAAGAGCCACGGCTGGAGGTTGCAATTTGGCATTGAAGTTGCCACATTTGCGATTGGGGACGGATTTGGAGATTGAGGAGCCACTGGAATATTATTTTTTTTCAAAAAGCGAGCCAATTTTCTACATTCACGTGTGGATTCATGCTCTTGTTGGCAGAATCAAGGAATGGAGCTGGTGGCTGTAGGGTGCCATCGATATAGTGGATGAGATCAAGTCCAATGAGAGTGGACTGGATTTGACGCCTCCAAACAGCAAAGTTTAAGGCTGTGAGTTTGATTGGAAAATGAGTAGGAGCATTGAGCTGTATGATCTTAGTTTCAGAGGTGATGGACATGATTGAAAGTTGAAAGAGGATCGAAAAAAAATTGGCGCTTTTAAGCCTTGGAGAGCTCTGATTACCATATAAAAGCTACTACTGGTATATGATGAAGCATGTTATTTCATTATCATGGAAAGAGTTATATATAGCCATCAAGGCCTTTACAAGATATATACAATATCACTAATGAGATATAACTTATTGATAAGCATCCTAATCAATAAGATTGTTACAACAAATTGACGTATTTGCAAAGGAAGTTATGGGTTGGAAACTTGTTGATCATTATCCTTTACAGGGTTCGGTGAAATTGCCATCCCTACTTGATTGTTCAGGGGATCATAAAACTATGTTCTAGGAGTCTTAGACGATCGAGAATTATATAAAAAAACTGTAATTCCTTGGGAGATGTTGCTAGCTGGGACCGTTTTAGGCAATGCTTGCGAACAGTCTAGTATGAGAACAAGAATTAGCTTCTATTCTTGATGAGAGAATTATATATACAAGTTATTCGCAATCCTATACTAAAGTAAATACAATTCTTGTTGGAAATTTAGGGTTTATTGATAATCCTGGATATATGATTGAATCGTGAGTAATTCACTTTCCGAACAAAATATTTCGACCCTATATGCCTGGGTTACACGAAATTTTTGTATGGGATAATACAATCAAACGATCTGAATCTAGGCAAAGAAATCAGATCAAAACTCAAAGTAATTGTGTATATATTTCGTCAATGTAATCTGAAACCAAATTCTGTATATATACAGATGGTAGGAAGGAGCATGATTGACTGAAAAGTCACAAATGTTAGCAACAGTCATACCTGTTAGGGTTTAGGGTTGTGTCTCTTGGCTTGGCGGGAATCCTGGCTTGGCGGGACCCCAACAAGGGGCGCTGCCCCTTGACCCCGCAAGGGGGCGCAGCCCCCTTGACCCTTGCTTCTTTATTGTGGTCGAAAACATATTAACTCAAACGAGTGTGTACTCCACACTTTCCCTTACTCGTATCCGAGCCGAATATGAAATCGCATTGGTCTCTAGTAAATCACAATTACATAAAATCGTTGATGACACTAAAATCACCAACATTTCCCCCCATTTTAGTGTAATCCTCGATTTACTAATCATATAAAATATTTAGCAAACATAACGAAACAAACGAATGCATAAATGAAAATGTCTTGCGATTGAATTTTCATCTTAGTACAATACACATTTCAAATATTCGAGAATCGGGGTGTCCCAACGATTGAACCCGTTAACTCATATGAATACCTGAAGATACTATACACATAAGTTTCTTACAACACTCTAAAGTTTATTCCTGACACTATTACAAGCCATGTGTTCCTATCCATTAATGAACATATAGAAAGCCAAGTCCTAGCTTCTTGAAGCGGCAAAACTTCATGTTCACATAGGTAGTTCCTTTAATCTTGCACCTGCATTTGCAATTTTTCAAAAGAACTATTAAGAAGATATTCTTCAACCTAACTATCACTTGCAGGTCTTGAACACATACCTTGGGAAACATAATAACATGTGCTCCAAACTCCACCTGTGAGCTTTCCACATTGAATTCAGGTTTCTAACGTTGTATTAGAAGGGAATTGGGTATCTCACAACTAGAGGATTAGATGGACTTTAATCCCATACCTATTGATGACTTATTCACTAAGTCTCTAGCTAACCCCTTCGTCAAGTGGTCAGCTAAATTTTGTTGAGACCGAACAAACTCAACTGAAATCACACCATTCATGATCAATTCACGAATCATACTATGTCTGACACCTAAGTGTCTAGACTTGCCATTATAAATCTGACTATAAGCCCTAGCCAATGTGGCTGCACTATCACAATGGATAGCTATTGGCGATATCGGTTTTGGCCATAATGGAATCTCATATATCAAGTTTCGTAGCCATTCTGCTTCTTTACCAGCAGCAGCCAATGCTACGAACTCAGATTCCATAGTAGAATTAGTAATACATGTCTGCTTCTTGGAAGCCCATGAAATGGCCCCTCCTCCTAGCAAGAACACCCAGCCACTAGTAGAAGATGAATCTACTTGGTTGATCCAACTAGCATCTGAGTAACCTTCTAAAATAGAAGGTTGTCCAAAATAACACAAACAGTAATTCATAGTACCTTTTAAGTACTTGAACACCCTTGTTAAAGCATGCCAATGCTGTCTACTAGGATTACTAGTGAACCTGCTCAATCTTCCTACTGCATAAGCAATATCAGGTCGAGTGCTCGTCATAGCATACATCAAACTGCCAATGGCTTTTGAGTATTCAAGCTGTGTCACAGGTCTACCAGTATTTGGCATAAGTTTTTCAGCTGGATCCATAGGAGTACTGACTTTAGAACAATTATCACAATTAAACTTTTTGAGAATTTTCTCAATATAATGAGATTGTGTAATTGCAATTCCCTTGTTCAACCTTTTAATTTTTATGCCAAGAATTACATCGGCTTCTCCCATGTCCTTCATAGAGAATTTTGATGACAAAAGCTTCTTAGTTTTATCAACTACATTTTGGTCTGTGCCAAAAATTAACATGTCATCTACATATAGATAGATGAATACACCTTTGCCGGATGCATCAAATTTTCTATATACACATTTGTCTGACTGATTTAATTCAAAACCATTCGACAAAACAACCTCATCAAACTTTTGATGCCACTGTTTAGGTGCTTGCTTCAGCCCATATAATGACTTAATTAAATTGCACACCTTATGCTCATTACCTGGCATAACAAATCCTTCAGGTTGCTTCATATACACTTCTTCTTCCAAATCACCATTTAAAAATGCTGTTTTGATATCCATTTGATGGATCAATAAATTGTGAATAGCTGCCAAAGCTATCAACAATCTAATAGTAGTGATACGAGCAACTGGTGCATAGGTATCGAAGTAATCGATTCCTTCCTTTTGTTTAA
This sequence comes from Campanula takesimana, assembly GCA_026119855.1. Classification (NCBI taxonomy): domain Eukaryota; kingdom Viridiplantae; phylum Streptophyta; class Magnoliopsida; order Asterales; family Campanulaceae; genus Campanula; species Campanula takesimana. The sequence continues at coordinate 741,053 of JAOWBW010000579.1, forward strand.
AGCCTTGGATTACCAATCGAGCTTTAAACTTGTCAATTGTTCCATCGACTTTCATCTTCTTTTTGAAGATCCATTTGCACCCTAAAGGTTTACAACCTGGTGGTAAATCAGATAAGACCCAAGTATTATTTTCCATAATAGAACTAATCTCATCGTCTATTGCTTCTTTCCAAAAAGCAGCATCTCGCGATTTTATAGCTTCATCATAGGTTCTTGGATCCTCCTCTAAATTATAACAATAAGAGTATTGAGATTCAACCTGATCTCTTGATCCTTCAACTAAATATAGTTGAAAATCATCACCATATGATTTAGCTTTTCTTGCTCTTTTGCTTTTACGTGGCTCGGGTGTCTCACTTGGTGTATCATTTGAGTGATCATCCCTTTGAGATACATCCGAATTTGGTATAATATCCTTTGGCCTAGGTATTGAAGAGAAACGATTCTCATCAAATATTGCATCTCTTGATTCTATAATTGTATTAATAGAAATGTACTCATTAGGTTCTATAACATAAAACCTATATGCCTTGGAATGCTCAGCATATCCAACAAAGATGCAATCAATACCTTTTTCTCCCAACTTTGTTCATGTTTACTTATAATAATCTCCGTCGCTAGTACTTGTTAAGCACTAGTATAAAGGCTAAATGATCATGGGATGATCATGTTAGATTTATGGGTACTTGTTTGGAACAAGGTACTGGACATTACCCGCTGTATGAGATTTATGTCATGGTCTATGTCATACATATATCTCATATTAGTTATGTCATTTGAATCCTTAGACATGAAGTTATTATAGTCTTCCACTTGATGAACATTGTGTTTGACATATTCAAACGCTACCTTAACACGGTAGTTATAAAGGGTATGATTGGCATAATCGGATTCCCGTAGGGAAGAATAATAAGCTAAATGGATTTGTCCCTCCACGGAGAGATGTCAAGCTTGGGCCCCTCGAAGGAATGATGTTGATGAAATGTTCGGCCGGACTCAAATGGATTGATTGGATCAATAGCATTTGAATTATCAACATATTCGGAATCGAGAAAGTATTGAACAAAACAAGTTGACTGTTTGACCATGACTTGTGTTCAATGACATCCTGGACAAAGGGATTGTGACATCTTCTAAGAGGAATGCGAACTTGTATCTAGTTATACTATTTGGGTAGGTATGACGGTTTGCTAGAACCTAATCATATCTTATGGAATCATGTTTGAGCCCATTGCCAACTTAGTATAATCCTAGAGGGTCACACACAATAGAACGAATCTTAAATAAGAGGACTATATTGGAATTTAGGGTCGAAGGACCTCAAGGGAATTTCTGGAAATGATCTGGGCCTCCTGGTCAACCAAGCGGGCGCTTGGGTTGCACCAGGCGGGCGCCTGTTCAAGCCAGAAATAAACTGGACTTTCTGCCCAAACAGGCGGGCGCCTGGGTGGTACCAGGCGGGCGCCTGCTGCTCCCGATTGGAAAATTCCTAATTCGATTTAGGAAGGTTTTTGGCACAAGATTCCTATTTGGAATAGGTCTTAATTGTGTATAAAAACCCCAATTCGGCCAGACAATATTGACTAGTGCTTCTGTGAGTCTCAAAGAGTTTGAGAGAGATTTTATTTTGTTCTAAGATATCCTTGATTGAGGAACAAAATAATTCACAAATAAATTCCATATAGTTATTTATTATATTGTGAAAGTGGGTTTTCATAATATTGGTCTAGCAACCAAGATCAAAGAAGCTCCTTTGATATTCGTTCGAAGTGTGGATACCGCTAGAGGGTGAATTTTATCATCTTGCAAAGTTCGTGATTTGTTCGTGATAAAGCTTCAAGGTTTCTCCACCAAAGATCAAGAGAAAATTCATAGCCATCAAGGGTTAGTTATTCCTCTATTCATCTTGTCGTATTTGATTTAATCATATGAACGGATCCATGGTTTTGGGTTTCTTAAAATTTTAAATACTATATTCCGCTGCGCATGTTACTACGAAACCCAACAGTGGTATCAGAGCCCCGTTCATGTTGATTAATTCAATACTTGGATCATGTTGTGTGTATATAAAATTGTTTATGTGCCAAGCATGATATGAATATTGGATTATATGATGTTTATGTGTTTTGTGATTTTATGTGGTTTATTGTTTTTTTGCAACTTTAATCGCACGATTCAATCGCAATAAAAATTATGGTGGATTCTGAATTATTTCGATTATTGATTTTTGATTGGATCAAAGTTTTAATAATCGGGGAAAAATAATTTTGAGACAAAATTTTCGAACTTGAAAATTCCATACCATTCTGACCATACAAGCGCTCGCCCGCGCTGGAGCAGGCGCGCGCGCGTTGCAGGCGCCCGCCCGTGCTGGACCAGGCGCGCGCTCGCTAGGCAAGAATGTTCTGATTTTGTTCAAAATTTGATTCTGGAATTTTTCGATAAATCCAACAAAACCAGTAACAAGACCACTTCAGACTTGCTGATCTGGAATGGGTTTTGGGTAGTTGGTTTGTGTGTGGATTTTGGGGTTTGATTTTCCTATTTGTTTTAGTCTTGTGATTCCTAGATTGGTTCAAGTTTTGGATGGCTAATCTGCGTTCATCGAGATTGTGTTTCCCAAAATTGATCGCAATCAAAGTTTCAAAGATAAAACGAAGTTAGAATTATGAAGAGTTCATAATTGCTAAAATTGAGAAACAAAGTTCTTGATTCAATGATTGGAGATCCATGTGGAATTGTGAATGCAATTGGCCTACGTTCATCGAGACCATCTATTGCTTAGTTTCGGCCACATGGACTACTTTCTTGGTTTCTTGAATTAGTGCGGGATTGTGGTTGCCTAATGGCTTAGTTCGACCGCACTTCTTGTTGTCTTGATTTGGAGATAATAACCAAAGTTGAAATAGTCTCATCCTCATAATTATAGAGAAACTAATGACACATAAATATTATGCTTAAATTAATGGGATTAATTTAGTGGCTAAACTTGATGTGTAACATGTTTATATTATGTGCTCATAAATGTGTTATATGCTATATATGTGATGAACCTTCAAAGAAAGTTTTAAGTCTTTTATTGCCATGCCATGATTAAAACACTTGTTAGTACATAAGTGACTCTAATGTAGATTCGCCCTAGCGAGATGCATTAAATTTATTTATGTATGAGCAAGATAGATAATGTGGGCACGCCCTAGCGGGACACATTAACTATGCGTTTAAAATGGTTAGACTTAATTGGGCGTCAAAACAGTTTTGGGCCTAGGCAAAGATGAGGTTTAACATGCTTTTTGAAATTGGATTTCTAAAAGAATCTCATAAAAGGAACTAAGAGTCATATGAGATATGATTGACAAGAGTTGTCTACCTAATTAATTTGATTTTGTGTAATCCGCCTTAGCGGACTTGAAATTAAATTAAAGTTGGATCTTAACCCATTTAAATTATATTATACATTGGATGTATATGAAGGTTATATAATTTAGTGGGAGTATTTTGTTTGAAAAATACATTATTTATCTCTTTAATGAAAATCGGTACTTATTAAATTTTGGAAATTTTTGCATATTTGTAGATAATGACTAATAACACTCAATCAATGTCGTTGCGATCGATCCTTGAGAAGGATAAGCTCGAAGAGAATGGTACAAACTTTATGGATTGGATCCGAAGCATAAGAATTGTTCTTAGGCAAGAAGATAAGTTGTACATTCTCGATGGGCCTCTCCCTGCTGAACCACCGCCTACTGCCCCTAGGGTAGAAAGAGACAATTACAAGAAACATCGTAATGATTCTAGAGATGTAAGTTGTCTCATGCTTGCTGCTATGTGTTCAAAACTCCAACAAAGTTTGGAACATTTGGAAGCCTATGAGATAGGCGTGGAGTTGAGAACCATGTTTCAAGAGCAAGCTAGGCAAGAGAGGTACAAGACCATTGTTGCATTCACTACTAGTAAAATGAATGAAGGGCAACAAGTGAGTCCTCACTTTCTTAAAATGAAAGGTTATGTAGAGAACCTTGAGAAACTTGGCTATCCAATCCCATTGGAGCTAGCCACGGATCTCATTCTTAATTCATTGCCTAAAAGTTATAATCAGTTTGTAATGAATTATAACATGCATGGAATGGATAAGAATCTCTCTGAGTTGCATGGGATGCTCAAAACTGCAGAGATGAAAATTGTGGAGAAAGGTTCTCCCGTGCTTTTGGTTCATGATGGGAAGAAGGCTAGTGCCAAAGGAAAGGGTAAGGCAAAAGTTGTCAAACCCAAGATAAGCAAGGCAAAGGTTGCCAAGGCTTCTGAGGCAAAACCCGATTCACAAAAGGATGCAATCTATTTCCATTGTCAAGAAATTGGTCATTGGAAACGTAATTGCAAGGCTTTCTTGGAAGAGCAAAAGAAGAAGAAGAGCAGCAAGGCTGCGTCGACTTCAGGTATCTATATGATAGATATTCTCCTTTCTACCACTGATTCTTGGGTATTGGATACCGGATGTGGTTCTCACATTTGTCTAAATGTGCAGGGACTAAAGAATAGGAGACTGCTTAAAGAAGGTGAAGTAGATCTACGCGTGGGAAATGGAGCAAGAGTTGCTGCATTAGCCGTAGGGACTTATGAAGTCACTTTACCTTCCGGATTAATTCTTGTTTTGAACAATTGTTATTATGTTCCGGATTTAAGCAGAAATATTATTTCAATTTCTTGTTTGGATAATGAAGGTTTTAAGTTTCTTATTGAGAATAAGAAATTTTCTATTTATTTAAATGATGTGCTTTATGGTATTGCTAATTCATTTAATGGCCTTTATATCTTGGATGTCAAGAATGAAAATAATGTCTATCATGTAAATAAGAAATCTAAACCTAATGATGTAAATCATACTTATTTGTGGCATTGCCGTCTTGGTCATATTAATGAGAAGCGTATCTCAAAACTCCATGGGGACGGACTTTTGGGTTCATGTGACTTAGAGTCATATGATACTTGTGAGTCGTGTCTTCTTGGAAAAATGACTAAGACACCTTTTACCAAGTTGGGTGAAAGGGCAAGCGACTTATTGGGGTTGATACATTCCGATGTATGCGGACCATTAAGTAGCAATGCTAGGGGAGGATTTCAATACTTCATAACCTTCACTGATGATTATAGTAGATTTGGGTATGTTTACCTAATGAAACATAAAAGTGAAGCATTTGAGATATTTAGAATATTTCAAAATGAAGTAGAAAAACAACTTGGCAAAAGTATAAAGGCACTTCGATCAGATCGAGGTGGTGAATACTTAAGTCAAGAATTTGATGATCATCTAAAGAATTGTGGAATAGTTTCACAATTGACTCCACCCGGAACACCACAATGGAATGGTGTGTCCGAGAGGAGGAATCGGACTTTGTTAGACATGGTTCGATCAATGATGAGTCAAATTGATCTTCCAATATCCTTTTGGGGTTACGCTCTAGAAACCGCTGCTTTCACACTAAATCGTGTTCCAACTAAATCCGTTCCAATTTAAGGTTCTTACTTTGCTTTATTACCAAAAATGGAAAGTGGGACCCACTTGTCATTCTCACAACAAAAACTCCCTACCCACTTTCTCTCTCCCACTTTACTTTTCATACTCACAACATTTACTTTTTCTTAGGTCGGAGGGAGTAAAATTTATCACAAGATTTTTTTTAAAAATGAAAAAAAAAATCTCATCTTGTGTCTGACATAGCATATAAAGAAGCAAGTATAATCAAACTCCAAAACAACACCAGCAAGAAACAACATGTCTGCCACCTCCGGCCTCTCCACAACCACCGTACAACAACCCCGAGCCACCATCAATAAAATCCACATCCTATTCCACTCCATCACCACCACCGCCCTCCTCCACTACCGAATCTCAAACCTTATCCATGGTAATGTACCCGTTTTACCATGGAGTCTCATGACAATTTCAGAAATTATTTTCGCCTTTATATGGTTCCTTTCCCAAGCATTCCGGTGGAACCTAGTGGCTCGGGCAGTTTCACTATCTGAGCTGCCCGAAGATTCGAAACTGCCCAGGGTTGATGTGTTCATTTGTACGGCGGACCCCACTAAAGAGCCGACGGTGGAGGTGACGAACTCGGTGATTTCAGCTATGGGGATTGATTATCCGGCTGAGAAGCTGGCGGTGTACCTGTCGGACGATGGTGGTGCCGCCTCTACGCTTTTTGCAATAAAGGAGGCTTCCACATTTGTTAAGATTTGGTTGCCGTTTTGTAGGCGTTATGGGATCAAGACTAGATCGCCTGAATTATATTTTTCACTTGGTCGTGATGAGAATGTTTTTCGACCTGATGAATTCAAAGAAGAAGAAGAAAAGATCCATGTAAGTCAAAAAAAAAAAAAAAAAAAAATATGTCTTTTCTAAGAACTTTTGTCCTTGAATAAGAGTGTCTATTTTCCAAGAAGATACTGAATTCACTTATAACAACTATCATTTATCCAAAATATACTAGCAATACTTTATCTATTTTGGGAGGGACATAAAGGAAAAGTGTGACATTTGTTATGGGACGGAGCTAGTACAAGTTAGATCATGAACTTATGGACTCTAGGACGAGTCTTCTTCAACCAGGGGAGTTTGACGCAGGAGCTGGAAAGTCAGTAATTGAAGAGGCTGAATATGGTGACTGTCCAGATTTCACCCGAATTCATCTGGAAGTCTGTACCGATTGGGAAGTCCAAAAATTATAAGTGATCTATCGTTGGAAAGCTCTATGAGTGTAGTTTCTGGAATATTTTTCGGTTCGTTCATTGAATTTCTCTACAAAGATTTATGTCAGTTTTAGTGAAGGGTGGTCTCAATGGCAGATTCATCCGAATTTTGTCCAAGTCTTGAAGTTTCATGAATCTTTTGATTCATCCCCTATCTTATCCTCAAATAATTAATTTTTAGCTCATTCCCCTAGAATTTTGATGTTCATAAGCTTGGAGGGTTGTTCCAAGTGTCTTATAAATACCCTACGTCATGTCTTTGGCAGTCTATGTTTTGAGTTATTAATAAAAGTTAAGCCTATTTGCTTACTTTTGTTGTTCTGTATCTCTTTGGTTCTTTTCCATTGAGTGGTGAACTTCCCTTATAACTCTGTATCTCATCGGTGGCTTCCGTTGAGTGGTGAGTTTCCTACCCAATTCGTTTCTTTTCTAACCACAAAACATACCTTTCAAAGTTATCCCCGTATCACTTTTCTTGTCAAGAGCTCCAATATTACCAGGCAGTTGCCCAAGGCTGTGTACTTTACTCTGTTAAAGAAAAGCTTATATTCCTATTTCTCTACGCTAGAATAACTGTTCAGCTGTCATGCATGAAAAACGTTCGAACAAATATCAGAAAATTATCAAGTCATTAATCTATATATACATTTGTTTTGTGAATTTTGTAGGAAAAGTGAAGAGTTTTCCGTGTCATATACTGCAGCAAATGTGCAACAATATCGTTAGAGGTGTTTTTTTCCCACCTCTTTTCATTGATGATAATATATGACGATTACTGTTATCCGACCCCAAACCATTTTGGGATTAAAACTTGTTGTTGGTATTGTTAGTATGCACTAAAGTATGATACAATACTTACTAAAATTAATCAAATTTTTTAATACCTTCCTTAAAATTGAAGAATCCATTTGGAATAAAAAAAAAGTAATGACTTTGGAGTAAAGGAAATAATCACTCTGGAATAACGAAAGTACGTTTGTAACACTTCTCATCCTAACAAAGGTGAAAAAAAAATGGAACTACAAGCTATTAGAGGGACCTGTGAACTACTGCGTAGCGGTTACAAATCCCTATTACACGTCAGGACTCAGGATCCATTATAAAATGTCCAAACAGAGGAGAGTATCAGAACATCACAAAAAAAAACCCATTCCTCTCAACAAAAACTTGGCCTAATTGGTTTGATCAAATGGATCGTGCAATATACGTGGCAGCAATATCAGGCAATGTCAATGTCCTCAGGGTAAACAAGGGGAAACTATTGGATGAAATGACTCCAAACAATAGTACGGTCCTCCATCTTGCCTCACAATTTGGCCATGCCGATTGTGTCGTTGAAATCCTAAAAATGGCACCATTGATGCTAGATATACCCAACTCAAGAAATGAGACAGCGCTGCACCTTGCAGCACAGAATGGTCATAAAAGTGTGTGTGAGAAACTCATCGACTGTGCCAAAAATGTTCTGCCAGACACCCAAGAGATAGAAAGTGGGGTTGGAGCTGTGAAGGAAATGATGTGGAAGCAGAACAAGGAGAAAGACACGGCCCTACATTTGGCTGCACGACATAATTTCCATCTCGTCGTGGAGCTGTTAACTAAAGAAGATCCACACCACCCGCACCCAGCTAATGATTCAGGTGAAAGCCCACTTTATGTGGCAGCTAGTAGAGGGCATTCATTGGTGGTTGGTGAGATCTTGAACAACTGTGAATCGCCGGCTTACGATGGCCCGCAAGGTACAACAGCTTTGCACGGGGCAGTTATCAGTAATTCCTTAGGTATGCGCAACTTAAATACTCCCTCTGTCCCAAAAAATCTTCGCATTTGACTATTCAAACTTTTTAAGGATATGAACACTCGCTTCGCTAGTCATGTTTTGTTTATGCACTTTTAAGCCTAAATTGTAGAAATGTGAAAAACTTTTTGGGACATTGAAAAATGAGAAGATCATTTCCGAACAGAGGGCGTATATTTGTTTTCGGATTGGAGGTTTTATTTAGAATTTCTCTATCTGAACAAAACATTAAATTATGCACGGTTTCTTCTCAGGATGTGTAGGGAAACTATTGGGATGGGACGCTAGTCTGACGAGGAAGACAGATGTAGCTGGTCAAACACCCCTTCATTATTGCGCAATCTTGCGTTATTCAAAAATTGTAACAGAGCTCATGCTTGTGTATATATCTTGTGCTTATATTCAAGATGGGGATGGAAAGAATACCGCACTTCACCTAGCCGCTATTCACGGTGACACAGAAGTCATCAAAATAATTGTATCTTTTTGTCCAGATATATGGGATATGGTCAACGGTGAGCAGCAGCGCAACATTCTGCATATTGCAGTGGAAAAAGGTCATAGGTATATGACTGAATTTATCCTACTCAGATGTCCAGTAATCAGTGGTGTCATAAATCAGAAGGATGTCGATGGCAATACACCTCTTCATATGATAGCCACTTGCTTATGTGATGTACAAAGGCTCATACATCATCCTTTGATAGATAAACGAGTCTTGAACAACAAAAATTTGACTCCTCTTGACTTGGTCACTTCCGCTGACTATCCTCCAGAGATAGCAGCAAGACAGGTAATAGCAATGAAAACTTTGCTCTCTTTTTTTCTTTCAGTTTTACATAAATATTTTTGTAGATATCTAAATTTATCGAAAGATCCTAACCTTGGCAGAGGGAGATTGTACGAGTTCTGAAAAGGTCAGGTGCTACTCGGAGTTTACACAATTCAATCATGGATAATCAAGATTGTGAGATCACTATGCCAAGCAGAGGCGGATACAAGGCCGCACAAATGGATGGAGGTGCACCCACTTACTCAAATTATATGTGTAGTTGAGTGGTTAATGTGTTAGGATTTTAACTTTAAGGTTATAAGTTGGAGTCTCATAACATGCAATTATAGTATATTTGTGCACTCACTTACAAATTGCACTCGGTCAACCAGGTGACATCAAGCCTTCACGCGGTAAGCGTAAGGATTATGGTGAGGAAATTGCTATTTTGAGGAGAAGAGGTGAGACCCATATGATAGTGGCAGCACTAGTAGCAACAGTAACATTTGCAGCCGGATTCACATTGCCAGGTGGTTACCACGGAAATGAAGGACCTGATTCGGGATTGGCCATTCTTCGAAACAACAAAGCTTTCGGAGTATTTGTGTTAGCTGATACTTTGGCCCTAGCCTTTTCACTTATTGCTATTAGCCTCCACTTCAATGCAGCAACTGAAGCAAGGTTAGATATGCTCGAGGACTTTATTACATGGGCAGCTTTCTGCGTCAGAGTCTCCATTGGGGCAATGGTCACTGCATTCATTACTGGGACATACGCCTCACTGGCACCTTCAAAACTCGCCATAGCCACCTGCGTTATTGGTTCTATCCTCTCTTACTACATATTATGTTATTTGTTAACTTTTGTACTTGAGTCACGTTACCTAGAGAATTTCCATTTCAAACTTGTGGAGCGAAAACTCTTGGAAATGGGGTTTTATAAAAGCTACTACAGGGCCGTGAAAGAGTATGAAATACTCTTATTTTAATATTGTGTATCTTTGTGATTCTGATTTATTTATTGTATATATTTAGAGTTTAGTTATTTTAGGAATTAATTGTAATTATTTAGGAATACTTTAATTTGAGTTATTTATTATTTTTATGATTTATCTCACTAACATATTAATGTTTATCTTTAGTTAGTATTGTGTATTTTAGGTAAAGATGGACTCTTACAAAGGAATGATTGGTGATTGAAGATCAACTCAATTGGAGAGAAAAACTCAACAAGGAGTCCTATAAATAAGTCGTCCTTGTTCAGTAGTAGATGACGAGTTTTTTGTAGAGAGATCAGATCATCAAAGAAAGAAGAGTTTTTTGTGTTCTTGAAGTTATGAGACTTCAAGACTAGTTTTCGTGTTTTCATTTGTTCTAGCAATCTAGAATAGGTTTTGATCTTTTAATTGTTTTTTGTTTCTTTCATTGTCTTGTATTCTGCAAGACCTTTTGGTTAATGAAAGTTTTCCAGCAAGGAATTTCTTGCTGAAGTGTTTATTCTGAGTTTGATTTTATTCCGCTGCAATTTTTATTTACTCTGAACGTGTGCGTGTTGTCGTGTCAGTTGTTAAGACAGTTGTGATCGTATTCTCTGATCACAAGTGGCTTTACTCAGAAACAGTCCTAGCTAAATTTCTTTCAATCATTTTTTGTCACAATCATTACTCTAGAACATGTAAGCACAACGGATCAACTTGCTGATATCTTTACCAAGGCTTTGGATTTCGAGAGATTTTCTCTCGGACTGTATGATACCAGTTGACTGCACAAGTGTGCAGACAATGATTGCATAACTGTATAATTGTATATTACAGTCACAAACAAAAAAAAAAAAATGTAGATTGCATCCATCTTTGCACGATTGTCTCTTGTGACCACTTGGTCTCCTTCAGTTCCTTGACTCCGAGCTTTGACCCTTGAATGTGAGACCCTTCTTAACCTGATAATGAAAATTGTCTTGTTAATTCCTTCGTGTTGTTTATCATGGAGTGGGCACTCAATCTAAGGTTACGGGGAAAACAAGCTGCCACTAGTCTTTGAAGTTACTACTCATTTAGGCAATGTGCTGACGTGTATTCATACATAACTTGAGAATCAGTGTAACACTGTATTGGGAGAGTGAAAAGCTCCTCCCCGTAACTGATTCATAAGTCATAAGCCTTCAAAGGGAGTGTTCTAGAGGCTGCATGATTGAAGGAGAATCTCATTGAATTCTTGTGAGTTGAAACCGAGTCATGAACTGAGTTGACCATTCTATGTCACACAAAAATTGAGACAATCTTCACTTGTGTGTTTAGGCATAATTTTTCTAAGTTTTTTTTCTCTCCTTGGTATTTCCATCAGCAAATTGAATTGTTGTTCTTATGTGTTAAAGATTGATGCTTTTCATGTGATTAACGATAATTTAATGGCGTGATGTTCAAGTTTCGTTGTGCAGTTGGTGGAATTTATGGTACATTGTGGATAAATGGATTCAGTTGAATTTGGCAAGTTTTAATTCTGGGACGGACAATTTATCAAAAAACATGGGTAAAGTTTGAATTTTAAAATCAAAATCCTTGTTTGTTTTGGAATTTAAATGGGTACTTCGATGTTTCTCGGTTCTCCCTACTCCTTGGCCTATCCGAGTTCTTAGGAAGAATCTATGTCCTCCCTTGATATTTCCTTCATGTCAAATCTGGTTGTGAATTATGGTTTCTTATATCTTCTTCCTCATGTTTTCTAACTACATTTCTCTCATCTTATCTTGTTCCTATTTTGCAAATGCTCTCTCTCTAAAAATTTTGCAGAAATATCCGAGAATTCAGAAGAATCACTAAGTGATTGTGACACAAAATGATTGTTTGCCGCTGCTCTGATCAAGCTCAGGCATTTGTATTGTTAAGCATCCAGCTGGTGCTAAAGCAACTTGTTCGTGCAACTGTGCGGACAACTGGTCACTCAACTGGACAGTCAACTGGTAAGTCAACTGGACAGTCAACTGGTAAGTACATCTTCTGCAGAACTTTCTGGTCTATAAAGGTTTGCTGCGATATGAGTTGAGAATTATGATGCTCTTAGAGGTATTTTTGTTGGGGAAATTCAAATTTAGGGGGAGTGGAAGATATTCATAATTTTCTTTCTTTGAGGTTGATGGTTCTTCTCAAAAAGGGGGAGAAAGATGAGGTCTTCATATTCAGGGGGAGTAGAATCCAATGTACAAATTCAGGGGGTGAGATTATTGTTTTGGATATTTTGATCAGAACCACAAAGATAGGGGGAGATTGAAAGAGTATGAAATACTCTTATTTTAATATTGTGTATCTTTGTGATTCTGATTTATTTATTGTATATATTTAGAGTTTAGTTATTTTAGGAATTAATTGTAATTATTTAGGAATAGTTTAATTTGAGTTATTTATTATTTTTATGATTTATCTCACTAACATATTAATGTTTATCTTTAGTTAGTATTGTGTATTTTAGGTAAAGATGGACTCTTACAAAGGAATGATTGGTGATTGAAGATCAACTCAATTGGAGAGAAAAACTCAACAAGGAGTCCTATAAATAAGTCACCCTTGTTCAGTAGTAGATGACGAGTTTTTTGTAGAGAGATCAGATCATCAAAGAAAGAAGAGTTTTTTGTGTTCTTGAAGTTGTGAGACTTCAAGACTAGTTTTCGTGTTTTCATTTGTTCTAGCAATCTAGAATAGGTTTTGATCTTTTAATTGTTTTTTGTTTCTTTCATTGTCTTGTATTCTGCAAGACCTTTTGGTTAATGAAAGTTTTCCAGCAAGGAATTTCTTGCTGAAGTGTTTATTCTGAGTTTGATTTTATTCCGCTGCAATTTTTATTTACTCTGAACGTGTGCGTGTTGTCGTGTCAGTTGTTAAGACAGTTGTGATCGTATTCTCTGATCACAAGTGGCTTTACCCAGGAACAGTCCTAGCTAAATTTCTTTCAGGCCGATCCTGTAAAATTTGGGGCCCTAGGCGAACAATGTAATCGAGGCCCTTAAATCCATTCACATGCAACAAATGCGGTCCATTTTCGAATTTCCACCGCTCTTTGGCTTTTCGTCTCTGTCGTTCTTTTTGTTCAAGGTGTTTATTTTTTAAATCTTTAACATTCTTAATAGTTAGACGATAAATTGAATCCCATGCTAACAACAAGGTTTGAAGAATTTTATTAATAAAATTTTTGAGTCTTAGATTTAAAAAAATAGGTTTGGTATTTATTGGGATTGAGATCATCTAAAAAAGAGGAAATATTTGATACATTTCAAAAAAATTTAAAAAATATTATTTAGTCATGAATGAAAACAATAAAAAAAATTGTAATGGTGTTGAAATAATCACTGTAATAATTCATAAAAATAAGAAAGTCCAGCTTGTTAATTGAACTTGAAAAAATGAGAGCAAAGTTAAAAAAAGAAGAAGAAGAGAAGAATAGGATTAAAGCTTAACTAACTAATTAAGGTAGGAAGGGAGAGGGAGAGGGAAAGAGAGAGAGAGAGAGAGAGAGAGAAAGGGGGGGGGGGGGATAAAAGAAGCTGTTTCAAAAATAAAATTGGGAAAGACTTCTAGCCTGTTCTTCTTAACCACTAGGACAATACAAGATGTTTGCTTTTTACCTGAACAGTTATATATATATACATATGAGTCACAAAAAATTGTGGCCCTAAAATCGAGTAAAATTTTGTGGCCTAGGCGACGGCCTCACCTATCTTACCTCAGAGCCGGCCCACTGATATATGATGAAGCATGTTATTTCATTATCATGGAAAGAGTTATATATAGCCATCAAGGCCTTTACAAGATATATACAATATAACTAATGAGATATAACTTATCTATAAGCATCCTAATCAATAAGATTGTTACAACAGATTGACGTATTTGCAAAGGAAGTTATGAATTGGAAACTTGTTGATCATTATCCTTTACACGCCCCGCAAGATTGAGGCTCCATTGGAGACTCCAAGCTTGGACCGAAATGTTGGTGATTTTAGTGTCATCAACGATTTTATATAATTGGATTTACTAGAGACCAATGCGATCTCATATTAGGCTCGGATATGAGTAAGGGAAAGTGTGGAGTACACACTCATTTTGAGTCAATATGTTTTCGACCACGATAAAGAAGCAGGGGTCAAGGGGGCAGCACCCCTTGTTGGGGTCCCGCTCCCAACAGAGCGGGCGGGGGTCGAGGGGAAGCCGCCCCTCGCGGGGCTCGTTGCAGCGCCCCGAAACCTAAACGGTATTGTTGGTACTCCAACTAATTCCCGCCAGTTTTTTCCCGCAAAGGACACCACTGTTGGCTAACAGGTATGACTGTTTGATGCCAACAGTCATATCTGATCTCTCTTCCCATCTGTTTATAAAACAGATTTTGGTCTCATGTTTCTTCTACGAAAAACCCTAACAATTCTCTGAGTTTTAATCTGCTTTCTTTGCCTAGAATCAGATTGTTTGATTGTCTTATCCCATATAAAGATTTCGTGTAAGCCAGGCATTAAGGGGCGAAATACTTTATTCGGAAAGTGATTTAATCACAATTCGATCATTATCCAGGATTATCAATTACCCTAACCCCAAGTTTTCTAACACGAAAGAGAAGAAACAGAGTTTTAGAGAGTGGCTTCATAAGAGCATCTACAATTTGATCCTTCGAGTTTATGTGACGAACCCGAATTGAACCATCCGAGACCCTTTCGCGAACAAAATGATAATCAAGGGCAATGTGTTTCATTCTGAAATGATATACGGGATTGGCACACAAGTATGTAGCCCCTGTGTTGTCACAAAACAATGTGGGTGGTTGTGGCAGCTTAATTCCCAATTCTTGCAGCAGATTTTGGACCCAAAAAACTCAAGATATAATTCATAGACAGTAGTGGAACTACTGCCATCGACCATCATTGATACCTCCCCAATCTGAGTCAGAAAAGGCAGTGAGGGAGAGAGGTGCACCTCTCTTTAAGAACAAGCCATGATGTAATGTTCCCTTCAGATAACGCAGAACACGCTTTAAAGATTGCCAATGATTCGTCGATGGTGAATGCATAAATTGGGATAGCTTGTTGACAGCAAAAGAGACATCAGGCCTTGTAATTGAAAGATATTGCAGCGAGCCAACTAATTTGCGGTAAGATGTAGGATCAACTTTGGTTGAGCCATCTTCAAGAACAAATGTATCGGAAGAATTAAGTGGTGTGACCACTTCCTTGGCTCCAGTCATGTGAAATTGGTCCAAGAGATCAGTGATATGCCTATGTTGTGAAAGAAATAATCCATCCTTTGTGAAAACAGCCTCCACTCCAAGAAATTGATGTAATTCACCGAGATCTTTAAGTGAGAATCGGGCAGACATATCATCGATGAAGGTATTAAGAAATTCAGAGTTGTTCCCAGTCAAGAGGATGTCGTCCACATAAACTAAAAAAATATGCTATGACCCCTGAGTTGTTGTAGATGAAAAGGGAATTATCTGCCAAGGATTTTTGATAACCAGAATGCACCAAGAAATTTTTTAACTCTGTATACCACGCACGTGGTGCTTGTTTAAGCCCGTAAAGAGTTTTCTTGAGTTTACAAATATAATTAGGAAACTGAGGATGGACGTAGCCCGGCGGTTGATGCATATAGACATTTTCATGAAGTGTTCCATGAAGGAATGCATTGTTAACGTCAAATTGACGAATAGTCCAGTTACGTGATAGAGCAATACATAGAAAGATACGAACAATTGCTGGTTTTGTTACTGGACTAAAAGTGTCAAAGTAATCTCTACCTGATTGTTGTAAAAATCCTTTTGCCACAAGCCGAGCTTTGTATTTATCAACAGAGCCATCAGACTTTCTCTTTATGCGATATACCCATTTACAACCAATCGGGGTTTGAGTGGTTTGGGTACTAGTTCCCAAGTTCCATTTGTCATTAATGCATTAAATTCGGCATCCATGGCAATCCTCCAATGAGTGTCTTTGAGAGCTTGAGTAATGGTAGAAGGTTCAAGGGACAAGGGGAGGGGATGGGCAGTTGTAATGTTTACGAATTTATCATTATAGTACTTGGGATTTGGATTACGATGTCGTCTAGGTCTAGTGGGGTTGGGGTTTGGGATAGGGGAGGGTGAGATGGCTGGTGAGATTGGTTGGGAAGGTGTTGCGTGGGAGGTTTGTGGTGGTAGAGATGGTAAATGTTGGGAAGTCGAGGCGGTAGAGCAAGGTTGTAGAGATTGTTGTGAGCGTTGGTCTGCTATATCAGGTTGTGGTAAGATTTGTGAAGCTGGAGAAAAGTTATCAGGGAGTGTAGTAGATGGTGTTTGAAGGGGCTCGTGTGCATCTTGAGATCCAGCATGGCAAGATTCTCTAACCAAGGAATGAAAATCATGATGTTTATTACTTGATTGGAATGGGAATATATCTTCCACAAATTTGACATGCCTAGATAAATATAACCTATTTGTAACTGGATCTAGACATTTGTAGGCAGCTTGAGATGTGGAGTAGCCTAGAAAGATACAAGGTGTAGACTTTGGTTGAAGTTTGGAGTTGGTGTATGGACGAAGCCATGGGTAACAGAGACACCCAAAGGTTTTGAGACAATTATAGTTTGGTGGGTGATGGAAAAGGCACTGAAAGGGAGTGCTAGAGTCCAGAATGGGTGTCGGAAGTCGGTTGATTAAGTACATGGCTGTTTGGAAAGCATGAGACCAATATTTCAGCGGAAGCAACGCGGAATGAAGCAATGACAAGCCTTTCTCAACAACATGTCTGTGACGTTCGGCTGTGGCATTGTGTTCTGGAGTGTGTGGTGGGGAAGTAAAATGGGAAACACCGCATGAATTAATGACGGGTATTAGCTTCCGATATTCACCACCATTATCTGAGAAAACAGCGATGAGCGGTTTCTGAAAATATCTTTCAACCAGTCATTTGAATTGCGGAAATAAAATCGAAGCATCTGATTTGTGCTTCATAGGATAGAGCCAAATATATTTTGTGAAAAAGTCAACAAAAATAATGTAATAAGAGTAGCCATCTACAGATTGTTGTGTTGGTCCCCAAACATCAGTGTATACAAGTTGAAGAGGCTGATTGCTAGAAAGAGAATTTTCAGAGAAAGGCAACTTAGTGAAAAATAAATCTAGACTTAGACGAAGAGCAAGGATATAAATTTTGATTCCTAAGAATGACTTGAAGAATCTTATTTGAAGGATGACCGAAGAATCTTTTTTGAAGGATGACCGAGACGATGGTGCCACCTAGCTATGGCAGATGTGGTAGTGACGTTATCTTGAGGTGGGCATAGAGCAGGCAAGTAGTAGACATCATTGACGTTCTCTCCCTTGATTAGCGACGCCCCGTGCGAAGATCCTTCACAAGAAAATGGGAAGAAAAAAATTCAACAGAAACAGGATTAGTTTTGCACAATTTAGCAATAGAGATAAGATTCTTTTGCAAACTAGGAACACATAAGACATTAGGTAAAGTAAGTGACTGGTGTGGTGTGGGAATGGATGTGGTTCCAGTGTGAGAGATAGTTAAACCTTTACGATTACCCAATATGATCTCATCTGGACCGCCATAATCAGTGTAGGATTGCAGAGTTGATAGATCAGAGGTGGCATGATGTGAGGCGCTGCTGTTGAAGAGCCACGGCTGGAGGTTGCAATTTGGCATTGAAGTTGCCACATTTGCGATTGGGGACGGATTTGGAGATTGAGGAGCCACTGGAATATTATTTTTTTTCAAAAAGCGAGCCAATTTTCTACATTCACGTGTGGATTCATGCTCTTGTTGGCAGAATCAAGGAATGGAGCTGGTGGCTGTAGGGTGCCATCGATATAGTGGATGAGATCAAGTCCAATGAGAGTGGACTGGATTTGACGCCTCCAAACAGCAAAGTTTAAGGCTGTGAGTTTGATTGGAAAATGAGTAGGAGCATTGAGCTGTATGATCTTAGTTTCAGAGGTGATGGACATGATTGAAAGTTGAAAGAGGATCGAAAAAAAATTGGCGCTTTTAAGCCTTGGAGAGCTCTGATTACCATATAAAAGCTACTACTGGTATATGATGAAGCATGTTATTTCATTATCATGGAAAGAGTTATATATAGCCATCAAGGCCTTTACAAGATATATACAATATCACTAATGAGATATAACTTATTGATAAGCATCCTAATCAATAAGATTGTTACAACAAATTGACGTATTTGCAAAGGAAGTTATGGGTT
This sequence comes from Campanula takesimana, assembly GCA_026119855.1. NCBI lineage: Eukaryota > Viridiplantae > Streptophyta > Magnoliopsida > Asterales > Campanulaceae > Campanula > Campanula takesimana. The sequence continues at coordinate 759,599 of JAOWBW010000579.1, forward strand.
GGAAACTTGTTGATCATTATCCTTTACAGGGTTCGGTGAAATTGCCATCCCTACTTGATTGTTCAGGGGATCATAAAACTATGTTCTAGGAGTCTTAGACGATCGAGAATTATATAAAAAAACTGTAATTCCTTGGGAGATGTTGCTAGCTGGGACCGTTTTAGGCAATGCTTGCGAACAGTCTAGTATGAGAACAAGAATTAGCTTCTATTCTTGATGAGAGAATTATATATACAAGTTATTCGCAATCCTATACTAAAGTAAATACAATTCTTGTTGGAAATTTAGGGTTTATTGATAATCCTGGATATATGATTGAATCGTGAGTAATTCACTTTCCGAACAAAATATTTCGACCCTATATGCCTGGGTTACACGAAATTTTTGTATGGGATAATACAATCAAACGATCTGAATCTAGGCAAAGAAATCAGATCAAAACTCAGAGTAATTGTGTATATATTTCGTCAATGTAATCTGAAACCAAATTCTGTATATATACAGATGGTAGGAAGGAGCATGATTGACTGAAAAGTCACAAATGTTAGCAACAGTCATACCTGTTAGGGTTTAGGGTTGTGTCTCTTGGCTTGGCGGGAATCCTGGCTTGGCGGGACCCCAACAAGGGGCGCTGCCCCTTGACCCCGCAAGGGGGCGCAGCCCCCTTGACCCCTGCTTCTTTATTGTGGTCGAAAACATATTAACTCAAACGAGTGTGTACTCCACACTTTCCCTTACTCGTATCCGAGCCGAATATGAAATCGCATTGGTCTCTAGTAAATCACAATTACATAAAATCGTTGATGACACTAAAATCACCAACATTTCCCCCCATTTTAGTGTAATCCTCGATTTACTAATCATATAAAATATTTAGCAAACATAACGAAACAAACGAATGCATAAATGAAAATGTCTTGCGATTGAATTTTCATCTTAGTACAATACACATTTCAAATATTCGAGAATCGGGGTGTCCCAACGATTGAACCCGTTAACTCATATGAATACCTGAAGATACTATACACATAAGTTTCTTACAACACTCTAAAGTTTATTCCTGACACTATTACAAGCCATGTGTCCCTATCCATTAATGAACATATAGAAAGCCAAGTCCTAGCTTCTTGAAGCGGCAAAACTTCATGTTCACATAGGTAGTTCCTTTAATCTTGCACCTGCATTTGCAATTTTTCAAAAGAACTATTAAGAAGATATTCTTCAACCTAACTATCACTTGCAGGTCTTGAACACATACCTTGGGAAACATAATAACATGTGCTCCAATCTCCACCTGTGAGCTTTCCACATTGAATTCAGGTTTCTAACGTTGCATTAGAAGGGAATTGGGTATCTCACAACTAGAGGATTAGATGGACTTTAATCCCATACCTATTGATGACTTATTCACTAAGTCTCTAGCTAACCCCTTCGTCAAGTGGTCAGCTAAATTTTGTTGAGACCGAACAAACTCAACTGAAATCACACCATTCATGATCAATTCACGAATCATACTATGTCTGACACCTAAGTGTCTAGACTTGCCATTATAAATCTGACTATAAGCCCTAGCCAATGTGGCTGCACTATCACAATGGATAGCTATTGGCGATATCGGTTTTGGCCATAATGGAATCTCATATATCAAGTTTCGTAGCCATTCTGCTTCTTTACCAGCAGCAGCCAATGCTACGAACTCAGATTCCATAGTAGAATTAGTAATACATGTCTGCTTCTTGGAAGCCCATGAAATGGCCCCTCCTCCTAGCAAGAACACCCAGCCACTAGTAGAAGATGAATCTACTTGGTTGATCCAACTAGCATCTGAGTAACCTTCTAAAATAGAAGGTTGTCCAAAATAACACAAACAGTAATTCATAGTACCTTTTAAGTACTTGAACACCCTTGTTAAAGCATGCCAATGCTGTCTACTAGGATTACTAGTGAACCTGCTCAATCTTCCTACTGCATAAGCAATATCAGGTCGAGTGCTCGTCATAGCATACATCAAACTGCCAATGGCTTTTGAGTATTCAAGCTGTGACACAGGTCTACCAGTATTTGGCATAAGTTTTTCAGCTGGATCCATAGGAGTACTGACTTTAGAACAATTATCACAATTAAACTTTTTGAGAATTTTCTCAATATAATGAGATTGTGTAACTGCAATTCCCTTGTTCAACCTTTTAATTTTTATGCCAAGAATTACATCGGCTTCTCCCATGTCCTTCATAGAGAATTTTGATGACAAAAGCTTCTTAGTTTTACCAACTACATTTTGGTCTGTGCCAAAAATTAACATGTCATCTACATATAGACAGATGAATACACCTTTGCCGGATGCATCAAATTTGCTATATACACATTTGTCTGACTGATTTAATTCAAAACCATTCGACAAAACAACCTCATCAAACTTTTGATGCCACTGTTTAGGTGCTTGCTTCAGCCCATATAATGACTTAATTAAATTGCACACCTTATGCTCATTACCTGGCATAACAAATCCTTCAGGTTGCTTCATATACACTTCTTCTTCCAAATCACCATTTAAAAATGCTGTTTTGATATCCATTTGATGGATCAATAAATTGTGAATAGCTGCCAAAGCTATCAACAATCTAATAGTAGTGATACGAGCAACTGGTGCATAGGTATCGAAGTAATCGATTCCTTCCTTTTGTTTAAAGCCTTGGATTACCAATCGAGCTTTAAACTTGTCAATTGTTCCATCGACTTTCATCTTCTTTTTGAAGATCCATTTGCACCCTAAAGGTTTACAACCTGGTGGTAAATCAGATAAGACCCAAGTATTATTTTCCATAATAGAACTAATCTCATCGTCTATTGCTTCTTTCCAAAAAGCAGCATCTCGCGATTTTATAGCTTCATCATAGGTTCTTGGATCCTCCTCTAAATTATAACAATAAGAGTATTGAGATTCAACCTGATCTCTTGATCCTTCAACTAAATATAGTTGAAAATCATCACCATATGATTTAGCTTTTCTTGCTCTTTTGCTTTTACGTGGCTCGGGTGTCTCACTTGGTGTATCATTTGAGTGATCATCCCTTTGAGATACATCCGAATTTGGTATAATATCCTTTGGCCTAGGTATTGAAGAGAAACGATTCTCATCAAATATTGCATCTCTTGATTCTATAATTGTATTAATAGAAATGTACTCATTAGGTTCTATAACATAAAACCTATATGCCTTGGAATGCTCAGCATATCCAACAAAGATGCAATCAATACCTTTTTCTCCCAACTTTGTTCATGTTTACTTATAATAATCTCCGTCCCTAGTACTTGTTAAGCACTAGTATAAAGGCTAAATGATCATGGGATGATTATGTTAGATTTATGGGTACTTGTTTGGAACAAGGTACTGGACATTACCCGCTGTATGAGATTTATGTCATGGTCTATGTCATACATATATCTCATATTAGTTATGTCATTTGAATCCTTAGACATGAAGTTATTATAGTCTTCCACTTGATGAACATTGTGTTTGACATATTCAAACGCTACCTTAACACGGTAGTTATAAAGGGTATGATTGGCATAATCGGATTCCCGTAGGGAAGAATAATAAGCTAAATGGATTTGTCCCTCCACGGAGAGATGTCAAGCTTGGGCCCCTCGAAGGAATGATGTTGATGAAATGTTCGGCCGGACTCAAATGGATTGATTGGATCAATAGCATTTGAATTATCAACATATTCGGAATCGAGAAAGTATTGAACAAAACAAGTTGACTGTTTGACCATGACTTGTGTTCAATGACATCCTGGACAAAGGGATTGTGACATCTTCTAAGAGGAATGCGAACTTGTATCTAGTTATACTATTTGGGTAGGTATGACGGTTTGCTAGAACCTAATCATATCTTATGGAATCATGTTTGAGCCCATTGCCAACTTAGTATAATCCTAGAGGGTCACACACAATAGAACGAATCTTAAATAAGAGGACTATATTGGAATTTAGGGTCGAAGGACCTCAAGGGAATTTCTGGAAATGATCTGGGCCTCCTGGTCAACCAAGCGGGCGCTTGGGTTGCACCAGGCGGGCGCCTGTTCAAGCCAGAAATAAACTGGACTTTCTGCCCAAACAGGCGGGCGCCTGGGTGGTACCAGGCGGGCGCCTGCTGCTCCCGATTGGAAAATTCCTAATTCGATTTAGGAAGGTTTTTGGCACAAGATTCCTATTTGGAATAGGTCTTAATTGTGTATAAAAACCCCAATTCGGCCAGACCATATTGACTAGTGCTTCTGTGAGTCTCAAAGAGTTTGAGAGAGATTTTATTTTGTTCTAAGATATCCTTGATTGAGGAACAAAATAATTCACAAATAAATTCCATATAGTTATTTATTATATTGTGAAAGTGGGTTTTCATAATATTGGTCTAGCAACCAAGATCAAAGAAGCTCCTTTGATATTCGTTCGAAGTGTGGATACCGCTAGAGGGTGAATTTTATCATCTTGCAAAGTTCGTGATTTGTTCGTGATAAAGCTTCAAGTTTCTCCACCAAAGATCAAGAGAAAATTCATAGCCATCAAGGGTTAGTTATTCCTCTATTCATCTTGTCGTATTTGATTTAATCATATGAACGGATCCATGGTTTTGGGTTTCTTAAAATTTTAAATGCTATATTCCGCTGCGCATGTTACTACGAAACCCAACAGTGGTATCAGAGCCCCGTTCATGTTGATTAATTCAATACTTGGATCATGTTGTGTGTATATAAAATTGTTTATGTGCCAAGCATGATATGAATATTGGATTATATGATGTTTATGTGTTTTGTGATTTTATGTGGTTTATTGTTTTTTTGCAACTTTAATCGCACGATTCAATCGCAATAAAAATTATGGTGGATTCTGAATTATTTCGATTATTGATTTTTGATTGGATCAAAGTTTTAATAATCGGGGAAAAATAATTTTGAGACAAAATTTTCGAACTTGAAAATTCCATACCATTCTGACCATACAAGCGCTCGCCCGCGCTGGAGCAGGCGCGCGCGCGTTGCAGGCGCCCGCCCGTGCTGGACCAGGCGCGCGCTCGCTAGGCAAGAATGTTCTGATTTTGTTCAAAATTTGATTCTGGAATTTTTCGATAAATCCAACAAAACCAGTAACAAGACCACTTCAGACTTGCTGATCTGGAATGGGTTTTGGGTAGTTGGTTTGTGTGTGGATTTTGGGGTTTGATTTTCCTATTTGTTTTAGTCTTGTGATTCCTAGATTGGTTCAAGTTTTAGATGGCTAATCTGCGTTCATCGAGATTGTGTTTCCCAAAATTGATCGCAATCAAAGTTTCAAAGATAAAACGAAGTTAGAATTATGAAGAGTTCATAATTGCTAAAATTGAGAAACAAAGTTCTTGATTCAATGATTGGAGATCCATGTGGAATTGTGAATGCAATTGGCCTACGTTCATCGAGACCATCTATTGCTTAGTTTCGGCCACATGGACTACTTTCTTGGTTTCTTGAATTAGTGCGGGATTGTGGTTGCCTAATGGCTTAGTTCGACCGCACTTCTTGTTGTCTTGATTTGGAGATAATAACCAAAGTTGAAATAGTCTCATCCTCATAATTATAGAGAAACTAATGACACATAAATATTATGCTTAAATTAATGGGATTAATTTAGTGGCTAAACTTGATGTGTAACATGTTTATATTATGTGCTCATAAATGTGTTATATGCTATATATGTGATGAACCTTCAAAGAAAGTTTTAAGTCTTTTATTGCCATGCCATGATTAAAACACTTGTTAGTACATAAGTGACTCTAATGTAGATTCGCCCTAGCGAGATGCATTAAATTTATTTATGTATGAGCAAGATAGATAATGTGGGCACGCCCTAGCGGGACACATTAACTATGCGTTTAAAATGGTTAGACTTAATTGGGCGTCAAAACAGTTTTGGGCCTAGGCAAAGATGAGGTTTAACATGCTTTTTGAAATTGGATTTCTAAAAGAATCTCATAAAAGGAACTAAGAGTCATATGAGATATGATTGACAAGAGTTGTCTACCTAATTAATTTGATTTTGTGTAATCCGCCTTAGCGGACTTGAAATTAAATTAAAGTTGGATCTTAACCCATTTAAATTATATTATACATTGGATGTATATGAAGGTTATATAATTTAGTGGGAGTATTTTGTTTGAAAAATACATTATTTATCTCTTTAATGAAAATCGGTACTTATTAAATTTTGGAAATTTTTGCATATTTGTAGATAATGACTAATAACACTCAATCAATGTCGTTGCGATCGATCCTTGAGAAGGATAAGCTCGAAGAGAATGGTACAAACTTTATGGATTGGATCCGAAGCATAAGAATTGTTCTTAGGCAAGAAGATAAGTTGTACATTCTCGATGGGCCTCTCCCTGCTGAACCACCGCCTACTGCCCCTAGGGTAGAAAGAGACAATTACAAGAAACATCGTAATGATTCTAGAGATGTAAGTTGTCTCATGCTTGCTGCTATGTGTTCAAAACTCCAACAAAGTTTGGAACATTTGGAAGCCTATGAGATAGGCGTGGAGTTGAGAACCATGTTTCAAGAGCAAGCTAGGCAAGAGAGGTACAAGACCATTGTTGCATTCACTACTAGTAAAATGAATGAAGGGCAACAAGTGAGTCCTCACTTTCTTAAAATGAAAGGTTATGTAGAGCACCTTGAGAAACTTGGCTATCCAATCCCATTGGAGCTAGCCACGGATCTCATTCTTAATTCATTGCCTAAAAGTTATAATCAGTTTGTAATGAATTATAACATGCATGGAATGGATAAGAATCTCTCTGAGTTGCATGGGATGCTCAAAACTGCAGAGATGAAAATTGTGGAGAAAGGTTCTCCCGTGCTTTTGGTTCATGATGGGAAGAAGGCTAGTGCCAAAGGAAAGGGTAAGGCAAAAGTTGTCAAACCCAAGATAAGCAAGGCAAAGGTTGCCAAGGCTTCTGAGGCAAAACCCGATTCACAAAAGGATGCAATCTATTTCCATTGTCAAGAAATTGGTCATTGGAAACGTAATTGCAAGGCTTTCTTGGAAGAGCAAAAGAAGAAGAAGAGCAGCAAGGCTGCGTCGACTTCAGGTATCTATATGATAGATATTCTCCTTTCTACCACTGATTCTTGGGTATTGGATACCGGATGTGGTTCTCACATTTGTCTAAATGTGCAGGGACTAAAGAATAGGAGACTGCTTAAAGAAGGTGAAGTAGATCTACGCGTGGGAAATGGAGCAAGAGTTGCTGCATTAGCCGTAGGGACTTATGAAGTCACTTTACCTTCCGGATTAATTCTTGTTTTGAACAATTGTTATTATGTTCCGGATTTAAGCAGAAATATTATTTCAATTTCTTGTTTGGATAATGAAGGTTTTAAGTTTCTTATTGAGAATAAGAAATTTTCTATTTATTTAAATGATGTGCTTTATGGTATTGCTAATTCATTTAATGGCCTTTATATCTTGGATGTCAAGAATGAAAATAATGTCTATCATGTAAATAAGAAATCTAAACCTAATGATGTAAATCATACTTATTTGTGGCATTGCCGTCTTGGTCATATTAATGAGAAGCGTATCTCAAAACTCCATGGGGACGGACTTTTGGGTTCATGTGACTTAGAGTCATATGATACTTGTGAGTCGTGTCTTCTTGGAAAAATGACTAAGACACCTTTTACCAAGTTGGGTGAAAGGGCAAGCGACTTATTGGGGTTGATACATTCCGATGTATTCGGACCATTAAGTAGCAATGCTAGGGGAGGATTTCAATACTTCATAACCTTCACTGATGATTATAGTAGATTTGGGTATGTTTACCTAATGAAACATAAAAGTGAAGCATTTGAGATATTTAGAATATTTCAAAATGAAGTAGAAAAACAACTTGGCAAAAGTATAAAGGCACTTCGATCAGATCGAGGTGGTGAATACTTAAGTCAAGAATTTGATGATCATCTAAAGAATTGTGGAATAGTTTCACAATTGACTCCACCCGGAACACCACAATGGAATGGTGTGTCCGAGAGGAGGAATCGGACTTTGTTAGACATGGTTCGATCAATGATGAGTCAAATTGATCTTCCAATATCCTTTTGGGGTTACGCTCTAGAAACCGCTGCTTTCACACTAAATCGTGTTCCAACTAAATCCGTTCTAAAGACTCCATATGAGATGTGGAGCGGAAAGAAGCCTTGTCTGTCTTTCATGAAGATTTGGGGTTGCGAAGCTTTTGTCAAAAGACTTGTCTCAGACAAACTTGCACACAAATCTGATAAATGTATTTTCGTGGGATATCCTAAGGAAACTAAAGGATATTACTTTTACAACCGTGAGGACAACAAAGTGTTTGTTGCCCGAACTGGTGTCTTTCTAGAGAAAGAGTTTCTCTCCAAAGAAATCAGTGGGAGTAAAATAAATCTTGAAGAAATTCGAGACCCAGAAAATAACATTGAACCAATAGTGGAACAAGAACAAGAACCACAAGGAGTTGTGGAACCTGTTAAAAATACACAAGTAACTCGCAAATCTAGTAGGATACGATCCGAGCCCGAGAGATATGGATTTCTCGTAACAGATAGTAATGAGGTAGAAATCATTGAGAATGATGAACCGTCAACCTACCAAGAGGCGATGTCTTCTCCTGATTCGGACAAGTGGCTTGGAGCCATGGAATCCGAATTACAATCCATGCAAGACAATCAAGTTTGGAATTTGATTGATGCACCCGAAGGTGTAAAAACCATAGGATGCAAATGGGTCTTCAAGAAGAAGACTGACATGGATGGGAAGGTGCATACTTACAAAGCTAGGCTTGTAGCGAAGGGGTATAGGCAAGTTCATGGTATTGACTATGATGAGACCTTTTCACCCGTAGCAATGATCAAGTCTATAAGAATTTTGCTTGCCATTGCCGCATATCATGACTATGAAATATGGCAGATGGACGTCAAAACCGCTTTCCTGAATGGAAAACTCCAAGAGGATGTGTATATGACACAACCAGAAGGTTTTGAACAATATTCTAAGGTATGCAAATTGCAAAGATCCATCTATGGATTGAAGCAAGCTTCAAGGAGTTGGAATCTCCGTTTTGATGAATCGGTCAAAGAGTTTGGCTTCATCAAGAACGAAGATGAGCCTTGTGTATACAAGAAGATTAGTGGGAGCATAGTGCTATTCCTTATTTTATACGTGGATGACATATTGCTCATTGGAAACGATATTCCTACACTTCAATCTGTGAAGACTTGGTTAGGAAAGTGCTTCGCAATGAAAGATATGGGTGAAGCCGCATATATTCTTGGCATTAAGATCTATAGAGATAGATCAAGGAAGCTACTTGGTTTAAGCCAAAGTACATACATAGACAAGGTCATTAGAAGATTCCGTATGGAAAATTCTAAGAGAGGCACCTTGCCCGTGTTACATGGAGTTTCTCTAAGCAAGACTCAATGTCCTAAGACAAACGATGAGCGTGAGAAAATGAATGATGTTCCATATGCTTCGGCAATTGGGTCCATCATGTATGCCATGATTTGTACTAGGCCGGATGTGTCTTATGCTTTGAGCATGACAAGTAGATACCAATCCGACCCTGGCGAAAATCACTGGATAGCTGTAAAAGCGATTCTTAAGTACTTGAGAAGAACTAAAGACTCGTTTTTAGTCTATGGAGGAATGGAAGATGATCTCGTTGTAAATGCTTACACGGATGCAAGCTTCCAAACCGACAAAGATGATAGCCGATCGCAATCAGGTTTTGTGTTTATGTTAAATGGTGGAGCTGTAAGCTGGAAGAGTTCCAAGCAAAGTACAACCACTGATTCTACAACAGAAGCTGAGTATATTGCTGCATCGGATGCTGCAAAAGAAGCTGTTTGGATTAAGAAGTTCATAACTGAACTTGAAGTGGTTCCTAGTATTGCTAATCCAATAGACCTTTATTGCGATAATAATGGTGCTATTGCTCAAGCAAAAGAACCAAGAGCACATCAGAAATCTAAACACATACTTAGGCGTTTTCATATCATTCGAGAAATCGTTGATAGGGGAGACGTAAATATATGCAGAGTACCTACTGATGACAATGTTGCGGACCCGCTAACAAAGGGACTTCCACAAGCTAAACATGATGGTCATGTTAGGTCCATGGGTATTAGATACATGGGAGATTGGGCCTAGGGCAAGTGGGATATTGTTGGTAGTGGTGCCCTAGGCACGTTTAATAAACGTTGTAATTGTTATCATTTATTTCATATCAATAAAGAGATGTTTTGATTATTATTGTTGTTCATGTTTACTTATAATAATCTCCGTCCCTAGTACTTGTTAAGCACTAGTATAAAGGCTAAATGATCATGGGATGATCATGTTAGATTTATGGGTACTTGTTTGGAACAAGGTACTGGACATGACCCGCTGTATGAGATTTATGTCATGGTCTATGTCATACATATATCTCATATTAGTTATGTCATTTGAATCCTTAGACATGAAGTTATTATAGTCTTCCACTTGATGAATATTGTGTTTGACATATTCAAACGCTACCTTAACACGGTAGTTATAAAGGGTATGATTGGCATAATCGGATTCCCGTAGGGAAGAATAATAAGCTAAATGGATTTGTCCCTCCACGGAGAGATGTCAAGCTTGGGCCCCTCGAAGGAATGATGTTGATGAAATGTTCGGCCGGACTCAAATGGATTGATTGGATCAATAGCATCTGAATTATCAACATATTCAGAATCGAGAAAGTATTGAACAAAACAAGTTGACTGTTTGACCATGACTTGTGTTCAATGACATCCTGGATAAAGGGATTGTGACATATTCTAAGAGGAATGCGAACTTGTATCTAGTTATACTATTTGGGTAGGTATGACGGTTTGCTAGAACCTAATCATATCTTATGGAATCATGTTTGAGCCCATTGCCAACTTAGTATAATCCTAGAGGGTCACACACAATAGAACGAATCTTAAATAAGAGGACTATATTGGAATTTAGGGTCGAAGGACCTCAAGGGAATTTCTGGAAATGATCTGGGCCTCCTGGTCAACCAAGCGGGCGCTTGGGTTGCACCAGGCGGGCGCCTGTTCAAGCCAGAAATAAACTGGACTTTCTGCCCAAACAGGCGGGCGCCTGGGTGGTACCAGGCGGGCGCCTGCTGCTCCCGATTGGAAAATTCCTAATTCGATTTAGGAAGGTTTTTGGCACAAGATTCCTATTTGGAATAGGTCTTAATTGTGTATAAAAACCCCAATTCGGCCAGACCATATTGACTAGTGCTTCTGTGAGTCTCAAAGAGTTTGAGAGAGATTTTATTTTGTTCTAAGATATCCTTGATTGAGGAACAAAATAATTCACAAATAAATTCCATATAGTTATTTATTATATTGTGAAAGTGGGTTTTCATAATATTGGTCTAGCAACCAAGATCAAAGAAGCTCCTTTGATATTCGTTCGAAGTGTGGATACCGCTAGAGGGTGAATTTTATCATCTTGCAAAGTTCGTGATTTGTTCGTGATAAAGCTTCAAGGTTTCTCCACCAAAGATCAAGAGAAAATTCATAGCCATCAAGGGTTAGTTATTCCTCTATTCATCTTGTCGTATTTGATTTAATCATATGAACGGATCCATGGTTTTGGGTTTCTTAAAATTTTAAATGCTATATTCCGCTGCGCATGTTACTACGAAACCCAACAGTCTAACCACAGCCCTACACCCCCAAACTCTCAAAATTGTCAAGTTGGGTCGTTTCTTATACCAAAGTTCATATGGGGTAATCTTGTTCCTTTTATTAGGAACCCTATTCAATCGATAGCAAGCCGTTAACATGGCTTCCCCCCAAAACCCGCCACTCAAGCCTGAGTAAGATAACATGGCATTGACCATTTCTTCAAGAGTTCTATTTTTCCTTTCAGCCACACCATTTTGTTGTGGTGTATAAGGAGCCGTAGTTTCATGAATGATTCCTACGGATTGAAAGTATACAGGATCATAATATTCACCACCTCTATCCGTGCGAAAGGATTTAATCAAGCCATTTTGTTGTGATTCAACTTCTGTTTTAAAGATTTTAAATTTATCTAGGGCTTCATCTTTTGCATGCAGCAAGTAAACATAGCAAAACCTAGAGGCATCATCTATAAAAGTGACAATATACTTTTTATTTCCTAAAGATGGAGTCGCATGAAAATCACATAAATCACTATGAATTAATTAAAGTATTACAGAATTCCTTGTTATACTTTTAAAAGGTTTTCTAGTGATTTTTGTTAACATGCAAGTATTTCATTTTCCAGAATTATTATCAATAGCAGGAATCAAACCATCTTTAGACATTTTAAGCATCCTTTTATAGTGCACATGTCCTAAACGAGCATGCCATAATGAAGAATTCAAATCATTGGAATCAGTCATATAAACAGAACTAGAATCATTAGGAACTTTATTCAAATTCAACATAAACATCCCATTATTGTAATAACCAAATCCTACAAATACACCAGACTTTGATAAGATATACTTATCAGACTCATAAACTTGTTTATATCCACACTTGTTCAAAACAGGACCAGAAACTAAATTTTTTCGAAGTTTAGGTACATACAATACATTAAACAGAGTAACAGATTTTCCTGAACTAAATTCCAGCACCACATTTCCTCTTCCTTGAACAGGAGAAAAATGATCATCACCCATGTAGAGAACAAATTCGTCTTCCACCGGTTCAAATGTCTTAAACCAGCAACGTTATTTACAAACATGGGTTGTGGCACCGGAATCAATCCACCACGCAACTGCATCATCCTGCACATAAAATGCTTCAGAAATTAGTGAAACGGAATATTTAATAAATCCATTCCAAATATGTTCTAAATTATGACCTTGGTCTTGGGTATGGTCCTTAGACCCCTTCCCCGAACCACTAGTGCTAGCGCCATCCTTCTTGTTCCCATTACGACAATCCCTCTTAAAGTGACCAGTTTTGCCACACCTCCAACATGCCACTTTAGGCTTCTTGTTGGGACCAGAATCATCGTTGTTATTGGAACCACGTTTCTTTCCTCTGTTTTTGTTGTTGTTCCTTTTCTTTCCACCCTCCTCAAGCATATTCACTGAGGGTCCAGCAACTTCCTTTCCTTTTCCCTTGTCACTTTCTTGTGCCCTTAGAGAATCCTCTATACCAGGTGACTACCAAGTTGGACCAAAGACAGATCGTCTTTACTATGTTTCAAGTTGTGTTTGAAATCATTCCAGGAAGGAGGCAACTTGTCTATTATACTTGAAACAGATATTGCCTCGTCCATTTTCAAACCATGTTGTGTAAACTGTCCAAGGATTCTCAGGAGTTCATTGAATTGTTCCATGACATGCCTTGATTCGACCATCTTGTAATTATTAAAATTACTTACAAGGAACTTCTTACTCGAATCATCCTCTGCCATGTACTTGGATTCGAGAGAATCCCACAACTCCTTCGCAGATTCAACATTCTGATATATGTCAAAGAGAGAGTCAGACATACCGTTCAATATATGCCCTCTGCAGATGTAGTCATCGTTCTCCCACTTCGATCTTTTCCTGACTGCTTCCAAATTATCGTCCTCCGACAATTCTGGCATGGGGGTAGACAGAACATACACCACCTTCAATGTTGTCAGAAGGAAGTGCATCTTCTTCTGCCAACGTCTGAAATCATAGCCTTCAAATTTGTCCAACTTCCCAAAGTTGGTCGTCATCTCTTTCACAGTACTTCCTCCACCCATGATTATCACAGAATATTTTGTTCGTTTGTTGGAAATTTAGGGTTTATTGATAATCCTGGATATATGATTAAATTGTGAGTAATTCACTTTCCGAACAAAATATTTCGACCCTATATGCCTGGGTTACACAAAATTTTTGTATGGGATAATACAATCAAACGATCTGAATTTAGGCAAAGAAATCAGATCAAAACTCACAGTAATTGTGTGTATTAGGGATGGCCAAACCGGACCGAAACCGGACCGGAACCGGAAAACCGGACCGGAAAAGCCCGGAACCAGAGAAAACCGGGGAGTAAACCAGAACCGGAGTAACCGGAACCGTGGTAAGCGCGGGCCGGTTCAGGGTCACATATATGGCGAACCGGACCGGAACCGGATCGGCATTTCCATTAAAAAAAATAAAAATCCCTTATTTTTCAATAAATTTTAACATGTTTATTCATTAGTGTATTATAAAATAAAAATCTCTTGTCTTTTAATAAATTTTAACATGTTTATTTGTTATTGTATGATAAAAAAAAAAAAAAAAAAAAAGGTAGCGTGGACTGAACCGGAACCGGACCGGAACCGGATTGTGATGACCGGAACCGGAACCGGTGTAAGCGCGGGCCGGTTCAGGGTCACATATATGCCGAACCGGAACCGGTTTTGGTCATCCCTAGTGTGTATATTTCGTCAATGTAATCTGAAACCAAATTCTGTATATATACAGATGGTAGGAAGGAGCAGGATTGACTGAAAAGTCACAAATGTTAGCAACAGTCATACCTGTTAGGGTTTAGGGTTGTGTCTCTTGGCTTGGCGGGACCCCAACAAGGGGCGCTGCCCCTTGACCCCGCAAGGGGGCGAAGCCCCCTTGACCCCTGCTTCTTTATTGTGGTCGAAAACATATTAAATCAAACGAGTGTGTACTCCACACTTTCCCTTACCCGTATCCGAGCCGAATATGAAATCGCATTGGTCTCTAGTAAATCAGAATTACATAAAATCGTTGATGACACTAAAATCAACAACAATTCTTAACCTTAAATACATACTCCAATTAGGAAACAAGATGTACAAATGAGAATAGACAATGTAGTTGATTTGGACTGAGATTCTGAAGTATCTCTATCATGCTCCCGCAAGATGGACGATCGAGAGATGAATCCAATCTTGGACAAGATCAAATGAAACGGAGCACGAGCCAACGGTTTTGTAAGTGCATATGTTAGTCTTAAAGACACAACAAGGGTATGAAAAGAGTATGAACTGACAGAGACAATTAACAACAAATGATTTATCCAACCGAGTGAGTGAAAGGTATTGTAAACTACTAACCAAAGCAAGATGTTCAAAAGAATTAGAAATTGGTGATCCGGAGGAAGTCAAGGGTATAGAGTGAGCGGCCATAGGAGTTGAAACGGGTTTGGCCTTAGTCATTTTAGCCCGAGCAAGAATATCGTGGATGTATTTGTGTTGGGAAAGTAGAAGAGTGTGTGGATGTGGAATGACTTCAACCCCGAGGAAATAGGAAATGACTCTAGATCCTTGTGTAGACACCCCGCCTTGGACCTCTCACCCCGATTGCATACATAGTGTTTTTATTTAACTTATTTTTGTTGACTTTTGTTACTTCGGTTAAGTTCCTAACTGATTCCGTTAGTTTTGGACTAAACTGCATAACAGAGTTAACTTTAGAGTCATTCCTGTCATTCTGTCATTCTCAAAAGCGGGCGCCTCCCGTAATGGTTATGTGACGCGCGCGCGTTTGGTCCAAAAGGCCAGACTCACGCGCTTCCCACTTTGACTGTTACGGATTGTAGCCTTTTCCCTCCATTTTTAGAGTCAAAAAGAAGCTTTTCATCACATGTTTTATTCTAGCATTAAACCCATTTTATTTTGTAACTCCCAATCCTTTATTCTAGCCATTCTCCATAAAAACAAAATATTTCTTTTATTTATTATTTGATTTTCTTTTTATTCATTTATCTTTCTTTATTTTTCTATTAGTTGAAAAGCCATCTTTCCCTCCTTTCTTCACCTATTTAAACCTCTCATTTCTACCTTAGAAAAGGACTCTCTTTTTGGACTTGAATTTTCTTCACAACTACATTATACACATTTCTCTAAAAAAATCTCCCTACAAGAATTCTCCCAACAACAATTCAAGCATCAAAACTCTACTCTTTTCAAATCAAAGTATGAAGTCCTCTTTCTTAATGTACAACTTTACTTTTTCTTCTTCTTATTTTATTCATGTCTTGTTAATGTATGCAATCCCCATCAATGGGACATGACCTAAAGATCACTTTATTACATTAAAGTTGGTTAAGGGTTATCTCCCTACATTCTAAACTCTAGTTTAATTTACTATTCTCCTTTTAATGTAATCTTTAGCATAAATTAATCAACAAAATAATTCTCTTTTATTTTCCTTTGCAATTCCCCTTTTCTTTACATTGTAATTGTTAGCACATTTCTCATATTAAAATAAGGACATTTAGCATTAGAACACCAATAGTAGCAAGACCCGCGTAAGCGGGGCGGAGTGGGTGTATAAGTACTTCCCACTCCGTCATCTAACCCCCGAACCCTTCTCTTCCCGAATCTCTAGTTTCGTAACATTGAAATAGGCTATTTCTTTAGGTTTTTCTTATGTTTCCTCAATAACATAGGTGGCGACTCTACAATCTAAAACAAGTTAGACATCCTAGGATAATTCACCGCTCTATCCAAGTTGTGGTTTTCCCGGGGTATCTACAGTGGCGACTCCGTTGGGGACAACTTAGAAGGTTAAACTTGCGTTCTTTTACTTTTGGTGTTCTTATTTCTGCATTCTGGGCATTCTGGTGGAAAAAGGTGGGAAGCGTGCGCCACTGACCTTCTTGGCCTAAGGCGCGCGCCTCCGACCTTCACCACCAGAATCGCCCGCCTCTCATCTCGTCCTTCCATTTCATGTTTCTGTGCTAACAATTACTGCAGGGGAAAGTTTTATTATTTAGGGTCAAGGAAATCCCTTGAACCCACTGATTTGCAGGTATTGCCCAGAATCGGGCGCCTCGGCCTCTCTCGCTCAGAGGCGCGCGCCTCCCACTCTCACTTCCCAATGCGCGTGCTTCTCGGCAATTTTCCCAGAAACAGAACAGTGGACAGAACAGAATGATTGACAGTGTGTGGGCACTGGGCCTGCACAGAACAATTCCTATTTTTTGTTTATTTTATCGGTCACAAGGGTGATTCGAAAGTTGTCAATACGTGCTTATTTGTTTTTTTTCTTTTCTTTAAAAAAATGTATTTTGTCACTTGGCTTGACCTCACACTACATGCACATATTCTTATGAATTGCTCACAATCGAGTCGCACGAAGTCCATAACCCCAAACCCGTTTGTAGATACCCCGGGGATCCACGGCTTGGCTAGAGCGGTGAATTATCCTAGGATGTCTAACTTGTTTTTAGAGTCGCCACCTATATTTTGAGGAACATAAGAAAAACCTATAGATTGTAGCCTAAGTTTGATTACGAAAACAGAGATTCTTTGTTTTGAGGTTCGGGGGTTAGATTACGAGATGGGAAGTACCGAAACACCCATCTCGCCCAACTAAAGTTGGTCTTGCTTGATCAAAATCTACATGAATGAAAATGTTCTTCTTCTTCTTCTTTAAGTCATGAAAAGGGGGGGATTTAAAATAGGATTTGGAATGTAGGAGATGACTCCTTAACCAACCTCAATGAGATGAGGTGATCATTAGAGTCATGTCCCAAAATGATTTGGGTGATTGCACATTTGATTAAAGTAAAAAGAGAGTGAGGAGATGAAGTAGAAAAGAAAGGAAAAGATGGACTTTTACCTACAATTTGAAGAACTTCAAATGTTGCTTAATGAGATCCTTGGAGAACCTTTAGAAAGTGATTTTTTGTCTCGTTTTCGATCCTTGAAAATGGAGGTAAAGGGAGGTTTTTATAGGTGAAAGAGGGGTGTTTTTGGTGCCAAAACTCAGTCACCAAGAAATCTTTCCCGGGCAAAATCTTGTAAATTGAGCAAGGGAGGGAATCCTGGTCAGAAATCTGTAACTGACGCCCAGAGGCGCGCGCTTCCTGCTTTGGGGGCGGGAGGCGCGCGCGCCTTGATCCTCCTGTCGGAGGCGCGCGACTCAGAGAAGGCAATTTTGACAGAATGGACAAGAAAGTCAGCCCTGTCATTCAGTTTAGTCCCTAGACTTAACGAAGTCAGTCAGGAACTTAACAGAAGTGACAGAAACTAACGAGAAACACTTAAAATGGGGAGAAACACAAGATCAAATGTGCAATCGGGGTGAGCGGTCCAAGGCGGGGTGTCTACAGAGCCCCTCGGCGACGTGGATTGCAAAGCAAAACGCGTCGACGAAAGTTAAAAACACCCGCCGAGGACATCACCAAGAAAAGGCAAAGACTCGATGAAAGCAGGAATTTGAAATTGCGAGAGATAGTGGTGCGCTCCCTGTGTGAGCGGCTTTTGTTGATAGAGGGGGTGGCATGATCCGTTAGGTGAACCTGCCGGCTGAATGTTTTGAATGAGGCCGTTAGTGAACCTTTTGATGAATCCGTTAGTGAATCCCTTGGATGAGTCCGTTGGTGAACCATTGCTGACGAATCCGTTAGTGAATCCCTTGGATGAGTCCGTTGGTGAACCCTTGTTGACGAATCCGTTGGTGAATCCGTTTGATGAATCCGTTAGTGAATCCCTTGGATGAGTCCGTTGGTGAACCCTTGTTGACGAATCCGTTCGTGAATCCGTTTGATGAATCCGTTAGTGAATCCCTTGGATGAGTCCGTTGGTGAACCCTCGTTGACGAATCCGTTAGTGAATCCGTTTGATGAATCCGTTAGTGAATCCCTTGGATGAGTCCGTTGGTGAACCCTTGTTGACGAATCCGTTAGTGAATCCGTTTGATGAATCCGTTAGTGAATCCCTTGGATGAGTCCGTTGGTGAACCCTTGTTGACGAATCCGTTAGTGAATCCGTTTGATGAATCCGTTAGTGAATCCCTTGGATGAGTCCGTTGGTGAACCCTCGTTGACGAATCCGTTAGTGAATCCGTTTGATGAATCCGTTAGTGAATCCCTTGGATGAGTCCGTTGGTGAACCCTCATTGACGAATCCGTTAGTGAATCCGTTTGATGAATCCGTTGGTGAATCCCTTGGATGAGTCCGTTGGTGAACCCTTGTTGACGAATCCGTTAGTGAATCCGTTTGATGAATCCGTTGGTGAATCCCTTGGATGATTCCGTTGGTGAACCCTCGTTGAAGAATCCGTTAGTGAATCCGTTTGATGAATCCGTTAGTGAATCCCTTGGATGAGTCCGTTGGTGAACCCTTGTTGACGAATCCGTTGGTGAATCCGTTTGATGAATCCCTTAGTGAATCCCTTGGATGAGTCCGTTGGTGAACCCTTGTTGACGAATCCGTTGGTGAATCCGTTTGATGAATCCGTTAGTGAATCCCTTGGATGAGTCCGTTAGTGAACCCTTGTTGACGAATCCGTTAGTGAATCCGTTTGATGAATCCGTTAGTGAATCCCTTGGATGAGTCCGTTGGTGAACCCTTGTTGACGAATCCGTTAGTTAATCCGTTTGATGAATCCGTTAGTGAATCCCTTGGATGAGTCCGTTGGTGAACCCTTGTTGACGAATCCGTTAGTGAATCCGTTTGATGAAATATTGCTTTGAAGTCTCGTGCCATTTGGAGTCACACTTGACTTTTTGAATTGCGGGGTACGGGATTAGTTGACCGCGACCAGAAAAATGTTCCTGCTGGGGATGAAATGTTGAGATTGACTCTTGAGGGGGGTGTGGCACCCGTGACAGAACTTAGGGAGTTCGGAATTCGTGGGGAAACTTTGATACGATGCATGGATTCTTGCATGGGAGACTGCTTTTGAACCTGCCTGATGATGGGAAGAGCGCGCGTCCGGGACTCGTTGTGGGACGCGCGCGCCTCAGATGAATATGTCGGGAGGCGCGCGCCTGGCGCATAAGTTCAGCATATTTAAACAGGTTGTTTGCTGTTTTCGGCCAGTTTTCAAAAATTTGAAGAACCCTCCAAATTCCAAGCCCAATTTTCGTAGAGAAATCACCCTAAAACACTTTCTTGCTGCTCTAGGATCAATTCCGTCAAAGAAATGATGTCGGATCGTCAGCAATCACCTCCGTTTGAGATGCCACATGGCGAGGAGCCCGAAATTGGGGTTGAAGCTATGGACCCGAGCTTGCTTACTTTCCGGCCTCATACCCATATTTCTCACTTCGTGACTTCGGGTTTGGTAAGAATGCCTCACCTTTCTTGTCGATTTCGGGTTTCATGAAGTTCTGTTTTCTTTACCCGAAATATTGCTGCAGCAGCTTTATTGATCATTCTTTGCATGTTGTTTGTTGTTGCTGATTTGTTGTAAGAAACATGTTGGGATGTCCATTTTCACGTTCACACACTTGCTTGTACATTGTTCTGCCGTTGAAATCTCTGTGTTGAGTTCATCCGTTTTTCTAGCAGTCATGCTGATGAAATTTTTGCTGTTCCTTTTTTTTTCTTTTCAGGAGTGGACCCGTTTGACAGAGATTCGCGGTGGGGCTCATGGGCCCATCTCTATATGGAAGAGGTTGCCCGAGAATGTTCGGGCCCGAGTCACAGGGACTCATTTTGGTCTTTTTGTCACTAGCCTCCCAGCTTTGAAGAATGACCCTGATGTGGTTCAGGCATTGAGGGAGAGATGGTGGGATACCACCCATACCTTCCATTTACCCATGGGCGAGGTGACCATGACGCCTACTGATTTCACAGCTTTGACGGGCTTGCCGTTCATGGGGGTGCCTGTCCCTTTTGGTTTGAGAGGGGCTGTTCGGACTCCGGACGAGTTACTGGCCTTGGTTGACTGCCGGTTCGAGGTTAAGAATTCTCGAGTGACATGGGGGAGAATCAGGGCTTATTTCAGCATCTTGATGGCTGAGGCTCGAGGTGTTACTGCTGATCGGGTTGATGTTGTGGCCCGTTGCTTCATTTGGTACTTGTTATCCCACACTCTGTTTGCCAACGGGGGATCTTCGGCCTCTTTGGCTCTGCTTGACTTGTTAGTGGACTTGGACCAGATCGGCCAGTATAACTGGGGCGCAGCGGGCTTGGCTGCTTGTTATCACGGCATGGATTTGACCAGCCGCTCGACTACCAGCTCTGTTACGGGCTTCAGCTTGCTGTGGGAGGTATACCACTTACCGTCCCTTTTATATTCTCCTTGCCTTAGTCATAACTGCCTTTTTCGTTGACTGTCATTAACTTTGTTTCTGCCTCTTGTCTACAGCTTTGGGCTTTTGCTATCCTGAATCTGAGGGATTTCAAGAGTGCCAAGGAAGGCCAGCCCCAGTATCCGGACTGCGCACGGTGGGCGTATAAGGAGAGGAATGTGAAGACTGGCACGAATCCCATTAGTCTTACTTCAGCCCGACGGCACTTGGACACCCTGAGGCCTGAGTCTGTTGCCTTTTCTTTGTATCCGTGGAGATCAGTTCAGCACTGTTTGAGCACACTCTTATTCCTACCCGTTCTCGGCTTTTGATGAGTTCGGGTGAGTGCATGGCTCTGTACTTGGGAGACAGAGTATTTTGGCAGCATGGTACCCAGGTGACAGACTTTTACACCCCTCCTCGTCCTGCAGTTCCAGACGTTCCTCCTTTCTGCCCTCGTAACTGGAGGTCACTTTCAGAGGCTGATCGTGCGGCATATATGGTAGGGGTTGATGCCGTCCCTTATATTCACTTGGATCAGGATTATGGCCTCTTCAGGGAGAACAACTTGATGCAGGGCTTTATGTTCGCTGATCCGAGGAGATCACAGGCTGCTCCTTCGACCTCCGCTCGGTTTTATACTACCGGTGTCGGGTATTGTTTTGATCCTCCTTTGCCTCCTCCTTATTACACTTATTCAAACTTCGGGGTCTTTGAGGAGCAGAGGGAGATTGTTCCCAAGGATATGTCACCGGAGAGAGAGCCTCCCGCTCAGGCTGCTGTGGTATGTTTTTCTGACCATCTTTGCATTTTCTCACTTCCAGTCTTGTTTTTCTGTTCTTTGTATTGATGTAATTTCCTTTCCCCGTTCTTTGTTGCAACAGGTGCCCGTAGCTGCTTATGGGCACTTGGGTAGGCAGAACAAAGGGATGAGGCGGAGGCTCTGTCAGCTGGAGGAGAGGGTGCTGGAACTGTGCAGGGATATTGCTGCCATGACTAGAGATGTTGCTGGTGCTGTCTCTGGTGCTGCGAGAGGAGCTGCCCAAGGTGCTCGGGGCATGGGACGAGGCTGCAGGGATGCTGCACTGGACATTGATGAGGCTGTCTCTTCGGCGAGGCAGTCGCTGAGCAGGAGTCTGAGCCATAGTAGGAGTCTGAGCCGAGAGGGTAGCCGGGGCGGCGCCAGTTCATCAGGGAGAGCTGCCAAGAGAACCCGTCCTGATGTTGTGATTGAGACATCTGAGTCTGAGGATGATGATGATGATGAGGATGATGATGACGATGAGGAGACCGAGAGCGGTAGCAGGGGGTGAGCACAGTGTTAGTGATGACGTGCCCGAGCTGTCGTGGCTGAGAGGATGAGGGATTGAAACACTTTTACTTTTGCCTGTAATAACATTTAACATGTATTTACAATCCTATTTATTTTACTACTCATTTTTATGTTCTATTAACGACTCGATCTTAGATGTCGACTCTTTACAAACAAATGTGTGCCCAAAGGGTGCTTGTTGTCGATGCTTTGAACTCTTTTTTGTTGCTGGGATTTGATTTTGCTGCAGGCTGGATATGTTGAAGTGCTTGGGTTCTGTTCTGAACTGACAAGGGTTGTTTCTGTCTGAACTGCTGTCAAAGGCGCGCGCGTCGGGACTTGCTTGTGGGAGGCGCGCGTTGTGCAGCCCTGGTCGGAGGCGCGCGCTTCTGGCCTGCTGAATTACAGCCCCTTTCTTTTCTGATCAGAATGTTCCAACAGCTATAAATTTGAACCATTTTTCGACCAGAATGGCCACACAGCATTCTTTTGCAAACACTTTCTCCCCCTAAACCACAAAATTCTTGTTATAATGGCCCCAATGACTTTCTCCTTTGAAGTTAAGGTTTCCGTCCCCGAGGGTGAGAAGTCCGTTCCAATGGTGAACGCCGTTCCAGCTGTGGGGTCCGTCTCGATGGTGGAGAAACGTCCGAGCGTTTTTGATCGTTTGGGAAAGCCCAATGACGATGTTGTTGACCCCGTGAGACCGGTGGTTCATGTGCGGGACTATAGACCCCGTCATTTTCCCAAGAAGAAGAAAGGTAAGGGAAATTCCTCATATGTGTGGAAGCGTCCCATGGTTGTCCCCGCTAAGGTTCCGCTTGATAAGGGTAAAGGGAAAGCCGTTGATGAAGCTCCGTCCCGTCCTAGCGTTTTCTCCTGTCTTGGCGGTCCCAAGAATGTTCCGTCCCCATCCAAGAAGACTAAAGTACATAACAAGAAGCAATGGGTTCCCAAACCTAAGAAAGATTAGATTTTTCTTTGTACCCCAAGAGATTGCAATTAGACCACTTTGTTTTAGGATTTAATATTTTGATGTCTTTTGTTGCTCAATAAATCCGTTGTAATGGTTTGAATAGTTCATTGAATGAATAAAAATTGCATTTTGTTATTTGAAGTGAATTGGGTATTTTTGATATGTTTTAGACCGCACCCGAAGGTTGCCTACGTTCCTCCAGTTGGGAGGTTCAGGTCTTCGTAGTTCAAACAAACAAAGACCTTTTTTTTTTTTTTTTTTTTTTTTTTTGTGCACCCTGTTTTTTGCCTAGACCGCCCTTTCGGGTTTTCAATCTAGCGGGCTTCTTTTTTGCACGTGCTCTAATTTTTGCCTAGGCCGCCCTTGCGGGTTTTCAACCTAGCGAGCGATTTTTTTTTTTTTTTTTTTGTTATGGTCTTTGTTTATTAAGCGTAGAACCTCTTGAGCTTGTCGAGGTTGACCTCCTTTGGCAGCTGGTCACCATCTAAATCCACGAGCCGGACTGCACCACCGCTTAGTATCTTTTTGACCACGTACGGACCGATCCATCGGGGTCCCCATTTCCCCAGGGGATTCATGGCATTAGGAGGATGTTGTCTTAAAACCAAATCTCCCACATTGATGTTTCGAGGCTTCACCTTTTTGTTGAAAGCTCTTGCCATCCTTTGCTGATACGCCCTTGTGCGTTTGAGTGCTCTTAACCTTTTCTCGTCGAGCAAGGCTAGTTGTTCATATCGACTTTGCATCCAGTCGACCTCGTTGACTTGATTCTCGAGGAGGATCCGTAGAGATGGGACTTCAAGTTCGATAGGGAGTACGGCTTCAGAACCATAGACCAATGCATAAGGAGTTTCTCCTGTTGCGGATCGTATTGATGTGCGGTAGCCCCACAATGCTAATGGTAGCTTCTCGGGCCAATCCCTTCCTGTTGAGGCCCTTTTCTTGACGATGGTCTCGATGGTCTTATTTGCTGCTTCGACTGCGCCATTTTCTTGGGGCCGGTAAGGAGATGACTTGTGCTTGGTGATCTTGTATTCTACCAAAAGTGCATCCATTTCCTTCTCGAAGTGAGAGCCGTTGTCGGAAATGATTTCATGAGGCACGCCGTATCGGCACATGATATTAATCTTTACAAATTCGGCCACTTTCTTGGCGTTGAGGGTTCGATAGGCTTGTGCTTCGACCCATTTTGTGAAGTAGTCGACTGCCACTAGGACGAATGACTGCCCATTGCTCCCGGCAGGATGAACTTTACCGATGATGTCTATCCCCCAACAAGAGAAAGGCCAAGGTGTGACCATGTTGTAAAGTTGTGAGGGTGGAGCATGTTGCAGATTAGCGTGGAATTGGCACTTGGCACACCTTTTGACTTTCTCGATACAGTCTCGTTCCATAGTGCTCCAATAGTAACCAATGCGAAGTATCTTCTTGACTAGCATAAACCCATTCATGTGGGGTCCACATTCTCCTTCGTGCACTTCACACATTATCTCTTGAGCTTCGGTCTCATTGGCGCATAAGAGATTGATCCCGTCGTGGTGCCTTTTATAGACTCGGTCCCCAATCAGTACGTACCGAGAGGCTAACCTTTGCAGAGCTGCTTGAGACTTCTTATTGATGTTCTCGGGATAAGTGCCGTCTTTGAGGAAGTTCATGATATCCGAATACCACGGAGAGTTTGTTTGAACCTCGTTGATCTCGATACTCATGCAATATGCCGGACTGTTCCTTCGAGCAATTTTGAAAGGCTTCACCATTTTCCCTTTGGGCATTTCAACTAATGAAGCTATAGTGGCCAGTGCATCAGCGAAGGGATTCTTATCCCTTGGCAGGTAGTTAAAAGTGATCTCTTGGAATTGTTCAACCAGTTCTTCAAGGTGCTGACCATACTGTTGGAGAGTCGGGTCTTGGGTTCGCCATTTACCCGATTGCTGATTGATAAGGAGCAAAGAGTCGCCGAACACTTCTAGTTCCGTGACGTTTCTTTCGAGAGCTGCTTCGAGCCCTGCTATGCATGCTTCGCTCGGCAATGTTGTTGGTAGCTTCGAATTCCAGGCGTATGGCAATGGGAGTGTAGATGTCTTTTGGATCGACAAGCAATACCCCTATACCAAAACCGTGTTTATTGGCGGCGCCATCGAAAAAAGTTGCCACTTGTCTTCCTCGGTTGCAGTACAAATTAAATGCTCGTCGAGGAACTGTACATCTTCCCCCTTCACTTCGTCACACGGGAATTCGGCAAGCTGGTCACTGAACACTTTCCCCCTGACGGATTTTAGTGTGACGTAAGTGATATCATAGCCGGCGAGCATGAAGTACCATTTGGCTATTCTTGTTGACATGAAAGGCTTCTCGAAGATGTAGCGGAGCGGGTCCACCTTTGCTACTAGCTTGATCGGAAAAGCTTCCATATAGTGTTTGAGCTTTTGAGTGACCCAAACCAATGTTGCACATGACTTTTCTAAGACAGAGTAGTTCTTTTCGCCTCCTTGGAATCGGCGACTGACAAAATAAATGGCGTTCTCCTTTGTGGACTCTCGTTGCTCTTGTGCTAACATAGCCCCTAGGGCTTCATCATTGACAGTGAGATAAAGCAACAGAGGTTTCTCCTTGTGCGGCGGAACTAGAACAGGAGGGCACGTCAAGTAATGCTTTACTTGATCGAAGGCTTCTTGGCACGCGTAGGTCCATTCTAGAGCCACATTCTTCTTGAGTAGCTTGAAGATTGGCTCGCACATGGAAGTGAGTTGGTGCACAAACCGACTGATGTATTGTAGTCTTCCCATGAAACCTTTAATCTCTTTCTGCGTCTTTGGAGGAGGCATGTCAATGATTGCCTTGATTTTGGAGGGGTCTACTTCGATTCCCCTTTCAGTGACCATATAACCAAGAACTTTGCCTCGGATAACCCCAAATGTGCACTTTGCAGGGTTGAGCCTCATCTTGTGTTGACGAAGCCTTTCGAAGAACTTGCGGAGATCGATTAGGTGTTGACCATCGGTTCCTTTGGAGTGAATGATCATGTCGTCCACATAGACCTCGATTTCTTTGTGAATCATATCGTGGAACAAGTCTGTCACGGCTCTTTGGTAGGAAGCCCCAGCATTTCTTAACCCAAATGGCATGACTGTGTAGCAAAAGGTACCCCACGGTGTTGTGAAGGCTGTCTTATGTTGATCTTCCTCGGCCATAAGAATCTGATTGTACCCAGCGAAACCATCCACGAATGAGCGAACCTCGTAGGCAGCAGTGGAGTCGACTAGCATGTCGATATTAGGGAGTGGAAAATCATCCTTTGGGGAAGCTTTGTTTAAATCCCGGAAGTCTACACAAACTCGAACCTTTCCGTTCGCCTTCCTGACTGTCACAATGTTGGCTAACCATGTCGGATACTCGATAACCTTGATGAACCCCACACTGAGGAGCTTCTCAATCTCTTCTTTGACCTGCAGAGACCATTCTGGCTTGATCTTTCTGAGCTTCTGCTTTACTGGCCTGGCATCTTCTCTGATCGGAATCCTGTACTCCGCTACCTTTCTGTCTAAACCCGGCATGTCTTTGTATGACCATGCGCACATCCACGAACTCCCGTAGTAGTGCAGTCAATCTGTCTTTGTCGTCCCCCTTGAAGAAGCTTCCAATCTTAGTTTCTTTTGCTCTTCTTCGGTACCCAGATTAACAACATGCATTCTTCGTCAGCCTTTGGACCATTCTCGCCACGACTACGGACTTGTTGAGCAAGTTCATTTAAGTATGTTGTGTTTTCGTGGTCTATTTCATCATAATTTGAATCGTTATTAACTTGTTTGTTAAGTTCATTATTAGTTAATTCATCATTTATGATGTTTGCAATTTCAGGTACTCAGAAATATCAAATTTTTCATTAGCAAGAAAGAAACACACGCTCGGCTATGGCCTCCAAATCCTCTTGGGTGAGGGTATTAGAGACACTCTCGGACTCGAAAGTAAGTGTGAGCTGCTCTTCCTTTGTTGCTGTGCGGGGTATGCAACCCATTTCTTGGACTAAGAATTCCTCGGATACCACGGGCCCTTTTGCTGAATACCAATTGTTGATCGGCTCGGAGCTTAGCGGGATCTCACTGAGAGTCTCGTTCATGATGACGGTGTCATGGATGGCGTTAACTTGTCATTTATTCATCATGGCGAGCTCATCGAACATGGAGGCTAAATCTATCAGTTCCTCCCCACGGTGATTTCTGTCTCGGATTCTATAGTCATCTTCCTTCCCCCCATTCACGGGGCGACATGGAGTTGGTTCTCTTTCGGATATCTGGATCTCACAATCGGAGAAGATTTCGAGGCCGGTCTTTTTGACACCTTTATTATTAACCCACGGCTCGGGAAAGATCATGTATGGAAACGTCTTCCCCTTGGCGGACAAAATAACCATTCAACGTCTTGCGGTAAGGCCTTAGATTAGGGACTTCATACCGACGGCCTTCTTTACGAGCTCGGGCCTTTCGTTCTTAACCGCTTGTTCTTGTTTCAAGTCTTCTTTGGAAGGCTCATACCCCAAACCGAAGGTGTTCTTGACGAAGGGGACTTGCACGGGATGTAGGATTCCTTGTTGATATTTCCCTAAGCCTAAACCAGGGAAGTAGTCCATATTCCTCATCATGTGGAGGAATTTGTGATTGCTGGGGGTCCATGATCCGTTCCCCCTTCTTTGTCAATGGCGTTGATTGAGACGCCGGAGAGAGTGGAGTCTGGTAGACCATGCTGAACTTGGTGGACGGCTCACCTTTTCTGTGGATAGTGATGTTTTCAGCCATACGGTCACTATTTCATCACCATTTCGGATCTTGACACATTGGTGGAGAGTTGACGGTACGGCATTAGCACTGTGAATCCATGGTCGACCCAACAGTAAGTTGAACGAGGCCGGGATATCAAGCACTTGGAATGGAACGGACATGACCATGCTCCCAAACTCATGTCTATTTCGATCATACCCATGACTGTACGGGCGGTGCTGTCATAACCTCGGATTACTTGAGTAGAAGGCTTCAAATCAGAATCCTTAAGCCCCAGTATGCCCATGATTCTACCAGGCATGAGATTGAGTGCGGAACCACCGTCCACTAAGACTCTTGAGACGGGCCTCCCCCTTGCTCGTACCTTGAGGTAAATAGCTTCGTTGTGGTCGGAACCAAACGGTGGAAGGTCCATATCGGCAAAGGTGATGACGTTGCTAAATGAATGTGACCAATCATTGCCGTGAGGTCCTCGGGAGTAGTATCGGGAGAGACTGATGTATCATCGAGATTGCGGATGACAAGATCTCGGTGTTTCTTAAGGATGCAATGAGGTCCCAAATAGAGATGTTGGCTTGAGTTTTCTTGAGTTGGACAAGTAGAGGATCTTCGGGAGTGTTGTGAGCTTGCGGTCTTTGAGAAGAGGAGCTCGGTGCGGAAGTGGAAGGGTTTGCTTGCTATGACTCGATCGGATCGAGTTAGCATGTTGACGATCCCATCTTGCTTCTTTTCCTATTCTCTAGTACTTCCCTCATTACTTCATCGTAAGTCACTACATAACAAGAATTGTCAAGTTTATTCATAACATTGGGGCCCCCATTCACAATTGGGATTGAATGGGTGGTCCCCTCGAGTTCTCCTATCTCTATTACATTGACATGCTCGTCATTAGTCACTACAAATTCTTTCTTATCTATGAGATCTTGAATGACATTGCGGAGAACGAAGCATTCCTCGGTGGTGTGGCCACTATATTGGTGGTAGCCACAATATTTGTGGTGAGCATGATTGGAGTGGATCGTCTTGGGTTGGTACCCTTGCACGGGTGTGACTTGACCCTTTGCCTTGAGGACCTCGAACACTTCGGTTTGAGTCATGCCTTGGAGAGCGTGTAGACACGGTCACTTCGGGACTTATCTTCCTTGAGGTGGAGGAACCTTTTTGTAATTCCCCTTGTCAATAGTGACGGCGTTGACCGAGGCCTCTTTTGTGGAGTTGGAAGCGGCCTTGTAGCGGTAAGTAGGAGTGGTTTTTAATCTCCTTGAGCAAGTCATCCATGCGTACCCCCGCCTCATACATTTGGGAGAAGTCGAATAGCAAGACCCACTTAGGTAAGTGCGGAGATCAATCTTGAGACACTTGAGAAATATGTCCATTTGCTCTTTTGTTCGGCCTCTCAACAATCTCAGAGAGTTTGTCATTCCATCTCCTTGTGAAGTCGATGAAGGACTCATTGTCTCGTTGAGTAGTGTTCTCTAGCTCTTTCCTTGTGGGCCGGTGAGTGGTTGTCCTTCGTATTGGTTCTTGAAGGCAAGCATGGCGGAGTCCCAATCAAGACGGACAGTGAGCGGGAGAGTAGCATACCAATCTTTTGCCGCCCCCTCGAGAGTGAGAGGAAAGCATTGAGCCATCACCTTGGTGGAGACCTTCTTTGGAACCATTTCCCAAATATAAGTCTCAATGTGAGCCATAGGACAAGAGTTGCCCTTGAATTTTCTTATGCCGGGCATCTTGAATTTATCGGGAAGAGCGGCCATAGTACTCATGAGGATGGATGATTGATAAAGGCTTGTGTCGGAGCCTTTCCCCATGTTGAGCCCATTGAATTTTTGGTCGATGTAGGCCATGATAGATCCACCATTTTGGGCTCATTGTTCTCGAACTTGTTCCCCCATTTTCTTGGTGCGGGTGTTGACATAAGGACTCTTGAACAAACCTTCGGTCCATTCGGATTCATCATCATTGTTCTTGTTCTTTCCCTTGGCAAGGTTGGTGAGCTTTTCTTTCATTAGTTCCATTTCGGCCTCGTGGGCCTCCCTTTGGCTGTCGAGGTGGGATTGCCAAATGTCGTCTTTGCTTTGTGCCTCCTTGTTAAGGGTGGAGACTTGCTCTTGGAGGAGTTGGACCATAGTTGAGAGCTGTTCGAGAGACATGGTGTTGCTGCTGCCTGTCATGGTTGATGTTGGAGCTGTTGGGCACCAACTTGACCACAAAGAAAAGACTCTTTTTTTTTTTTTTTTTTTTTTTTTATAAGTCGGAGGGAATGAATCCCTTTTGGGGTTTTTAAGAAAATAATGGAATCGTCACACTAGTATATAGACCATCTCGCGGTCCCATATACTCATCGGATTCCATCGCGCTTGTGAATCCTACATGTATCGTGATTAAACTAAATTAATGTAGTAAAGCATACATGCGGGACAGATTTTTAATTTCGTCCAAAATAACCACTTTTGGGGACGGTTTTTTATTGCGTCCCTTTCAACAAGTTGGCATGTATGATTTGAAGACATTAGTTTAGGAAAATCTCGGTACATGGAAACCCGACTTGAGTCACGGAGTGTTAGACCCTAACTAGAATTGTGTGGTTTGTGCTCGGCTTGAATATGAGGCTCAAAGGTCACCCCCAGGCACATGTAGTCTTGAACTACGCCACGGGCTGAGGTTTACCGCTTTGAAAGAGCCAAGGTCTGGTGGAGCTTGAAACTTCTAGGACGGGCCTCGACGGGTTTGGGGTTTGACTTGTGCGACTCGATAGTGAGCAGTTCATAGGAATATGTGCATGTAGTGTGAGGTCTAACATGACAAAATTTTTTATTTTTATTTTTTGAAAAGAAAGAAAAACACACAAAACACATAAGCACATAAATTACAACTCCCGAATCACCCGTGTGACCGGTAAATAAACACAAAATTAAAACAGTCCGAGGGTTCAATTCTGTTCTGATGCAGGCAACTGTGCCCACACCCCACTGTTCTGCTCAGTCACTAAAACCTGTTTCTGTTCTGGAAACCAACCCAGAAGCGTGCGCCTCTGAGTGCTGATGTGGGACGCGTGCGCGCATGGCGCAATGATTATGGGAGGCGCGCGCTTCTGGGGCACACCTGTCAGAATGTCAGACTTTGGACTCAGGGGATTGCCCTGGTCCCATGTTCATATTGTAACCCCTGCAGAAGTGATTAGTGCAGAATAACAGAAGAAGAAGATGAAGAACATGAGAAGTGGGCGATTCTGGTTCTTGATTCGGGATGCGCGCGCATAGCCTTAGGCTTAAGGCCAGACGCGCGCGCCCTCCCCCATCAGGAACAGAATGCCCAGAAAAGATGTAGATTTGATCAGAATGCAAGTTTAACCCTCAAATCACTCCCCAGCGGAGTCGCCACTGTATGATACCCCGGGGAAACCACGGCTTGGCTAGAGCGGGAATATCCTAGGATGTCTAACTTGTTTTTAGAGTCGCCACCTATGTTTTGAGAAACATAAGAAAACCTATAGATTGTAGCCTAAGTTTGATTACGAAAACAGAGATTCTTTGTTTTGAGGTTCGGGAGTTAGATTACCAGATGGGAAGTACCGAAAACACCCATCTCGCCCAACTAAAGTTGGTCTTGCTTGATCAAAATCTACATGAATGAAAATGTTTATTCTTCTTCTCTTTAAGTCATGAAAAGGGGGATTTAAAATAGGATTTGGAATGTAGGAGATGACTCCTTAACCAACCTCAATGAGATGAGGTGATCATTAGAGTCATGTCCCAAAATGATTTGGGTGATGCACATTTGATTAAAGTAAAAAAGAGTGAGGAGATGAAGTAGAAAAGAAAGGAAAAGATGGACTTTTACCTACAATTTGAAGACTTCAAATGTTGCTTAATAAGAGCCTTGAGAACTTTAGAAAAGTGATTTTTTGTCTCGTTTTCGATC